>OY293829.1:49347842-49990342 GCA_958507055.1 Crioceris asparagi
TTCGAAACCACCCAAAGGTATTAAGATGAAAAATTACTATAAGTATTATATCTAGAATATCTAGAATTTTTATCTGATCAGAGAAAAAGTTTTCTGCATTATTTTACAGTAGAGCATAAACATAATACTTATTGAATGGAAATGTCAGCCATAAGAAATTTTGAAACCGAGAATTTATAGTACATGAAATTGAAACCAAATAATAAAAAATTGGAATATCAGTTCAATAAATTAGTATCAGGAGCACCATTGTATATGTCCGGAAAATTAACTAATTGGCATAGTAGAGAAGGAAGAACGGACACAAAATTGTCACCATAAAGGCTTTGTATTATCTACCATTTTTGATCGACGAACCCCGAACGGAGGAGGTACAATTCGACTGTCTGCTTTTTTTGTTTCATTCGCGCTTTTCATATAATAATCGTACTATGATTTTGTTGATTCTTGAGAAATGGTCCCATATTCATAAAAACACAAATTCCAAATCTCCTTTCCTCCGAAAACCACCCCCGAAGGGGGTGGATGGGGCGAATTTTCTTGAAAATCGAAAATCTGAAGTGGTATAATTAAAGATAGGGCAATATCCGGAAACGTTTAAATTGAACATTTTTTCAAAAGTGTTACGGCTTTCGAGATATAGACATGTTAAATTCTCAAATACGTGAATTTTTGATATGTGGACAGGGCGATTTCTTTGAAAATTGAAAATCTGTGGGTACTACATGAAAGACCTAATTATTTGTAGCAACATTTATAATGATTATTTTATCCTTAGAGTAACGGTTTTCGAGTGAAGCGGTGGTAGAATGGTTAAATCTAAAATACTTATGCGTATTTTCGTATTTCCGCAGCAATGTTTTGTCTTTTGAGATCTCAATATTAACAACTACAAGTAAAGAATATACGTGGATAATAGGATAAGTACTATCTTCATTGGTATTAGTGGACGTTCAACGATTTTCGTGACTAATGTTACACTGAAAAGTGTGAAATAAACATTTTTTACGAAAAATTGGACCCACGTTATTAGTTGGTGCACTGAAAAATTCAAAATAATATTAATTCTATAGGTGCTGGTACTTGTGAAGTTGGTGCCAAAAGTTATCAATCTAACTGCAACTGCACATCTTCAAAAATACCAGCACCAATACAATAAATATTATTTTGAATTTTTCGGTGTAACAACTAATAAAATTGGTCCAATTTTTTGTAAGAAATATTTGTTGTCTATTATATTAGCTTATAGAAAAGAAATAAGTGACTTTTTTATCATAACGATATTTGAGCTCGAAAAAGTTATTTTATATTCAGAGAACTTAGCCATAAAATTTGACAAAAGAAGTGCTTCTTCTAGTAGAGACAGTTGAATAATTAGAAGTGAAATGAATTATGAAAATTATAATTCTCATCATAAATTATCCGGTAAAAAATTAAAAAAATATAAGCTATTACATTTCTATATTTACTCTAAGGTATTACCTAATAATTAGAATTAACATCCCAGTAAAAAGTTATTGTAATGGGTCCCATTTTTGGAAATTGTAACATTGAAAAATCTCCACATTTTATGTTACTCAGTCATATATAATAGATTTTAGGAGAATTTCTCGTGTATCCGTTTTTGTGTATACGTATGTAAAGGTGTATTTAAAAAGATTCTACTGCATGAAATTTTTTTTGGAAAATTTAAATTATTTTATTTTGTAGTAGCGTTACAAAATTCAGTACAAAAATCAGTCGTTGACTGTCTAAGAAAAACCTAGATAATGTGATTGATTTTAAATTTCAAAATGGCAGCATTAGAGAAAGAACAAAAACTAAAAAATGTCCAAGATTGAAATGTAATTGAAAATAACTTTCATAAACTCGTACGATTTTAAGTTACGTTTTTGCAATGAAAGATATAATATAGGTACTGGGAAGTTCGTAATGTGAGCCTCAAAGGTCTGCTGTTTTCTTTGTTTTCTTTTAATTTCATTTTTGATTTTTTTTTTCAATAAAATAATAAATACCAAGATACAATAACGCTATATAATCTTTGAGTAATACCTAATATAATATTTATATCTAATACTTTCAACTGTATGAGACACACCACTGGATTTTATCCATAACTCATCCAGATTGGTCAAGGCATAAGAAATACGTTCGAAATTGCTGGCCATCATTGAATGGTATTTAGCGTAATACACAACAATAAACGTTGTCTAGTGTTATTTCATGTGCTTAACAGCAGGGTCATCTTACCTCAAGGGAAGTTGAAGAGTTACACTTTGAGACGATCAGCTGGTAGCGAGGCCCCTTAATGTTCTTGTGATACAATCCACTGACAGACACCACTTGAGCCATAAAAATGTTAGAAAAGTTAGAAAACTCATAACGTAATAAAATAGGTAGATATACTTAGATATATACCAGGGCAAAAAGTATGGAGATTTTAGCTCGAGGTTGTGTTAAGCGGAGGAAGACAAAAAACCGAGAGATAAAATCTAATATTTTTCCCATGTATAATACAATTTTTCTTTTCGATTTTAAACTGGTAGGCTGATATTCTTATAGCGACAATTTGATTTAATTTAAAGTAATCAAATATCTGTCAATTTAATTGTGTGATTTGATTTCAAAATTGCGAACTTAGTGGTTGTTTGTTTGTAAAAAATGTCTGATTTGTCCGATCTCGTGGGAAAAAAGTAATTTAATAAACAGTGATACTTTGTCATCTGTCATAGATAAAACGTCAAACTTTTTTCCAGCCACAGAGAAATAATAATTTATTCATGCTCTCATATCTAGTTATTCACGTATATCTTCTCTTATTAGATAAGCTAATCAACACAACTTTTCTATATTCCAGTTGAAAAAGGTGTAAAGTAATAAATTATGATAATGAAGAGATCTATAATGTATTTTGCCATATAAGCGCCATAATACAAAAGATATCCCTTCATTATCACAATTTATTACTCTACACCTTTCTCAAATGGAGTATATAAAATATCCAAAAGTAAACTAATTTGGAATCATAACATAACAAAATCTACTAATTTATTCATTTATTTGCCTTTCTACTCGGCTTCCTCCGCACTGTTGTGATAGAAAAGTTCATTGACGTTGAAGATAAAATTGCGGTACAAATTAAGATCACATAAAGAAGTAAAGTTTTAGGTTTCCGTACCTGGAGGGTAACAAAGGCAACATAGACTCTTTTTTTGCGGTCGTCCTTTCCCCCTAATCTCAGAACATAGCGAAGTAAGAGCTTAAGATTTTGAGGAGAATTTGAATTCAGAAAATCTGTTTTATAGTCTTTTTTATTATTTTTTTATCTTAGGAAGCCACTGTGTTATGTATATAAATAGATAGCTGAAAATTTAGTTGAAAAATATTAAAGAATGTATATATAACTCGTGAATTATTACTGCCAAAAAACAGATGGTTAAAATCTGACACTTCATTATCGTACGGGCTATTCCTATCTTATAAAAATGATAAGGGAATTGTGTATGATTAAGTTCCAATCGGATGATTTTACTGCAGAATTTATTATTTGCATTAAATTCAAATATACATGGTACTTCATTAGGTAATTCTGGGTGGATCTGGAAATTACGGTTATCAGAGTTTTTCTTTATTTCAGTACAGTCGAAAAGCTTAAACGCGGTAAGCGACCAGGGAAGATATCGTGTGTTTACTTATCGCCATGGCCTTAGTGGTCCTGCCACGTGACACTTTTCTCCAGCTCGTTTGCCGCCTTTAAGGTGGTGGTGGAATCGGGCGCACTATATGAGTTGGTACCCTTCCATTACCCAAAGCTGGTCATATAGTTAGGTATTTGAATCCCGCATGGGTTTATGTTTTTTTTTTAAATCTATAGTATAATTTATCTATAAAATAATTATACGTAGGTATTTTAGTTTTGAGTAGCATTCCTTACATCTAAATCCACTATTTACTGAAGTATTCGTCGTTTTAAAACAATAACACTAACATTTAGACATGAAACTCAATTTAAAGATTCTATGAAACCTAGGAGAGGGTATAAATAAATGTGAACAAGATTGAAGAAGAAAATGTTAAAGTATTAAAAATGGTGAAGATATGGAAGAGAAAATAATAATCGAGAAAAATAGAGATCGATAATAAATTAAATTTTTCAGGTTCTCGCAAATTATTGCGTGGGTATTTGCTTATTTGCTAAATAAGTTATTAAAAGGAGCTCTGTTACAACTATAATTAATGATCGTACCAAGTGGCAGTGGTTAAGGGTACGAAACAGTTTTGATGTCAGTTATGTGTCCGATCTTCCCTACTCTCCTTAAATAGTAGATTGAAAAATGCAAAAGAAAAGAAAATTAGTTTGCCGGACAGATATAATGGTGTGCCGAAAAATTATTCAATGTGATTAGCTCTAGGTAAGTTCACAGTTTTAAAAATGCTTATCAATGACTTTCCATTTAATAGAAATTATGTTTGCTTCCCGCATGATGTTTTCTATACCTATGAAGTTTCATGGATTTACCTACTACTACGCTGTAATGTAAAATATGGCAGGAAACGATTTCGTAGGATAAGGAAAAATATTCAAATATTCTATATCAATTCGTAAAGCAATTCCTTTATTTACTATTTCTATAAGTAATCTAATATTCGCAGAAGCTTTCTTACCATATAAATATTCATTGCTGTGCCAGGGGCTAAAGCGAGCCGTAAAACTCTCTAGAAGCTCTACCATTAATTCTCCATAAAATCACTTTGACGAGGAGATGCTCACTTTCAATACGTCGAGCTTTCAATCGATATAGAATAGAAAAGATACTTTTCCGCTTTCAGATTATTACATACGAGAACTTAAGTGATAACTTTACTGCATATTGAATATAGTAGCCAGTTTCAAGTTATTGAATAATGCACATTGTTAGTCTAATAATGAAGGTTCTGGAGAGTAAACTAAGAGAACTAAGTTCGCGCCTTGCATACTGTTAATTTGAGATAAGTTCTCCTTATTATGGTTTAAACCTTATTCAATTTATATGAACATTTTCACAGTACGTACCTATAATTTAGGCACTTCTATAATTAATGATATTCTGAATTGAATTTTTCTTATAAATTAAAGAAAATCTTCTATTCTGGGAGAAGGACAATACTTAAAACTTTAAATGCTGATATACAGTGGCATAATAATGAGAATCTGGTATGTTCACTCGTATGAGAATCCTCTCTCGAACAAATTTCATCAGATAAGAATCGTCTGATGAAATCGTCCAGTAATTTTTTTCAGCGTGCCGAGACAAACAACAATGGTGTCATAAACGGTGTGGAGGAGTTCACTTGAGTAATTCTCTCCAAAATTCGCAGTTTGTTACCAAACGTTTATTTTCAACACCTTGAACACGACCTTCCATAGTAGTACGATTTGTCACATCTTGTTACTTTTACAATCACCTATCACTGACGGAACTGCTTATGACTTTGAGTCACTGATGATGATATCGATAAACAAAACCCAATAATTGTTGTATTTAACCAATGTAGCCGAACTCACAAACCACCAATCACATATAAGAAATTTGACATTTAGTCAACAAAACGGTTGTTTTTATATCTGTCTTGAACTCATAATGATTCCATAGACTGACTGTGTCCCATGATCGCCAAGGCTTTATATGTATAGCTGAATCTTGACATGACATCCATCGAGATGGTTCTTATCTGCTCATACTGATAATACTGTGAGAAAATGTACTTCACATATCGTTTCTGGAAGATTCGAGAATAAATCTGATGATTCTAGAATGAGTTAATGAAATACACAAGCAACAACTATATTAAAGTAACTGATAAACGTAACATAATCAATTTTGACCCAGGATGAAACGTTTTCCCAGAAAATAAAAAAGACATTTCATTTTAACATTCCTCTACTGCCTTTTCTCGCTTCTTAAAGTAGCGGTAAAAAAGTAAATAACAATGTTTTTTACCATTCTAAGGGCTTTTTCGAAGAAATTAACTTTTTGAAAATTCTGATCGGTACACATTTACTATGCAAATCGAGGTTATATACATAAAAAACATACAGTCGAATTATATATCTTCTTTTTATGGGAAGTCGGTCAAAAAGCAACAAAATTGGTCCATCCGTTTCCAAGATTATCTTTAGATAGACACACCGACAGACTGATAGACCGACGGACCACTGGCTGAAAATATATTTTTTCTGTTACGGGAAAAATGTTTGACATTTTATCTCTGCTGACAGGTGACAAGTATCACTTTCTTCCTCACGGGAAAAAAGTGAGTACTTTTTTCCCGGGTAGATATATATATATATATATATATATATATATATGCATAAATATCAATCAAAACACGGAATTAAACTGACAGATATTTGATTACTTAGTATTTTTTCAGTATTAAATCATCGCTTTTCCGCTTTTATAAGATTTTAGCTCTCGGTAGAGCTAAAATCTAGTACTTTTTCCCTTGTATAATAAATAACAATTTTTCAGGAACCGCCAAAACGTAAACATCTTTTGACCACCAGACACCAAACGAATGTTATATGTAATGGGAAAGTAAAAAAATCGTTTATTTACATGTCTTAATCTCTTAGTAATTAGCCGATCATGCTGTCAGTCTAGTTAAGTGGCGGAAACCGTATCTACTATTTTCTCTCATAAATATTTTTTACAAAAAATTGGACCGACTTTATCAGTTGTTGCACTGAAAAATACAAAATAATATTAATAATTACCAGCACCAATAGAATAAATATTATTTTATATTTTTCAGTGCAACAACTGATAAAGTCGGTCCAATTTTTAGTAAAAAATATTTATTTCACATTTTTGAGTGTAACATTAGCCATGAAAAATAATTTCGATCCTCGAGATTGCCTTTTTAAAAACTAATTTATTAACTAAAGTTAGAATGTTTATGCTACAAAGGTTACTACAGGACTCTTCTAATTGTTAACGATCTTATATTTATACTATATACAAAAGTGTTTATATCAGCAGAAATAAGATTCCAATGGGAGACCTGATGGAGATATAATTCATGAAAATTGTGGAAAGTTCCCTAATACCCAAAAAGTTATAGTCTTAGCTTGTACTTGTTATTTATTGTTCAGATATCTCAAAACATCGCGGCGCAAATATACATATTTCAAACTTTACTGCTGTTACTCGAAAACCGTAACTCAATTTAAATGTTGCTACATATAATCTTTTCTTTAATTTAGCCGTGTCATATTTTCAATTTTGGAAAAAAATGCTCTTCCACATGGCGGAAATACGCATATCACATATTTGAGAATTTACCATTTCGAAACTCGGAAACCGTAACTCTTTTGAAAAAATATTAAATTCAAACGTTTCCGGATATGGTCCTCTTTCTAATTTTCAAATCTCGAATTTTCGATTTTCGGAAAAAATTGCCCCTTCTAGATAACTGAAACACATATTTCAGACTGTAGCGCGGAAACGTATGATTATTTGAAAATGTCCAATTTAAACATTTCCGGATATGGAATTGTCATTGATTCTGCCTTCTCGGATTTTCAATTTTTGAGAAAAAACGCCCCCTCCACCCCCTTTGGGAGCGGTTTTTGGACAGAAGAAGATTTTGGATTTGATTTTTCTCAATATAGGACCATTTCTCAACTCTCCTCTTTCAAATGAAACAAAAATCGTCTAAATCGGAGTACGTTAAATATGCAAATTGCTCGAATAGCCATAAAAAAAATAAAAAAGCAATCTTACGACGGAATTGTATACCTTCTCCTTTTTTGAAGTCGGTCAAAAATCTTTGGTTTTGTATTTACTAAAATAACGATGTGACCGACGATTGTCGTAGATATACATATACCAGGTAGGTCACGATCGATGGTAACTTAGACGTTTACGGAGATCGAGAGATAGGATCAATCTGAAAATTTGGTTACACGAGTAATTTCTTCTGGTCTATCGAACTGAATTCTGATTATTTTGGTCTCATATTCACCTATACCTATCGCGAACGGTTTTCGAGATATTAATTATTTTGCATATTTTTTATCCAAAACATAGCTGGAATTAAATGTTTCCCTCTGCGGTATTTGGATTTCTAGGAAGCTGCAATTTTGTATGTAGTTCATCAAGATCATGTATATTGATTCTGATTAGAGAAGATTTTTCTGCGTTATACAGGGTCGTTCAAAATTCGTGATTTTTCTGCTAGATACAAGAAGGGTTGAAAGGGCGTTTTTTAAATTGGAACACCTTGTATATTAAGAAATATCCTGAAAGATGGCTAGATTCCCTTCGAATTGCTATAACATGTTTCTATACCTAGATAGCCAGAATTCCAAGACAAGAGTAATTTTCTAAAAAAGTCTAATTATTTTTCTCATATTATTTGATAGTGGCTATGATGGTACATGATACGATGCAAATTTTCACTTTCATTTTAAAGAATTAGAAGAATAGAATATGTGTAGTAGTTTTATGTAGAATAGACCATAAGTATATCAGAAAAAATTAAATATTTAAACGTATTGGGGGTTTTAAACTGTTTCAAATTTCGCGCGAAAACGGATGACTTCACTCATGTCTGTCACTGTCACTCATATTTGTTCGTCGCTGGCTTTCATAAGTATTGCATTGCAATTTTTTGTATAAGTACATAAAGAAATTGTAAAGTATTTAAACTAAATCCATTTTATAGTCATCCATCTACATCAGATAGTCATAATAATGATACCAATGTTCTTTCTTATAAAAGCCGTGATGATTCATGCTTTTAGCCATTTTGTCCATCTACTTCAGCAAAGTTTCCAAATAAATTGTTTTAAACTGGACTTTCTGACCCAAAACTGAGAAAAAAGTGGTTTCAAGCTGCAAAAAGGGATGGCAATTATTCTCCAGAGACTGTTATTCATTGCTGTGAAGACAACTTTGATGTAAGTAGGCAAATATACTTGTTATGCTTGCACGCTTAGGCTAGATAATCTAAGCTTGTAAGCAAATAATTACCTACCTACTTATTGAACTTGTTTGAGACATACCGTAATTATATATTCCCTTTCATTTCTAAACTTGAAAATTCTGCACTTTCAACAAAAAAACGCCCAATCATGTCAATACTAACTTTTGGTAAATTCCTGGAGTCTGTTCTTATGAACCCAGCTTCCATTTTATTATAAAATACAATCAATTTCGTAATGAAATAATGTTCACCGTCTCTCAACTATAACCTAAAACAAGTTATCATAAGTTATAAGGAGGAAATATGTGATAGACATGAGTGACGTCATTGGAGCTGTAGGTTCGTTTTCGCGCGAGAATTGAAATAGGCAGTTTAGAACCACATTTATGCAATAAATTATAGTACTTTGATTTTTTAATACGTTTTTGGTCTATTCTACAACAAAATTCTTTAACATGAAATCAAAAGACGTCAAAAATAATTATATTGCATGTTGCTTATTAGAGCAAAATTGTACCTACTCTACTTTGATGATCTTCTGGTTTTAGCACGATCCAAACCTAAATCATATTCGGCACTCCTGGTGAAAGCTTGGGATCAACATGGAAATAGGCCAAAATATTTATTATGTCATCTTCATCTAAATTTATAGGCTTTGGTAAATGTCGTTCCGTTTTCAATATTAATCCATAATTAATGAAATATTTTTTTAATCGTTCTAACTTCCTCTTGTTCATTGGTTATAAATCAGGGTACGTTTCAATAAATTTTCTGCACGTTATTATTATAATTCTCTCACATTTTCCATGAAGAATAAACAGTTTCATCAGAACTTCGTTTGAATAGTTATTTCCCTTCTTTTTAAGTCATTTTCGTTAAGAAACGAACGAAGGTATTATTACTAATGCACGAATTGTCAACTTTTCATAATGTTATGTACTATCGTGACATGTAATAGCCACCTTAGGTGAACATGAGAAAAATAATTTGATTTTTTTTTGAAAATTCTGCCTACTTAGTTATATCAATTTCAAGGGAATTTAGTCACCTTTCGGAATATTTCATAATATACAAGGTGTTTCATTTAAAAGAACGCACTTTCAACCCATTTTATATCTAGCGGTAAAATCGAGAATATTGAACGAACCTGTATAACGCAAAATAAAGAAGCACTTGCAGCATCCTAGGAATTCAGATAGCACAGAGATAAACATTAAATTCGAGCTATGTTTTGGATAAAGAAATATAGAAAACAATAAATATCCCGAAAACCGTTAGAAATAGGTATAGGTGAGTATAAGGCAAAAATAATCAGAAAGTAATAAAAAATTCCAAAATGTGTTAATATACAGGGTGTCTCGTTTGAAATAACAAAGATGCTGCTATTTTCTAGTATAAGCGGCAACGCTGCATCGCTGAAAATATTTAAAAGCGATAGATCAAGAGCAATAACTTGAGTGAACAAATTTTCAAAATGGTCCTTCGCCCCGTTCCCTGTAAATGTCTAAGGTACCATTGACCATGACCCACCCTGTATATATCTTCTTTACTAGGTAGGTCTATATACAGGGTGGCCCATCGAAAACGAAACGGCATTGATTTTGGGCATTTAATGTCATAAAAATTAAACGCTCAGACACGTCAACTTTATTTTTGAGGGGGACTTGTATTTGGCGTATAAGCAAACCCGCATCTGCATCCCGTTGGCAGGGTGAACTCACCCCTAAAATCTTGAATGGAAAGGGAGGTTGAGTTGCACTTCGTTTGAAAGGTTTTTCGATACTCTTTACAATGATATCTAGTTTATGACAATACATTTTATTATGACGCTCAGAAACTAACTTTTATTTCTGTTCTTAGGAGAAGAGATTTACAGAATAAAAAATATAACAAAATTACGTATTAGTCAAGCAGATGTTGAA
Organism: Crioceris asparagi; assembly: GCA_958507055.1. NCBI lineage: Eukaryota > Metazoa > Arthropoda > Insecta > Coleoptera > Chrysomelidae > Crioceris > Crioceris asparagi. Next base: position 49,358,735 of record OY293829.1, read on the forward strand.
AATGCTGACCACCAACTTCCATGCAGTGCTACAAGTTGTCTTCAAAATAGTTTCTCACATCGTTTTCCACTATTTCAGTTAAGGCAGGATTGATTGCATTTTCTAATAGTTCTAAGTATATTTCTCCAGTTAATGTAGGTAGTGCGTAGAAAAAAGGTACAGAGTCACCGAAGATGCCAGGCCAAACGTTCAACTTTTCTGGATGCTGCGTGTGCTTCTCTTGAAAGAAACTAGGATTTCTATCCCCCGAGTAAAGGCAATTGTGACGGTTTGCATTATTATATTATTATACTATATTGATGGAGAACGAACATTCGTCGAAAGAGCAGATATTAAATAAAAAATGTGGCTCCTGATTTACCTGTGCTCATCGTCTCGCAGCATTCTAAACGTCTATCAAAATCATCTTCGTTAAGCTCGTGGACTAATCGTATCTCAAAATTTATGCACAAATTCCAGGACATACTTTCGATTGACATGTTTGTCAGGATGCCGCTGAGTAATTGCAGCTGTTCTGAATGCGGATTCATGATTTGCAATGAATATTGAAATTAACTCCAGTCTTTCGGCTATAGAGTAAACCATTTTTATGCACGAATGCAATGCAAAATGACGGAAAAAAGCAAAAACTTCGTTATAATTAAGAATTGCAACCACCACTATTCATCTAATGGTTTAATACTAAATATATAACAAGATACATGTGTAGTTTTGCGTCTGTTTTTTTATTTACAACACCCAGACGAACCTAAAAAACTGTGAATTTAGACCAAATAAGAATGAAAGCAAATAATGAAAAAATCGAAATATAAGTTTAATAAATATTAGACACACAATTGTCTGTCAGGCGAAATATTAAATTTTACCATTACTTTTTTCTTTAGTATATTTCAATTTAAATTAGGGAAGATAGGACACAAAATTGTCACCAAAGATGTTTTGTATTATCCACCATTGTGGTTCCGAACAATAATGATAGTTGTGACATATGAAAACGTATTTATCAATTAAGCGAATATAAATTTGGAAGTTCCTGAACAACTTAACTGAATTGATTGATAGGTATATTTTCTCAATTATTTAATATTCTTTCTTCCATCTTGATACAGTATCTTCATCTTCTATCTATACAGGGTGTTTAGAAAAGACGATGTAATATATATAAGGGGGTCATTTCTGAGGACAATTCATAAAAAAAACATCCTATAAACACAGGTCCGGAATTGCTCCAAAATACACATGATTAATTAAGTATTCTAAAATATCGTTTTTTTTATTTAAATATCTTTTGACCTGCTTTTTTAATCCAATAACTTTGTTTTGTAGTAATAAGAAGATTAGGTATATTATATATGTCATGTGGACTTTCATATCACTATACATGGTTATTATGAAAATTCCAAACTGCATTTGTTGGAAAACTCGTTTTATCAGTAGACAGAATCAGCATCGGTTGTTGAACCATTTTGTGCAAAACCCATTGACGGAATGCAAAAAGTGGGTGAAAATCACCAGGAAGAAGTGCTTGAGCCCGTTGTATGTGGTATGGATACAACAAATTGTCTTAAAAATGTTCCACCAGGTGATTACTTATAGTCAATGCCTCTAACATTTTTCGTGCAAAACTACCTGGATCATCCTCAAACATGTTCAGCACCTATTCTTCCAGATTAACCGTTGTAGCTATCCTTGGCCTTCTTGTATTCCCATTTGATTTTAATGTGCCTTTTTCATGAAGGCGAAGAAAGTTTTATTTCACATTTTTGAGTGTACTATTAGTCAATTCTTCAATTTGGCAGGCTCAAATTCTCGATTTTTGAAAAAGATTTTTAGTATAGAGGGTTAAAAATACAAGTTTAAATTGAGTATTTATGGACGCTTCATTTTGGCTTTAAATATCGGAGTCAGTGTTTATTTTATCACGAGGATGAACTTTTCCAAATAATGTGCTAGATGCTCGTAAAAAAATGTCTGTTAGCCACTAGAATTTAAACGAGATCTGAAAGGGTTAGAGGCAATGGATTTGATGAGACGGGAAACGTGGAATACAAAACACGTGACTGAACGAACCTTGCTTTGAATGAGAAAAGCTAAGGGTTATTGAAAATCCCCATATTGGCTTAAGGGCAATTGAAAATGAAACAAATGTTACTAAGTCCATGTCTCCAAGTATTTTGCAGAAAAACTATTTTTTCTGATATTAAATACAACTTATTCAGAAATTGCACGATGATGATGATCAAAGGCGACTGAATTTTTGCCAGTGAGAACAAGAACAAACCGAAAGGGAGCCAAGATTTTCATATTACTGAAGAAAGATTTCACAGAAATGGGAACATCAACAGACATAATTTTCATCATAACTAAGTTGAAATTTTTGTCCTCCCTATTTATTGAAGAATAATTGACAGAGTATCGAGAAGAGGTTAGAATAATAAAATTGTCCCTATTGACGTCCGCCGTCAAATGTGATTTATGCGTCATGGTGCCCCAGTTCAATATACCGCTAACACTCATACTTTTATTAACGAACAATTGACAGAACGTTCGATTTGAGAAGGAGAAACCATGGCCTCGAAGATCACCTGATTTATCGAAATTGATTTTTTCTTGAGGTTTTTTAATCAATTTTGTTTATAATTCACCACCGACTACAAAAAAATACCTGAAAGAAAGAAAACGAAATGAATCCAATAATGTTAATTTTAATACTTTAAGGAATGTATGTTTATTTCTTGAAACTCGTTTTAAAGTTTATGTAAAACAGGATGGTGGTCATTTTGAACATATCCTTAACTTTTCATTATTTTTCCATGATTGGAACTTCATTTGTAAGATCACGTAGTTCTTTAAACATGTTCTCACTTAACAGACACATTTCACAGTTATTGTGTTATCAAATTTTTGTTTAAACTTTTCAAAAGCACTTCTTTTCTGTTGTCTTCTTTTAAGATAATTTTCGTAATAAATTGTTATTAAAGATTTTTTCACTTGCTGCCAACACGTAGTTTTCATGACATCTTTGAATTTCATGGTTAGTGTTAGTGTTAGTGAAAAGAAGATTTACATATAGAGAATGAATTAGAAAATTAAAAGAACATCATTTTCATGATTCTTTTTCCATTTGAAAGAGGACTCTTGAGAATTGGTCCTATTGAAAAAAAATCGACATTCCACATGTCCAAAAACTTCTCCCAAAGGGAGTGGAGGGAGCAATTTGTTTCAAAATCAAAAATTTTTGACGAAAGAATTAAAGAAGATTATATTATGTAGCAATATCTAAATTTCACATTTTTCAAAAAATCTGAGGTTTTCAAGTTACAGCCCGCGATTTTATGAAATCTCCAACCGTATTATCTTCTTTGGTGAACGTTCAATGATTTTGATGACTAATTTTTAAAAAATATTCACTTTATAACTTATGAAAACCCCTTATTTTTAAATAAAAAACTAGAATATACCTACAATTTCAGTGATAAATAATAGAAACACCAAAATAATAATTCCTCCCACACGAGCCGTACTGGGACGTCAATCCCATTACTAGATAGCTCTAATAGGCTAAATATCAAACCATCTCTCAACTCCTTGTGGTATTACATTAAGCCGCCCCTTAACTAGACTCACAACATGAACAGCTTATTATTAAGGGATTGAGTTAAAATGTAATTAAAGGATGGAATAGATGCACTGATATAGGTACACATGAGATTCGAAACCACAGCGTAAACAGGTTTCGTTAGCACACTCTCTACCAGTTATTGCTTTGTTTCATCCGTTGTCAAAGATCGCTGGATCGCTATTCAATCTCTTGTGTTCTTGTGACGCTGGTATGTAGCTCAACCGGATAGATATTTTCTGGAATTTAATTAATTAAACAATCAACAGAAATGTTTGAAGCTTTTTCCAATGGAACAAATATTCTGAGTAGAAATAAATTTTAACATACAAATGCAGATCTTATCTCAATATTCTGTGGCATGTATTGTATTTTCATTCTCTGTATCCACTTCCTGATATAATTTGCTGACGGTTATTTTTGAAACTTATTCATTCGTTGTCCGACGGTATTAGGTAATTAAGGCAGGTGCTTTCTTTTTGATGTTCGCTTATTCCAATAACAGCAATTTCTCGATAATAATTGACTAATGTACAATTAGCTATGCAGCCACGCATATACAATATACAGGGTCCTGCAATAGTGCATCAGGCATCTATAGCTCATATACCAATAAGGTTATGAATTACGTTAGTACGCGGACCTGCACTATACATATGAGTGTATTTCAGGAACATATTTTCCCATAAACAGTGTGCTCCAAAAATGGATGGCCATTTTTTTTTAATTGCATGCTATAGGATATTTACCTTCATTTTTGTGTCCTGGCTAATTTACCTTTTTTTTAATTTGCTTAAGTGGTTTAGAAGAAATACATTAAGAATCCCAAAAAATCGTTTTGCAAGCTTCGAAACTTAAAAAACGGCCTTACGGTAAAACGCCAGTAATTGACCGGTTAAAGATTTTTCAAGGCCAGTGTTTGATCGAGCCATATTAATTTTCTTGTAGATAATTTAACATTTAAATAAAATAATCAAAAATACAATGAAACATACATGACATTCTTTTAAAAGTTACTCAAAACACATTTAAATATACCATCATAAAGTAGAATTTCTAAATAATAAAAAAGAAAACGGTATTTGTCATTTAGTCTTTGACCACTTTGAGTATATTAGTTGACCGGAATTATCTAGTCTTTGACCTTAAAACTGTGAGTGTTTGACCGTTCTTAAAAAAATATGGCTAGGAATACTTATTATTTTTTAATTTCATTTTGTTTTAAAAAAAAAATTTCCTCCTCCATTTTTCGCAAGAAATTGTTCCTTTTTTGGGTTAAAAAACGCTTTCATCAGAGATGAAAACTCTTCTCGTATCATTTAATATATGCAATAAATTGTTGGTAACCAAATAGGATTTAACTTCTGCAAATCAACGTTTCAACGAGAATTCTGGATGCAGTTAGATTTTCAGATAATCGAATAGATATTTTAGAATGTCGCGATAAAATCCCTTAAACCAAGTATTCCCTGGTCTTCCATCCTTGAATTTACAGATATTATTCCATTTTAACCCTTTTGCCAGATGTTGAGCACTATCCAATAACTGGGTTTTTGTAACGGGAAAACCTCTATTTACTGATTTAAGAATGGTGGTGTGTCCATTTTTCTGTCCATTGGTGCTTTGTCTTTTTATTTATAAATAAGACTTAACTTTGGTACATTAAACATCTTGGCTGCTTTTCATTAGATAAACCTCACTTCTTGCATGGAGCGCCTTTTGAAGATCTTCAATATATTTAAATTTAGGCTTAGTTGTCTTACCAATTGACTGGAAAAACAGAATCCTGATTCAAATCTCCTAAATTTTCCACATATATTTTCAGTTTATTAGTAAATGACCACTATAGGGGCTAGTGTTTGACCAAATATTTATTATTTATATTTTACAGCGATTATTTCCATTTAATTGCGGTCAACTTTTCTCGTTATAGGGGATGCTTTATAAAATAGAAAAGAAACGAAAAATGTACATCAGTATTTATATTAGGCCAAAATATTTATAAAATTGGGAACATGCTAAGAAAATCAGTGTTTGACCTGTTTGTGCCCCGTAAATGACCAAAAAGAGAGCCAGTTATTGACCGCTTTTTTAAACTTCTTGTATTTTATTTTACAGAGCTCAAAAGTTTGGTCGAATACTGAACCATTTAAAGAGGAATATATAACATTCAACAAAAGGTATTAAACTTTATCCTATTATTAAATCTATTTCCAATAATTGTGAGATTATCAAACTCATAATTCGTCTAGTATTTGACCGATCGGTCAAACACTAATTTTTATCCACATTTAAAGCTATCAGTCTTTGACCGCCTCTATTTTGGCAGAAAATAGATTAAACCTGTATTTTCTCGATATAAACAAAAAAAAACATTTATCAGAATGCTAACCAACAATAATATGCAGAAATGGCTGAGTAATATTACCTTACTCGGGAAAACTTCTTATCAAAAAAATTACCCTTCTTAACACAATTCGCAAAACCCACTATTAGACCGGATCTAAACAATGAAAAGGCGGAAATGGTATTATAAGCGAAAGTTTTTGTGTAGTAGGATGTAGAAAAAATACTTGAGGCTATTTATAGGTAGTTTTATATTTGTTGAAATATTTCTAGGGTTCTTATTTTTTATTTTTTTCTCCAAAACGGTCAAACACTGGCTGACGGTCAATTACTGGCGTTTTACCCTACATCTGTTTTTTCTGGATACGTATTGACAACTTTCATAAGGGAAGTCTACCGATACTCTGACAATAAATAGTTTATTTTTTAATTTTCTCAAATTTATTTCCAAACATGTCAATTTTTAAACCAATTTTTCTTAACATTTTCAAATGATATATTATTTCACTGTTGATTACAAAATGTAAGAACAATTACTTTTTTTACAAGCGTAGTGGAATTCTAAACCCTTTCTAAGATATTTACCAAAAACCATAAATATTCCCGTTTTACCATTAGGTAAAGCAGTATGAAAAAACATACTAAGTAGCCATTTATGTACCAAAATCTAATATCTGATCTAAGATTACAAATGAGGAAAATCAATCGGCAGTATGGCAGTCTTGCTGACGGACACGGAAAACACAAACATTAGTCAGACACGTGTGGGAGAAGAAGTTGGAATAAGTGAAAGGTCAGTTTACAGGATCTTAAAACTTCCTCGATATCATCCATACCATATTCAACTGCACCAATCTCTGAGTGTAAATGACTTTCAACATCGAGTAGTGTTTTGTGAGTGGGCTCGTTTACGCGTTCAAGAAAATTAATTTTTCTTTACGAACGTTTTATTTTCCTATCGAACTACATTTCACAACAATGGATGCATCAGCAAACATAACGTTGGTCTGTTAATGTTTGGTTAGGAATTGTTGGAAGACACGTGGTAGACCCTTTCTTTTTTAACGGCCACCTTACCGGTCAAATTAATGTTTTTCGAATTTTTAACGAACGGTTTTCCAGCATTTCTTCTACATTTATTTAACCAAGCTACAATGCTCCGAGATGTGGAAAGATCCTTTCAATTAAGAATAAATAAATGTCTTGAACAAAACGTAAGACATTGAACATCTAAAATAAAAATGCGTTTCTGCAAAAATATTAAAAAATATTCTTCCATCTGAAATAGGGAAACATTTTTTGTTAAATAAACGGCTAATCAGATATGTTTTTATATACGGCTTTACTGGTAAAACGGACATATTCTGGATTTTGGTAATTATCTTATAAACGGCTTAGAATTTCAATTATTGTGTGCAATTGACCTGTGCCCATCACTGTTCTGTTTGTATACCTAAATCTAAAGTTATTTGGTAGTATTTGTCATGTTTTTGTGAATTTCCGCTGTACCACCCTATTGTATCCTACTGGACAGCTGACATTGAAGGTAGGTCCTAATAATTTGGGAAACCTACTTACCAACATCATAGAAAATCAAGTGTTTTGATAGCCGGATACAGACTTCAATTTTTTGTTGAGTTGTATACTTAGGTGTGGATCAACTGCACTAATGCTTTAGTTATCTATTATTGGCTAAGAATGTCTGAATGCAGAATGTGGAAATCTAAGCCCGATGGCATGGTTGGATGCGAAGGTCCATGTGGGAAATGGTTTCATTTTTCTTGCATAATTTTGACCGAGTTGGAATTTAAACTTCTTACCAAAAATAAGAACTTACTATATGTATGTGATTATTGTAGTAGGAAATGCGAGTTTGTTGATAAACTTCATGTTTGCAAACTGCAAAAAAGTATGACCAACATTGAGGAGAACGTTAAGGTCCTCTATGATAGTCTCAGCAAGGAAGAACTTCTAGAAATGGTTAAGAATGAGACGGATGAGTTCTACAATAAAATGAATGATTTATTTCGATCATTTGATGAACACATGCAATCTTTAGTGGACAAGAAATTTGGTGAAATTAATAAGCAGGCTATGAATTCCTCTTTGTATTCTGGTAGCGCTGATATCCAAAATTATGTCCAAGCTGTCTCCAGCTCCAGCATGGTAATCATCAAACCAAAAAATACCTCCCAAACTAACGTGGAGAACCGATCCGAAATACTTCAACAGGTCAACCCTATTACTTCAAGTATCCATATTTCAAAAATTAGATATGTTCGTGATGGGGGTATCGCCATTGGATGTACAACTCAAGAGGAGGTCTCCAAGTTCAGGACACTAGCCAACGATAAATTATCAGGTGACTATGATATCAAGGAGGCAGGCTCTTTACATCCTATTGTCAGTATCACGGGTTTATCGGATAAGCATGAGCCTTCTGCAGTTGCTTCATTTCCAGTGAAGCAAAATTAGCAAATCTTTTTCGATACCAGCTCCATTAATGTCATTAACATTGCTCCCTTGAAAAAGAATGACAAACTCTATCAAGCAAAAATTTCTCTTGATTTACCATCGTATCAGCGGGCGATGAAAGAAGGATCGCTCTTTGTTGGATATGACCACTGTCCTGTATATGATGCAGTTGAACTTTGTATATGTTATAGGTGCTGTGGTTTTTCACACTTCGCGAAAAATTGGGATAAAGCTCTTAAATGTCCTAAGTGCAGTGAGAATCATAAGGTTAAGGAGTATTCAATATCAGACAAAAGCCATTTTCAATGTGTTAATTGTCTGTTACGTGGTTAAGATAATTGTAATCATGCAGCTTGGAGTTCTTCTTGTCCAATTTTGTTGGAGAAGCTTGACAAATTTAAAGCTGATATGTTTAATATTAAATAGCAATTAGCAAATCCAAGTCAGTCTGATAATCTAAACACTAGTTCGTTAGAATCTATCTCGAACGACAATAACTCATCTTTAAAATCAGACACCAGTAATAAAATCTCTGTTTATTATCAAAATGTTCGGGGTCTTAAAACTAAGCGCCTAGATTTATATAATGCGTGAGTTCATAGTTCATTTGACAGAAACTTAGTTCGGTGAATCAGTTTTAAATTCAGAGCTATTTCATGAAGACTACTTAGTTTTTAGATCTGATCGCGACTTTGAACAGACCAATACTAAAAGGGGATGTGGTGTTTTAGTTGCAATAAAAAAAGTTCAATGTCACTGTACTTGATGTCTCCAACTTATCAGACTCGCTATCCATGGTTGACATAATTGTCCTAAAAATTTCGCTAAATTCGGCAAATTGTTTTTCGTTGTTGCTTATTTTCCTCCCGCTTTACATTGGAGTATGTATGATGAATTCTACAATTATTTTGGTACCTTTATAGATTTCCTCAATGATGACAAGCTAATATTCCACAATATCATGATCATGACTGCAATTGGCAGCCTATTATGAATCAACCCGATGTCAATAGTGCTTGCAATGTGTTTTATGCTAAGCTGGAAGAAATTATTTCCGAAAACAATACCTCGATATTCTATAAAATATTCTGCTTGGTTCCATCCTGGAATTATAAGCGATTTGCGTTTAAAAACTGGTATCTGGTATCAATATATATCCACAAAAAACCCTCAAATATACCAAGAATTTAAAAACTTGTATGCAAAAGTAAAAAGACGTATCCGTCTTAGTCACACGAACCATTTGCAACGTATTGAACAAAACATATCATCAAATCCCAATCAATTTTGGGCCTTTCTAAATACACAGAAAAATGTAAGTAGTATTCCAAAGTCTTTGACTCATGAAAGTAGATCATTTGATGACCCCCAAGATATTGTGAACTTATTTGCAAAGATTTTTCAGCGTGCTTATATTAATTCAACACCACCTAACTTCTCAACATCTCCACATCATATAAGCCACCTCTCATGCAATATTCTTAGCTTCAATGAATCTGAAGTATTTATAGCCTTAAGATGACTTAAACAGAAGATGACTGCTGGTCCTGACTTATTACCAGCTTATCTTTTAAAAGATCGTGCTTCTGTATTTGCCAAACCTATGTGTTATATATTTAACCTTTCACTCAAGTCAGGCGTATTTCCCGACATCTGGAAGCTTGCGAAAATATGTCCAATCTTTAAGAAAGGCGACAAATCTGATGCTAATAATTATAGACCCATTGTTATAATCTCAAACTTTCAAGGTGTTTGAAAACTTAATTCACACCATTATATTTAATCACGTAAAACCTCTGATCTCGAACCAACAACACGGTTTTTTTCCTGGTAGGTCCACTACAACCAATCTTGTGTACTTAACTCAATACGTTGCAACTAACATAGACAAAGGAAATCAAGTAGACATTATCTATTCGGACTTTTCAAAGGCTTTTGACCAATTAGATCATGGCATCCTTCTGACCAAACTAGGTAATGTGGGACTTACTGATCCATTTTTGATTTTTTTTATCTTACTTATGTGACCGGAAATTAAAGGTATTTTATCGGGGATTTCAATCTGTCGAGGTAACATCAACATATGGTGTGCCCCAAGGATCAGTACTTGGGCCGCTTTTGTTCTTGATATTTATTAATGACATACTTGAGGGTATTAACAGCCTCGAACTGCTATATGCAGATGATCTCAAATTATTCATCTCAATCTCCAATATCAATGATTGTATTACCCTCTAAAGAGATTTAGATCATTTATATAAATGGTGCAAAGAAAATGCCTTTCACCTTAATTTATCTAAATGTGTTGCAGTTCTTTTACAAAAAAAATAATCCAATAAATTTTACATTTACATACATTACATAATTAATAATGTCACTCTGAATAAACCTCTGCTTTCTAAGGACCTTGGAGTAACTTTTGATTCAAAATTAAGATTTGTTGAGCACATTAATATCATTCAACGTGAGTCCTATAGAAATCTCGGGTACGTTCAAAGTTGGATTACGCGTCTGTAGTCTGGGATCCTGATTATCGAATAAATATCGATAAAATTGAGAGCATAAATAGGAAATATGCTAAATACTTATGGTTTAAAGCTGATGGCTATTACCCCACTCAAGGCACGGATAGTGATATATTACTTTGCAGATTTCTGCTCAACAATCTAGCTACCCGTCGTATGTGTCATTCACTTATCTTTATGAACAAGGTTTTTTCGTATGTTATAGATTCTCCCGAAATTTTAGAACTTATCCATATTCATACCCCACACATTATTACTCGTAGCTTCCCCCTGTTTTACTTATGTCCTTCACGTACCAATGTTTTAAAATTTTCTCCTTTTCATATGATGGCTAACTACCACTGGTTATTAAGTAAGGAATTTGATATTTTTCACTCCAAGCCGCATGAACTCAAAAGGCAAATCCTAGGATCTGCCCGTTAATTGTTCTTTCTAATGTTAAGAATTTATAATTTTAATGTATTCCCACCCTTTAATTGGCTATGGCTGTTGGGTGGCGTAACAAATAAATAAATAAATAAATAAATAAATACACCTATAAATACTTTTTCTTGCATTATATATTAAACAGTGAAATAATATACAGGATGTATCATTTGAAAATGTTTTTTTAAATATTTTTTTTTAATTTTAAATACCCTGTACAAAATTCAAAATGATGTATTTCTCTTAAGTTAGGTACTAAAGCAAATTAAACAATATTTTGGGAAATAAAAGAGAAGACAAAAAATGTGGCTTAACATCTAAGAAAATACAGGGGGTAACATTAAAAACATTTTCTTTTGCTCGTCACGCTTTTTTGGAGAACCAAGTAGGTATATGAGAAAATATTTACCTGAAATACACACTCATAATATGTATAGTCGGTACCTAAATTTATGTGTACTAACGAAATTTCTTGGTATGGTATTGGTATATGAGCTATAGATGCCTGACTCCCTATTGCAGGACCCTGTATATTTAGCGCCTGCATCTCATGCAAGCTAGGCTCGCGACAATCCATCGGCAGTTCGGCACGTTTATCATGTACTTGCAACCGCAATGCGGCTGCCGAGGCAATCGTTGCTGTCAGACGTCAATTTTGGTATCACGTAACTGTGACTGCGACTAAATCCCAACTGAAAACAGTGCTGCCTTTCCCGAACAGCCAATGACCTATAATTACACTGAATTCAGCATATTGTAAGCCAGCGACTACTTAGTATATCAACAACCGCTTTACGTAATAAGATTTTTTCCGACTAGCAATCAGTTTACAACTGCAACACGATCACAATGCGATGGCAACTGGGTCGCTATTTTTATATAATAAACGTGCAGAAGTCAATCACAGATAGTGCTCGAATACTGAAAATCGGTACGTATGGCTGTCGTTTTTAATATATCGAGCGATTAGAAAAGTAATTTCCACTAATCGAAAGAATTTGAGATCATGAATAATCTGAAACCGAATAATATTCAAACATCAGCAGTCACTTTTAGCAAAACTATTTCATTGAGCAACATTAAGAAAAATCAATTCAGTGATACGTTTTAAACTCAGTTGTAAAGTTCGCGCATTTTTACCACTGACGTCACCTCTACGTCGACAAGAGAAGGTTGAACATGTTCGAATGGTGCTCGTGTATTCGGGCTCTTTCGGATCTGTCACCTGCCTGAGATTTGGCATAAATTACTATATTCAATTTGAAATTTGACAGTGGTCGTAACGCCAGTGGTAAAAGAGTGGGAGGAGCTATATGCACGTGGATGCGATTCGTCATACCACTGTTTTTAAATCATGCTTTGTACGAAGAAGATAACCACATGACGTCAACGATTATATTTTGTCTCCACCCAGAATGCGCAACATTATATTTTCTATCTTTGTATCATGCCTATCACCTATTAGGACGCCACTTTTTTCAGCTTATTAGCATAATACGCAAGTAAATTTGATTTGAATTGTTTTTCTATTTGACATATCTGACAAATTTTATTTGAAATCTTTACAAATTAATTTAGGAAACTCCTGGATTCACCTGGTAATAATGTCAGGAAAAATAGATTAAATAATATTTATATATTTGTTTAGATAGATATGTATTATTTTTGTTGAGGAAATATCGTTTTCAAAAACTAAATAAGTTTGGTATATTAGTCTGATACTAAAACTATTACGTATGATAATAACTTTTCCGTAGTAATAAACAAACTACACTGGTATTGAGCTAGAGTTATTTATGAATACGGCTGTCTCTCACTCTCTATTTTTTTATCTACTTAGCAGTCCAAAATATCTAAATATGTATATGTATTGTAACGTGGATGGGTAGTCATGTACTTACGGTTAATATTTGTTTAGTCTCCATTTAGTTCTACTACCTTGTTTGCTATAGTTGTTTGATATTATAGTTCATTATTTACTTCTAGAGTTAGTAGAGTTATTCTCGATCCTTCCAGATACTATGTGTGAGGTACAATTTGTCATACTATTGTCAGTTTTGACAAGGCTCTAGAAGATTATTATGTGCATCTAGATAATCATAGAATATTCTCGATGAATGTCATGTCATAATTCAGGTTAAGAAGCTCTGTAGATAGGAGATTCAACTGTCTATACAAAACCATGTGACGCGCTGACTCCGCAAACGACGGCAGGGTCGTGGCCTAGTAAAATCGGGTCTGCGCGCTACGTTAGTGCGCACGTATCATTTGCCTTTGATATATTTTTAAATTCAAATTCATGTCAAAGCAAATCTTATTGTTTGACGTTTTAGTGTTTATTAGTTTTCAACTTTATATCAGTATTTTTGTTTACTGTAATGAATAGTTAATAGTTACCTGCAGAATTCAAAAATACCTTACGTGGTTTGATGCTGTCGGTCATCATTTCAATCATGTCAAAAAAGATAGAGCGGCTACGAAAAAAATATTTATTTGAGATCTGCATATCGAGGACAGATGCTTTGATCCAAATAATTCTATAAAAATATTGAGAGACGGTGTTGAAGAGAAAGAGATTAAGGGAAAATTGAGCAAGAACTACAATACTAGTTTAGAACCTGTTATGAAATGCGCAATAAATACATTTGGATCGTTTTTTTTTAAATTCGGAATCCCATAAAGACAAGAGACACTACTTAAATATACCTACTTATTCAATATCCTATCCAACGAGACTACTTTTATGAGAATAGATAATTAAAGTAGATCTTATTTCTATAACAATTTTCGTCATATGCGTTATGCTATCCAAACGATTTTCACATATTATAATACAAGAAGGTCACTTGCAATCTGTTCATATTCCGTCCTAACCTAACCTAACCTATTTACTCTATGTACTCCGCATAATCACCGCTGTACCACATTTCATGTCACTCCATAGACAAAAAAGTCACCCACTTTTCAATGATACTTTTAAAAGTTTTCTGGGGCCTGTTTTATATTGCAGTTCAGCGCGCCTTGTTTCATGTACACTCAAGCGTCTAGTTTCAAATATAGCGTGCTTTACAAGCAATCATGAATAGACAATGATGAAAGTAATTTTCTAAAAGTTGATCTTCACTATTTCACTTCACAGAGAGAGGAGACAGAGAACATAGGTAAAATATATAGATACGGAGACAGAGAAGACACATGTTGGTGCGCACTTTCGTTATGCGCAGACCCGATCTTAGGCCACGACCCTGCCGTCGTTCACCCCCTCCTTAGGTGTTATACCACCTGTCTATAGAGCTTCTTAATTCAGGTATATAAAGCCGTGTCGATCACGGGACAGAGTCAGTTTTATGTAGTCAGTCAGTCAGTCTTAGAAAGTCGGTTGATAACAGTCAGTCTGTCAAATCAGATGTTAATAGTAGTTCTGTCGGTGAAGACAGTGACAGTATAGATTGGACGCAATCTGCGAATTTTGAGTATCACGCAAGTGAACTCACTCCACAACGTTTAGTACAGGGTTGAACGGTACAGTATTATAAAAGTACTAGATAAGAAAAAAAAGTAAGTTGGTGATATTATTTAAAAAAACACCTTTTTCACTAACTGAAGGTGTGTATAAAAATCAATGTTCCTAATACGTTCTGGAATATGTTGTCTTGGATATGAAATAAATTTAGAATGACCCAATGGATCATTCTCCTGAAACGTTTAATATACCATCGACCGTTAATCACCCTGTATATGCCAATATTATCCATCAGAAGAGTTGTTTTGAACCCGTAAATCATACTATAAATTAATTTTTATTTAAAACCAAGGTTGTTGAAAATTTGTGATAATAAATGATGTTCAACTAATAATCAACGTATTTTAACAGAAAACAGAACCAAGCAGGGACACGTTCATGCAATTTTGGATTATAATTATGTTCATTTTAAGCTGAAGCCAGTACGTGATATCTGACCACTACACGAAATAATTGAGCCAATGCATTGTTATTACAAATCGAGGATGAAGTAGGGTTAAATAATATTAATTATTTTTACCTTGGAAATAAATATATACACAGGTTGACAGGTAAGCGGAAGTATTCCTTTGAGGAGATGAAAGTAGAGCTTAGTTGTACCGATTAAACATTATTTTCTTAAAGGTTTTCGAGATATCTCCTTTTTTCTTTTCGGAGCAAATATTTAGAATTAAGGAAAATACTAAGAGACTTTCTAAATGTCGCTTTTCACATTATAAGCTGACAGACATACCCAAAATATCAGTAGTGAAAATTATTGAAATACTAATGTTAACTATAAAAAAATATTTCGGTTTTATCTCAACTGTCCTTTCTACTGTGGCGCCCTACCCTCGTTATGGTTTATTTGGATTCGCCAATACGCCATTATATTGTCGGGTTCGAAAATTGTAGGAAATAATCTCAAAGAAATCTGAAATTATAAAAAGACGACAATGTTGTCTGGTTGTGATGCAATATGTCTATCTTCTTATTTGCTATTTTAATAATTTAATGCAGCCAAATAGTCATGGATCTTCAATATTTTGCAATAATAGTTCAATATTTAGTGTCACTAGAGATGACCTAGTGTTCAAACAAACCTTAACAAGTTGGATTTTTTTAGTGTGTGCCAGTCTCTAGTACTAAAGACCCTGGCACCATTTGTCTAATTTAGTAGTTATAACAAAATTACTTCTGCACTCTACAATAGCTTACTAATTGGGAAACGTAACTTCTTCATGAAGTATCCTGCTCTCTAAAGAGCGTTGGCGAACCCCCGCGTACAAATGTGAAATTCGCCATTTTACAAATATACGCAACCTACAGTATATCGGATCGGACCGGCACTATTTGAGAGGCTTTAATAGGCATTATTACTCGTAGGGGTAGGTTGGCAGGTCTCTACACAGGATGGCCAGCGTATAGCTTATTGAAAAAGTTTCACGCCTGAGTCGGACTCGAACCACGTAACCTAACTAATAATTTAAATTTTATTTATCAAGTATTCATCATCTGATGGTTCAAAACCTAATTTTCATCGACTCTTTTTGACTAAAATATAAATTCTCATCTTCTTATCATATCGATATGCAAACCTCCTTTATAATTTTCCAGGAAGTTGATCTACCAGTATCTTTTCTCTCTTTGTAATACCTTACACAGAGGATGGCTATCAAGCTTCCTTCTCAACACTGTTTACAAATCCCAGTTATACTTTAGAAGTAAAGAATACGAAAAAAGCTTTCAAGATTCAGTCTTAAAAATATAAAAAACCATTTTCGCATAGGGAGAGTAGATTTTGAATAGCACCTGTTTAAATATATTTCTCAGAACCTCAAAGGAATAGGCAATAATTGCGCTTGATTGCAGCCTAGTAACTCGCGATAGCAAATAACTTATCACGAACAGAAAACAACCCGTTACAACTGGAGCATTGTATGAGAACTGCATTTACAAAAGCCCTTCCAATAAATGAATCTTCAAGCTTATGATAAAGTAAAGGATGTATTTTAGGATAATATTTTGCTTTTTATACAAATTAAGTTCAGAACAGGATATAAAGAAATATCTAATTAATAATAGGATAGAACGTAAATCTTCAAAGGCTCGTTAATTTTTATGTAGAATCAAAAACCGTTGCTTCAAATTGTACACATCATTATTCGGCATTTGTATTTGAGCTGGAGTAAATTATTTCCCAACATGTTTGGAGGCCATGAATTTGCAGGAATTATGAATTAAGAGTTTTTAGGATTGGTAAATAAATACCTATGCATAAAAATAGTCTTTGTGATTTCCTTGAGCTCGTTTTATTGACCGACTTCCCAAAAGGATGAGGTATACATTTCGACTGTATATTTTTTATGGATGTTGGCACATAGTAAACGTGATCCAATTTTGATGATTGCTTTTTCATTTGAGAGAGGAGTATTGAGAATCGGTCCCATTGAAAAAAATCAATATTAGACATGCCCTTCTCCTCAAAAACTTTCCCCAATGGGAGTATTGAGTGCAAATTTGACCGAAAATTGAAAATCGGAGACGAAAGAATTAAAGAAAATTCCATATCCGGAAACGTTTAAATTTGACAGTTAAAGAAATAATCATATATTTCCGCGATACAGTTTAAAATATGTAGAAGGGGCAAATTTTTCCGAAAATCGAAAATTCAAATTTGGAGAATTAGAAAGGGGTCCATATCCGGAAACGTTTGAATTAATATTTTTTTCAAAACAATATATATATCTGCACCGCGATGTTTTGAGATCTCTGAATAACAACAAGTACTTACAAGCTAATCCTTATACATGTTAATAGGATAAGTAGGTAGGTACTATCTTCTTTGGTATTAGTGAACGTTCAACAATTTTCGTCACTAATGTTACACACCTCAAAAGTGTGAAATAAATATTTTTACAAAAAATTGGACCGACTTTGTTAGTTGTTGCACTGAAAAATACAAAATAATATTAATTCTACTGGTGTTGGTTCTTTTGGAGTTGGTGACGTTGTAGTTTGTGGTTGTAGGAATCAACTCCAGAAGTACCAGCCCCAATAGAATTAATATTATTTTGTATTTTTCAGTGCAGCAACTAATAAAGTTGCTCCAATTTTTTGTGAAAAATATTTAGACCTTCGAATTTTGCGAAAACATTCGCAGGTGTTGTTTATTAGTAACAGTTGTTCAAACCACCTCTTAATTATATTAATCCTTAAAAACTGTGGTCAAATGTCGACATTTCTTTTTAACCGTGGAAGGGATTAATCTTCTTACATTTGTCGTAATATTCACCAGTAGCAGTTACAGATTAGAAAAGTATGATTCAATGATAAAATTAGTTGTGAAACCACACCAACCGGAAACATTGTTGTCATGAATTCCTTTTTGAGAGGTTTTATGTTACCTTTTTTTATGAGCAATTGGCCTTGTCCGTACATAAAATGCGAGATATCCATTCTGGTCCGGTTACACACTCTGATTCCAATAGCAGTTTCCTTTTATGCGGATACATTTCTAGGATTTTCTGAACAATTTTGGTGGTGTAAGTGGTGCATGTCATTTGCAATTGTTTTAATTTCAAGTTCACACTATAATGACTAGCAAATAAGTGTTTTGATTTTTGCAACGTTAACCAATCCTTGGTCTTCTAATCTCGGTTGGTCAGTTACAGAGCCTGTTATTTCGAATTAGATACGGTACGCTTCCATTTGACATGACCCTGCTCTCAAACCCATTTTTGAACGAGATCTTAATCGAGACCGTAATCCTGCAGGGTAATTTCTACTGCACGTTCTGTACTAAACCAACTCCTTTTGGTAGATCCACGTTATTACATTTTGAATCCGTTTAATGTATGTTTACGTGAATTTTATTTTAATTCCTTTAATCAGCTTGTATCAACAGTTGACTAGAAAACTCCTCTGTTTTCCATTTATACTGTGAATTTCAATTATTTAAACAACCCGATTATGTTTAATTTATAGTAACAAGTCCATCTTGTGAAAAAAATATTTTGCTTTAATCAAAATTAATCTAATGAAAAAGGCGCTATAGGTATGTATAATTTTCCAAATGAACATTATTAGGTACCTATTAATTTCACTTCAACAAACATTTTAGTTTTTATTTTTTTTTAGTTTGAAGCCAAAGAAGAATATGTTTGAGAGTGGAGGAAAAAATGTCCAGAACTTACAGGTCTAGCAGGTGGGATGAGCATGGAGTGTCGTTTCTGATTTTTATATCTATTTAGGTATATGGTATGAAAAGAGTAGGAATGTTGTTCATTTTAATTTGTTGGTTGCTTTTACCAAGTTTGCATTATTTCTACCCAAAAAATTTATAAACTATTGGATTTCGTTGCTTTCAATGAAAATTTCCAACTGTTGAATGATAGGGTTCATTCTATCTTATCTCACTTTACAATCATTTCCGTTGAAAAGTACATATTTAAATTTTATATCAAAGAAATGCGTGAAATGATTTTCTTCACGTAGTTCTCATGTCCGTCTAATCTTGAATTCAAGAACTTTAATGAAATGTCAATAATAGTTTTAAGTTAAGCATAGAAAATTGCCTTTGCATTGTGGTATTCCTATTGAGGGTTGAAAAAATTTTAATATTCATGATCAGCTCCATAATTTTTTTCTATGAATTACTTATTTTGAATATGGTGATCAATCGGTTGTCGACCAGTCTTTCCATTCATTGTTGAAAATATCGTCATTATTCTCATGAATCCAGAAACGCATATTCTGCTCAGTATTGGATTCAACCCCAAAATTTATCAAAATTAATTGGATGCATTAAATATAAAAATCAGAATATTATACTTTATAGATCCTAAACGATTCATCTTATATTCATTCGCATACGTTACTTGATAAAGTAGTGAATCTTGTTAAGGCATTATCCTTCATCGTAATATGATGTCGACGGCCTTAGCTCTGCCCGTCTCTTTATATGCTTGACATGTTATTTCATAACATCTTAGAGCGCTTTGAGATGTTATTTCATGACATCGTGCGTTTGAGCAAGACTTAAAGAACACACATTAAGAGATCAAGGAAAGCGAGCCTTCAAACTTGTTAGTGACTGTCAGGTCTCGATAAGAAAAAATAGGCCCTGTAACTTGCGGGCGCCGTCTTGACGACTTTTCTTCTATGATCTCGTGCCAACCTCGAATTTGGCTGTGAACGGTCATCGAGCACACTATATAATAAATAAACATATAATAAACTATCAACGAATTAATTACCAACGAGATTACGAGATTCATACTATTAGCAATAAATATTTTTTACAAAAAGTTGGACCGACTTTATCAGTTGTTGCACTGAAAAATACAAAATAATATTAATTCTATTGATACTGATTCTTTTGGAGTTGGTGCCTACAACAACAAACTACAACAGCACTACTTCAAAATTACCAGCACCAATAGAATTAATATTATTTTGTATTTTTCAGTGCAACTGATAAAGTCGGTCCAATTTTTTGTAAAAAAATATTTATTTCACATTTTTGAGTGTAACATTAGTCAGGAAAATTATTGAACGTTCACTAATACCCAAAAAGTTATGGGTAGGTTTAGCTTATACTTGTTATTTATTATTCAGAGATCTCAAAACATCGCGGCGCAAATATACATATTTCAGACTTTACTGCTCGAATACCATAACTCAATTTAAATTTTGCTACGTATAATCTTTTCTTTAATTTGGCCGTTTGCTCTTCCACATAGTGGAAATAGGCATATCACATATTTCAGACTTTACCATTGCGAAACTCGGAAACCGTAACTCCTTTGAAAAAAATTTCAAATTTAACGTTTCCGAAAGTGGTCCCCTTTCTAATTCTGAAATCTCGAATTTTCGATTTTCGGAAGAAAGATTACCTTCCACAAAGCAGACTGTAGCGCGGAAACGTATGATTATTTTTAAAAATGTCCCATTTAAACATTTCCGGATATGGAATTTTCATTAATTCTGTCGTCTCGGATTTTAAATTTTCGAGAAAAATTGCCTCCTCCACCCACTTTGGGTGCGGTTTTTAGAAGAAAGAAGATTTTTGATTTGATTTTTCTCGATATGGGACCATTTCTGATCTCTCCTCTTTCAAATGAAACAAAAATCGTCTAAATCGGAATATGTTTACTATGCAAAACGCGCGAACAGCCATAAAAAAAGCAATCTTACAACCGAATTGTATACCTTCTCCTTTTTTTGAAGTCGGTCAAAAAAGCTCTAATTTTAGATTAATTTATGATATTTTATCTTTGGATACCCAGTTGTCTGTCAATGTCATATTTACTGATGATTGTCATTGCACATTGTACGACCGTGATCCAATACAAAAAAATCTCATGTATACATAATATTGCGGTTATTGTACTCTTTGATTGCAAATTTGAAGTTGTGGCTTGAGTTTGGAATATGTTAGATAACAATCATTTCCTTATCCGATGAAGAAAAAACTAAAGAGATATTCAAAATTCTCTTTTTAACTACCTAGTTAAAAGGAAATATCTTCTTATACTCTATACCTACTGTTTTTTGTAAAAACACACAAGTTTATCTGAGGAAAAAAGTACCAGTCATACCAATTTCAGGTCAAAAATACTTTGTATGCAAAATTAAGCAGATGTTACTGCTACAATAATCTGCCACTTGCGTCTTCATGTATTTCCGAAGAATATACTGTAGGGACTCTAAAATCTTTATTTGCATATGTGATGCGAGGATATCACTTACTTGCTGGGAATCGTACTTTTTGAGCAACTGGCTATTCGATGGTCTCTAGAAACATAGGGCTTGGTTCTAAGTTTTTTCGAGGACCTTCTAAGGTGGACGGTAGGTCTTTACAACAAATAAAATCTGACTTAAGTATAAATACACAGGAAATACAATTTGAAAAACGTTGTTTGCGTATTCCACTGAACTTTTGCCCCATAAATCGGAACGCCAGCTGTTGTTGTGTTTCTGGTTCACGTATTTTGCGGTAATATCGATGCAAATAGTTCATGCGAGCAAGAACAAAAATTATCCAAAAGTTCCTTAAATTATTCGAGTCCTATCCCACTGCCCGTTGTGGAGAGGGTTTTTATGCACTTTTGAGGATTATACGTTGCCATTATGAGCGCCCGTGTTGGCTGGTTGTCGCTATTGAGGGGTATGAAATAATGTCAGTAAACACGGGGACTTCATAATCTGTCATTAAAGGCAATATAGGTTTCAGTGTATTACGTTATGTCTATGAAATTTATTTTGCAGATTAGGTAACAGCCCCGTAAGAAATTCGGAGTGCTTTTAAGTAATTTTTTATATATATATATATATATATAATTTAGTTGTGTAAAAAGCTGAGCCATACCTTAAAATTATTAAAATATACTGTTTTAGCGGGACATGATTGAAAATTCAATAGAAACTCGGGTAAAGCAACCAGCATTTATACGGTATCCACTTTTAATATATTTACTTCTAAATGTTTGAAATTGAACATTGTATAATGTGATAAATACTTTATGCAAAAAGACTTAGGTACTTCTTTTCAGAATACCTATCATGGACGAATACTTGCATTTACATATTTCCACATTGTTATATTCCCATTCACTGATCATATTATTGTGCAAAATATTTCTTACAAAAAATTGTACCGAACACGAAAATCGTTGAACGATCACTAATACCAATGAAGATAGTACTTATCCTATTACCCACGTACATTCTTTGCTTGTAGTTGTTATTGAGATCTCAAAACATCGCTGCGGAATTACGCTTAAGCATTTTAGTTGTTACCATTTTAACACCGATTTAACTACAAAACCGTAACTCTAAGGATAAAATGTTCATTATAAATGATGCTACAAATAATTATGTCTTTCATGTACAGATTTTCAATTTTCGACAGAAATAGCCCTCTCCTCATAGCAAAAATAGGTATCTTTGAGAATTTTATATGCCTCTATCTCAAAAACCGTTACTCTTTTGAAAAAATGCTCAATTTAAACGTTTCCGGATATTGTCCTATATTTAATTATGCCACCGCAGATTTTTAATTTTCGAGAAAATTTGCCCCCTTCGGGGGCGGTTTTCGAAGAGAACGAGATGTCGGATTCCCGTTTCTATGAATATGGGACTATTTTTCAAGCCTCCTCTTTCAAATGAATCAAAAATCATCAAAATCGGAGTACGATTACTATATAAAAGGCGCGCACAAATAAAAAAAGCACACAGTCGAATTGTATACCTCCTACGTTCAGGGTTCGTCAATCAAAAATGTTCAAGTAGATATCATGTAACTTCATGATGTTTGTTATAATCGATAAAATATATAAACGGATGGTCAACGTAAAATAACTTTATTTAATTCATGGTATTTGTAACATATATTGTTAATTCATTTTAGCTTGGTGCATTGCTTCGCCATCTATCTAAGCTTCAACAATTTTGTCATGTCATGTCTGTGACAGAATCATTGTTATAATTCTGTCCACGTATTAATATATCGATACTGAATTAATAAATCCTTCTATGTACATTCATTATTATTTGATATACAGTGCGTTCATAAAGTATGGAATAATATTATCATATAGAGAAAAAGCTTTGACAGGTCGAATTTTGATTTTGATTTTCTTATTTTATATGCAAACAGCGTCAGTTTATCCCCTCCACTTTCCATGTTATGACGTCATCGTTAATTTTCTTAAATGGGAATACCATAATTTTATATTATAAACGGAAAACTGGCAGTTCTCTGTGTTCAAAAATACAAGGGTATTAACATAAAAAAATATTAAATACAGAGTGTTAAAAATTAATATATTTTTATTTGCTGCTTTCAATTTTATACAAATTATGCATAAAAACAAGTATGCGTTAGAATCGGGGTCATTAGCAACAATTAATAAGTTCTTAGCTACCAATGCATATTAATATTATTGTTATTATTGAAAATTGAAAGCAGAAAATGAAAATATATTATTTTCTTAGCAACCTGTATTTCATATATTTTTATGATAATGCCCATGTATTTGGTATTTTTAGAAGTTATTGAAGCGTTTCCATACTTTATGAACGCACTGTATAAATACACATTTCTTATAAGTGTAAGATATATATAATGCAGATAAGTTTAAAAAACTAATATTTCAATAAAAAGAATGTTGAAGTAAGCTTTCATAAATTTAACATAAAATGTTTTTTTCATATTTATCTAAATAAAACAAATATTTATAGAAATATTATTTAATTTTACCACAATTGCGACAAATTTCTCGCTCTCCTCTTGACGATTTTCAGTAATGGAATTAAATTATTTTACATTTAGGAGTATACCCACATAAATATTTTTTCTCATCTTCCTTTGGAGTTTAGAGAATATATATATCGAATTGGACCATTTCTCTATAAATTAAGTCCACTTTCACCAGAATGATCAAGAAATATAGTATTGTAATTTAAAATTCAAACCAATGATTAAAAAAATGTTCAAACAAAAAATTTTTGCTAGAAATGGAATAAAACTATACTTAATGAAATATTTTGTCAAAATCCATAATGCGGTACAAAATTTACGACTATTCTATGGAGTTAGTTTCCCACTCACCCCCACTAATAGAGGTAAAAATAAAGAAGCAAACTCACTTGCGAATATTTTAAACTTATGTTACTAATTACTGGGTAATAGAAATAGATTTTTTTTGGGATACCTACTACTATTAATTACGCCCGTTTGCTGTGGAGCAGGAAACTTGAAAGTAATTTTCAGTACTTCTCCCTATGCGATTTTATCATACATTTTATGTCTCTAGATTGTTTGATAAATAGTTCCAGAGATGCAGCCGGTTACCTAGCTTAATTGGACACCCGGTACATGAAAGAGCAGATTCACCAATATTGACTAGAAATTAGAGTTTTGTCTGCCCTTGATTACTGGCTTTGTCATTATAGGCAATTCAGTGAAGCAAAATAGTCTTTAGGAACCTCATTCAATCCTCAATGAAACATTTATAATATTGCTATAAGAAATACCATAGAATTATAATAGTCATCTATCATTACAGATGGTAAAATAAAATTATCTTTTATTTACAGAACTTCTCTGGACACCACCTGAATTATTAAGACACAGCAGTTTGCGTAAGAAAGGTACCCAACCCGGTGATGTTTACTCTTTTGGTATAATAATGCAAGAAGTTGTGGTCAGAGGTGAACCATTTTGTATGTTGGCCCTTACACCTGAAGGTAAGTGATTAGTTTTTAAGATTAACTTTAAATTATGTTTCTTTTTTCTATTCACGAATAGTTGAATTAGTTTAAAACATAGCATGAAGTGCGACAATGCAACAGAAGATTTAAAAATAATTACAGAATATCCCAATCAACTTCAATCAAATATACTCAACATAATTTTACAATTAGATATTCATTTCGATTTATTTATTATCTTCTTAGTTAAAAAAATATACAGTTAATTTGAACAACGTAGCATTTCAACATAAATTTATTAAACAAATACAAATCAAAAGCAATTCTATAGGTATAGATATAAAAGATCTCTGTTCAACTTTTCTATCGCTTGTTATTAACCAGTGTGCCGCAAAATTACACTACGTTTTGAATAAAAACAGTGATTGGGAGGAGAAAGGCGATCGGGAAATTGGATTTCAATGGAATATTTTTTTATTATTTGGAATCGCATTGCATTCAAGCGTTCCTCTCGATTATATTCGATTCCAATAATATCCTCTAATGGAATCAAATTAAACGAAAAATATTGGTTTAGCCTCGAAAATTTGATTTCTTATAATTCAGTTGAATAATCTTCAATGTGATCAGATTTTGCTAATTTGTTCCTCTTTACTGGAATTCGTTTATTATAGTCTATGAGACAGCAACACTGGACTGACCAAGCAAATCCTGCACCCACCTACCTTACCTTACCTCATTACTGAATTATGAACTTAATCTCAAAATTAGCATGATGATCGCGGATCTAAAAAAAGTTAAGTACATCCCCTGATTGGTGGATTCGGACACTCTTAGGAAATACGTTTGTGCCTTATCTTAATTAATAAGTGCTATGTTGACCGGGTTTTATCGAAACACTTTGGACACCGTATTGAAGTCGTTGAAGTTCCATTTTCTCATCTTGTTGCATTTTTTACGATCAAACTTGATTGTTTGATATAAGACACTTGTATAAGAATTCCTAAACGAAATGGATTCAATTGAAATATCCAATCAACAAAGTCTCTTTTATTCATACTTTTTATCTGAATTACAAGTAGGTATCCTCAATATCTTCGTTGCACACTGTGTCGTCGTCCATTTTCAGTTGAATTGCAAAACGTGCATTTGAACGTGCTTACATTATGCCACATCGACAAAAGGAAGGTCGTTCTCAAAAGTTTTTGGCAGAACGATTTCCAGCAAGGTGGTACAAGACTCTAGTCGAAACCATACATTTGTTCAATAAATAATTATTGCTCGTTGTTGCATTTCGAAGCACAACCTTCTTTTTTTAATATTTGTAATTTAGTTTTGTCGACGTCATTGAATTTTTGATGTTATTATACATGAAAAAGTGAGTTCCTGAATCTTCGTTACAATTTTTTTGTTTCCTATAACGTCGAGATTTACTAATGAACCAAACGTATTTATGAAAGCTTTGAATTTCTCCGTCAATTTGTGGACGAAAATAAATATATATGAAAGGCTGTGTAATCACAACCCGTAAATGAATAGAATATTGATAGAGCTATGCAGGGGTTCTGACCATATCATGGCCTAAAACTTCCACTAATTCTGTACAATTTACCTACACATTGTCGCTCCTCCTTTTTATTGGAAGCATTTGCTATATAAATGGTTTGATAAGAAAACGTATGCATATTTTACAACAATATTAAAAATATGCCTGTACCTATAGATGATTTGAGTGTCCGCCTCTTCGTTAGAACATCTGATTATTTTTTCTTCGCAATTTATGACGGCATTGTTAATAGAACATAATGAGAAGCACTGCTCTTCTACGGTCAATACTTGTTTATCTACTCGTAATATTGATGCCATTTTATCCGATTCCCTGTGCTCTGATAGGAATTCAACAAAAGATTCTATGAGCTTTCTTGTTTTTTAGATTCTTTGCGAAGTCTATTGGTCTTGTTTGTGATGGTCCCTTTATAGAGAAGTCATCCTCATTTTGATTTTCGAGTTCGCAATCTATAAATGAAAAAGGGAAATACCTATCAACACCAAATGAATCTCCGAAGCTTGGGTGTTACATTTTTTTTTTCAAAATATACCTATTTCGAGATTCTTCCAAATGTTCGCGGTAGATTTTTAGCCAAAAGATTCACCTTTTTACAAGAAGTAGTACCCATCTACCACTTCCTCGCCAATGTCGACGGCGGATGACATTTAATTTTTTCTTTTTCAAAATTTTTGCTGATGGAGACTTCAGTTTTATGCATATCTCCAGGAGAGAGGATATTTTAAACAAGTCTCAATATTCAAACCAATAGCGAATAGTCAAAAATGTACTCTAAATAATAATATTTCACGTTGTTCTACCTACATTGTTTATGAAAAAAAATTGTAACATATAGCAAAAACATAATACAGCATTTTTAAATGTAGGTATTTTGGAAGAACTAAATACGGGAAAATGGGGACAAAACCCAATAAAACATGGTCAGCATAATACCAGGTTCAAGAATTTTCAAGACACAAATTAGTCGTGAACTATTTTCTACAAAAATTTGTATTCCATGATTTTGTTGATTGCGATTACAGTGCTGCTTTTTACCGAAAGGGGAATATTCGCCAATTTAAATTGATGGAAAAATCTAAGCTTTTACAAATGCTAAATAATAATGCCATTCGGATCGGGCGATAAACTGTAGGTCTCATACAATTACGCAAAGGATCATCAAGTCGTACTCGACGTTGTACTATGATGATGATGATGTGCATAGAATTGGTGATGGATACTGGATACTAAACATTTCTAGAAACTATAAGAGAGATAAATGTTCTATATCAATATAACTTTATGTGCTTTCCTACCACTACCATATAATAGCAGTATTGTAAATGTGCAAAGTTTTTGGTGACCAGATTTCAACAGAAGTTTGCGTTTCGGAGTAGTATAAGTTCATTTAACATGTTTTAAGCCATTGTTCTGTCAGTCAGTATGTCACTATATCTGTGCCAAGAAAATCTTGGAAACGGATAGCCCATATTATCTTTTTTATTTTTGTAGAAAACCGCGTCCATTGACCTAAAGCGAATATGATCACCTTGATTTACTGCATCACATTTTGTTTGTAAATGTCTATGGAATAAATTCAAGATGATTATCTCTATTTATTGTTCTACAAGCCAACGTTGTCAAATTTATTGAAATGTATACCAAATTATTTTATCCTCAGAAACAAGATTATTGAACCAGCTGTTATGTCATTTCAGAGGTCAGAAAACAATATGTACCTACATATAAAAATGAGAATATAAATGTTGCATTCGGGTGACTCTGGTTCATTTTTTGAAGATAGGTACTTGATATTCGTAAATACTCGAATGAGAGGTTTGGCAGTCTTCCATCAATAATTAGACTATCCAATTGAATTTCAGCATTTTATTTTCAGAGATAATTGAGAAAGTGAAACGTCCCCCACCCCTAATTCGTCCTTCAGTCAGCAAAGGTGCAGCACCTCCAGAAGCAATTAACATTATGCGGCAATGCTGGGCCGAACAAGCAGAAATGCGACCAGACTTTAATACTGTCAACGATCAGTTCAAGAAACTGAACCATGGCAGAAAGGTAAACATTGTCGATACAATGTTTCAAATGTTGGAGAAGTACTCCAACAACTTGGAGGAGCTTATAAGGGAGCGAACTGAACAATTGGATATTGAGAAAAAGAAAACGGAACAACTGCTCAACAGGATGTTGCCTAGGTAAGTCATATACCTATTTGTAATTCGCGATTCCGTTGCAAAGTTATTATTTTCGAGAAGATATTGGGCACACTCCGGAGCATCCAGCGTGAGAACTTGAAATGTCACGTTCAGTAATTTCATACACTCCTTGGTCTCAACTTGACGCCTTTGATAAACTCTAACTAGCAATGTTGGAAATGTTGAGTTCCTTAGTCCAAACCCCTTTCAATGAACAATCCTCATTTGATTCGACACCAGAGTTGCTAGATTTACACGTCGCAACTAGATTGGCAGTTAATGTACAGGTTGTTGTTAGTTTTAAAATATATTTTACCCAGATGATAAGAGTATATAGCGAGGTAAGTAATAGAAGCACAATAACTCATTCCTAAGAAAAGTGGTGTAGGTTACGAAGAGATTTTAAAATGTTTATAACAATCACTCTTTTTACATCAACGACTGAATGATAATTTATTTAAGTTAACCTATTAGTATGGACACGAGAGTTGACCGAGTAGGACGTGTCCGTAGCTCTGATAGTGAACGGGATTTAGGTTTAAATACTCCGACTTCTTTCCTGTCCCGCACTGTAATTGAAATATTAGACGTTAGACGATCCTTTTTCAATAGACTTACATTGTTCAACCGCAATCTATGAAAACCGTTATATTGAATGTAGTAGTCAACATATCCAGCCGTTCATTAAACGTAAATTCTCTGAACCTTTTGTTTATAAAAAAATATTCATATTCATTTACATTTTTTAGTATTTTTGTATTATTATCATATAGCTCAAGAACTGCGAATCGTATAAAAATTTGTGACTGATGCAGTAATGAAGAAACAAAATTCATTGCTGTTACAGAAATTTTCAATAGGGGGTTTAAGGTAACTCAATTCCGTAAAATAATTATGTATTTTAAAAGCAAAATTATTAATATAATGTGGAAGACCATATTAAAATAAAGATTTATATGTATGAAACTTACCTACCTAGAATATTTTTTGAGATACTTTTTTAACAGCTTATATCTCGAAAATGACTACTTAGCCTTAACATCCTATGAACTTGTCATCACCAAATATTGTGGAAAATGACCCATATGATGTTTGTACCGCAAGCGATCACACTTTTTAAACGAAAAATTTGTAGCTCACTTAAGATATGTATCATAGAACAGACACCCGAATTTAGATTTGAGCGAATTTAGACTGTCGATTGAGCTGAATCCAGGAACGGATCACTACTAGGTACGTAGCATATATCGTGTTGATAACTTAATAACGCATCAATATCATCATCATTCACGTATTCGCAATCATGGAGATAATATACATATAGCATTGGCAGATCCTATGTTATACTGTAAGTGGCTGTGGTCGATGAAAAATATCAATACCTACTCAGTCTTCAAAAACGGAGAAGGTATACAATTCATCTTGCTTTTGTATGTACCTACGATGTTAGTACATTGTGCATAGTAAACGAGCACTAACAGTGTTGAGAGATGGTGCCAAATTCTTTCTACAAAATTAGCTCCAAAGGAGGCGAATGGGACACTTGAAAAAAAATATCTGACAGAATTGAACAAAAAATCGACTTTATTAGTTGGTGCAGTGGTACAATTGATAATTCCATAGATGCTGGTATTTTTTAAGTTGGTGCCCATTTCCTACAACTGCACCACTTCAAAATTATCATCCCCAATTGAATTAACATTATTCTGCTTATTCAGTGCACCAACTAATAGACGTCCTTTTTTTTGTGGAAAATATTTAATTTGCTTGATTCGAAAATAGAAAGTGATATACAGTTTATTTTTATGTTTAGATTAGTGATATTTGACAGCTATTAACAGAAATTTGAAAAAAACGGAGTTTTAATGATTTATTAAAACGTCCCTATCTCCGCAAATACCAGATAACTTTAGAAAAAAATGTTGAAAACAAAAGTTATGGGAAATTTCATTCTAAATAAGATGATTTAGAAACTCTTTTTGTCACACCTATCATTTTTGAAATATGACATAAACCTGTTTTTTTTATGGAAATCATATTAAATTTTATCCTTATTAAATAAAGAACCTTGCGGTTCTAGTAATTTAGCAGATGATAAGATTATTTTTAGTTTTTATGTGCAATTTTTTCTGATGTACATATTACCTCAGGGTTGTTAGTCTAGTTACCTAAGGAAAAACACAAATTAAATTAGCCTTTGTTTATTTGGTTACCGTAGTATCAAATAATAATAATATTGTATTATTTTGACAAATTATTTTTACAAAATATATTTCCATATAATTCCACCGTTATTATTAATACAAACGTTGTATCTTTTTGAAACTGAATTAGTTGCCTTTCGTAGAGATCGTCTATCGATACTATTGAAAGCTTCATTCACATCAACTCGAAGTTCATCCATTGTAGCATAAGTTTGTTTGTAAACTTTGTCTTTTACAGCTCCCCACAAATAAAAATCTAAATCCGAAAGATTGGGAAATCGTGGTGGCCATAAAACAGGGGCAATTCTTCCTATCCAAGATCTAGGAAATATTTAATTTAGATAATTCAAACTAATAGAAAATTATGTGGTGGAGCGCCATCATATTGAAACCATTGCAGATTTCTTCGAGTGTCTAGGATTAAATTGTCCAACATTTCTTCTAAATTATTTTGAAAAAAAAACTGAAGATAGCAATTGCCTGTTAAAGTTTCCTAAAAAATAAATGGACCAATAATTGTTGAGCCCATAACACCACACCAAACGATAAACCGGAATTTTTGCATCCATAAATTCTCATTATGACGATTAAACATGCCACAATTAGTAGATCTCGACAATATTCAAGACGTCGCTCAGGATCCACAGGATGAAGAGTTTCGGACACTGATAACATGTATGGGTAGAATTTATGTTTCTTTAGCAGCCTCGCCACAGTGCTCTGCGAAGTACTAGCTTCTTCAGCAATTTGTCTAGTGGACCTTCTGGGATTTTGATTCACATTTACCTCTGTAGCTTCATTTATTTTAACATTGTTCTGATTTTTTGCTTGGTAAAACTACCATAGGTTCATAAATTATCATACAGCCTCTTAAGAGTTGAAAATTATGGCTGACGATGGTCAAAATGTCAGTTAAAATAATTCTCAGCAGATCATACAGCATTTTCATTTTATCTTATGCAGCACTCTACAATATCGCGTTTTTGAAAATGGTAAACTCCATTATAGCACAAAAACTTTTTGAAATAATTAAAAAGTCAAAATAATAATACAATATTATTATTTGTTACTACGGTAACAAACTAATAAAGGCTTATTTTATTTTATTTTTTCCATAGATAACTAGACTAACCACCTTAAGGTAATACGTAAATCAGAAAAAAATACAAAAATGCGCTATATCTCTAAAAATAATCCTATCATATGCTATATCACTATAAAAACAACAAAATTGTCTATTTAATAAGAACGAATTTTTTTTGGTCGTTTTATTTTGAATAAAATTTCATACAATTTTTGCATTCAACATTTTCTCAAAAGTTAGTATTTGCGGAGCTAGAGACTTTTTAATGAATCGCTAAAAATCAGTTCTTTTTTAAATTTCTGTTGATAGCTGTAAGATCTTGTACTAAACGTTAGAAAAAACTCACCCTGTATATATTTATTTCTATTGGGGCAAAGCATTTCCGATTGACTTGCCCACAGTGTGTGTAATTTCTCTATGTTCGCAATAGTCATACTTTGAGGGTCGCAAAGAACTTCATATCCTCGAAATTAGTGAAATTTGATTCTATTCATAAGGAATTGGAAAACAGGAAATTAATGGAAATAATGGAATGGATGGAAAAGAACTTATATAAAACTAATAGAAATGTCACGCGTTATACGAGTTTCTCGTACTTGAATCTCTAATACGAGTGAAATATTTGTTATGATAATGGCAAAAACTTTTATCATACTATATCTACCGAATCATGAGACAGGAACTGAGGCACACGTTAAATTAATTCTATTTATTTCCATTACATGAGTTATGAACCCCAGATGAAGCGAGAAAATTGAGAAAAAGGGATAGATAAGGGAAGTGGTCTAGACTCCGACGTGTTTATTGAATGCGATAGAATTGTTATTGGATATAAAAATAATAATTCAATTAAGTCCTCTATTGAATTATGTTGTAAGTCAAGGTGGTAGTATATTTTATTTGAAAGTCAATAAAGAAGTTTTTGCTGTGGGAAGGAACCTGAATATAAATAATGTGTTAATTTCTAATATTATACTGATGTTTGAAAAGTGGTGACCCGTTCTGATTTATTCCGTCATTGTTGTTTATGTTTTTACTATTACTAACCATGTAAGGAAGTTATTGTAATCATGTAAAATATTCGGTGTTGGGTCTCCAACAAAGTTTTACGCTTTGGAGGTTTCTGAGTTCAAAAACAAATTTTCTGCAATTAGTCTGTCGTGTATGTCTGTCTATCTGTGTCAAGATTATCTTGGGAATAAATGGACTGATTTTGTTGCTTTCTTTTTTGTTTTCTAGGCTATCAATATGTCTCGCCGGTGATACAGATTGGGCATCCTGATCGTACTGATTCCTAGGCAATAACTGAAATACGTGTTTCACTCAAGACTGTGATATGAAACATCTCTACCGATTTTGATAAAACTTGATTAGAAAATTCCAGATCCAGAAACGTTTAAATTGGGCATTTTTAAGAATAATCGTTGGTTTCCGCGTTACAGTCTGAAATATGTGTTTCAGCTATGTGAAAAGGGCAAATTTTTCCGAGAATCGAAAATTCCAGATTACCAAATTAAGGAAGAGATTATATCCAGCAAAATGGAAATTTAAAAAAATCATAGGTTTCCGAGTTGCAGCACTGGTGAACTCAAATATGTGTATTTCCGCGTTTTTCTGAACTCTCTGAGTAAGTATCATTAACGCATTATCTTATTTGGTGAACGTTGAATGATTTTGATGACTTATGTTACACTCAAAAGTGTAAAATAAATATAAAAAAATGGAGCGACTTTATTAGTCGGTGCACTGAAAGATACAAAATAATAATAATTCTATTGGTTCTGGTAGGTAGTTTAGAAGATGGTGCCAATAGATTTCAATCTAAATACGACTGCACAACTTCTAAATTACCGGTACCAATAGAATTATTATTATTTGCATTTTTCAGTGCACCAACAAATCAAGTCGGTCCATTTTATTGTATGAAATATTTATGTGATTTGTAGGTGAACTTTACTTAAGTTCACTGCAATTAAATGGATAAATTTTGATGTTTGGTAAAGTTCTAAACGCTTTTTGATATTTGACATAAAATGAGATTTTTATATCAAAAAACAGATCTTCTTATTTTCACGATACAACGGTTTTTGGATATAATCTCGCAGAATTCCTAAGCATAATCGTTTTTCGAAAATATACAGGGTGTTTGTTTCATAATATATTCGCAGGACTTGAGCATGTGATAGCTCGTCCAAAAATATGCAAATAGTTCTTATTAACTTACTCTCTAAAATGCACCATATTCGACATACAGGGTGTTGAAATTGAAAAAAAAATCTTATTTTTTGAATATCTCCGGAACCGTTTATAGTATAGTAAACAGCTTTTGTAAGCATTTTCCACTAATAATAAGCTAAGTTACGAGGTAGAACAAAAATTTAAGTCATAATTGGTGATGATTTTGAAGGAGTTGTGGTTGTTTTTCTCCCCAATTTCTACGCCAATGGAAAAAGTACGGTTTTGAGGCACCCATTTGATCCGCCAATGTTTTCTACACAAAAAAAGCTACAATTAATCGTGAGCTCTAAGGTCGACCGTTTTCGTTAAAAAAAAACACGGTAAATTTTGTTAAATACAATTTTTGTATTTATTAATCAAACAAAATTTATGTAAACGTTAAAACAAGGAAGAAACGCTAAAATATTGGCGGTTCAAAGGGGCGCCTCAAAACCGTACTTTTACCATTGGCGTAAAAATTAGGGAGAAAAACAACTACTACTCCTTCAAAATCTTCGCCAATTATAACTTAACAAAAATTTTTGTTCTGACTCAAAACTTAGCTTATTATGAGTGGAAAATGCTTACAAAAGCTGTTTTCTGTAATATGAACGGTTCCGGAGATATTCACAAAAAGCAGAATCTTTTTTTTCAGTTTATACACTCTGTATCTCTAAAATGGTGCATTTTAGAGGGTAAGTTAATATAAACTTTTTTATATTTTTGAACGAGCTATCACATCTTCAAGTCCTGCGAATATATTATGAAACACCCTGTATAATAATCACATTAATCAAGATACCTGTATCAGATTGTTCTATATATTTTAAAATTGCTTCAGGTTTAATCAGACGTTCAATGGACTGTCTAGTAATGTCCGTTCGACCGAAAGTTGAATCTCAACCGAGAATCAATCGTAGCTTTGCTTATCTTTAATCCCAAATCGAAGGTTGAACTGATAGCAACTCACAGGCATTCGAATAACCGGGGATGGGACTGTACCTTCATAAAAACAGGCCTATGCGCCGATACTTTGTCCCCGCATGGGTACTGTTTATGGCTTGCATTCGATTTTATTCTGTTAATTTCATTAGGAGTTTATAACTCATGATGCGAAACCAGACTTAAGCCCGATTCAGATGGAATATGTTTTGCTGCATGTTTCCTTGACTGAAGTTAGGCATGATGCATGCTGCCGTGTAAGAAAATGACATCACTTACACGGTCCGTTGCATGAACTCGTGTATGATTTGATGATAGAACTGGTGCGATTTCCGGTGACTGTTTTCATGCAACGTGTAATTTGTATCATTTGTCACAGATATATTCTCTGTACTGTCATTTCACATACACGATGGCCTGCATCGTGTGAACTCAACACAAGCAAGGGAGCCATCAACACACCATGCACGGCAGCATTTATTGGACCGTGCAACAAAACAAGCAAGCAATCATGCAGCAAATCCTGCTTCGTCTGCAGCGGGCTTTCATCATCATCATACAGCCATAATTGTCCACTGCTGAACGTAGGCGTCCCGTAATTTTGTCCACCCTCTTCTATTTTGTACTTTCTGCATCCAGTCGTCCTTATAGCGTTTCAGGTCATCTTGCCATCTGGTTGGAGGCTGTCCCCTGCTTCGTGTAGCATCTTGTTGTGGTCTCCACTCTAATAATATTTTAGTCCATCTTTCATCGTTCATTCGAGCTGTATGTCTGGCCGGAGCTATTCTTTTAACGGCATCCGTCACTTTAGTTCGTCTTCTAATGTTTGGATTTGGAACCTTATCTTTCAATGATATTTTTAACATAAAACGTTCCATAGCTCTCTGAGCTAATCTTATTTTTCTCACTGAGCTTTAGTCAGTGTTAAGATTTCGGCTCCGTTGGTCATAACTGGCTTTCAAATACAAGTTTAAGGCAGAGAGGAATGTTTTCTATAAGAATATACGTAAGTTGTCCAAAGGCAGTCCAAGTTAGAGATATTCTTCTTTTGATTTCACATGTTGAATTGTCTCTATCGATTCTTAATTCATGGCTCAGGTACACAAGGGATTTTACATGTGTAATTTGAGAGATTTCTAGAATTATATTGTTATTAGGAACAAGGTTTGTCTAAATTTAGTTTTGGAAACATTAATTTCTAGGCCTACCTCTGATGAAGTCTTATGCAGCATATCAAGCATTTTAGTCGCTCTGTCTAATCTATTGGCTATTAGAACGATGTCGTTCGAGAATCTTAGATGACTTAAATTTCGACCGTCTATATTAATACCCATACTATCGATGTCGATCCTCTTCAACATGTATTCTAGAAGGGTTGTAAATAGTTTTGAAGAGCCTCACACCTCTTTGAATCGGAAATTTGTTTGTCTGTTCGTATAGTTCATTACATGCTGTTGCTCCAGCTTAGATATTTTTTATGAGAGTTATATATCTGTGGTCGATCCTGCATTCAGTTAATAATTCAAATATTTTTGACTGGTCGATAGTGTCGAATGCTTTTTCAAAATCTACAAAAATATGGACTATAGGCTGGTTATATAAAAATTGAATAGTTTACATATACACAGGAGTCAACGTGATTTCTCTCCCGTATTTAACTGTTCGATCACCAACTTGCATTTTTTTAATGGAACATGCTGTATATTATGTTCCTGGATGATAGCGCTTAAAATCTTCTCTTCAAATATCAAAAACTACTGAAACAAATATGGGTAAACTATATATATATTCAACGAGAGGATTTTAAGCGTTATCATCCTGGAAGATAATATTCAGGATGTTCCATTAAAAAAAGGCAAGTTTGTTTTATCAGAAGTTTGTGATTTGCCCCGTATAAGCAATTCTTCCTGATGGTTCAGGATAAACCCTACAAATTTCATTTTGAGAGTTTTTTTAAAACCAGCAGAAGCTGTTAAATTACGAAGAAAGACCATGTACAACTCTGCGTAGAACTCTTCTACAATATTTAGAATTTCTTCTCTATTTGATTTTATCACCCCTTCTCGGTTTGCAAGTTTAAGGATATTCCTTTTACCTGTTGTTAGATTTCTACTCAGAATTTTTATACCTTTGTTTTCTTCTATTGTTTTTGTAATCATATTAGTATTAGGTATGTTGTCTTATGTCTTTTCTTAGAGCTCTAGAAATAACTTTATTGAGCTGTTTCAGATCTGTCGAGTTTTGGTCTTTGCTTTTCATTTCTCTTCGTTTTGTCATCAGCTTTTTTGTATCTTTACTTATTTTCCCTTTATTGGCTATACCTTCCTGGTGCTGCTGTTGTGATGTATTTTTTATGGCTTGTGAAATTTTGTTTTTTATGATATCAATATTATCTTCTACCTCTTATAATTATTTATTCATTTATGTGTTTTTCAGATGTTCAGGACTGAACATCTCTTATAGGGTTATCTCGCTTTCAACTTTTCTGTGTTATCATTTTTCCCTCCCTCTTTTCAAATTTATTACAATTTTGCCTCTAACGGGTCTATGGTTACTGCCTATGGAGCAATTGTTCAGGACGTTACATCATGAATGATATATTTGTGTTGGGTAATATCAAAGTCAATTTCGATCTTTGTATTTCCATCCGGACTTATTCATGCCACTTACGTTGAAATTTATTCTGGAAGAAAGAAATCATGGCATAGAACCTGTTGTGTAGAAGAAACTCTGACAATATATCTCCTCTCGAATGTCTTTCTCCGTACCCATGGTCACCTAGGAAGGTTTCGGAGTTGTCCTTTTAATAACCATGTTTTGCGTTGAAATCGCCAATGATAAAGGTTAGTATGGTAGAGTACCTTGTATTGCATGTTGAATATCATCATTGAATGTTTCAACTTCCTCGTATGTATCTAAAGTTGGTGCATATATCTGTATAATCTTGACATTACATTTGATATTTTCCTTTAGTACCAGCAAGGTTACTCTTGTGGAGATACTGCGAATCTCTATTATTTCATCCTTGTGTTTTTTATTTACCAGAAATCTAACTCCTCCAACAGCTGAATCTTCATTATAGAAGAACAAGTGACCGGATTTCGGTATTTGTTGCTCTTCTCTATTCCTTCTAACTTCGCCTAAGCCAAGGACGTCCCATTTTATATGTTCCAGCTCTTTCTCGAGTTCCAGTAGTTTTGCTTGGAGAGTGTCCTAACCTTATAAGTTGCTATTTTTTAACTTTTGCTCTAACCAGCCTATGGTCCCTACCCGCCGCAAATTTGTTCAATACAGTGACATCCTGGACTATATGTTTTTATCAGTGACAATAAAATCGATTTCGTTTTTTGTCGCACCATTTGGTCTTGACCAGGTCCATTTTCGAAGTGGGCGTTTTTAAAAAAAGCAGTTCATGGCGTGCAGTCTCTGTTAAAGGAGAAAGCCCAACAACATATCTCCCCTATGATTTCTCTCTCCGTAACCAAATGTTATATCTCCACTTCTTCGTCCTCGTGGTCGGTTGTGGGTACATATACCTGTATGAGTTTTAGGCTAGCTATTTGGTTTAGTTTTATGATTAGATATATAACCCTTGAGCTTATACTGACAATCTTTGAGATTTGTTGTATGTGTTTTTTCTGAACCACAAAACCCACTCCACCTAGAGAGCTATCTTTCTCACCGTTATAGTGAAAGAGGTGGCCTGACTTTAAGTCGATCTCGTGTTATCCCCTCTTACGAACCTCACTTAATCCTACTATATCCCATTTGATAAATTTTAATTCTTCCTCGATCAATTTTTGTTCTGATGATATTGTCTTAGTATTGTAAGTGGCTATGCGCAGTGTTCGTTGTCCATGGTATCCTGATCTTACCCGGTGATTCTTAGCACCTTCTGAGTTTTCAGACTACAATAAACGATATCTACACCCCATTTCTTTTTTGTATAATTCAGCCAAATTTAATCCCGATATCTTTAACATTCCATATAATACTTACTTCACAGGTGCATTTATAATGAATGGTAATGTTTCAATATTTTCGAAAATATTATTATATGAAGAACAACCT
The DNA here is from genome assembly GCA_958507055.1 of Crioceris asparagi. NCBI lineage: Eukaryota > Metazoa > Arthropoda > Insecta > Coleoptera > Chrysomelidae > Crioceris > Crioceris asparagi. Next base: position 49,398,120 of record OY293829.1, read on the forward strand.
CGATTTTTGAATTCAGTTTTCTACTTTCTAATGCAAATAAAATAAGCTTTCCTCATCCTCCAAATAAATCTTGACGTCATCGTTATTAGGGTATTAGTATAAAATCACTCTGGTATTCTGAGAGTTAATTTTGTGGAAGATAACTACGGAACCCTGTACACGCAAACCAGACTATCACTAGACCCTAAATGGCTATTCTCGGAATTATAAAATACCAAATAAATGTAGATTAGGATTCACATGCATAAATACGTACTACAATTAGTATTTTCATTAAATTATTTAATTGTCAGCACTGGAAACAGCAACAACAAAAATATCTTAACAGTTTAGTAACAATCTATTAGCAATAAAAAGTAAATTAATTTCTCAACAGATATTTAATAACTGTAACTTAAATGTAATAAATTATGTAGGTATAGGCACACCACAAACGTTAAATGTTACCCATATTCGTTGCTCGCAATTTGGACATTGGTAGACAATTATTAATTTCTATTTTATTGTTTATCGTTTGTATCTTAATATCAGTGATTTTCAGTGTTGAATGGGTAAATGAATATATTGAACTGAATTGCAGTTCGAGATACTCTTCGCTTCGCCAAAATAACAAGAAAACTACGATGTTGTGGGTTAATAACTTTATTTTTACCCAAGATAAAATCTTATGGCACGCCTCTGGCTACTTATTTGATTCCAAATTTATCGATGACACGTGCAGTCTGGTCTGGTTACAGATGTCCTCTTCTTCTTCCTTGATGATTCAGCTGGGAATAATTTGATTTCGACTTTCACTGATTTTTACTCTACGAGGTCTCTAAGAGAAATGATCTGCCCGTCGTATGAGATTTGCAGTTTATATAGGAAATTAGATTGATCCATCCTTTTTCCACTTATTTGAAGTGCATTTAACTATTCCTCATACTCCGTAACACATGGGTTTCATCTGGACAGATCCTTGGCATTCCATGCTCATTCCAAGTGAAATTTCTTCTCTTGCTTTTTGTTGTTTGTTGTAAATAGAGAAATTTTCGTTTTTCTTAATCAACTATTAAATGTTATTTTGAATTGAATAGAACCCTCAATTTTCAGTACACTGCCTCATCCTTAAGTTTCGTTCGTCCCGAACGAAATCCTGACTCATGCATGATCCGGTGGAGTAACTTTTTCTTAACCTTTGATCCCCCGTTATGGAGCGAGTCGATCTAGATGTACCACTTTCATCTTTCCCCGTGGTGTTCGTTGGAAGTGATAAACGACATCGTTGAGTCGCGCCTGTACGCTGTAAGGACCTTCCCAATCGGATTGCAGTTTGGGAGAACGGCCAATCGTTCTTTTTGGATTGAATAGCCAAACCCGGTCTTGCACATGATAACCCTCGGAATTGGCGCGTCGATCGTACCGTGTTTTCATGCAGTCGCTGGCCATGCGGATATGTTTTCTGGCTTGTTAATGAACTTCTCGTAGTCGTTCTTGCAACCGATTGGTGAACTCATCCGTGGCTTCCGTTGATGGAAAGGGTCTTCGAAAGAGCAAATGGCAGGGTAACCTCAGCTCTCTCCTGAACATCATGCAAGCTGGGGTCTCTTTAGTAACGTCGTGTACCGCGGCACGATATGCCATTAGGACCAAAGGAATATATAGGTCCCAGTCACGTTGGTTGTCAGACGTGAACTTCTTCAGAAAGCTGACGAGAGTATGGTTGAACTTCTCGACCATGCCATCGGACTGCGGATGCAGGGGTGTTGTTCGGGTCTTTCTTATGCCGAGTATCTCGCAGACCCCTTGGAACAAGCGGCTCTCAAAATTCCGTCCTTGGTATGAATGTAATTCCATGGGAATGCCGTAACGACATAGGGTGTCAGCCAGAGCCTTTGTCACCGTGGCAGCCTCTTGACTGGGTAAAGCGTATGCCTCCGGCCATTTCGTATAATAATCTATTATCACCAATATGTACCGGTTTCCATCATCAGTCGTAGGAAACAGCCCTGCTATGTCGATGGCTATCCTCTCAAATGGTGCGCCTACAGTGTATTGCTGAAGTCTCCCTCGGGTGTGTCTATGCGGTCCGTGAGCACTGGCACACACATCGCATCGTCGGCACCATTCTTCCACGTCTGCTCGACATCGTACCCAATAAAATCGAGCTCGCGTTTTATCCAATGTCTTGTTAACATCAAAATGTTCTCCAGCTAGCCCATTGTGAGTTTCCCGAATTACACGAGCCACCCTGACTCTGGGAATTACTATTAGCGAGGTGGATGTTTCCCCGTCTGGATGCTCCCATTGGTACCATAGCACACCGTCTTCCAGTTTCTGGCTGTCCCAAAGACTCCAATATGCTTTGTTGATACAACCAAATTCAGCTACTCCGTGCCAGTCTGGGCGTTGGTTTGACTGCATTTTCCATCTCATTATTGGCGCCAAGTCTGGATCAGCCTGTTGTTCACGACTGATAGCCTCGTTGGACCATTCATCATCCACCGGTACTAGCGCCACCAGTCTCACAGGAACGTCGTCCAGTGTTTCTACCCCCTTGCATTGCTTACACGCAGTCGTGCAGGGTCTCCTAGATAGTGCGTCAGCATTCCCGTGCGTCTTACCACTGCGATGCTCAATCGTGAAGTTGTATTCTTGCAACTGCTCCAACCATCGGGCTACCTCCTTTCTTGTAACGTCGTTGAGACGGCGATAGTCGACACAGAATCTGGTGGAGCCGTCTTTCTTTCGCACCAGAACTATCGGCGACGCCCAGAGGCTTGTGGATGGTTCTATAACGTTTCGCTCCTGCATATCAGCCAGCAGTTGCTGGACCTCTTCCTGTTTGGCGAGCGGTAGCCGTCGGGCTGCCTGTCTGATCGGAGTGGCATCTCCGGTGAATATCGAATGCTGCACCAAATTAGTATGACCCAGATCATCGTCATGCAAGGAGAGAACGTCTTGATACTTTCGTAGCAGTACCTCAACTTGTCGTTGCTCACCACCGGACAGGATTCTGGCGTCGGAAATCAACTTCTTTAAAGTTGAAGGTAACCTACTCTTATTGGTGCCTCGTTCTTCGTCCAAGTGCATCACTTGTTTTACTGGATGGCACGTCCCTAATTTCGTCCCAGATTTCAGGACCACTTCCTGGTCGCTCATGTTCATGATTCTGACTGAAATTCGACCATCTTGTACTACGTTCAAGATGCATCCCACCAGTAGCTGTCCATTCTGGTGTTGGGGTTCTACCACGCCCACACACTGTCTACCAGTATCACCAGTGATAGCGGCCATTCACACCTTTTCTCTTCGTGCCGGAACCCTGGCGTCCTCTTCAATGGAAATTCGGAGAATGACAGCTGAATTATTTCCATCGTCTAAGAGGATCTCTTCACTCTTGGTCTTCAACCTTTGCCCTTTTGGATCTATCAAGATGTCAAATGTCGCTAGAAAATCCAGCCCTATGATAGCGTCGTCCCTGATGTTAGCTATCAAAATCATAGTTTGATACTCTCTAGAACACTGACCTCACGTTGTCCCAGGATTGGCAAGCGTTCCCCAGAGGCCGTTTGCATCACACAGGTCTAATGGTTCCCAGCCTCCTTTGATAATATCGAGTCGGACGATGCTTCGTACTGCTCCTGTGTCTATCAAGAAGGAGCAACTGGTACCCTCAATTTCTCCATTAACCGTCAAGCTTTGTCCTTGGGTCCCGACATTACTAACGATGACGGCAGCTGATTGATTTCTTTTCAGTCACTCGGGCTCATTTAGACTGCACTGGCCTTTCCCATGTCCAAACCTTTGGTACCTACGACATCTCGACAATCGTGTTCCATCTGTTGTAGGCGTCCTACATCGCCTAGGGCAACAGGCTATGAGATGTCCCTTTTAACCACATCTCCAGCATCTTGGCACTGATGGGCCCTCCTTCTCCATGTTGCCAATCTCTCTGACTTTCACAGTTGGCTTGTCCACCCTCTTAGCAGCTTCCAGTTCAAGTACATGGATTAGGCCCTCACTAATCATAATCGGACGCTGCATCCGTACGCCCAGCTGGATGTCACCATCTTTAATAGCATCAATGAACGCTGACACTCCAAGGCGTGCCCGTACTTCACTGGTGACTCCCTCCGGATAAGCCAGATGCGCCAACCTTTCAACATCCGCTGCCAACTCCTGTAACGATTCATTGGAGCGTTGATTTCGATCTCACAATTGGGCGTTGAACATGGTGGCCTGATGTCTCTCCCCAAATCGTAGTTCCATGGCCTCAACAACCTGGTAACTCCATGATTGGCCATCGGGAAACGATCTCAGAACCTCCATAGCACTTCCGCGGAGTGGCAATACCAGTGCAGTCGCCTTCTCCATCGGGCTCCAATGATTAGCGTTAGCGGCTACCTCGAACTGCCGCAGATAGGTTATCCAAGAGGTGCTGCCGTCGTAGGTAGGGGCTTGGATCAGCTCTTGTAGAATGTCCAGAACTAGTACGGTTTTCTAAGAAGTTGAGCCGCTCCACAACATTTCCGGTATTATCTTCAAATTGTCTCTGCATGCTCTCCCCCTTGATCTGCAGCTGCTCCGTTTTTGTCTTGGCCTCTTCAGCTGTTGTCACTGCGGCGTTCGTCCTACCGTTAACCTCTTCCATTTTGCAGGTCAGGGCGTCCATACTGTTCTTCCAAAGGTCCTCCTGCTCTTCCAACTGGTCATGAAGGCGATCAACGTGTTCTCGCATCTCTCCCAGATGTTTGGCTTGCTCCTCTTTCAACCGTTCTTCCATACGCTGCAGAATACGCTCCTCCAGTCCCAGGGTTTGCTCAGCTTTTATTTTGGACTGCTCTGCTAACTTGGCTTCGATGTTGCTGGACTGCTCTGCTAACTTGCCCTCGATGTTGCTGGACTGCTCTGCTAACTTGCTGTCGATATTTCTCGTCAATTCAGCGAGGGCTGCCATAATAAATTCCATTTCGGCCTTCCTTGTGGACATCTTCTGTTCTAGTTATTTGATTATAACCCAACACCTGACACCAATTAAACAGAATTGCAGTTCGGGATACTCTCCGCTTCGCCAAAATAACAAGAAAACTACGATGTTGTGGGTTAATAACTTTATTTTTACCAAAGATAAAATCTTATGGCCCGCCTCTGGCTTCTTATTTGATACCAAATTTATTGATGACACGTGCAGTCTGGTCTGGTTACAGATGTCATCTTCTTCTTCCTTGATGATTCAGCTAGGAATAATTTGATTTCGACTTTCACTGATTTTTACTCTAAGAAGTCTCTAGGAGAAATGATCTGCCCGTCGTATGAGATTTGCAGTTTATATAGGAAATTAGATTGATTCATCCTTTTTCCACTTATTTGAAGTACATTTAACTATTCCTCACACTCCGTAACACATGGCTTTCATCTGGACAGATTCTTGGCATTCCATTTGTTTTCTGTTGTAAATAGAGGAATTTTCGTTTTTCCTAATTAACTATCCAATTTTATTGAATAGAACCCTTAATTTTCAGTACAATATTATTTTCTTAATAGTCGGTATTTCATAGGTACTTCTGAATCTTAATTCCCACGTAGGTAAATGGTAAATTTAAAAATTATTTACCATGTTATTGATTATATAAAAGTTTGAATTGAAAAACTGTTAAGTTAAAAAATGGAGTGGATAGAAAAAAATGTTTAGATTTAAAATTAATCAATTGGAATCAATAATGACTTATCGGAACTTATTCGTCTTATCATATTATTTCAGAAGAAATTGAATTATAGACGAACTATACATGAATTTCAGATATCGCTTCTGAAAATGACACTGGTAGTCATTCTTAGAGTTATACGGTGCATTGACAATTTACATTCACAATCAAGACGCGATGGCCATTGTTGTTTGTTTCTCACAGTTGCATGTAAACCCAAGTGCAGTGAAGTCACCTCTCAATTGAAGCAAAATGAACGGGTTGAACACAGATATGTCTAGGGTTTATTATTTGAAATTTCAAACAAAATAGAAAACTTTCAGTGGGAGTAGACTCTTGAATTTGTGCAGAAATGCATGTTTAGAGAAGACACTCAACTTTTAAAGTTATTCAGAAATGCCTGGTACTCGTATTTTGCGTTACTGTCGATCCAAATAACCTATGCATGAAAGAACAAATATTATCCAAAAGTTCCTTAATGTATCTTAAAATTTATCGGGTCCCATCCCACTGCCCGTTAGAATAAAAATTCCCATGATGAGGGCCCGCTATGATTAAAGAGTGGTTAAAGTTCCAAATATTAAGAAAGTCAAATCCTTTGCTATAAACTAGATTTCTATGAAATTTATTTCTCAAATTAAATAAAAACCTCGTAAGAAAAAAAAAACAAGAAATAATGAACGAAGTTTATCATAATTTATTTGTGTAAAAAATCTAAACTATAGCTTAAAAATATAAAAATACAATGATTTAAAGGGGAGGGGTTTAAAGATTTAAAAAAACTCAGCTAAGGCAACCCGCGTTTATCTACTTCCTTCAAAATGAAATGTAATTGTGCCAAATATTTGCACGAACTAGGTACTATTATAAATACTTGCATATTAATAATAATATTATTCTTATAATTTTTGTTTTATTTTACATGTATCTAAATTTACAGTTTCAGCTTGTAAACACTTTATTATAATTATTATTATTATTATATGAAGATTTCATATTTCATCAGCTTATTAGAACCTTGCGCAAGGCATTAAGTCATTTCTTTGTCTACATGAGTAAACACAATAGCTAAAGGCATCAGTTCAGTTTCTATTGCCATTTTATGACGCCATTCAAAATTAATGGCAAAGTTATCGCATTTCAGCGAACCTATGCTAAGCCTCCAAAACACCATCCTCCTTTCTTTTACCGTCTATTTAGCATTGAAACGTAATTTTATGTTTGAAACGTTAAAACTCTTAACTGCGGAAGCTATATAACGATGCTCTCCTATATTTAAGACTCGACTGTACTTCATAAAGTACTCGACTTGACTACTCGGTGGTGTTCTTCACTAAGCTGAGCCCATAATTGAATTTCCGGGTAAATAATTATGTTCTGAGGTAGCACATTAATGATGGTAGGTTAAGCGGCAAACTGTAGCTTTTCCTAAGATAGCGAGGTTTTTTACGGAAGAGACATAATCATTTGATTTGATGAATAATTATTATTTTCAGTTATGTGGCAGAAAAACTAAAACTGGGCATGCCCGTCGATCCGGAGGAGTTTGAAGAGGTGACCATATACTTTTCGGATATTGTCGGCTTCACTACGATATCTGCACATTCGACTCCATTCCAGGTTGTTGATCTGCTCAACGATCTCTACACTTGCTTCGATGCCACCATCAATGCATACGATGTGTACAAGGTGGAGACCATCGGTGATGCCTACATGGTAGTAGGGGGACTTCCTGTGCGAATAAGAGACCACGCGGAGCAGGTAAATATAATTCTCTTAAAAAAAGTTTTTATCAAGTTTTTATTAGCTTCACGTGTCTCTATATAAGTAGTTATTTATCTATCTATCTCTAACTTTTAGATATAAAATAAAATATAAAATGAAATTTATTTGTAATTCGTGAATTTTTCTAAAATTTTAAAATTATAATAGAACGCTTTCGACTATTATCTTTATTACAGATTATGAAGTATAAACTTACAAGAATCTTATTCATAATTTGTTTGGCAGTTCATCAAGCGGTTATATTTTAAGAGATATTGTTGACACTTCTCTATATTTACCTTTTATGCAGCTATACTAATTTAGAACTATCAACGCACAAATGATACACAAGTAAAGTTTGGGGTGCTTTTTACTATATTTTTATAATGACAGTACTTGTATAAATAGCGACCTATGAGCTAATGATAACATTTGGTGTCAAGCACCTCGCCCTTTTTTCCAAACAAATTAAAATATATCAGTCTCATTCATAAACAACTTAAAGTTTCGCTCTAGCTTAGTATGATAACATATGATATGATAGCACAGCTTTCCAAACTGAGCTGTGATGATAGTAACTAACAAACAAATTAACGTGGAGTACCTGTATTTCTTAATTATTTTGAGTGTTTTTTTTTATCTGCAGTCAATCGAAAGATTGCACGATACGACCAACAAATGCAGCATTTAAAGTATTCTGTCAAAAAAATATTCTGTTATGTAGATTTAATAGCACCTTCTAGAATGTCATCATAACTCCTCCCCGACGCTAACAGAAGGTAAATGCTAAGCTGTGCTATAAGTTTGATGTGTGTGAATCTGTGAGGCATCGTAGCTCCCAAACGGATGAACCATTTTTTTTGGTTTGTGTGTTGAGAACATGATTGAGAGTATTCTTAACTATACTTTTTAATTAAGTCTCAAGTATGTTTTAGTTTGTCTATCTGAGATATTGTAGCTTTCAAACGGGTGAACCGATATTATTTAATTTTTTTGGTTGAACGGTGATTTTATTGAGAGTGTTCTTAGGTAGTATTTTGGTGGTGGAGTTTGTTAATAACATAATGGTTAATGTTTTAATGTTTTTTTTGTATAAAGAATGAAATAAACAGGATGTGTCAAGAAAAAGATATGACCCATAGATTTTTTAAAGTCAACTGTCATTTTTAATGAACATGAAAGAACATATGTCTAAATCCTAACGCAAACAGACCGATGATATATGTTCGAGGTATGTATCTGTGAGGATATCTGAGTTACCTTATCTCCCAAATAGATGGATTGATTTTGAATACGTTTTTTTTAATGAAAGGTGACTTGATCAAGAGTGCTCTTTAGTTGGTTGAGTTAGTCGTGGGTATCTGTCTGTCTGCCCGTGGCATCGTGACTGCCAAACGGATAAACCAATTTTGATATCGTTTTTTATTTGAAAGGTAAATTTTTCGATATTGTTGTTATCTAGTTTTTTCAAAATTATATTAAACATATGTATCTGCCTGTGGCATTGTAGCTCCCAATCGGATGAACCAATTTTGATTCAATTTCTTTTGTTTGAAAGGTGACTTAATTGAAACTGTTATTAGCTCTTTTTTTGTTCGGTGTTTATTAAACTTATATTTTTATTAAATAGATATCATAAGAATATAGAAACGTATTTAGAAAAATATACATCTAGTGTATTTCGTGACGACGAGAAAAGAAAGAGCATTATTCTTTATTAAAATGTATCAAATGACAAGAAAGTATTTTGTTCATAAGATTCTGCAATCACAATGGAGACAGTCAGATATAATGCAAAAGTTCTAGTTACTTACTTCGGCTAGAAGATTTAATGCGATTGCTTAGCCTCGGAAAAGAATAGAGTATGTGGTCGGGAATTTTACGGGCAACTCTCTACACTCAAAAGAAAATATATATCAGAATTATTGATAATGCCGGATTAGTGATGGTAGTGTAAAAATTGACAGATTAAAACTCGTATAGATAGGTATCTACTTACGAAAACATATTTTAATAAGCATATACCTATAAATTTATATAAAATAATTATTTGAATGTAAATACTACTGGCCACAGAAAATACATTGACGTTGGTTTAACTTCATGGGATGATAAAAATAGCTATCCTTTATATCAGAGTTATTTCAGCAATATGTTAGATTCCTCTATAAAATTATGTATAATGATAAGGGTAATCTTGAGACATAAGTTTCTATACCAAAGCCCGTAGAGGAAAATATTCTTGTATATCTCGTATACGTTAGTTTTAAAATACTACTGTTTTCCTGGTCGTAAAAAATTCGGAGAAATCACTTCGAAAATGACTTTGAATGTTCAATAATTGACCATTGTCTGACCAAGGAATTAAATTTATTTTTGGTAGTCTTTGATTATTTCAAGTTAAAAAGTACTAATACGGGTTCCAGCCCACCACCTAGTGGGGTCCAAGAATTCAGTCACATTTTTCTCATAAATTCCAACTTTGAACGATGATTATTCATCTGGATATTAAGAATTAAATTTTGTACAAGTTACCTCAGGAAATTTATTTTTCAGTGAATCAAGTAAAGCATTTTCACTAGTATCAGGTTGAAGTCGGTAAACTTGGAAGTATTTTAAAGGTCGTAGGATATTTTCATTGTTCGCGAACTAGCTTCAGTTTTATAGAATGAGTTTCGTAAATATTTTTTGCAATATTCAAACTAACTTTAACCTATTGTTGTCGGCTCTTATGGTTGTTAATAGTTAATAATCATTTTTTATTATATGACTGATTACATTTAGCCATATCAAAAAATCATAGGAAACAAATCTGGTTGTCCTCATAGAATGATAAATGATTTTTATTCATTGATCTTATAAAGGCATATCATAAAATAGAAAATTGTCAGTTCAGTATCTATATCTTCAAACATACAAATAATTTTACGATGGGACAATGACAAACACAGATAATATAGATATATATATATACGACAACCACACAGTTGGGATAGAAGTAACATAATGTAGCATTTAACCCTTTGCTAAACGCTGTAGGGTGAGTTCACTTGCGTAATACTCCAAAGTTCGCAGATTGCTTCCAAAAAAGTTTATTTTCAACACCTTGTACATCACCTTTCGTAGTAGTACAACTGTCACCACTTGTCACCTTGACAATCTAAACTGTCACCGTCTTTACCGACGGAACTACTATTAACATCTAATTCTAACAGACTGGATTGACTCAATAGTTACAACTGACTATTACCCGTGATCGACACGGCTTCATATATCTGAATCTTTACATGACATTCATGGAGAATGTTCTATGATTATCTAGACGCTTGTAATAATGTTTTAGAAGATTTTCAAACTGACAATACTGTGACAAAGTGTACCTACCCCACATATAATTTCTGGAAGAATAAATCTACTATTTCCTGCACTAATTAATGAACTTTACATGAAACAACTGTAGCAAATAAGGTAACCAATTGATATAAAAACGAATAACAACTGTAAGTGCTCATTTATAATGGAAGTAAGGTGTAAGATATGCGTAATGGATAAAGTTGGTCAATGGAAAATAAGTTGGATCGTTCACAATAAGCGAACGTTACACTTATGTGTTACGGTAGACCGTAAGATCTTACGGCCGAATGTAAGACGCGGACATAAAGTTGGACAATGTTCAACTTTACGTGCGGCTTATGGGAAATTTAGGAACATTTTTAGGGGATTTGGAGTTCTTGGATTGAATTATTCGTCGGTTGGTAAGTATCGGTTCGCATTCTTGTATATTTAAAGAATCATTCTTCAATATGAAGTTTTTGTTCTAGTAGGTATTAAAAGTCGAGATTCACCTTTCTTTTCTTGATCCCTGTTTACTAGACGCACACTCGATCGCCTAGGTTTTTTTTACACTATATCTTCCTAGTACTCTACGCATTGTTAATAAAAAAAACAATAATTGCATTTCCAACTCCATGGCGTTAGAGTTAGTATACCTGCATCAAAAAAATACCCAGATGAACTATAGCTGTCAAATTATTCCACGCATGCGTAGCAACTAAGTTTTTACGTTCATTATAAATAGAAAAATGTTACGTCTATCTTATGCGTTATGTAGCCCTACATCTTACCTCTATTATAAATGGGCACTAAGTACATACCAAATTATCAAATTATGAACGTTACAATAACGATGGAGAGATTTTTGATCTTCGAAGCTTACCTTCGATTTCATAGCAGAATTCAAACATGGAACAAGATAAACCATATTCCTTTTGAAATAATGGTGTTAAGGTTGACTTCTGGTAGAACCGGATGTCTTCTCACACCGTCAATATTTTTGGGATTTGCGGGAAACCCCATGAGTATATTTTTAAAATAAAAACTTGAGTGGTATTCGAGATATGGCTAATTCAATTTCTACGTTGCACAAAATTGTATAGAGTTCGTGTAACTTTGAAAAGCGACAGGTAGACATCTTGTTAATTATGCGTAATTTACAGTTTTATTTCTATTCTGTTGATACAAAATAAATTATACCTAACTATAACATGACATCACAATAATGATCTTCAATTTAGTACCTATAGCTTATGAATGCTATATCATTTTTTTAAATAATATTATTTCTACAAAATTCACAAAATCTACTTTTCAATAATTCCAATTTAATGTATCTATATAATGTAAATATACAAAACCAATAATTCCCCCGAGAGATTTCGCTCTCTAAATTATATTTGGAACATAAAACGAATTTGATATAATATACACTATATTTTAGTATACTTTATTTAATATGCATATATTTGAAGAGAATTACGGACAGCATGACACATTCAATTTGTTTAAAAAAAAATCATTAGAATAAATACTTTGATACAGTTTATTTGTTTGCGATTTAATAAGTATATTATTATTTATCTTCTGAAATACGTTTCTATGAATTATTATAACTATGTCGGTGAGCTAGAAATATGATAATCTATAAACAAACGCAGAAGATGACGTAATCATAAGAACTGGTATTTGCTATTATTTAACTAACTTACTCCTCGGCGCTTCAGCCCTGGGTGGGCCTAAACTTCATCTCCAATGCCAATTCAAACGCTTATGTCATTTCCCTTCTTCTGCACGTCCGTTCTCCTAGTCAGGCAAAATATTAATTAATATTATGGCATAAAAATTTCATAAAGTTGACTATGTTTGGGTAGTTTATAGATTATGCAGTTTATGCGAATTCTTTAGGCTCCTTGGTCACAAATAGGTCAAAGAATCTTGCTTAGGACCTTACACTCTCTCACACGCAGGTGTATCTCATCATTGGTATGCGTAAGTTGCCTCAGGTCTTATGATCTTGCTGTAGATTCGTAATTCCCATATGCTGAAAAAGCGTTGAGAAAAATAGCATCTGTACCGGCAGCTATTCTGACTTTTATCCCTCAAGTGATGAAATTGTTCTTGCAGTATTCATTTAATAAATAAAACTCTTTGCATTAGGCCGAGCTTTTGAAAATGTCTAGTCTGTTTGTCAGGACAAACTAGAGATCGTTACAAATTATCTAAACAAAAAATTAGTAGGTATTTAAACAATATGATGCGTGAATTTGGGAGAAATAAAGTGAAACAAAACAGAATTATCACAAGCAGAAACAAATTTTGCATTACACCAAAGTTGAAGCTGTTTATATGGATTTAAGAAAGTAAGTTGATTATTATTCCTATTTTTAATAAAAAAGCTGAATTCCAGAAAATTATTGGGCTCAGCCATAACGTGCTAGTAGGAGATAAATAACAGGAATATTGTTAGTCCCATACATTTAGACGGTAAAATCCGAAAATAACTAAATATATCAAAACAATTATAACATTGATATTGGTAGATCTATCTTCCATTTAAAACGCCCTATAGGTACACCTCAAAAAAAACAAATAGAAAGTCTCCATTTAGCCAGATCAAATCAATGTGATTTTTCATGCGGATAACTTCTACACCGATCACCCGATGACCATGAAAATTATTCATTATGAATATTTTCACTTAATTTACTTTGTTGTAACTAACCACTAGATGGCACTACAGTGCATCAGCTTTGTTCAACTGAACGCTATGAGAATTGGTAGATATAAGTAGGTTTTAAGGCCAGACAACGAGTGCCAAATTCCACAAGTAATAAATAATTTTGAATAACCATCTAGAATTGAATCCACGTTTTTATAAAAAAAGGAGAAGTAAATAAAGTTTTCGCAAACTGATAAAGAAACCAGCAGACATTAATCGAAATAAAATCAAAGTTGCTATTAGTGGTAATGCTGAAGATATAAAAATATTTTTAACTGATAGACCAGCTGCTCGTATCATTCGAGTTGCCGAAACATTCAACTCTCCAACGATCCCATTGCGCAATTTCCTAAAACATCGACTATGAATTGCGTCGATCTCACATTTTCATTCAGACCTCGCTTTAGATGCAATTATTTCCTGTGATATTTATTTTACCACAATATTAAACAAGGTAAAAGCTGTTACAATGGCACTAGAATTAAAAATTAGCTCAACGGATATCTGAGTTACCAAGTACAGATGCCTCTATGACTCTATATTAAAGAATAAACTAACCCTCTAGGAGACGTTGCTGAAAGCATGATCGATGCAGTGAAGGTTATTTCTATTAATTATATTATTTTTGTACGTATCATCAAATGAGAACTAACGATTGCAAGAAATTTTTGTTGTCAGTAATACAGCTAATCGAAAGATGTTTCTATGTCTAAGAACTCAAATATTTACAGCCGTATTCGTAGTCAATCTCAAATACTAGTTTAGTATGTTTATTACTTAATTTTCTAAAATATCACATGTAACAGATCTACTATAAAAATAAACTAGTACCAAACTAAGATTGATTATACGACTGGTATTTATTTGGCAATGCAACATCATACAACAGAGTGGGTACGGCGCATCCGCCATAGTGTAGAAACTTGAACCAGCTGTATAGAGTTAATAGCTATAGAAAACTGTTAGCACCGACAATTTTTTTATGGTTCCTACATTATAAGTTACCTAATATTTCATAGCTTAAGTGAAAAAAAAAATCCTAGGTTTTTAAAGTTCCTACTCATTTCATATTTTTAGTGATCCTGGTTGATAACTCACTGGGTAGTTAAATACCCAATTATTATTTTCTTAATATTTCGGCAAGAAAGAATACTTTCAAAATAATTATTAGATACTTTATTAAATAATATATAAGAAAAATATGAAAAAGTACCTAACCCCAAAGGGCCAGCCAGATCACTACTCGGCGGCCACGGCAGCATAAGGGGTTTCCCTAGCAGTTTGAAACAGAAGATTACATTGGAGTTGTAATTATATGAAAGGATCGTTAATGCGTAGGTATATCAATGCATTATTATGAAAGCAATTACTTCCGATTTATAGCTTATGTACCTTCTCAAACTCATAACAAAAAAAATCGTGAGATCGAGTACAAATATTTCAATAAATTATGTGATATCTAAGTATTGGATGAGCATAGGAAAATTTCAATTAAGAAAATAGCAATAAAAGAGCTTTTCAATGGGATGAGTTTGATGAAATTCTGAAAATGTTAATATGAGACCATCTTACTAAAATTTTATTGAAATCTGTTCAGTGGTAATCTATATAAACAAAAATGTAAATGTTTGTTTTCTCCTCAGTTTCAAGTTTCATAGGAGTGGCATTTACATATAGAAATTACGAAGATATTTTGAAAACTGCAAATATTGCGATTTTCTGATTTGAAACTTTTAACAGCGTCTTGACTCTTGGATCAAGATGACAAATTGTCACAACCAACTTTGATTTCATGAAAATCAAATCAAGTCTCTTTATTTTCTGCCTGGTGTGATTCATATGATCAAAATACAGTGGCTATTCTAGTCTATTTTGAATCATCACTGTGTATAATAGAAACTTTTGGGTGTTATTCAATATCAGATATACATACACATTTTGAAAAACTGACGATAAACTGCTTTCAATTTTATTATAATATATATATATATATATATATATATATATATATATATATATATATATATATATATATATATATATATACATATTTGATAAAATAGATTTTTGTTGGGGATGCAGTCATTTAATAAATAAAATTCTTTGGATTATGCCAAGCTTTCGAGAATGTTTATTCTCTTCGTCGGGGCAAAGTAAAAATCGTTACAAATTTTCTTAACCACATAATAGATTATTAATTAAGTAATTACATTCGTGAATTTACATAAAATTAACCACAAACAGGAAAGATTTCATACTCATCAATCAGAAATGTCATTAGTTATTTATAAATGTCATCGTAACGGTCTAGAGTTGAAAGTGTCTAGATTCAAGTTTTCTTTTTTAACAAGTTACACATTAAACTTGAGAATATTGAGGCAGATATAAGTTTAGTCAAAAGAAAACGTTATTATTCAATTATTAAAAAAAATATTTATAATATATATATATTAGAAACACATAATATAAATAAATATATACCCGTACACAGACTAGACTATCTGAATTCGTAGGTATTGCAGTATAAATTCAAGTTTATTATGTCAATAATATTATTTACTATTTTGTTAGGCATTCAGATTATTTGTTAATTATATATAATCATATTCTCTCACAATACGACATACATAACTTTAAAATGGAATAATGGAAAGCGTCAATTACATAAAAAAAGTCAATCTCTCTCACAAATTAACCTGAGAAATTTATTAAAATAGCAGATATATCTAATAGAGAAATATTAACATATATCATTCATATATCGTATTCTCTCACAATACGATAGATACACAATATGAAATATCCTGAAAAGCATACATTCATTCAATGAAGCTAATAATAATAACATATGTATGATAAGCTGATTTCTCTCACAAATCAACATGTAAGAATATTTTAAACATTGTCCATGTTATTTAATATATTTTAAATAGTGAATGGCGAAACACAAGGAAGGAAAAAAAATCATCGTATTATATCTCACTATAGGTTAAACATGAAATGAGAATCCTTCTGAATCAACTAAATTTCTCTCACCAATCAGTTGATCTAGAGATCTAAAAACTCTTAATATTTTTTTTACTCCTTTTTTTTTTCTTATTTGAATTATCCTTGTTCAGTATAATCTGTATACGCATATATACCCATCTATTATAAAATACTAAAAAAGAAAAAAATGGACAAATATAACTAAATGATATGAGAATATAATTAGCCTATACCTACATATAGAGCTAGGTACATATTATATTCACACATATATTTCAATTTTGAGAAATATTTTGAGAAAAATTATTAAATTTATTATTATAGAGATTTAATATATAAGAATAAATAGAACTAAGTCCATTAATATCTGAACGTTTATTCATAGTATTATTATGTTTTTTAATATTTATCATTTCTAAGAAACCACGTTTAAAATAATTTTTCTCAGAACAAAGAGCAATAGTATTATCAAAATCAATACTATGTTTTTTATTGATGGCATGTTCAGCCAAGGCACAAGATATCTTATTACATCTTATATCACTTTTATGGGATGTTATTCTTCCTAAAATACCTACTTCTAGAAGTTTGACCAATATATGATAATTCACAATCAAGGCAATTTATTTTATATACTACCCCAGACATTTCTGTCATTTCTAAAGGTGTCTTTATTTTGGAAAATAAATTAGATACGGTCTTAATATTTTCTCTTGCAATAATAACATTATACCCTCTAAAAACATTAACTAACTTTTTAGTAAGCTCATCAATATAAGAAATCTTGTGCCTTGGCTGAACATGCCATCAATAAAAAACATAGTATTGATTTTGATGATACTATTGCTCGTTGTTCTGAGAAAAAATATTTTAAACGTGGTTTCTTAGAAATGATAAATATTAAAAAACATAATAATACTATGAATAAACGTTCAGATATTAATGGACTTAGTTCTATTTATTCTTATATATTAAATCTCTATAATAATAAATTTAATAATTTTTATCAAACTATTTCTCAAAATTGAAATATATGTGTGAATATAATATGTACCTAGCTCTATATGTAGGTATAGGCTAATTATATTCTCATATCATTTAGTTATATTTGTCAATTTTTTTTCTTTTTTAGTATATTATAATAGATGGGTATATATGCGTATACAGATTATACTGAAGAAGGATAATTCAAATAAGAAAAAAAAAAGGAGTAAAAAAAATATTAAGAGTTTTGAGATCTCTAGATCAACTGATTGGTGAGAGAAATTTAGTTGATTCAGAAGGATTTTCATTTCATGTTTAACCTATAGTGAGATATAATACGATGATTTTTTTTCCTTCCTTGTGTTTCGCCATTTGCTTTTTTGATATCACTATTTAAAATATATTAAATAACATGGACAATGTTTAAAATATTCTTACATGTTGATTTGTGAGAGAAATCAGCTTATCAAACATATGTTATATTATTATTAGCTTCATTGAAATAAGGGATGCTTTTCAGGATATTTCATATTGTGTATCTATCTTATTGTGAGAGAATACGATGAAGATGATATATGTTAATATTTCTCTATTAGGTATATCTGCTATTTTAATAAATTTCTCAGGTTAATTTGTGAGAGAGATTGACTTGTTTTTTTTTAATGTAATTGACGCTTTCCATTATTCCATTTTAAAGTTATGTATGTCGTATTGTGAGAGAATATGATTACATATAATTAACAAATAATCTGAATGCCTAACAAAATAGTAAATAATATGATTCACATAATAAACTTGAATTTATACTGCAATACCTACGAATTCAGATAGTCTAGTCTGTGTACGGGTATATATTTATTTATATTATGTGTTTCTAAGTCTGTTATAAATATTTTTTTTAATAATTGAATAATAACTTTTTTGTTTTTACTAAACTTATATCTGCCTCAATATTCTCAAGTTTAATGTGTGACTTGTTAAAAAAGAGCTACATACACAAAGATAACTCCTATATGATCTTTTCTAAGAAAACTTGAATCTAGACACATTCAACTCTAGATATGCCGTTACCATGACATTTATAAATAACTAATGACATTTCTGATTGATGAGTATGAAATCTTTCCTGTTTGTGGTTAATTTTATGTAAATTCACGAATGTAAGAACTTAATTAATAATCTATTATGTGGTTAAGAAAATTTGTAACGATTTTTAGTTTGCCCCGACGAAGGGAATAAACATTCTCGAAAACTTGGCATAATCCAAAGAATTTTATTTATTAAATGACTGCATCCCCAACAAAAATCTATTTTATCAAATAATAAACCAGTCAAGAAATCAGAATCAAAAATATATAGGCTGTCCCACGGTCATGGCCTATTAGAAATTTCTGGAGAATGACAAAAGCTATCGATATGAAAATTTTATGGCTTCTATTATACATTTCAAACTATCTTTGGAAAATATTTTCATAAAAAAATCACTTCCGGTTTTGCCGGAAGTAATAACAACTTTGTTATTTCAAATAGGATACCTCATATTTTGATACATTTTTGAATTCTACACGAAATTTTGAGTAAAATGGATATACCTTTCCCTATACTTAAAGTTAATAGTTTTAGAGTTATTTAATTTTATTCGTTAAAAATCGACAAATACGAGTTGATCGAAAATATATCATAACTTTTTTGTTATTTGCTTGATAAACATGGAGTTTGAATTTTTGAAATCTCTGCACATTATTTTAAAGATTTCATTATGATTTTTCTTAATTTCCTGAGAAATTATTAGAGAAAAATCGATGTAAAGATGACTTAATTTCTAACGTTAATAACTTTCTTATTTCAAATAGAACACCCTGTATTTTGTTACACTAGCATATTCAAAATTAAAATACCTTTCTATTGATGTAACCACGTCCATATCTAAAGCTGATAGATTAAAAGTTATTGAACAATTTGCGATTTTTCAACAATTATTTTGTATTACCTTAACTTTGGAACGCATCAAAACGGTAACCATAGTTACCACTTATTTATATCAGTGTCAAAGTGTAAGATTAGAAATTGTCTCATTCATAGTTTTTTTATTGAAATTAATCAAAATCATGAATCAAGAATACACAAATGCAGATCTGCTCAACCTTTTTGCAATTTATGGAGAGTGCAATAGGATTGTCACGAGAACATGTAGGACGTTTAACGCCCGAAATCCGAATTTGCCGCCGATGACTGCAAGGAAATTTTGCCAGATTCAAGATAATTTTGTTCAATATGGCCAATAGAATGCTCCACAAAATCGTATTCTTCCGATTTCCGCTGATGAAGCAACACAAATTACCGTATTGGCTTACTTTTACGGAAACCCTCAAGCGTTGATTCGAAGCGCTGAGCACGACTTACGTGTTGCAAGATCGTCAATTCAAAGAATTTTAAAACAGCACAACATGCATGACTTTAAGTTCACACAAGTTCAACATCTACACCCCCAAGATGGTCCTAAAAGAGTAGAATTTTGCGAAATGTTTCTTCTAAAAACCAAGAAGACGAAAACTATGAAAAAAATAATTTGGACAGATGAAGCCAAATTTTCGCGAGAAGGAATCTTTAATTCAAAAAGTAATCATTTCTGGGCAGACGCAAACCCAAATTTAACGAAAGAACAAAAGTTTCAAGTTAAATTCAGTTTCAACGTTTTTGCTCTTATAAAAGATAACGCACTTAAGTTTTATATTTACGAAGAAGTGCTGGACAGCGAAAAATATCTTGAAATATTGCGCACCATCGTTACAGGCTTTGTAGATGACTTGCCAATTAACGAAGCCATAAGCTGCTGGTATCAGCTTGACGGAGCACCAGCTCATTGCAGCCATGAAGTTACCGAATAACTTTATGAAATGTTTGAGGACAGGTGGCTTCAGCGCTTGGGTCCCTGGAATTGGGCACCAAGGTCACCAGATCTAACGCCCCTAGATTTTTACTTGTGGGGGGTCATAAAAGAAAAAGTTTATAATAACCGTCCTCCAGTGCAATCGACAGAAGACCTGAGAAATCGGGTACAAAATGCTTTTGCAGATCTAGACCCTGCAGAAATAAGAAATGCAACATCTAGTGTGGAATCAAGACTTATTGCATGTTTAGAAGTAAATGGGGGGCACTTTGAACACTTGTAAATTTACATTTAAAGTATTGTTATGTTTTTTTTAATAGGTTATTGATTAATATTTTTTGTGTAGATTATAAAATTTGTTATTGTTTTAGTATTCTTTCATTTTTTAATACATACTGTAGCATGCCAAAGTTAAGATAATTAAAATAATTTTTGAAAAAATCTGAAATTGTTCGATAACTTTTAAGATATCAGATTTAATTGCATTGCTTCATCAGCGGAAATCGGAAGAATACGAGTTTATGGAGCATTTTATTGGCCATATTGAACAAAATTATCTTGAATCCGGCAAAATTTCCTTGCAGTTATCGGCGACAAATTCGGATTTCGGGCGTTAAACGTCCTGCATGTTCTCGTGAAAATCGTATTGCACTCTCCATAAATTGCAAAAAGGTTGAGCAGATCGGCATTTGTGTATTCTTGATTCATGATTGTGATTAATTTCAATAAAAAACTATGAATGAAACAATTTCTAATCTTACACTTTGACACTGATATAAATAAGTGGTAACTATGGTTACCGTTTTGATGCGTTCCAAAGTTAAGGAAATACAAAATAATTGTTGAAAAATCGGATATTGTTCAATAACTTTTAATTTATCAACTTTAGATATGGAAGTGGTTACATCAATAGAAAGGTATTTTAAATATATATGTATATATATATATATATATATATATATATATATATATATATATATATATATATATATATATTATATATATATATTGATTTTGTATTCTTGACTGGATTTATAATAAATAAAAAGATGTTCTTGGGAATGCAGTCATATATTCAATAAAATTCTTTGACTGAAGCCGAGCTTTCGAGAATGTTTATTCTCTTCTTCAGGGCAAAACTCGTGAATTTAGAATAAATTAACCAAAAACAGGAAAGATTTCATATCCATCAATTACAAATGTCATTCATGGCTTCTATTAGACATTTTAAACTATCTTTGGAAAATATTTTCATAAAAAAATCACTTCCGGTTTTGCCGGAAGTAATAACAACTTTGTTATTTCAAATGAGATACCTCATACTTTGATACATTTTTGAATTCTACACAAAATTTTGAGTAAAATGGATATACCTTTCCCTATACTTAAAGTTAATAGTTTTAGAGTTATTTAATTTTATTCGTTAAAAATCGACAAATGCGAGTTGATCGAAAATATATCATAACTTTTTTGTTATTTGCTTGATAAACATGGAGTTTGAATTTTTGGAATCTCTGCACATTGTTTTAAAGATTTCATTATGATTTTTCTTAATTTCCTGAAAAATTATTAGAGAAAAATCGATGTAAAGATGATTTAATTTCTAACGTTAATAACTTTCTTATTTCAAATAGAACACCCTTTATTTTGTGCACTAGCGTATTCAAAATTAAAATACCTTTCTATTGATGTAACCACTTCCATATCTAAAGCTGATAAATTAAAAGTTATTGAACAATTTCCGATTTTTCAACAATTATTTTGTATTTCCTTAACTTTGGAACGCATCAAAACGGTAACCATAGTTACCACTTATTTATATCAGTGTCAAAGTGTAAGATTAGAAATTGTCTCATTCATAGTTTTTTTATTGAAATTAATCACAATCATGAATCAAGAATACACAAATGCCGATCTGCTCAACCTTTTTGCAATTTATGGAGAGTGCAATACGATTGTCACGAGAACATGCAGGACGTTTAACGCCCGAAATCCGAATTTGTCGCCGATGACTGCAAGGAAATTTTGCCGGATTCCAGATAATTTTGTTCAATATGGCCAATAAAATGCTCCATAAACTTGTATTCTTCCGATTTCCGCTGATGAAGCAATGCAATTAAATCTGATATCTTAAAAGTTATTTTATTTTGGTTGAAAAGTTTATATATATATATATATATATATATAATAATGATAGATGCTCTACACCTTTGTGCTTTTATTTAGTTGGACACAACCACCACTAGAAGCGGATCACGTGATTTCAAGCTTGTTAGCTTTCATCAGCGCCACATAAGTGGAAGCTGTATCCAACTAGACAAAAGCAACTGGAAGATAGTCGGAATTTACCAGACCAGATCTACCAGCGGGACACACTTCGCGCCACCTAGGTATTAAGAGCCTAATAACGTTTAACGTAAGGATATGTGTAAATGAAGATATCTATATTTCATAAATGAAAGAGTATAATATATATAATAATGATAGATGCTCTACACCTTTGTGCTTTTATTTAGTTGGACACAACCACCACTAGAAGCGGATCACGTGATTTCAAGCTTGTTAGCTTTCATCAGCGCCACATAAGTGGAAGCTGTATCCAACTAGACAAAAGCAACTGGAAGATAGTCGGAATTTACCAGACCAGATCTACCAGCGGGACACACTTCGCGCCACCTAGGTATTAAGAGCCTAATTACGTTTAACGTAAGGATATGTGTAAATGAAGATATCTATATTTCATAAATGAAAGAGTATAATATATATAATAATGATAGATGCTCTACACCTTTGTGCTTTTATTTATTTACACATATCCTTACGTTAAACGTAATTAGGCTCTTAATACCTAGGTGGCGTGAAGTGTGTCCCGCTGGTAGATCTGGTCTGGTAAATTCCGACTATCTTCCAGTTGCTTTTGTCTAGTTGGATACAGCTTCCACTTATGTGGCGCTGATGAAAGCTAACAAGCTTGAAATCACGTGATCCGCTTCTAGTGGTGGTTGTGTCCAACTAAATAAAAGCACGAAGGTGTAGAGCATCTATCATTATTATATATATTATACTCTTTCATTTATGAAATATAGATATCTTCATTTATATATATATATATATATATATATATATATATATATATATATATATATATATATATATATATCAGGTATTTGTGAATCTTGTCTCTCCGATCACTATGGTCAGTTTATTAAGATTAGAGAAGAAATAAAATTAGAAGTCCAAAGACATAAAGTAAGAAAAATCACTTCTTTAGGCGTTACATCTATAAATAATAGTCTTAAATGTATAGACTGGAGTTTATTTTATGACTCTGGTTGTGTTGAATATATGTCTAGATTCTTGCTAACTAAATGCCAAGCGTTAATTTGTGAAAACTTACCATTACGTAATGTCTCTAGTAATAAGGAACCAGTAAAATGGTTCAATGATGAGTTGAAGAAACAAAGAGAACATCTTTCTACAATTAAATTCATATCTGACCATTCGGGACACCCAATACTCAAAGACACTTATAACTTGTTGCGTTCTGAATATAAAGAAAGTATCACTTTAAATAAACGAATGGCTTTTGATCGATATGTAAATAAGTCGCAAAATAAATGCAAGGATATGTGGAAAATTGTAAATTTTGAGAGAAATAATAATAAAAATAGACAAACTACTGAAAAATTATCTGCTAAGGATTTCAATATTTATTTTGTATCCGTAGCATCAGCTATTGTCAAGAGCCTGACAGTTGACGTAAACTTGCAGAATGTTTTATTACATGACATTCCCATAGTTTCACAATCTTTTGTTCTTTTACCGGTAGCAGAAAACGATGTCGAGAATGCAATTTTGAGTTTAAAAAATTCCAATAGCATTGATGTGTATGATTTAAATAATAATATTCTCAATCTAATAAATTCAAGTCTGATTAAACTTCTAACTCACATTTTTAACATATGTATTGCTCAAGGCAAGTTCCCTGATTGTTTCAAAATAGCTAGAGTGGTTCCTCTGTTCAAAAAAGGAGACTTGGATTCAACAGAGAGCTATCGTCCAATCTCCATTGTTCCCCTTTTTGGGAAGGTTTTCGAAATAATTCTCAAAAACAGATTGAACTCATATTTTGATATATACAAAATACTATGTTCCTCACAATTCGGTTTCCGTAAACACCATTCCACTATTCAAGCTGTAACCAAGCTTGTGGAAGGCGTAGTCGAAGGCCTCGAAAATGGAGAGCATGTAGGTCTTACCTTATGTGATCTTAGCAAGGCTTTCGATTGCGTTTCCCATGAGCTTTTACTAACAAAACTGTCATGGTATGGTGTACGAGGACTTCCTCTTAGCTTAATAAGATCCTATCTAACATCAAGAACTCAGTGTGTAGATCTAAATGGTATCATGTCAAATTTTCAACCAGTAGATTGTGGGGTGCCTCAGGGCTCTGTTTTAGGGCCCTTCCTTTTTATAGTCTATATAAATGATTTATTTACCTATTTATTACCTCACAAAAATGTGTGTTATGCGGATGACAATACAATAATTTGCAGAGCCAAGTCACTGGAGGAACTAGAAAATAGAATGATAGTCAGTAAGAAAAGGGCCGAGCACTGGTTTACGCAAAATTGTCTTAAGCTCAACATCGACAAGACACAAAACATAATTTTCTCAACAACTGCAGATATTGCTCACGGCCATTGTGTCAATTTTCTGGGATTGAGATTAGATGATAGGTTAAACTGGCGCACACATGCATCGTTTTTACACGGTAAACTCTCATCTACTTTATTCGTTATTCGAAAATTACGTGGACTGATAAGCCAAAATTCACTAAAAATTGTTTACCACTCGTTATTTCATTCTCAAATATCCTATGGTATTATAATATGGGGCCAGTCTTCATATATGTTACCTATATTTAGACTCCAGAAAAAAGCCATTAGAATAATTGCTGATGCCAGCTTCCGAGAGCACTGTAAACCACTTTTTGTTCAGTTAAAGATATTGACTTTACCTTCTTTATATATATTTTACCAATTATTAGATATTCACAAAAATAAATATAATTTAAAATTAAATTCGGCATATCATAACTACGACACCCGTTCAGCTGTGTTGATTAGAAAGCCCAGATTAAGGCTAGAAAAATCTGTGAAGAATTCTCCCCATTTCCAACTATACAACATCCTTCCAGAGTGTTTCAAAACTCTGTCTTCAAATAGTTTCAAAACAAAAATTAAAAAGTTTTTACTCGAGAATGCTTTTTACTCGATTGAAGAGTATTTAGACTATCTTTCTATTTAAGAGAGCATTACACTCCAATACATACTATCATTTTATAACCATATACCTGTATTTTATTTTCTTAGCTACTATTTTATCAGTTTTATGTGTCAATTTATATGTTTTTATATTTTTTTATCAAGACTTGCTACAATTGTATTTACAAAACGTGGTTAAATAAACATCTATCTATCTATCTATCTATATATATATATGGGATATTACGAAATTTGTTAACAGTATAGGGGTCACAGTTTTGGAGATATCAAAAAAAACAATCTTTTAGATATTTCGACCAAGTTCATTATTGGGCATTATCAGGTTGGTAGTTTCGAAATGGCGACCATTCAAACATTTAATAAAATTATCAAAAAAGGGCCGTGGTGTAAATAGCATCAAAAATAATTTTGGGTTATAGATATAATCAGTACCTACAACTTTTGTTCGAAGCAATTTTCATAAAATGCACCGAAATATAAAATTATAAAGAAAAAAAAATGAAATATTGGTAAAACATGAAACCTCACTTACTAAAAAAATATATATTTAAATTATTGATAAGAAATAGGCGAAAAAAAAACAGCCTTGAAGCGGAACCCGAACCCTATCTACTTTATATTCAATAGCCAAAACAACGACCTCTATTCACAGGGCTATGCGGTTAAAATCGGGCAATTTGCGTCAAATGACATGTAAGTATACCAATGAACAGATTGTTCAAATTTCAATCCAATGAATTTTGAGAAATTTACCTTTCCGCTGGCTACATTCCGTCTGGATTTTTTGTTGAGCTAGACGGACGAGTTACTTTATTCTAATATCATTTAATTTTCGAAATACTGTAGATGATATTTGCAAAATTTCAAACTCATAACCTAACTAGTAACTAAGCTATAGAAAACGGAAGGTGAGATGCAGGACGTTGTATATCCTTGGTAGATTTATTATCAAATTATTAATAAATTAAATAATCTGAACCAAATCCCATCTTATATCCGAATGCCATATTCATCTTCAAAAATTTCTCTCAATGTAAGGTTACCTCTTTTGTGGGAGCAGCAATTTTTCAATTCCGCTTCATTAGTTGGAATCGGTGACGCGTGTGCTCAATCTCTATCTGGGTGGATACCTACTTTTCTTTCGATTGAATTTCGGTAAATTGAATAATGTACTTTGGATCCAAAGAAAAAGGATAAAGAGGATGAAGCTCTTCCTGTACGTTGAAGGGGACGGTTTGCTGATATCTCTTTATAGCTGTCACATGAATTGGAAAGGCTTCCAAATAATTCTGTCTCAATCTTAATGTACTCAAATTTTCTAAAGACAAATTGAGGAACCATCTGTAATTATTATGCTTGGCAAAAACACTAAATTGTTATTTTTTCTAATATCGAAATCATTTATGATATACACACACTCAGCTTTAATTTATGACAACCATTTATAGCACTTAAAATAACTCAACTGTGGCGCCTCCCACTTCGAGCGAGAGAAGCGTGAAAAATATCTTGGCATTTCGGAAATGCTTTCCCAACAACCATTCCTCCGACAATTTTCACAATTCGCTTGCAAACATTATTATATGGGGAGAGCACACAAGGAATAGCTGGGTAATAAAATACACGAGAAAGGCATTATGTCATTTACTGATTTAACTTCTTCCTCTTTCTTATCTTCGTAAGAAAGTTATTGCTTTTAAATTAATTTCTTTTGACTTAAACGACACCATCATAGTTTAGCTACGACATGTTGGTCAGGGTCAGGAAAATCAACAATTCTGAAATACGAAAAGCGACATGTACTAAGCATTTAACAATTTCTGGTTTCATTTGATTTGTGCCGACAGTTCTTGGTTAGTTCATGTTTATTTAATATTAGTCAATAACGGAGTACGTTGATGATAATTATTAGCCAGGAATCTTCAATAATAGAGTACGTTGGAACCTTCTATTAATTGAGGCTTTCAAAAGGAAATATAAATGATTTAATTCTTATAGGCATGTCTATAAAAATATAGAAAACGCAGATTAGCAATGAAAAACTATTTGTACTTAAACTTGAAAAACGTATCTTCGAAGGTTCTACAAAATGCAGAATAGTTTCACTTCATGTGTTAAAGCGGATGTTTGCCATTTGAGTGCTACGACACCTTTTGTTAATCCCGCAATTAGCAATTCCCTGAAGGTATAGGACACTTTTAAGTGATTACAAAAATTTAATAAAATTGATTAATTTCACCAGGAAATGTGGTTCCATTTATCGTCATTTTGGTGCAGAGTACTCAAGTAAACTGATATTGACAATAGAGTTTATTAACTTGCCCATATACACTGCAACTCGTTTCCAGAACCCTGCCCATACATGATTCAACATTTACCGGCACTCGACCAAGTTGTGGTACCTACATGTCCGACTGTGTATGGGCCCATTAGTTATAGTGTGTTCTTGCCTGTATAATAATAAGGCACCCAAAATGTAAATATTGAACTGTTTTACCCAGGTAGTAAAAGGGAATAAGCAGAACTAACAATAAAAGTAACCCTGGGATTAAGGTAAAACCTGACCGCCGCGCCCAACTAACCTGTGTCAGCTAAAGCTTCCCGCATGTTTACTACTTGGCGATTCAAATAAAGACCAAACTGTTAACTGTTTGGGAGATTTGCTCCCATCCATTCGCAAATAATTGAATCAATCAGTCTCAATTATTTCAATTATTTCTCGAGACAATAGATATTAAAATTATTCTGTATGGAACCATGCTTCCTCATCATCATTCATAGTTGCGAGGAGAAGTACGAAAAAAAGTATTAATTTTATAAATTGATTCTTCCTAAAGAACAAAATAAAGAAGCGGCTGAACACAACACAATGAAGTGCCGTAATTGAAATATGGTTATTTTAAAGGAGTAGCGACGATAATATTGACGAATATCATTGTTCTTGTGCGGTCGTACAAATATTGACAGTTGATTGATGTAAAATAATGACGATCCAGTATTGATCAATATCGTGACGTGTGCGGCCCTTGTCCAGTAAAAAGACGTAGATATTCCTTGTTCATTCTCATCTACCGTGCTTCCTTTTTGTTTAATCCCAATCAAACTTAAACCAACTAAGAAAGAAATGTCGATGCATTAAGTGACTTAAGGCGCTGGAAATGCGTTCCTAACCTACGAGATCTCATCGTGAGCGCGGGTCCGAGTCCCGTCAGAGCCATGGTTGTTGTTTGTACTGGACCCGTGCACAGGTATATGTATACCTTTTCGGGAATATATATTCCAGTTATTAAAAAACAGAACATAGAAATAGATTACGAAACTGAAACTATACCTATACTCTACCGGAAAAATCATTCTAGGAGACACAATCTCCATGGTGTGAGATCTCTCTTTTAAATGAATATTGAAGATTTCACGAAGTACGAACATACATGGTCAATATTGTAATATATCCCTCCAATCACTGATACTGATCAATAGAAATAGAATAGAATAGAAAATTTTGAAAACCTTAGTTCCCTACTAGTTTAGTTTGCTACTGATGATATATGATATTATCGCTACCAATGTGATTAACATTAAAACTATACACTAACTTTAAATATCTACCCAAGACCCATAAATTGATTATTGATGAATTGACCGTTCGTGGTTTTGAATACAGCGAACTGAACTCAAGATATTGGTGATGTCGGAAACAATTGAGGTAAGCCTCAGATTTCATGTCTTCTAGGAAGTGAGATACCCTCAAATTTTTCCTTTGTCTTAACCTATGAGTGACCCTTGGGTTACAATGCAGCGTTCTCTCACTCGCATTTTTCCTGTGTGGGGTTCCATCAGCCAGTAATTGTGACGTGTGAGATCCTGCGCGCCGCTCGAAGAGTACGGACATAGTTGCTTGCTGCCTCTACCAGCTTGAACGCGGCATGCTATCAGAGGAGATCTTAAATAGTTCCAAAAGAGGGAAGGTGAAATAAAATCATAAAATGGGGTTTAGACTACTAATTTGATTCTGTTAAAACTCTAGCCTATTGCCGGATTTATCAATTTTTCACCATTTTCCACTTTCTTGTAATCACCGAAAGATTAATTTTATTAATCTTCATAATTTCTCAAGCTACAAGAAGTAAAAATATATCTTTTTTACTACTCTTGCACTTACACATTCGACATAAATTTGGATATTATACAAAATAATCAGCCAACATGAGTTTTATTGCTGTATTTAAGAAGAATAGTCGCATTCTTTCCAGAACAGTTAGGATAGACAGAATATACCATGAGTATGGATGAAGCTGATCGGCAGATACCACATGTTCATTCCAAATGTACACACATGGTATTTCTTTATTTTTGGCCTGCTACGTTTAAGTTAGTAACGGAAGTAGGCGCTATGTCGATACTATGGGTGTTTTTAATATTTGCCCTGAGTAGCTGACGCGAGAAATCACACTCGTGGATAAGAGCATGCGTGAATGAACGCTGCAGCTGCATTGTAAAGACAGGTTTAGTCGGCGTTCTCGCCAGAGCGGTAAGGTATTTGTCTCAGAAAAATAAAAAATACCCTTTTTGTCATAAGAGAAGTGAGGTTCATACCGAAGTGATAAAATATGAGTTAGCGATACAATGTAGCAGGAGGAGTTTAGTCATATGAGATTTTCGTTGAGTAAGGATGGAGTTATTAGCTATTGGTAGGTATATTTAAGAATTCAAAAGAATAAAAAACAGAGAGCTGCCTCTGCATACATTTAAATTTCATAATAGTTAGTTTCTTTAAATTTGATAAAATAATTTAGTGCATATAAGAACTGACGAGACCTCCTGGCGAAAGTAAAACACAAAACCCACTATTCACATTCTTTAATGTATTTGGCTTCACCCTTCGCAATACTGTACCAACTTGAAGGAAAAGACACGCAGACCAGATCTCTTGATACAAGTATCTAATGATAGGTCGTTTATGTGTAAATCAATTTGGTCGATTCTTCGTGGGATTAATAGGCCTGTGCCATGCTTTTCTTACAAGACATTTATTATATATTGCTGAGAAATTGATGATATTTATCTCATCGTCTCAAAAATTGTTCGTGGATATGTCAAGTTTGATTGATATATCCAATGCAAAGTGCACGCAAGTTTCTGTTTGACACTCTAGTCTACCTAAAACAAAGACAATATAAACATTTTAATGAAATTCTTATGAAAAAGACTCACTCTTATATTTAACAGAATATGCGTCATTTTTCTCAGAGCGAATCACCCTATAAAATTTTCTTGGTCTGAGTTAGAGTTTTTCCTTTCAGGTGGCCACAATGGCATTGGACTTATTGCATCAGAGCGGTCGCTTTCGAATCAGACATTTGCCCGGTACACCACTTCGACTCAGAATAGGCCTTCATACGGGACCTTGTTGTGCCGGTGTTGTCGGACTCACAATGCCTCGATATTGTCTTTTTGGCGACACAGTGAACACGGCGTCTCGAATGGAGTCCACAGGTATGTCGGAAAATTCTTTTTTAAGTTAATAATACAGGCAGCTTGGTGGAGAGAACGTTTAGTGTTTTAGCTTTTTATATGGAAATATTTCCACTTTGTTCAACAAAAGAGCTCCAAGAATTTAAGTATGGGATTTAATAATATATGACTCTTTCTTGTTTTGCAACAAAGCTTGAGGAAAAATTCAATTACTCTTGTCCCTATTTTGAACAACCCTT
The DNA here is from genome assembly GCA_958507055.1 of Crioceris asparagi. NCBI lineage: Eukaryota > Metazoa > Arthropoda > Insecta > Coleoptera > Chrysomelidae > Crioceris > Crioceris asparagi. Next base: position 49,429,490 of record OY293829.1, read on the forward strand.
GCGATATTTTTGAAGTATATAACCATTTATCGCAAACTTGGATTTTTAATTTTTCTGTTTCATGCAGCGTTCAAGCTATGAAAAAACATAAAAATGCTTGATTGGAGAATATATTATATTACAAGTAATTACGTTCAATCAAAGATGCATAAAATTAATTCTGATCGCATAATTTTATGCCATGGATTTCCTACGCCCGGTAGGGAATTTTTGGAATTTTATTTGACTTTATATTATTAGAAGACTTCCTGTGAATTTGATAAACAAATAACCGCAGCCAAACCCACCATGTGAATTAACAAAATAATCATATCTTAATTGTTCTTGATGCAGTATTGATAATACAATAGCTTTACACGAAAGATATTTCATTCAGATGTTCCTTAAGCAAATTTATGGAGTGTTATTCTCGTGAATTACGGCTATATCTAATCAAAAAATCGGTCCACTGCGGGATGGGCTCTTGTGGAGATAGTGTTTAGAAAAGTAAATCTGTCTATATTCTGTATTTTTTCAAAATTATTTACTTTTGGATATAATGGAGAATGGGTGATTCTTTAATATTTCCCTCAGTATCTTTCAAATACTGAATTTTATTTCATTTTGCAATTGATATCCTTGAAGATTTTTTTTTTAATTTTAAAATTTGTCCCACAAAATTAACCCCCATTCATTTACGCTATATAAATACATATTATAAATATTGCGGATACAGTTTAACGAAATATAATGTTTTTTACAAAAGCATTCTATTATACAGCGCAGCTTTAATTGACAGTATAAATCAAGTTACTTAAGGTGAGTTTATACAGTAAATAAAATAAAATAAGAAACAAATTAAAATTGAAATAAGAATAACAACAAGAAAGATTGGTTTATACAGATGACGAAAATAAAATAAGAAATAAGAATGAACCAATCAAATCATAGCTTTTTTGACAAAAACTTTTGTGTTGTATGCAAGTTAAGTGTTCTCTGGTGGTTGATCATGCTTATTATCAGTTTCCAAACAAAATAAAATAAAATAAGAAATAAAGTTGAAAGTTGACCATCTTTAGTTCTTATTCTTATTTCTTAATTTAGCTTATTTCGTGTATAAACGCACCCATGGAAATCAGCATGTTTAACTTTCTTATTTTATCTTAACTTGTTTCTTATTTTGTTTTATTTACTGTATAAACTCACCTTTACTCATTTTAGCTACCCGAACATCCAGAATCGAAACTGAATTTCCAAAATATAAACAAAATCGTTGGTCATAAACCTTCTTAAGGAATGTCGCGCTTAAAATTTACTTCAAATTTTTCTGTAAATTGTACATGTTCCATATTCTGTATCCTTTTATTCTATTAGCTGTTTAAGGCGAATTGTGTATCCGTGAAACTGTCTACAAAATAAATTCCAGATCTCAGAATGCTTGAGTGAACACGATAAACTAGACAATGCAATTGCATCGTAGTTGTTGGCATACAGCCAAAGCTTTCCAGAAGTCATGGAACGGAATGAACGCTTTATATATCTATCTACACACGTTATAACGTGTGCTTTTCACTAAATCTACGTGGAACTAATGTAATACAAAAGAATGAGTATTCCTTCTTTTTGTTCAGAAGTATTTATGACCGAATCAAATCAGCAGGTGAAAGCTATTACTTTTGTTTGTCCAACTTCTTTACATTTCGAGTTGTTGTTTTTTAAAATATAGATGACTGATTGTTGCATAATGGATTATAGGTACATATGAAATTTATCTTCATTTATATAATTATATAATCATAGTCATATCTATAATAGGCTCCTGATAACATCTGTAGACTTAAACAGACGAGGTCTTATATTGCCAGTAACAACTACTATACGTACAATACTCGAACCGAACATCTAGTTAGGTCGGCATTTTAAGCGCTACTCTTGACTAGGTCGTCGCAAAAATGTCTGACTGCTTATTCTCATGATGACAGACTATAAAGAACAGAGTATTCACGGTCGTCAAGAAAACGCGAGAAAAGACAGTGAAATAAATAGAAAAGTGACTATCCTAGACACTAAACTAATCATCATTTGTGTCTACCGCATCGACAAAGCAGCTGTAGATATTTCTTTGAATAGGGTACAACTAATATTAAGTATAATGTTTCCTGAAAATTGTATATTTTTATCTCAGGTGATTTTAAGGTAGACTTATTGATAAAACACAAAGATTCCTCTGATTTTATCTGCCTACAAAACTTTTCCAATATGAAACCTTCTGTTTTAGAGCCAACCAGAAAAGAAAGAAAAGTTATCTGGATAATATTCTAAGAAGCCGTGAGACTTTTGAGGGAAAGGTCATAAATACACTTTTGTCTGATCCATAAGGATCAACAAATCACATTTGAGATCAAGGTAGCTATTGTTTAAAGCAGTTTACAAAGAAGGGTGTTGAACGAACAAAGACGATTTTGGGACTCTCTTGGGAGGGGAGGTCTGGGAAAAAGTCTGTAGTCTGTAGTAAATAGTCAATGGGATGCCTTTATGCAAATATTTCAACCATTGTTTTACACTCAGGTCAGTCCGTCTTAAATCAAAAAAACATAGGCAAAAATTCTCAAATCCTGCAATACTAATACTTGAATGCAGACGACAACTGGATGCACTACTTGTCAATGTGTGAGAGGGATTCAAGATACAAAGTAGCATATAAAGAAACCAAACATACATAATACATATAATACGTAGTTAGTTTGTTACCTTCAAAAAGAAGAAAAAATTACTCGAATCGAATAAGAAACAGTGACAATCAATCAAATTTGCATCTGGCAGATTGTAGGTGAAATCAGAGGTAAGGGCATCAAGAAAACTTAAAACTGGCCTTAATAAACCCATTTTTAAAAAAGGAGACCCGACTCTCATGGAAAATTATCGACCAATAAATCCTCTACCAGCAGTCTGCGCCCTCACATGGGCTGGCAGGACTGAGAAAGTTCCACAATATTCAGAAACTAAATCCATTAATGAGGTGAATTCAGAGGTTAATCTTAAATGTTTCAAAGAATAAATATTTGATCTGCTTGTTATAACAGAGCCATATAACAAAAACGAATAAGTACTTCGATTTCTTAGAACACAGATTTTGATGCTCCTGAACATATATGCTAACGAACCTAACATATATTTTCTTAAAATACGCGACGCCTTTAATTTCATTCATTAAATTTGAATATATTTTTTCTGTGACGGGAGAAAAGTTTGACATTTTGTCTCTGTTGACAAAGTGACAATGACTTTGTTCTCGTGGGAAAAAAATACTTTTTCCCGGGTATCTATACACATAAATATAAATCAAATCACAGAATTAAATTGACAGATATTTGATTGCTTTAAAGGTTTCCTTAGTGACGCAAGTTTAGTTGTCGCTATGAATTCAAAACTTCAAATTTCACTTCGATAATTTTTCTGACTTTAATATATTGTCATATTCTTTCATTATTAAAACATCGAGGTAAAATCTAACAGACGTATTCGTAATCTAAACTACTACTAAATTAAGTGCGGAGGTCTAACCTTAAATCAGGTTTATGACTCTTATGTCAGTGTTATGGAAGAATGTTTTTTTGTTTTTATTTTAATACGATACTAGCTAGTACCGAACTAAGGGTGGATCTTGAATACGCCTGTAAGACTTTTTTCCCTTGTATAATAAATAACTATTTTTCTGTGACTGGAGAAAAATTTGACATTTTATCTCTTTGACAGGATATTACTTCTTTCCCCACAAGAAAACAGTTATTACTTTTTTCCCGGGTAGATATGTATACACAAATATATAAATCAAATCACAATTAAATTGACAGATATTTGAATACTTTAAAGGTTTCCTTAAAAATGCAAGTCTAATTGTCACTGTAAGTACAACAGACTACCAGTTTAAAGCTTAAAATTTCACTTCGATAATATATTGTAAGGTAATAGTCTAGTTTAGGGGCTTTTGCTATAAAAGCCCTAAAAAATCAAATGTTAGTAAAAATACATATATGGTAACATAACTTTTAATAAAATTGAGGCGGAAGACGCTATTTTTAATGATTTATTACAAAAAATAGCAAAATATGGTGGTTTTGGTACTTACGACTTTTAGCAGAAATTTTCGATTTGGAAGTTTCCTTTCAATCCTAAATAGTATATAACCATCCTTGTATTCTATTTAATAATAAAATTGTTCAAAATAAGCAAGAATATGCGTGAAAATATAAAATATAAGTTCACATAAAAAAGATTGACGGTTGATTTATGTAGTATGTTTGACGACACGACTTGACGTTGACAGCATTCACATAGGACAATTTCAACGTTGCCAAAATTAAGTAGTAAGATTTTGAATGTGTAAAGGGTTAGTTCTATGTTTAAAATTTACTAAGAATTCATTTTTCATAAATAATTGCTTTAAAGCAAAAATAAGATTCATCATTATGGCAACTTTTGATATCGAAGGTGACAAGTTTTGTCTTCAGGCTTTTGAAAATATAAATTCATTGATTGCTTTACAAGAAGATATTGAGAAAGAAAATAAAAAAAGAAGAGATCGCGCATATTGGCGACAAGTTTCTAAAGTACCATGGGTAATGATGCAAGAGTTAATTGGTAATGCAGATAAATGGCCTTGTTTTATTAGAAGAGTGTTTTTTGACAAAAATGTATGCGATCATAATCGAATGTTAATAGTAAATTTCTGTATAGCGAATGGAATTAGTGAAAGTTTATGTCACGATGTACTAGAAAGTAATCTTGGTGAACATTATAGTAATCGTAGGCGTTATGAAATTTCGGCTAGGTTTAAATATTTACTTAATCCCAATGAACCTGCACGACGTGCAAAAGCTCATAGTTATGATGTAATACTTCAAAAACGAGTTTATTTAAATGGGAATTTATATATTAAAAAATAATAATTTGAAACTCAAAATAAAATTAACAATTACAAAACTAAATCTTCATTACTTTCGTCTGACTCATCCCCAGCCAATCTCTCCACTCTGTTCTTAATATTATTCATATTTTTTGGATTGTATAAAGATCCAATTGCCTTAAACATTTCGCAATATCGATGTTCAGCAATTGAAAATTTACGGCAAAACAAATACTCGGCCAAATAGCCTTCGAAATGCTGTTCTTTTCGTCCAAATCTAGGAATTTTTTCTCTAGCGTCCCTCCAACTTCTTTCTATATTTTGTGTATGAGCACCTGTACCAGGATCCACAAAGTTTTCTGAATGATTTACAGTTGTATATTCATATTCGGACTATCTTTAAGTGCATCATATGCGCGCCAACAGTCACTAATAATTTTTGTTCCTGGAGCAACTCTTTCTTTTATAATTTTTATTAATGTGTTCGCTGTTCTATCAGGCACTGCTAATATAAACATCTTTTTTGATTCTCTTTCAATTCCACCGAAAACCCACTGTCCATCTACAATTCTTCCTCTATTATATTTCCTTTTTCCGAATTTCGCTTCATCAATTTCAACAGTTTTACCTGACCCACCAATAATTTTAGCACTGTTCTCGTATGCCCAAAAAACAAACACTTCTCTGATAAACGATATCCAGTCTATTACTGTTTGTCTTGCAATTTTGAATTCATTTTGAAGAATGTCAGTTTTCGGATGATTAATAAATAAATAACTATACACAAAACGACATATTAATTTGATAGGTAGATGAGAACCCGAAAAAAAAGTAGAAGTTTTTGCTGATAATTTAGAATTACAAAAAACTTTCTTTTTGTTTTTTATAATAGATTTTTGACAGCGCCATGTAGTGCCATTCCCGGATAATGTCATATCATTTCCACAATTCTCACACTTTTTTGAATCTACTGAAACACCATGTTTCTTTAAAAAGTTCAATAGTTCATTTTCATTTTCACTTAGAAAAATGAAATCAATGTAAGAAATATTACAACCAGAACACTCAATGCTTGTCATTTTCGAAAACGTTAAACTGAACAAATTGTATGATATACTAAATTATGTTGTTATTGTTGTTAACTTTTCTAAAGCAAGTATTATTGGAAATGAAATTCAAATCATAGAATACAAATTTATAAAATAACTTCATAGTACAAAAGTTATACTGACAGAGTATTTCATAGTACAAAAGTTATACTGACAGAGTTGGCAACATTGATATTAATAGAACTTGGTAGTTCAGGATGTACTACATAAGACAACCGTCAATTCGTTTTACTTCACTTTTTTGTGAACTTATATTTTATATTTTCACGCATATTCTTGCTTATTTTGAACAATTTTAGTATTAAATAGAATACAAGGATGGTTATATACTATTTAGGATTGAAAGGAAACTTCCAAATCGAAAATTTCTGCTAAAAGTCGTAAGTACCAAAACCACCATATTTTGCTATTTTTTGTAATAAATCATTAAAAATAGCGTCTTCCGCCTCAATTTTATTAAAAGTTATGTTACCATATATGTATTTTTACTAACATTTGATTTTTTAGGGCTTTTATAGCAAAAGCCCCTAAACTAGACTATTACCTATTGTAATATTTTTTCAATATTAAGTCATCGTTTTTCCCGTCACAGAAAAAAATAGTGTATTATGCACGAAAAAAATATTAGATTTTAAAATCTAATACTTTTTTCCCTTGTATAATAAATAACAATTTTTTAATAAAGATATTATTGACATTGACTTATAAGATATATTAAGTCAGAATGAAAGCGAATCCAATATATTTCACACAAATATCAATTTCTTAGAGCTATATTCCCTTGTAATTATGTTGTAGTTAGAGGGGTCGTCTTGTATAATCATTTCGTTTTGGGCTATAGTGCATTTCAAACTGAAAATACAGTGTAGCAACTTATTGAACCTATCTTTGCACCGCGTTGTTATGCCGTGCTCGACTAACCAACAGCTCCTTGTTCAAGAAAATTTCGCCGCTTGGGTTGAAATATTATCTCAACTTTTTTATTTAAACAATGAATTATAATAAACTGCAAAATATTGAAGAAAATATTACAGGTAACTTTAATGAACGACAACATTGTGTGCCGTATTCACATTTAAATTATATTTAATATACCCGGCCAAAATGCATTTCTAGTGTGAAATGCGGTATAGTATAGAAGGGCAAAGTGATCAAATGAAGATATATATCAATCCTACACTCATAGATATAGCTAAAGGATAATGGAATCCATTATATGTATAATTAGGGCTGGGGAATGGCTATTATATGTAGTTTACAGTTATACAACATTGTGACGATCCTGCCGTAACTGTTGCGCTAATAATACAAAGGTAATTCAATGTTCTGTGAAGAATTAACCAAGATAGTAGCTGTTATTGGCTTTATAAGATTATGTCTAATTCCTTTATGAGTAAATATCAGATACTAGTAGATTGTGTCTGTACCTCGTAATTCGGTTCCATTTCTTCACTCAGGTTCTGCTTGGCGTATCCACATGTCTGAAGCCACTAAAAACTATTTAGAAAGAGCAGGCGGCTATCAAATTGAATACCGAGGTCCCACTGCAATAAAAGGTAAAGGTACCATGGACACTTACTGGCTCCTCGGCAAGGAAGGTTTCAATAAACCACTACCTGTCCCTCTTTCAATTGAGTAAGTATTATTTGTTTGTTTTGGAAGTAGAATCCATATAATCATATATGAAATAATAGTAAAAATAATAGTAATAATAGTTTTATAGTTTATTTTTCAGATTCTTTTTGACTGAAATTTGTTTCGTTTATTTTGGCTGCTCTCAGGGAATCTCATGGGTAAGTGTTTCATTTGTTCTAACACCTCATTCTAATATAATTTCTCCGTGTCAATTAAATCATGCCATATTCGTTTTACACTTGACAGAGTACAGAGAAGAGATTAATTGTAACTAGTATCTTTAGATTTATGATAAAGTGTTGAGCATTTACGATTTAAATTAACACCATAGCTGGAAATTCTACTCATGCTTTTCGGTGGTTCAAATAGTATTGCCTGAGGCCTTCACGGAATATCCTTGAATGGGAGCTATTACGAGCAACAATTAGCTTTGCTCGAGAAGTTCTGGCATATATAGTAAGAGATTATTAATTCCGAGAGAGTTTCTGTGTTACACAATCTTGCCTTTGCCAGAAGAAGACGGTGGGGTTAGTGGCAATCTACATAAACAAATCATCGACTCTAACAATGTGGCTTAAGATGAGTGAGGGTAGGGTAGGTAGTAGAGTTCTAAGAGTGCTTTGTTGTAAATTAGCAATTCTAGACCAACAACTAGTGGACGATTTGTTATTTGTATTCTGTTTTGTTTCAAATAAAAAAAACAACGGTGTGGCTTAGAGAAATAGATTAAGCTAGACCACATGAATTTGTTTTTAATTGTTGATTAAAAAGTAACTTTCCAATTAAATTATCTGATGTGTTAACTCATACAACTTTTCATCCTTTTCTATCCCACTATAAATTATCGATTACGATTACCGATTCCCTTGGCACTCTCCGCCAGCGTACAGCGGTCAACGTTCACAGAAACAAATTTATTGTAACATGAGAAGTCACGCATGGCTGTCAATTAGAGTGACGTAATTTTGTAATCCATTTCAAGAAGAGAGAGAGTAATAAATTATGATAATGAAGGGAGCTCTATTATATTCTGCCGTTATAGAGATCCCTTCTTTATCATAATTTATTAGTCAGTTTCTTTCAAAACTGGAGAATAGAAGGTACCTCATATTTTAATATAGAATTATGAAAATGTTCTATACACACTTCTAGTTTCCAAATTGTTCATCTGATGTCTAAACAACACGACATTCCCATTGGCTCCAATGAGCTTCCAATTTCTGGCTTCATGAACTTATTTCACGCTAAGAAGGCCTCTCTTTCGATTTATCCAATCCAGTACTACTTTCGAACATGGGTTGTTTATTTGAGCTGAGTTTTAGGTAAATTTCTTATAGAAATATACCTATTGCGATCGTTCACACTTTTGAATTTCGAAAAAATTTCAACGGCATGTTGTTATATGTCTATAAGTTAGTCCAAAAAAACATTTGGTTCAAAAGTTTATATATATATATGGGATATTACGAAATTTGTTAACACGATAGAGGCAGTTTTGAAGGTATCAAGTTCAAATTTGCTACAAAAATCAATATCTCAAATATCTCGGTCGAGTTCGTTATTGGGCAATATCGGGTAAGTAGTTTCAAAATGGCGACCATTCAAACATTTAAAAAAATTATCAAAAAAGAGCAGTAGTGTAAATATTATTAAAAATAATTTTTGGTTATAGATATAATCAGTACCTACAACTTTTGTTCAAAGCAATTTTTCATAAAATACACAGGTAAAAAAATAAAAATTAATAAAGAAAAATAACAAATATTGATAAAACATGAACACTCAATATAAATTTGATGTAATTGTACATTTTCTGGAGATCTTAATATAGAACCTGACTAAAAAAATATATAGTATATTTATTGAAAAGACGAAAAAAAAATCTGCCTTGAAGTGGACTCGAACCCTGTCTGCCTTATATTCAACAGCCAAAACAAAAACCTCTAACCGCAAGGCTATGACAATTTTATTTAATAACATGTAGGTATACCAATGAAAAGGTTGTTAAAATTTCAATTCAATGAATTTTGAAAAATTTACCTCTCCGCTGACTACAGGCCATCGGGATTTTTTTTATTCAAACAGTCATTTCTCCTTTTTTATGGTTGCTCTTCAAACAGCGGGAGAATCTGCGTTCCCATAACTTTTTCCTGCTCTATGTTCGATGTCATATTCATATTCCTGAAGACTCTCAATTAATTTCATACTTGTTCTCCGGAACTGGTCATTCCTAGATCGCTTTCATTTCTTTTGGATTCGCCGTAACACCATCTCGACACAACGTTTTCAGAATATCTAACTTCTTGTACAAACAGGTAAAATTGTCTGGGACTTAATTTACGTTTAGTGTGTCGTAATCTTTGACCATATCGGTCTTGGTCATGCTTTGCGCATCACTATCCAAATGTAGTGCTACAATTGCATTGTCCGAATGGCATAACAGTAAACTGACAAAGACCTTGATCCATTCCTATTTGCCAATAATCCCTTTTCATATGTAATGTAGAACACCAAGGTGTCATCTTTTATAGGTAACGGATAACTAATTTTCTTGGTTAATGAAGTCAGTGATCGACCCACAATATTGGAAGCGGTGCATTTTCTTCACATGTAGGTACTATTCTATGGACTTTTTCATCACATAATCATCACATAATGATTCTGCTTGCACATAATATCTTGGATGATTTTCTCGGCTTTTTCTCGTTTGTTAAATGGAAGTCGTGTTGCCTGTTGTCTTATACAGGGTGCCCCACGATATGACTGCAATAGTTTGAGTGTGTTGCTGGGGTGATTTCAAGTCAAAAATTCCTAATGAACATATAACCGGAACACTATCCTAATTGAGCTAGAAGCATTTGAAATTTTAAATAAGTCCAATAATGCATGTATTATGTTGTAAAAGCTCCAGGTAGCTGTGAATCATCATTTATTATTTATTGTGACAGTAAACGTAAATTATAATAATTTTGCGTGTTTATTTTCGTGTGTTTGTGTGTGTTTACTTTTTCTAATGAAGAATACGCAGAAATTCATTTTGTTTATGGAAACGGACGAGCGGCACTTGATGAATATCGTCAACGATTTCCCACTCGCAGGATGCCTTGTAGAACTGTTTTTATCAATGTCCATAGATATTTAAGAGAAACAGGCATGTTTTCTACTGCTATTTCTGAACGTCCCTTTCAACAGGAACTTGCTCAAGAAGAAGCAATACTTGATACGATTGATGCTCAACCTTCTATTAGTGTCCGAAGAATAGAAAACACACTTAACGTAGGCCGGATGATAGTATGGAGAACTTTACACAATTTCAGTTTGTACCCGTACCACATCTTACCTGTACAAGCTTTAAAATCTGCCGACTACAATTCAAGACTTGAATTTAGTCGCTGGATATTGAGAAATTAAAGGATTTGTCGGATAATATTGCTTAATTATGAAGCCTCATTCCCAGAAACGGCATCAATAATACCAGAAATTCACATTGTTGGGTACTTGAAAATCCACTCGAATCCCATTTTCAAGATAGGTTTTCGGTGTTAAGTGTGGCATTGTTGATGACTGCATCATTGGACCATTTATAATGTAAGATCGTCTCACAGCCATTCGATATTTACGTTTCATTGAAAATGATCTTCCAATATTCCTGGATGATGTTTCTCTTCAGATAACAAATGTGAATTCAGCACGATGGCGCACCTCCACACTCTGATCGACAAGTGAAAGAATTTCTTAATCAAAATTATACAAACCTGTGGATTGGAAGAAGTTCTGCAGTTCCCTGACCAGCAAGGTCACCAGACTTCAATCCCCTAGATTACTTTTTTATGGGGAAGACTGAAAAGTTTAGTTTATGTAGAAAATATTGAAAACATAGAACATCTAGTAGCTAGAATCATGGATACCGCAGAAACTATTCGTGCTGATTCTGAGACTGCTGGCAGAACTACCACTTCAATTCTAAAAAGAGCTAGACTATGAAGTGAGCAACTGGGTGGACATTTTGAGCAACTAATTCAATAAAGTGGTTTCTTTTTGGATGGTCTTTAAATTAGTAGAGAATTCCTGCTACTACTTAACTTAAAGTTCAAATGCTTCTAGCTCAGTTAGGCTAGGGTTCTGGGTATATGTTCATTTTTGACTTGAAATCATCACAGCAACACATACCCAAGCTATAGCAGTCGTGTCGTGGGACACCCTGCATATGGGCCACAATGCTTGTTCTTCCATTACTCTTCCTACGCAAATCGCAATCTTTTCAGTTTTATACCCCAAACTCCTCAGGTTAAAGCTTCTCTCTTCCAGTTAGCGGCTTCATTAGCAGTTCGAGTATGAGATAGTCCACTTTCTGTGTATAATTGTGAAAATAAATCAAGTGCAAACAAATTAAAATAAACCCAGTTATTACAATGCCCGTTCATCGACCTTGTATTTCCGAAAACTATGAATTTATGTCACATATTTTATGAAGTTCATCTTTTGTTTTATGTTACCCTAATATATATCCTTTATCTGATCTCATTGAAGCATAGATGTACTGATAAGTCTATCTTGAGAGTACCTTCATTTAATGATTCAATAACATTCAACATTATTTACATTCGAATATACAACTATTCTGACCATATTATCTTGGTTACACAGTGGTAGTTTTTCAGTATTAATTCAGCAAAGGATAGTCCCAACGTCGTAATATTCAAAAACAGATTTTCTGTCTAACAATATGTTCTAATATGTACCTATCATATCATAACCAACAACATATCTTTTTTTTAATTTAAATCTATGATCTGTATAAAAAGGAAGACATATTTAACGAACCATACTTGAAAGTAAATAGTCAACCAGATAAATAGAATTGTCAAAAATCGCGATGTATATAAGGACTTCTGCACAGAGAATATCTCTACCTACAAACTAACCAACTGCAGATTCTCTCAATTCTCTCATTAAAGATTCTGCAATCGTCATCCAAATCTAAGTTGTTGTTATAATTCCTGTTTTGTTGTAGGTGCGTATGCAGATATCCCTACAAAATTTGTATTTTGGGCCAACCATACTTTGAAAATAAAATGTACCTATCTAGATATATTGGTCGGTATGAGTAATTAGAAAACAAATTGTGCAGTTTTTCACGATTGAATATTTGAAAATGTTCTGAAAACTAATTAAATTAATAAGATTCTAACTGGAATCACCGAAATTTTAAACTACCTTTTCGAAATTTACGTTTTTGACTTACAGCTATAAAAGAACCCCACTTATCTTATTTTTCTAATGGAAACTTGCTTTATAGATGGAAGTGTTTCTTTTTTTTAATTACAGTGACTGAATGAGTGAATGAATTTAGAGGAGTTGTGGAAACGGTCCAGTTATTCCCTAGGCACTGCAGCATTATTTGCTTTTTCTACCTTTCCATCTCCTTAATTAAGTCTCTGTCTTCAATTATCCTGTCAAGGAGTAGAAGAGTATGGACTGCTATTGCTCCAGTTGGATCACTCCCTTGGTCTTGTAAATACCCTAGGTTGTGCCTCCATTGAGCAGTGACTATGCATTCGAATATTATATGAGTGGCAGTTTCCTCTTCCTCACTGCGCAATCTGCATATAATTTCTGTGTCAAACACACCTTTGTTGGGCAGATGATTTTGAATACTTAGCGAGAGCAGTTTAGCTGCTTGCTTGGGTGAGGGCTCTTTCAGCATTTGTTATGCCCAGCCCCCTCTGGTTGCGCCCACTTCAGACAATGCTGTGAGCAGATCCATCTATTGATAGTTGCTTTAACGCTGGTTCTGGGTATTTCTATCACAGATTCTGGTCTAATGATTGATGTCCAGGGCCTTGCCTAGCCAAATGTTCCTTTGTGTCCTGGTACCTGAGACAAAGCTTTTTGTTTTGTTTTGCCTAAACTAACCTAACCTAACCTAATGAGGAATTGACGCTAGCTTGTATCCGCGTTTTAGGTTTTCAACAGCACAACCCTTTATGACATGTACCTCAACATGGAACAGCTAGGCATGTGTCCCCAATGAGTTTGATTACAATGACAAATTATATGAAGATGTATCTCCTAGAGATACACCTAACCTAACCTGTAGGCTTCATAGTCATGATATTTATCCAAATATGTTAATTAATGTGTGATATGTCGGAATCAAAACATGACACAAAATGCCAATAAAATAGTAGGTTTTATAAATCAAATATGAAAATTTTCCAGCCGCTAAATTGGAAAATTGTGGCTGAAAGGTTCAAGTAAAATAATCATTGTGTCCACCATACATATAAGAATTTATTAAACTCCACTCGAACGATAACCTCGATTTGTACTTTCCTACCGCTATCCTGAATAGTAAGTAAAGTATTGTTATCATGTAAACATTTTGGTGTCTGATTTTCAACTGATGTTTACAATTCAGAGTTCCACGAGTCAAAATATATAAATTCAGCCGTTGGTCTGACTGCCTGAGCCAAGATGATCTTGGAAAGTAATAAAACGATTTTGTTGTTTTTGTTATAAAGGGTATAGATAAGGCCCGCACTGATTCCAGGCAATAACTGAAAAATTTGTTTCGCTCAAGAATGTGTAAAACACAAGAGTACCTAAACAAATTTTGGATTAAAAACGGATGAGTAAACTGGAAATGCTAGTACCTTCTCATATTGATACAACTAAGGACCCAATTGACAATCTATACTTACTTTAGTGCTGCCTTGTTTTTCTACATAGAAAATGGGACTTTCACTGCAAATTATATTAAAAGACTTTTCAACAACAGTATTTTTTATTAGAATCACCCCTGTCTAAACAGCAAGCGCTTCTTTTCGTTATTGGAAAATGTTCTAGAATCTTTGATGAAATGAGGGGTTTGGGAGGGTGACTAAATCGCTGACAAATCTAGTCTGTCGTTTCGTTATATATACGAGAACTATATGACCTCTGAAGAGAGCTAATCGAATTTATTGTTGGTTGTTTGCTGGGTCAATGGAATTTATGGTCAGAATATTGGAGAAGACGTGCCCGTGGAAGTGGAGTTTTGTTAAATTGATTTAACCGAAAGGCAAATAAAATCATCGTTCCGTCAAGAAAATACGCTTTCTCCAAGGCATCGATTTGATTTTTTTTTGAGCAATATGCCTGAGGCACATTCTTAAAATATTTTTATTTATATACAGGGTGTTCTAAAATAAGATAAGCAATTAAATTATGTTATTTAATTAGCAATCCCCCTTTAGGAATTTTTTTTGATTTGTCACTTGATTGTGACTCAAGAGTCTTGGACTTATCGGTAATAGTTCTTGTCTTATGTCAATTTTTGTGTCAAAGTAGCTTCCTTTATAGACCCACAAAAAAATCATAACTTCAGAAAAATTCAAGGTAATTAGACCAATTTATTTTTGACCGATGAGCCAACCGGAGGAGATATACAATTCTACTGTTTGTCTGCATGTTTTTCTTTATACCGGGTTATTCAGATTCGCTGCTCACCATTGGGATCTCGTAAACCGTAAGAGCTACGAAGACGGTTAAATTGGGGCAAAGTTGCGAAATATAATGGGGATTAATATGCCACAAAGCAATTTGAAGTATCATTTTTCGTTTTTGAGAATTTAAAAAAAAACAAATTTTCACATTTTGTTTTTTCTTTAATAATTTGGTTATTATGCAATGAATTGAAAAACCAAAAGCCTTGCACCATAGCAACTTTTTCTGTTGCATCCAGTATGTTATGGAGATAAGTAGCAATCAGAAAAGTAATTTTAAAATCCAGGTCCGTATTATTTTTTTTTTATTTGCTGATGGTTATAAAGTGACGAAACGTTGTTCCAAAAAATGGTGAGCACAACTGGATGCAACAGAAAAAGTTGCTATGGAGAAAGGCTTTTGGTTTTTCAATTCGTTGCATAATAACCAAGTTGCTAAAGAAATAAGAAAATGTGAAAATTAGTTTTTTTAATTTCTCAAAAACGAAAAATGATACTTCAAATTTGTTTGTGGCATATTAATACCCATTACATTTCGCAACTTTGCCCCAATTTAACCGTCTTCTTAGCTCTTACGGTTTACGAGATCTCAATGGTGAGCAGCGAATCTGAATAACCTGTTAGATGTTTACGCCTTATAAAAAAGTAAACGTGATCCGATTTTCATGATTTTTTTTTAAATTTTGAAAAGGATTATTGAAAGATGGTCGAAAAAATCGACATTCAACTATCCTTTCCCCCAAAAACTTTCCCAAAGTGGGTGGAAGGGGCAATTTTCTTGTAAATCGCAAATCTGAGATGGCAGAATTAAAGATGGGATTATATCCGGAAACGTTTGAATTGAACATTTTTTCAAAAGAGTTACGGTTTTCGAGTTACTGCAGTGGTAAAGTCTGAAATATATGTAGGTAATAACAACTACATGCAAAGAATATAAGGTAATAGAATAAACACTATCTTTTTTGCTATTAGTGAACGTTCACCGAGTTTCATGAATAATGTTACACTCAAAAGTATAAAATAAATATTTATTAACAATAATAATAATAATTCTGTTGGTGCTGATACATTTGGATTTGTTGGTTGGTTGGCCTGCAAATCACTACAACGGCACAACTTAATTGCCAACACCAATAGAATTAATATTATTCTTTCAGTGCACCAACTAGGCCCAATTTTTGGTACAAAATATGTAATAATCCATTTCATAAACATTAACACATTTTAAAAAACAGGCTAAAGTAAAGTCGATTTCGATGTGTTTGAAAATAGACAAATAGGTAATTAATGGTAATAACTCAACTTTTTGAAATACATGATACCCTGTATTTTAATGCAGCATTGCATAATAGGTATTTTTACGAGCTTTCTATCCATTCGTAGTTTCAAATTTCAAAATCTTTGCAAAATAACGCCACCTCCGTTAAATTTGAAACTTCTGTGTACATTTAGTAATGTATTCCACTCGCGAGGAATCATTGAATATGGTTTACTGTATTGGTAGAGTTTTTCGAAATTCCTTGTTAGCGAGCAAAATCTACCATTGATAACATCCATAAACATGTGCTACAAGGGCGTCATCATTCCAAAAGTAAGGAGAGTGGTGTTTGAACTCATCTGCATTGTGTATATTACCATAACTGACATGACTGGTGAGGTCAGATTAGTGTGCAAAATAAGTTTATGGTTTTATTGATAGGTACAACCAGAAAATTCTCATTCGACCACTAGTAGCATAAATATTTTTTACAAAAAATTGGACCGACTTTATTAGTTGGTGCACTGAAAAGTATAAAATAATATTAATTCTATTGGTGCTGTTACTTTTGAAGTTGTGCAGTTGCAGATAGATTGGTAACTTTTGGCACCAACTTCACAAGTACCAGCCCCAATAGAATTAATATTATTTTATACTTTTCAGTGCACCAACTAATAAAGTCGGTCCAATTTTTTGTAAAAAATATTTATTTCACACTTTTGAGTGTAACAGTAGTCACCAAAATCGTTGAACGTTCACTAATACCAATGAAGATAGTACTTATTCTATTACCCACGTATATTCCTTGCTTGTAGTTGTTATTATTGAGATCTCAGAACATGGCTGCGGAAATACGCTTGAATATTTTAGTTGTTACCATTTTAACACCGATTTTACTCGAAAACCGTAACTCTAAAGGAAAAATGTTCAATATAAATGTTGCTACAAATAATTATGTCTTTCATGTACTGCAAACAGATTTTCAATTTTCGACAGAAATCGCCCTCTCCACATAGCGAAAATAGGTATATTTGAGAATTTAAAATGTCTCTATGTCGAAAACCGTTACTCTTTTGAAAAAATGTTCCATTTAAACGTTTCCGGATATTGTCCTATCTGTAATTATGTCAACGCAGATTTTCAATTTTCGACAAAATTTGCCCCCTCCACCCCCTTCGGGGGCGGTTTTCGGAGGGAACGCGATGTCGGATTCCCGTTTTTATGAATATGGGACCATTTCTCAATCCTCCTCTTTCAAATGAATCAAAAATCATCAAAATCGGAGTACGTTTACTATATGAAAGGCGCGCACAAACCAAAAAAAAAAAAAAAAAAAAAAAAAAAAAAAAAAAAAAAAAGCACACAATCGAATTGTATACCTCCTCCTTTTGGGAAGTCGGTCAAAAAGCAAATATTTCACGTGGGTTGCATGGTTTCTAAATTATCACTGAACCTACATCAAGAATTTTGTTTGTACTATAGAAGTAGAGTTACGTTTTGTATTCAAATAAAAGGCATTATGGACGAAGATTATAATATATCCTGGAAACAGCTCTGTTTTCTGATTTAGCAACGTTTGAGAATAACATTTTAACAGACATAATTATTATACAATTAAAAATCCTTACTTTTTCTAAAATGTTCTGAATGGTGAAAGGCATCTATATTTTCTTCGTGGACAGATTGTTAGAAGAAATGGATTTGTACAACAGAAATACCATGTAGTTGCAACACAATGCATTAGGATAGGATAGGAAAGTTTTTAGATCACTGTTATCCTAATCGTTGGATAAGCATTAGAGGCGGTATCTCTGCGTGATCTCCATACATAACTTCTATAGATTTCTATATTTGGAGATGCGGAAAGCACAAAACACTTTCAGAGCTTGTTCAACAAATGCAGCAACTGCCTCCCATTTAAGATCCATATCTAGAGTTTGGAGTTCATTAGCAGGCTAGCAGCTTATTTGAAATAAGATGGTGACCTATTCGAGCATTCAAGGCCTACTTGATTCTTTTTTCCTCCCTTTAAGCAATCACGCTCTCTCCAAATTGAAGATGTGGAATTTTCTTGGACATTGCGGAAACATACTTTATAAAAGAAAGTGCTGGAAATTATTTTCAAAGTACTTACTACACCTCAAGAGCGCGTAATTACCAGTAGCTACAATTTTCAATCAATCCATACTATTATTCTAATTGCGAAAGTGTGTCTGTTTGTTACGTTGTAATACTTCTTGTGGCCGCCGTCTTTGTTGATATGCTTGCCAGATAACTTCCCAGCAACCAGGGAAAGGTGACTGCTTAGTGGGTGTTCTAACTACCTGCAAGGCGACAGAAGCAAGTTAGACGATGGATCAAAGATTAGTGGTTCATCTATTAAAAGAGAATCGAAAACTGGAAACCAGGGTTTTGTGTGCCAGTAGGGGACAATTAAAATTCCCTCTGCTTTATCTACTATGATCTTTAGAAAAACTTTGGTAAGAAATGAAAAAGGTAGAAAAGCATAGAAAAGTGCCTACTCCAGTCTAGGGTAAATGCGTCTACGAGCCATGCCTCTGGGTCCCTCTTCCAGGAACAGGATCTTTCTGCTTTCGCATTAATTCTTATAGCAAAGAGATCAATATCAGGAGTGTGCCATCTACCTACAATTTTTGAGAAAATGTCTTGATTTATATTCTCGGTCCACATCTGTATTTTCCTTTGACGGAATATACAACGCAAATATCCAGATTCCCCTGCCCTCGCACCTTTACCATATATTCCTCGCGAGTCTGTTGAGGTCAGGGTACTGTACACTACTATTCTGTTGATATATGCAATCGCAGTGGTATTATCAATTCAAGATTTTGCAATTCCTTGAATCTCGAGCCAAACTTTTCAGGGCTATAAACGCAGCTATCAGCTCTAGGTGATTGACGTCAGGAATCGTTCTGTGTTTGTCCAGAAACCCTGTGCATCTTCTCCATTGCAATGACCCCTCAGCTTATCAGCGACTATCCGAAAATATCTCCTTGTCGAACCAAAAAAGTCTAATAGGGCATTTGGCTTCCGGTAATTTATTCGCCCACCATTCTAATTATCTTTTAAAAACAGTAATCCTTGGCATCATTTCGTCAAAGTTTTGATTCTTCAAAATTAAAGCCTGTAATTTTTCCCTTTTCAGAACCTTCGACCCGGGCATGCCGTAACTAAGCCACCGATAACAGTCGTCATCTCTCGAATTTTGCAACGATCCTTGTCTAGGAACTCTCGCACTAATTGGACCATTTTAAATTTCTTCTAGTGGGTTAAAAATAATGCCAAGTCTGTTGAATACATAATAAATACTAGGTACTTACAAGATTGCTCTGGTATATTCGAGCTCTTCTCCTCATTCATAACAAGACCTAGCCTACTAAGGAGCCTTCTAGTCATCTCAGCGTTTTCTAGACAGTTCTGGAAGGAGTTTCCGATGCATAGAACGGCAAACGGCATACAAGTGAACTCGTATAGATAAACCTTAAAATAAAATCTTAAAAATTTTAGACTCGAAGGTCTCACCGGTATATATAATCTTTGAGGTCTAGGTTGCATAAAAAATAATTTCTACAAATTAATTTTATAGTCGATCTGAGGTCTTCGAGTTTAAAATGCGAACTATCAATGATCTGGTTTAACATCTTTAGATTTAGAGTAAACCTCTTTGATCCGTTGGGTTTCGCGACTAAGAAAAAAGAGGATAAGAATCGGTCTTCTACTGGCTCACATGTAACGATAGCATCCATGTCTATTAATTTGTCAATTTCTATAGTAATTAATGTTTTTTCTTCTGATGAAAACCGAACATCCCTCGCCCAGCGTAACGCCTGGGAAGGTCGAGGAACAAGAGGTATTTCGTAACACTCAATAAAACTTAAAATGAATTTGTCTGTAGTTATTGTCTTCCATTCATCAATAAAATTACCAGCGTTTATTCTTACCTCTATTTTGTTCTGTCTGATACGATGCCCGACTGTTTCTTAACTGATTGGGCGTGTTGTTTTGCGAAGGTTTGATGTTCTGTGGAGACGGTTTTGAAAATTTCTGGTATGATCTCCTTTGGCCCACATGTGACTTTTTCTGGTTCGCATATGGGCTCTTCCAGTTTAAATTCAGTAAAGTAGAGGGCCTTTGATTGGATATTGTGAATTTATTGAAGTTAGCAGTCACGGGGTTAAGAGTATTCTTCATTTCCCTCCCGATCTTCTCTATAGACTTCACTGCCTTGATCTTATCTGTCAATTTTTCCCCGTAGAGAAAAACGTCTGATTTCGTCCTGAGTTTGCGAGTCTTTCTAGAAGTGCAAGTTGATCTTCATCGTCCTTTAAAACCATTGATCTCCTGTCGCTGATATTGCAGATACGACCAGGTTTTGTTCTGCTATAAAGAGTTTGTATCTTTTCACGCCAGACACATTCAACGTGGCCAGGATATCCTCATTTAACTATGGAGCTTCTAAGTTAATATTACATTTATCTGATACCAACTCTTTACTTTCCTTTGAAAGACCTTCGACGAGCCAGGTAGGCCATCTGGCTACCAAACTAGGGTGTAAGTCTAGATCTTTCTAGTTTCCTGCAGTTGGATCTGCTCCTAAAACTGTTTCCACCTCTTCATCTAGAGCATTGGCTTTGTAGTCATCCGATTCAGTAAGTGATACTGTAGCTGGATCACTGTCACAATAATCTCCTCAGATAACTCTGGCACTGCGAATATATCTCTTTCGACCTCGTGTTTCATTACCTTAGTACCCGGCTTATCTTGGTCATTGAGAGCTATAATTTCGGCTGGTGTTAAGCTACTTTGATCTCCACCTGAAAATTTTCACGATGGGTGTCAAAAGCGCTAGAGTTTTTAGCCTCCTACGAGCAAAGATTACTAGCCTGAAACAGCCCATCGGTATTTTATACTTTAAATTCAAAACACTGAGGCCTGAAAACGACGGTTGTTCACATATACTTGTGCAATTGTTTGTATGTGTAATCTTGGTTCAGACTGAATATATATATTAGATATATATGTGCTCACATGTTTGTGTTTTCACCTACACACACCCTTGGCAGCTGGACATGTGCACATACTCGTATACATAAAAACGTAACCATCTTTTAACAACTATTTATCAAAACGAAAAACCTACCGGCTTTTTCAAAATGCTGCTATGATTTTATTATAAACTCTCCCGGCACACCTTCTAACCTACAAATTATTTTTTCCATGCTGTCATCGTCATCTCGTTTCTTACTGTTCTTCTTTCATTTTCCCATGATAGATCACGATGCAAATAAGCTCTTATCAACTGTGTTATTAAATTATCACAGTGGCGGTTCGTCAGAGGAGGCAGAGGAGGCTAAGCCTCCTCTCCTTGGTGGCGAATCAAAACTTTATTTTCTTAACAAATTTACCTACTGTATTATTTCTCATATGTTCATAAATTATTTTTTATCAAAGTAGACTATTCGAACATTAATATAATTTGCTCTTTTCCAATCCGCAAATTCATCGAAGAAATTCAAAATGCAGCAGCCGATATCTGCGCACGCAGTCGGCAGCTAGCTGCCTCTGTCTGTGTATTTTGCAGCACTGAATTGCGGCCTTGTATATGCATCGGTGTTTCTTATTCGCAGAAATCTAAATTTCTGGCCGCTATAGGCAGCTCAAGGCAGCTAGCGGCAGGGTGGCAGAACACCGGCAATACAACCATAGATAAAATATTTATATACATACAACCAAGCTTGTCGTAGTTTGAGAGATTGGAGAAATCCATCCATATTATCGAATTATCGATATAATATTAGTCCATTGCAGTCAACCTGATCGTGGTGGTAATCCTATTTTATTATTAGTTCCGAATTAATAGTTGGTTATTATTTTAAACTTCTTGAAAATGAGTAATACATATGGCAGAATCACTTCGGAATTCGACAAAAAAGTATCTATTAAACAGATTTGTAGACCAACACCATCAATGCCATTATTTGACATATCTGGGTTAGGTAGAAATTCCATCATAGAAAAGCATAAATGTAAAATAGAATCAAGTTTCGAAACAATTACCAACTATAGTAGACTGTCAGCAACCTTATCTCGCGTATCTGAGATTCGCCAGGGGCAGATTCAGAGCACGCATGAAATAAATTAATTCTGGCCAAGAATATGGAACAATCCACCTGTCTAACTCCAACTGAAATGGAAGTCACGAAAGTTGCTAATCATGACAACAACAATACTTCTGATTCAAAATCATACTCATCTGCTCTCACACAAACATCAAACCAACTGCCAAGCAAAGATCAAGCCATTGTTTTCACCTCCTAGATGGACTCAAAATCCAAGATTACCTAAACTTGGGCCCATTGTTAACCCTAAAAATATAACCTTCTGCTCACGCATATCAAATAATCGGATTTGTGTATACCTAACCAAGAAGGAACTAGTAGATACATTTTTGGATAACCACGGTGCAATTACAATCAATAGCACAATAATCCCAGCACGTCGATTTATCACCTCATCAGAAAGACTTCTCCTTTCAAATGTGAGTCCTACTATTCCACATAAAATCCTCACAGATACTCTCCATAATATGGGATTAAAACTTATGTCATCTCTAAAGATACTGATCCGGTATACAGTCACATCCTCAGTTTCAGAAGGCAAATATATATTTCTCCACCCGAAAATATACAAATACCAGAATATATTGACTTGGACTGCGATAAAACATCATACAGAATATTAATTTCAAAAGAAAATCACACCTGTTTCAAATGCAACCAAGACGGTCATAATGCATCACAATGCGCAGAGCTCATGAATACCCAATCTTCCTTCCCCATCTCTGAATCTCCACCCACGCATTATTCACAAACTTCACATCAACACTCTAATCCTTCAACACAACAATCTCAACTCATCCCACAAGCACCACAACAAACACCTGAGAGTAATCTCAACAAAAATATCACACATGCAATTACTCATACTTCACATTCATCACAAGTTATCTCACAAGAAACAATCGATCGCGCCAACAAACCACAAACATCCATCCACGAGGAAGAACTCCCTGCTGATGACATCTATCTAGATCCTTTTCAAACTACCCCAACAGATACTATGTCACACAAACGGAACATCTCAGATATACTAACACCCACACCAGAGGACATCAACAAAACCTTTGCTATACCAACAAGTAACCAGAAGAAAAAGTACAAATCTGAGAAGAACCAACTGGATCACAGCTATAGATTCCCTAATAACATAAAAGAATTTATAGATAAACATTTTCCACAATATCCTCTCAACAGTCAACAGCTCGAAAATTTTATAGAAAATTCCTTTAGATCTAAAAACTTATTAGCTCTCGTCAAGGATTACACCAATGAACCCCTAAAAATTATTTCAATGATTGAAGAAATTCGTCCCCAACTATCAGAAAAAAAATTCAAAGCTAGATGTACCAAGCTGAAAACAAGACTACTGAAACAAATTGCTACAGGAACCATTGATACCGAAAGTGACTCATCCACTTACTAAACTATACTATTTTTCTCTAAAATTAAATAAATGTACAGAACAATCATGCAATGGAATCTCAACGGATTCCGAACACGACTACCTATGATTCAAATTCTCATTAGTCAATATTCTCCAGATGCCATTTGTATACAGGAAACAAATTTCAAGGGTTCCAACTATCAAAACCTGAAATCATACAACATATATTACAAAAACCGAGCAGACAGAAACCACGCTTCGGGAGGCCATCTACCTGAAGTCTCATTTAATTTCAAGACAAATCCCTCTCAAGACAACCTTAGAAGCCGTTGCAGTAGAAATTGGCAACACAAAAAAATTCATCTTTGTAATATATATATTCCTCCAAACTATGACCTAGATGAAAGCGATCTTCAAAACTTAATTAATCAGATTCCTTCACCTAGTATGATCTTAGGAGATTTCAATGGACACAATATTATTTGGGGATCACAAAAAACTACACCTAATGGACGAAAAATTGCAGCTATAATCAACAGTTCCAATCTTGCACTTTTGAATAATGGTTCCAACACACATTTCAATCTAGCCTCAGGAAGTTCGTCAATCATTGATCTCTCCCTTTGCAGTCCTTCTATCTTAATTGACCATACATGGGCAGTTACTAAAGATCTGTATGGAAGCGACCATTTCCCAATTATAATAACCAACAATAGATGCACCAAAACTCCTTTCTTACCTGAACCAAAATGGAAACTGCACACAGCCAACTGGGACCTCTTTCAAGAACTTATTAAATCAAAAATATTGACTATATCCATGAACGACGCTATTGATAACATCTTGTCACAATTCAACGAAATCTTAATACACTCAGCCACACAGGCTATAGGTAAAACAAAATATATCGACAAGGACAAGATAGTAACATGGTGGATTGCGATCGAGCAATAAAACAGAGTAAAAAAGCCCTAAATACTTTCAAGCGCAACAGCACCACAGACAATCTGATTGATTTAAATAAAAAAAGAGCGATTGCTAAGCAAGTAACTACCAAAGCTAAGAAGGATTCTTGGTATAAATATGTACAAAGTATTAACACAAATACTCCAGTCAGCAAAGTTTGGAGGAAAATCAAGAGAATTACTGGTACAAACACCCATCGCGGCATTCAAGAACTAGAAGTACCGGGAAAGTCAATTACCAACCCATCTGACATTGCGGAAGAATTGGCCAAAAGCTTCAGCAGAATATCAGCAAATCCCAATTATGACCCGAAATTCTTTTGATGTAAAGAAAAAGAAGAAAAGATTCCATTACAAATAGTTCCAAATAATGATCCCATCAATACAACAACCTCTAAAACCGAGCTACTTGAAACCCTTGCCACATTAAAAGATACATCCGCTGGACCTGATGACATACCTGCCTCTTTTCTTAAACATCTGCCAGAAAAATCTCTTGACTTTTTACTTGAATTTTTCAACAAAATTTGGACACAACGTGCATTTCCAGAACTATGGAATTCAGCTAATATAATTCCAATATTAAAACCGAAGAAACCACCCAACGAAGCTGATTCTTACCGACCGATAGCTCTCACATGTGCTTTGTGCAAACTTCTTGAGAAAATCATCAACAAGCGTCTCATATGGAACTTAGAGAAGAACAACCAATTGATCAAGGAACAGGCGGGTTTCCAACCCTTAAAATCCACAACAGATAATCTCGTTGACTTTGAAACCAACATAAACGAAGCCTTTGCAAACAAACAGAAATGTATGGCAATTTATTTTGACTTATATAAGGCGTTCGACAATGCAAGGCACCACAAAATATACAGAACCTTGGAGTCCTGGGGATACCAAGGCAACATCTTGACCTTCATAAGAAATTTTCTTTCAAATAGAAATTTTCAAGTAAAAACCAATGGCACTCTATCAACCATTCATCATCTACAAAACGGTACCCCACAAGGTTCTGTGATAAGTCCCACTTTGTTTCTCATAGGAATCAACGACATCCCCAAAACTCTTCAAAAACCAGTTCAAGCCAGACTGTTTGCTGATGACCTCATTATTTTCATAAAAGGAAGGAATCTTCAAAGCATGGCCAGTTTGTTGCAACAAGAATTAGCAAACCTCAATTACTGGTCAACCCGAAGCGGACTTAAGTTCTCCCCAGAAACAACCAACTGTATTGTTTTTACTAAACGGCCAATGCAACTCCAAAACTTACCAATTCTGAAGCTCAACAATCATATTTTGACCTACAAAACTGAAATAAAATACTTAGGACTGATATTCGATCAATCTTTCACCTGGAAATTCCATATTTTATACTTATCTGTAACATGCCAAAAGATGCTAAACCTTCTTAGATGTCTTTCAAACAAACAATGGGGTACAGATGGCAAAACAGTACTGACATTATACAGAGTTTTGATCCGTTCGAAGTTAGATTACGGCTGCATATCCTATTCATCAGCTTCCACCACTACTCTCAAAGCGTTGAATACAATTCACAACAACGCACTCCGCATTATTTCTGGTGCTTATAGAACAACTCCCATTGATAGCCTACTCTGCGAAATCGGTGAGCTACCATTAAACTTAAGGAAGCAAGAATTGAGCCTATCATATACAGCAAAGCGACAAGAACACTCCAGATACTTTCCAATCAGTCAACACGCAAAAACACATCTTCCGTTCTATGAAAGAATCAAACGTTCCCTAGCTCTCATCCAACTTCAAGAAATACCACCAATCCAACGTCCTAGTACTCACACGACTCCACCATGGCTAATTTCCCCACCATCCATAAACACCCAATTACTCTCACTAAACAAAAAGGAATCAAATACCCAGCTGATCCAAGTAACCTATCAAACCATAATATCCCAATATCCTTCACATCTACAAATCTTCACCAACGCATCCAAGATAAATAGTGGTGTGGCTTGCGCATTTGTGACAGATAACGTGACAAAAGAATACAAACTACCCGAAACTGCTTCCATCCTCACTGGAGAACTGTATACAATCTACAATGCTCTATGTTACATAAAAACAACATCTGGAAGAAACTTTCTAATCATTACTGACTCTCTTAATTCATTATACTCAATATCAAAAGTGTATACCCATCATCCATTAGGAAAATTAATCAAAGAAGAACTAAATCTACTCAGCATAAACCAATTAGTAACTTTCATATGGGTTCCCTCTCACATTGGAATAGAAGGAAACGAACTAACTGACAAACACGCGAGCGAAGCCTTAGAGAACCCAGCACTCATTCCCTATATGAGAACATTCGCAGTGGACTTGAAACCTTACTTCCGTTCTAAAATAACTGACATATGGACCCAATACTGGCAAACCAAAATCTCAAAACCAGTTTTTCAACCATGGACCATCCCAACAACCAACCGTTTTTGTCAAACAGTCATCACTAGACTCCGACTAGGACACACTCGTCTCACACACGAATACCTACTCAAAAAGGAACCTCAGTCGGAATGTTTCGCATGTGAAGTGCCATTAACCATAAAGCACATATTAGTGGAGTGTCCTCGATTCGTAATAGAAAGACTAAATAATGGAATTCCCAGTAACTTTGGCGAAATTTTCAGTTCCTGTACTACAGACAATATAATAACATTTCTCCGAGAATCAAATATCCTGTTTAAAATATAACAAATTGTCACTAATATAAAATGTTTTACCGCTAATAGCCGTTTGGCTGATGCGGATATGTTTAATAAAAAAAATGAAGTGCTCACAATGAATGTTACGTGATCAGCGCGTTTAGTTGTCAAACTTTAACCGATATACACTATAAGTATAAAGAATATAGATCTTTATACTGTGCCGATATGTTATTTGAAATGGATGATTTTATGGAATTTATGCTTTATCAGTCTTGCTGGTATATGATCGAAATTCTCAAGAGAGGCAAAGACAACCATGACATTCGTGGATGAGACCAAGAAATTGGTCAAAAGATCGTGATTGCTATTTTGTTAGAAGTTTTTTGAAAATTAAAGATATGGACCCTGAAGAACTTTTCAAGCTCGTTCATAATATGATATATTGCTCTTGTTTTTTAATAATATTCTCGTACTCCCGTTGCTTTTTGTCATAAAGAAATGAATAGGTACATTACATTTTTCAATTAGCATTTCATTGAAACCTGTTGAAGACATCATTATTAAACATAATCCTTCGACACTGGAATCTCAAAACAGTGAAGTCTTTTGCATAAAAATGAACTGAGAGATCTTTTATATACCTTCCTTCTCTATATCATTTAGTAAATGAGAATAATAACGACAACCAATTCCTTCTCAGTAATTACAATTTCAGGTAATGCCAAAGATCTTTGACGTACGTTCAACTTTTCTCAGAGTCCACAGAACGTCTAGAGCGCGTTCATTGTGTTTCCTGCTTTCTATTTACTCTGACTGTAACCTTAGCTAGCACAAAAAACGTTATGAAGTTTGTAGACAGCAGGAGGCGCGGGTAACCTAACCGCGGTAAGTTTAAATTTTTACTCTGAACTTTGTGGCTTTAACTGGTAGGAAGTAGCGGTACTACAATGTAATCTCAAAGAACGAGACTCGAAATATAATTTCTCTGAAAGAAAAGGGTTTATTGATGTTTTGTTGAAAATTTTCTAGTAATAAAATATATCGCAATCTAAAGGTTCTAATGATATTCTCATATCTGCAAGTCCCTTCTTTGTTATATTTGTAAGCAAACTACTGTTTATCTTCATTTGGCAAAAGATCCTAATCTCAATATCTTGCCAAGCATGGTTTGATACACAGGGATCTATGACAGTCGAAGTAAAAATATTATTATCCAAATTTTTTAGTATATTATCCAAGCAACTTTTCAATGTTTTAGTAATCCTGGTGAAGTCATTAATTGTAGCTTTTATACCAACACCATCTAGAGAACAAATTAATTTCGAGAGGTTATTGGACATTTTGTCAAAATCATAATTAAAATAACCAACTATTTTGGTCATAAAATACTAATGCAGTGGCTTAATCTGATTTAGAAAAACAAGAAGACTTTCAGAAGGCGATGTGCATATTACAAGTATTTTAGGATCACAAATTTCTAGTGCACAACATTCGGCACATAATTCAACAACAAAATCATTTAAGTATATCAATAGTACGAACGTTGAGACTTTATATAAATTTATAGTTGATTAAATATCAGCATTTAATATCCAATGCTCACTAGAACACAGAAAATCAAGCTTGCTCTTGCTAAAAAATAAATTTAGTTGCTCAGTTTTATTAGCTAGGCTTCGTACATTGAAATAAAATATTATGATAATGTTCAATAATTGACCATTGTCTGACCAAGGAATTAAATTTATTTTTGGTAGTCTTTGATTTTTTCAAGTTAAAAAGTACTAATACGGGTTCCAGCCCACCACCTAGTGGGGTCCAAGAATTCAGTCACATTTTTCTCATAAATTCCAACTTTGAACGATGATTATTCATCTGGATATTAAGAATTAAATTTTGTACAAGTTACCTCAGGAAATTTATTTTTCAGTGAATCAAGTAAAGCCTTTTCACTAGTATCAGGTTGAAGTCGGTAAACTTGGAAGTATTTTAAAGGTCGTAGGATATTTTCATTGTTCGCGAACTAGCTTCAGTTTTATAGAATGAGTTTCGTAAATATTTTTTGCAATATTCAAACTAACTTTAACCTATTGTTGTCGGCTCTTATGGTTGTTAATAGTTAATAATCATTTTTTATTATATGACTGATTACATTTAGCCATATCAAAAAATCATAGGAAACAAATCTGGTTGTCCTCATAGAATGATAAATGATTTTTATTCATTGATCTTAGAAAGGCACATCATAAAATAGAAAATTGTCAGTTCAGTATCTATATCTTCAAACATAAAAATAATTTTACGATGGGACAATGACAAACACAGATAATATAGATATATATATATACGACAACCACACAGTTGGGATAGAAGTAACATAATGTAGCATTTAACCCTTTGCTAAACGCTGTAGGGTGAGTTCACTTGCGTAATACTCCAAAGTTCGCAGATTGCTTCCAAAAAAGTTTATTTTCAACACCTTGTACATCACCTTTCGTAGTAGTACAACTGTCACCACTTGTCACCTTGACAATCTAAACTGTCACCGTCTTTACCGACGGAACTACTATTAACATCTAATTCTAACAGACTGGATTGACTCAATAGTCACAACTGACTATTACCCGTGATCGACACGGCTTCATATATCTGAATCTTTACATGACATTCATGGAGAATGTTCTATGATTATCTAGACGCTTGTAATAATGTTTTAGAAGATTTTCAAACTGACAATACTGTGACAAAGTGTACCTACCCCACATATAATTTCTGGAAGAATAAATCTACTATTTCCTGCACTAATTAATGAACTTTACATGAAACAACTGTAGCAAATAAGGTAACCAATTGATATAAAAACGAATAACAACTGTAAGTGCTCATTTATAATGGAAGTAAGGTGTAAGATATGCGTAATGGATAAAGTTGGTCAATGGAAAATAAGTTGGATCGTTCACAATAAGCGAACGTTACACTTATGTGTTACGGTAGACCGTAAGATCTTACGGCCGAATGTAAGACGCGGACATAAAGTTGGACAATGTTCAACTTTACGTGCGGCTTATGGGAAATTTAGGAACATTTTTAGGGGATTTGGAGTTCTTGGATTGAATTATTCGTCGGTTGGTAAGTATCGGTTCGCATTCTTGTATATTTAAAGAATCATTCTTCAATATGAAGTTTTTGTTCTAGTAGGTATTAAACGTCGAGATTCACCTTTCTTTTCTTGATCCCTGTTTACTAGACGCACACTCGATCGCCTAGGTTTTTTTTACACTATATCTTCCTAGTACTCTACGCATTGTTAATAAAAAAAACAATAATTGCATTTCCAACTCCATGGCGTTAGAGTTAGTATACCTGCATCAAAAAAAAACCCAGATGAACTATAGCTGTCAAATTATTCCACGCATGCGTAGCAACTAAGTTTTTACGTTCATTATAAATAGAAAAATGTTACGTCTATCTTATGCGTTATGTAGCCCTACATCTTACCTCTATTATAAATGGGCACTAAGTACATACCAAATTATCAAATTATGCACGTTACAATAACGATGGAGAGATTTTTGATCTTCGAAGCTTACCTTCGATTTCATAGCAGAATTCAAACATGGAACAAGATAAACCATATTCCTTTTGAAATAATGGTGTTAAGGTTGACTTCTGGTAGAACCGGATGTCTTCTCACACCGTCAATATTTTTGGGATTTGCGGGAAACCCCATGAGTATATTTTTAAAATAAAAACTTGAGTGGTATTCGAGATATGGCTAATTCAATTTCTACGTTGCACAAAATTGTATAGAGTCCGTGTAACTTTGAAAAGCGACAGGTAGACATCTTGTTAATTATGCGTAATTTACAGTTTTATTTCTATTCTGTTGATACAAAATAAATTATACCTAACTATAACATGACATCACAATAATGATCTTCAATTTAGTACCTATAGCTTATGAATGCTATATCATTTTTTTAAATAATATTATTTCTACAAAATTCACAAAATCCACTTTTCAATAATTCCAATTTAATGTATCTATATAATGTAAATATACAAAACCAATAATTCCCCCGAGAGATTTCGCTCTCTAAATTATATTTGGAACATAAAACGAATTTGATATAATATACACTATATTTTAGTATACTTTATTTAATATGCATATATTTGAAGAGAATTACGGACAGCATGACACATTCAATTTGTTTAAAAAAAATCATTAGAGTAAATACTTTGATACAGTTTATTTGTTTGCGATTTAATAAGTATATTATTATTTATCTTCTGAAATACGTTTCTATGAATTATTATAACTATGTCGGTGAGCTAGAAATATGATAATCTATAAACAAACGCAGAAGATGACGTAATCATAAGAACTGGTATTTGCTATTATTTAACTAACTTACTCCTCGGCGCTTCAGCCCTGGGTGGGCCTAAACTTCATCTCCAATCCCAATTCAAACGCTTATGTCATTTCCCTTCTTCTGCACGTCCGTTCTCCTAGTCAGGCAAAATATTAATTAATATTATGGCATAAAAATTTCATAAAGTTGACTATGTTTGGGTAGTTTATAGATTATGCAGTTTATGCGAATTCTTTAGGCTCCTTGGTCACAAATAGGTCAAAGAATCTTGCTTAGGACCTTACACTCTCTCACACGCAGGTGTATCTCATCATTGGTATGCGTAAGTTGCCTCAGGTCTTATGATCTTGCTGTAGATTCGTAATTCCCATATGCTGAAAAAGCGTTGAGAAAAATAGCATCTGTACCGGCAGCTATTCTGACTTTTATTCCTCAAGTGATGAAATTGTTCTTGCAGTATTCATTTAATAAATAAAACTCTTTGCATTAGGCCGAGCTTTTGAAAATGTCTAGTCTGTTTGTCAGGACAAACTAGAGATCGTTACAAATTATCTAAACAAAAAATTAGTAGGTATTTAAACAATATGATGCGTGAATTTGGGAGAAATAAAGTGAAACAAAACAGAATTATCACAAGCAGAAACAAATTTTGCATTACACCAAAGTTGAAGCTGTTTATATGGATTTAAGAAAGTAAGTTGATTATTATTCCTATTTTTAATAAAAAAGCTGAATTCCAGAAAATTATTGGGCTCATCCATAACGTGCCCTTATACTTATACCTAATATGAGATTCTTCATAATAATATGTAGATGAATAAAGTGAGCGCCATTTGAAATAACATAGTTTTCAAATTTTTCTGATTAACCTTATTGTTCAACCATTCTCCATAATTTTTGGCTTATAAGTATGAAAGAGTAATTTCTAAATCTTCATAGGGGCAATCAAGGCATTTGCTGAAGTTCAAAGTTAATTAGTTGTTCAAGAACAAAATGTTTCTTGAATTTAACAAATCTTTTTAAACAGTAGGAGATAAATAACAGGAATATTGTTAGTCCCATACATTTAGACGGTAAAATCCGAAAATAACTAAATATATCACAACAATTATAACATTGATATTGGTAGATCTATCTTCCATTTAAAACGCCCTATAGGTACACCTCAAAAAAAACAAATAGAAAGTCTCCATTTAGCCAGATCAAATCAATGTGATTTTTCATGCGGATAACTTCTACACCGATCACCCGATGACCATGAAAATTATTCATTATGAATATTTTCACTTAATTTACTTTGTTGTAACTAACCACTAGATGGCACTACAGTGCATCAGCTTTGTTCAACTGAACGCTATGAGAATTGGTAGATATAAGTAGGTTTTAAGGCCAGACAACGAGTGCCAAATTCCACAAGTAATAAATAATTTTGAATAACCATCTAGAATTGAATCCACGTTTTTATAAAAAAAGGAGAAGTAAATAAAGTTTTCGCAAACTGATAAAGAAACCAGCAGACATTAATCGAAATAAAATCAAAGTTGCTATTAGTGGTAATGCTGAAGATATAAAAATATTTTAACTGATAGACCAGCTGCTCGTATCATTCGAGTTGCCGAAACATTCAACCCTCCAACGATCCCATTGCGCAATTTCCTAAAACATCGACTATGAATTGCGTCGATCTCACATTTTCATTCAGACCTCGCTTTAGATGCAATTATTTCCTGTGATATTTATTTTACCACAATATTAAACAAGGTAAAAGCTGTTACAATGGCACTAGAATTAAAAATTAGCTCAACTCCTACTCATTTCATATTTTTAGTGATCCTGGTTGATAACTCACTGGGTAGTTAAATACCCAATTATTATTTTCTTAATATTTCGGCAAGAAAGAATACTTTCAAAATTATTATTAGATACTTTATTAAATAATATATAAAAAAAAATATGAAAAAGTACCTAACCCCAAAGGGCCAGCCAGATCACTACTCGGCGGCCACGGCAGCATAAGGGGTTTCCCTAACAGTTTGAAACAGAAGATTACATTGGAGTTGTAATTATATGAAAGGATCGTTAATGCGTAGGTATATCAATGCATTATTATGAAAGCAATTACTTCCGATTTATAGCTTATGTACCTTCTCAAACTCATAACAAAAAAAATCGTGAGATCGAGTACAAATATTTCAATAAATTATGTGATATCTAAGTATTGGATGAGCATAGGAAAATTTCAATTAAGAAAATAGCAATAAAAGAGCTTTTTCAATGGGATGAGTTTGATGAAATTCTGAAAATGTTAATATGAGACCATCTTTCTATCAAATGAAAGACTGGATTACAAAGATGAAGAAAAATAACGTCTTCATTTCGGAAATCGGTTAAAACAGAAACAAATACAATATGTCACGATAGCTGTAATTTTTAGCCACCACGAAGTTCAATAGGCAATGTGTTTCTTTGTATTGGTAAAATTTATCATATTTACATTACCTTAGTTTTATTTATCATTATATATAAAATTATGCTCATGTTAATCTACTTTTTTTTAACAGAAAACTCATGTCATCCCATTTTTGACCGACGAACCAAATGGATATTCGCGCCTTATAAATAGTAAACGTGCTACGATTATCATGATTATTTTTTCATTCGATAGAACTTCAAGATGTCCTTCCCCTCAAAAACTTCCCCCAAAAGGGTGGAGGGGGCTTTTTTTTGGAAAAAAAATCAGACGATAAATTTAAAGAGACCATAAAAATATTAGGTCTCCGAGTCACAACAGTAGTGTGTGTTGGCTGTATTGTCCATCTGGTTGTTTTCTACAGTACAGCTCTAAATTGCTATCATAAAAAGTCTTAGCATCACAAAGCACAAATACCTTCAACCCGTATTTTGCAGGCTTGTGTACATTTCATCAATCGTTGTGAATTCACCCACAGAGTAGCATTTTTTGCAATTGTTTACAAAACTGTCCAAAATAAAAAGTATTGCAGCCAATTTGTCAGTTCCTTTTCTTTGGTTCCTCGATGCTTGTCGTGAAACCTTATAACGGCAAGTAAGAAAAGGAGTCTCTGGTACCTCATAGAAACTCTAAATATTTCTGAACCTGTTCCGTCTTTTGTCCACAACTCCAAGAAATGAGTGTGGTCTTTTTTCTTACATCTTGACAGAAGTAATAGACTTATGAAACCTATCATTTTCGCCTTAGTGACATCTTTTGCGTCTCATTCTCGACTATAATTCAGCCGAACTTTTGAAATTTCCACATTTATACAATGAATAATGTGACCAATCATGTATCATCAAATATTTTCGAAAACGTGCAGCTATGTCACGGGCGCATTGCTTTGGCCCAGGTAGTAATTTTATCAATCTTTTCTTATTGTTTTTTCTTAATTTTCTCACAGTGTTACTTCTGTACCAAATAGTTGTTTTGTCCTTGCCAACATAATGATTTTCTTTTTTTCTCAACTCCGCTGCTAAAACTTTCAAGTCCATATTTTCGTCTGAATCAGAATTATGTGGACTTTTCTTTATAACAGCGACTTCGCAGTCAGCCTCTTCTTGTTCAGAATCAGATGAACACCCTATTTCTCCTATAATTTCATCTTCTGACATATCTTCTTTGCCACCTAACTCTTCCTCAGAATCCGAATCACATATAACCTCCGCAATTGACTCCAATTCATCTAGTGTCAATCGGTTGAGGTCTAATTCTTACACGATTCCTTAAAACAGATAAATTAATAATTAATTTGATGTAAGAAGTTTAAAAATGAAGATGAAAATGTTCGTACATAATTGCACCCCAAATGCAATCTCCATCTTTCACAAATTTAAAATAATAGGATATTGCTGTAATCAACTTTATATCTTTATATATCCACGGGGTGGCACTGGGTGTAATTTTCCCCCCTCTCAGTTTTGACCAATTCTTCAAATTATTGAGATTGTCAAAGCGACATCACTAATTCTTCCTAAACGGGTCTAAAACGGAATCTCGTTAACGACGAATCGTTCTTAACTTACTCATCACTCCCCGAGTAGATTGTAGATTACATCAGTAGGCTCATCTCTCCCACTCTTACAGCGGAATTCAGCAGATTTGAATTAGGTACACAGTCCAACGCGGAAAACGAAGAGAGAAACGCAATCTACACTCCACTCGCGCGACCTAGCTTCTTAATGAGTCGATATGTAGATGTTTCATCAGAATATGTTGTTTTGTCTTTTTCTTTATATCGGATTTTATTTCATATATTTGAAGATAGACAAAAAGAGCATTATTCAGATGCAAGTATTAAATCTAGACAAAGAATACAACAGCAAAAATTAGAAACACCCTTTGGAAAACAGCGTAAATGTCATGAATGTGTGTGAAAATAAATCAGAATAGGGACGGCGCTTGCGCCATAACTTGAGAAAATAGGTCCAAATTAGATCGCAATTGCTGGTATCTCCAAAAAATGTGTCATTGAGCTTGTAGAAGTGTTTGACAAATCACTTTTGTTTAACATTGGTAGGTAAAGGATTATTTTACGTTGTGAACGCGTCTCTTATAAAACTTTTATGATCTTATTTGATTACGTGAAAAAGCATAGGCAGCATAGGTACCCTCCTGGTATCTCTACTTTATGTAGCTGCGTATCCTGTAATCGTGAAAGACAGCTATAAATGTTTCTCAAAATAAAGGATGATTCATGAGAAAATTTTGAATAGAAATCATTCTTAGGTATGAAAGGATGATTCATGTGAAATTTTTTAATAGAAATCATGCCTAGGTATGATCCAGTTCCACATTTTCAAATTAGTTCGTAATATATAGGATGTTTTATGAGATAACAGCTATTTAAAGTTGTCAATGTTCTTTTAATATTGGAATTTCAATTGCGGTCATTTTTCTCATTCCGGCAATATAGGGCTAAACTAGGGTCTAATAATAATAAGGCCACTTTATAAGAAAATCGTAATAAAATCGTTACCCTATAGGTCTTATTAAAAATGGAATATTTTTTTTTATTCTCGCTTTCAGGGCCAGTAGCTTTATAACGAAGCCTAATAGGATAATTTTTTATATGAATTACAACCATTATTTTTGCCCCCTCTGTATGTCCTTTCATTATCAGTACAACCTTCTGACACACCGTGTGAAGATTATTCCATTTAAAAACATAACTTTGGCACACTGTGACCTGAAGAAACACCCTGTATATTACAAACTAGTTTCAAGTGCGAAGTTGGAAGATATATATGTATAATCTCTATTAAATATTTCTTTTGTATTTCTGAGGACAAGAGATATAACCAATTTCGGAATATACCTATGTTAATCACCTTGTATAGGGTTATCGGATATAGGTCATTTACCAAATTCATTTGATCAGCCCCAAAGAAGTCAACATTTGTTCCACGTTTTTTTTTTACTTTTTAAAATTTGTATTAAATATGGGAATTATGTTGAAAAGTCTTGCAACTAAAATAACTTAAATTGCAAAATGGAATACCACACCTATTTTGTAGGTTTTATTGTATTGAAGGATCAATTCTTATAAAGAGTTGGATCATTTTTAGATTGGAAAAAATGTTTAGTCTACGTAGGTAATTAATTAAATATATTTCAAAATATTATTGAATCATGATTAACTTAAAAAGGGAAAATTATTTACATAGAAATCATCTACTTGGAAATTAACCAATTATAAGATGGCAATTCCAATGGCGTCTTTCAAAAAAGCTCAACATCTCTTTTATATTTT
The DNA here is from genome assembly GCA_958507055.1 of Crioceris asparagi. NCBI lineage: Eukaryota > Metazoa > Arthropoda > Insecta > Coleoptera > Chrysomelidae > Crioceris > Crioceris asparagi. The sequence continues at coordinate 49,467,178 of OY293829.1, forward strand.
TCAGTGCACCATCTAATGAAGAACAATGAGATATACAATTTGAATGAATGTTTTTTTTATATTCATGTAATCTTGGTTTGCATAGTAGGTAATCCAGAACCGATTTTGATGATTCCTTTTTCATTTGAAAGAATAAGAATGCTTGAATTCTAAGGATTTTGTAGTTAGGGCTGTTAGAAGGTCGAGAATATATTTCACTAATTTCAGAATCAGTAGCTTATAATTTAAAATATTTTTACAATAATGTTGTATATCGATATAAAAGCTATAAATCTGAAGTAATTGCATTCCCATTATTCATCTCTTTTTTTAGATAGGGCACTTTTATTCAATTGAAAAAAAAAGTATTTCTTTATATTCAAGTAAGGAGTTCTTTCGCTTACAACCTAAAACCTCTATGGCCGACTGGTAGGTACAGTAGGTGCAAGCTTCATATATACAGGGTCCTAGGTTAGAATTCAGTATTATTATTTAACACAAATCAGTTTTTTATCATAAAATAATAATTTGTTCTTTGAATATTGATGAAGAGAAAAGGAATATTCACAACAATGTGTACCTAGTTAAAATGTTTCTTAATATCCATTTGCGTTTTCTTACGGGATTATTATTTAAAAAGAATAGGAGCGACCATTAGATAATGCACTAAAAATAATAAAATAAAATTACGCAATGCAAGAATCATAAAACTTTTGATGTTGGTATTTTGGTATCAAGCTGATAATCATCTCTTGGTAGGTACTATTCTCAAAATTGAATTCTCACATTATGTATCTATTGTTAATTTACTCTTTTTAGTGCATCAACTAATGAAGTCGGTGTCCTACTTTTTTTATAATTTTGATAAAAATATTTATTCTCCATCATGTTATAGTACTTACTTGTTTAAAAGATTAAAAGGGTAGAAATTATCGTAATGGAAAATCTTAGCCTCAAAATATGAAACTTTAATTAAATTTTCTATATTTCTATAACATTATTGAGGTACTCTCATGTTATCATGGTATTACCGTGAAAAATGGGAAGGTATGTCTATTATTATTATAACCATAAGGGTCGTATGATAGTCGTATCCACTCACTAATTATCGAACCCCTTTTATACATGGCATGTGCAAGTACCGTACATCATATAAATTTTTAATAATACCTACCTATTACTGGGTAGGTACTAACAAAGGTATAAGACTGGTTTGACACTTCCTGAATTATGTACTACTGGCGAGATTTTCAATTCTCACGTACTTTCTATGTAAACTATATTCCATTTCTACTTAAATATAAATTATTTTCTCGAGATATTCAAAGTTAAATAGACGGCTGCACAATTATTTTGATTTGTGTTCGTCGCGTTCTGGGTAAGAATTCAGGTTAGTAGCCAAATTTGGTCTTTGAGTGAAACATATGTAGGTATACTTCTCTCATTTTTGATATTTGTAGGTATCTATATGAAAATCGAAAATCATGAAATTCTTGATTCCCAATATAATAATCACATACAGGGAGCTTACACACGAAACTTGATTCGATTCTTTACTCTATTCTATATTCGACATAGAACTCGATCCACCAAAATCTTTACTCGATCGTGAACACAATCGAGTTATTCGCAATTCGCTATCTAAATCTAAACATTCAAAGACTTTATTAGTATGCGTTTTACTAAAAAGTTTTTATTAATCCCAATGTTTTTAAGTAAACATGAGTTAGTACCTACCATAATCGAAATATTTTTTTGGAACTGATGATTAGGTACGCTTTCGAGTTTGTGAATACCCAAGCAACTCATTAATGCGTATTTTCAGTTTTTCTAAAACTTCTCCTTACGAACACTTACAAAGATGGAAATATTAGTGAAATGCCAAGAGGGTAAGCCTGGAATTGATAAAGGGTAGGTACTTGCACTCAGATGAAACTGAAATGGGCTGAAAAAATTACTTTAATGAAGTCTTATGAATGCTCAACAAAAGTAGGCTATTGTAAAAGCAGCACAATAAAGTCATGATATAATTTATAATACCCGAATGATTGCTTGTGATTTATATAGCCTTGCTTGTTTATGATATTTTATATATACCTACCTATATTCTTTTCAGTTTTGGACACAACAAATATATTTAATCTCTGAAAATCGTGAGGATGGGCTATTCCATCTGCAAAAAGAATTGTTAAAGCTTGGAGCCACAAAAAATAAATAAATTCAAAACAAAAATGTTGATGTGTCACTCTTTAAATAAAATGTGTCATTCTTAATAAGGTAAAATCTATGCATTACAACACGAAGGTAGATCGAATAGGAACTATGTAGCGGTCTCTATTCTCTAATTACCACTCTTTCGTCGAGACATTTTCATATGCTGAATATATCTAAGCTTTAATTCGTCGCATTAATCGATATATATCGATATATATCGTTATCGATTATACAGTTTTGTATGTATAGCTTATTTGATATATTAAAACCAGAATTGCTCTACTCCCCCCGTATCAAGTACTACTGATCATAGGTATTTGACTACGATGTGCCAGCCTTGTGGTGCTCTCAAAACGCTAGGCCCCTTTTTCCCATCCCCATCCATTGAATTTAATCGAGGGACAAAATTGTATATCCCCAAAACCCAACGTGTATATAAATATCTCCTTCTATGTCCCCAGCTCAATCCCAGAGCTTTCCTCCGACAACCTCGATTGACGTCCAGAGATTGAACTCGAGAGAGGAGAGATCGTATCACCGGAGCACTCGCTCTACATCTAACGCGTCTTGTGGTTAATGGTGCTGATAATGAGATGATTTTGTTGGAAACTCCAAGGGCTGAGGGAGTAGATCTTCCATGAATACATAGTTATTTCTACCTATCCCACACCGAGAGGGAATAATTGGGAATTAAAATTTATGTATACCTTCACTAGCTATTGCCCACAACTTCGTAAATACGCAGTTTTTCGTCGGAATCTACCATCGTCCTCATTTCCACTCTCCCACTTGATACATTCCTAAGATATTTAATAAATAACTCGTAGTTTTTAAACCATCATTCCCATAGCTCAAGATGCCATATTTAAATTAGAATCAGAACAAAGAAAAGCTATATTGCATATTGTTGTAAAAGATGTAGGTAAGCTGAAATAAATCTCCTTGTACAGCCGTATATAGATTAAGTGATTTCAGTAATCAATACTTCTATCACATTGATGATAAAAGCTATATGCTGATGGAAATGTGGTTCAAGCTATCTAAGTGATTGATCTATCGAATCTCCCTACATTCGATGTACCTAAATGGAGTTCTGAAATAAACCCAAATAAAGAAATAATATCTTCATCCATCAAATTTCATCAAAATCAGTTCACGGTTAAATATTCATGATTTTTGTTTTAATCATCTATTTGTCACTCTGGGGGTTCACGTTTTACAAGAAAAACATGTGTTTTGCCAAGAAACTTGGTAATAGATCACTGCTGACGATGTCAACTTGATTGGCTGTAGGTAGAATTGTCAGATGAAAAATTTAGCCCATCATTTTCTCGAATGAAGGTACCTTTTAAATATTTATGAAACTCCCATATTAATCAGTTCAGCCGTTTCGAGAATTACCCCGGACAAATAAACAGACAAACAGAAAGTTTTAAAACGGTTGCGTCGGTTATCTTGAAGTGCAAATAAACTTACTGAAAAAATTCAAGTCCAAAATCACAAACAGACACTCCAGTTTTATTTATATGTTAGTACCTGAAGTTATTAAGGCCTAGCTAAGGAAAATTTGTAATAAAATAAAGAATATCCAACATAATCAACAAGTTTTATTATTAATCATTCCTGTACTTAAATTACTACAGAGTTTAAACAAAAAATAGATTTTCTAGCTTAAAACCAAAACAATATATAACATTTTTGAAAACGCAGTCTGTAGGCCTTATTGTACCTGTGTAAGGTAAAAAGGCCTATACTTTAAACCATCCCAAAATCAACTTACTACGTAAATTGATATTCTTGTGATCAATAATCATTAACATAAAGCAGTAGGAAGCAAAGTGGTCTTAGAAAATTAAATAAATTGCCTTTATCCATCAGGACATTGAAAGTCATCAGTATCTTCTGCAGTTAAACTGACACACTCTTCGTGGTACGACTTGGAGCATCGCGAGCATTGCCTCATTGCATCGTCCATTTTATCTTTTTTGCAGGCATGAGAGTACCAACTCACTTGTTTTTGTGATGACCTTTGACGGTTGTAGACTTTTTTAGATACGATTTTAGCTTTCTTAGGATTTAAAGTCTTTTTAAACTTCGTTTTTTTTTTCTAGCTGTTTTAACATCAGTAAAGTTTTCGTCTTGTTTATTTTCCTTTCTTTTGTTACCTTTCACTTCTTTACTATCTATTTTCTCTTGATTATATTTATCAAATAGATCTTTTGTGACTGGAGTACCTCGATAATTAATGGCTTTTTGTCTAACAATCGGTGTGCATGTTTAAACTTTAACAGGCGTAGGCAAAAGATCATAAAAATCATTTCTAACCACAATGCCCGTTTGGGAGGCATCGTGACCGTAAGCACTGAAAACAATGATAAATAAATTGAAAATGTATAACTACGTAGGTACATACTACCCACCAAAAACATTTTAAAAACACGCTCCTACTTATATAGCAGTAGGAGTATAATAAGGCCTATAGTAAAAATGTTTAGGCCTTAATATTCGCCAACCACGTGGTTACAGAAAAAAAAAATTACAGCTACAAGTACGGTAACCTAGGGACAAGCATACATTAATTAATAAACGGACAGTCAATACAGGTCTGTAAATATAATATTATCAAAATAACTTACGTTTTACTGGAGCCAATTTTTATAATTCGTGCCACGTGACGCGTGAACGTACTGCTGAATGATTTCGACGACACTGGCGGGGGGAGACAGTCAATTACTGTATTTCGTACGTTTTTTTTCACTTATGCCTTATTGCCCGACAGGCCTTAATACCCGCGGGTACTTAGGTACTAATAGGTGTAGATAAGATAGGTATGTAAGAGTCTTACTTTCGTTAAATATTCATCGAGGATGTTAAGTAGTAAGGAATACCTAGTTAGACAACAAATGGCAAAATCTGTTTTCAATATAGTAGATGGATATCTGATCGTAATTTTCAGTTAGCATCAACATTTTTCAATAAATATTCTCGATATTGTCATTTTTGGACAAACCTTGTGTTCCAATGCAAAAAATTGATATCCGATTATTTCATTTTGTATTTTAGGCTAGGCAAACCTTTTCTTCATATAGCGGATAATAAAACAGTTTTCCATATGGTGCCTACTTAACGAACACACTGTATATTGAGGGTCACTTACCAATATAAAAACTATCCAATCTCTCAATTTGGACCAAGCAATACACATACTCAACATTTCATTAGAATCGGTTGAGCGATTTCGTAGATTAGCGTGAACGAACGAGATTTTTATATCTATATAAAGATGTTCATGTTATTCGCGAAAATATATTTTTTCTGCGTTAAATGATTTCACTTATGGATATAAACACAATTTCTACCTTTGAAAGCTTCACATCCTTGTATTCTTTTGAATTAAAAATGTATGGAATTATAATAGAAAATAACATTTGAAAAATTAATTGATTAAATAATATTCTATTATTGAGTGAAATCTAAAGAATCAATCTAATAAGATATAATTTGCGTTAAAGTTTCTATATTCTGGATAAAATTCTTTCTTAAAGTCATAATAACCAAAATGGCATCCGTAAAAAACAACGTTGATGATAAAATTTCAGTGTTGAAATTGAAACACATGTAGGTATACAAACTTATTTTCGTTTCTCGAGCAATGTTTTAACTGACTCAGAAATTTCAAAAATTAAGAGAGCTATAAGATTTTCTAAGAACGTTCATTACTAGTTAATCGAATATTTTCAATATTTTTCAATCTTTTATAGTTTTTAAGAATCTCACACGTCATCAAATATGTCGGTATATGTTCTGTCAAGTGTACTAATGACTTGAAACTTGTACTCAGGAATTTTACAACTCAAGTAATATTAATGAGATGAATTTCTTTTTGTCAGACTGGACGAGAGCCTGATCATCAATGCCATCAGTTGCGGAACCGGAAACACGGCCAGCACAGTTCACAATCATCTGGAGGATTTGGCTGCAGATTCAGTGTCCCTCGAGTCTAGACATCTATCATCTGGAGGTGGTGAAGATTTTTGCCACAAGTCACCCAGCATCAACCCTTCCTTTATACGCAACATGGAAATTTCTAAGTTTTCGTCGCTCTCAAAGACGTTAGAGGATGGAACACATAGGTAATATATATTTTTACTTTAATAAGATACGATCTCAAATATAGGGTAGCTGATATGTATGGAATGTCGGAATATTTCAGAAATTTACATTGCTTGTGTAAACTCAAAGCAATGATCATACTTCCGGTTAGAAATGCTCCAATAAGTTGATCTAATGAGGGGTTTGCGCTAATAAATTGACAGGACATAGCTGAATTTTATAGAAAAACTTAACATTATAAAGATTATTTTCTATATCTATGTTTGAATGGTTCCCTAGATATGCAATAAAAAATCGTTAACCTTGTTCAGGTGTCCGAGGTGGACATATTAAACACAAGAGATAATCACAAAAGACTTTAAATTGATAATTGATAAACATCAAATAGTATTGAATATAAATCTATTGCACAAAATACACAAAGAACTCAATTACTACGAATAAAATCTCTAAAGCACTAGTTTCATATAGGTGGATATAATCAGAGGAATCATTAGTAATGCGCTCTATTGATGGGTAGACTAAAAGACTAATTATTTATAGGTGAAACTGCTAAAGCGCTCTATCGATGGGTAAAGCAGCTGCCTGCAATGGACGCCACATCTTTATTGTCAATGACAATGAAATTGAAGCCTGCCTATACCCCAAACTGTATAATTTTTAGTATTGTCTCTATGCGTCTATGGCTTTATATGTCTAAATGCATGTTATTGCCGATATAACTTAATATTATTTATTATTCATTATTACCGTGATGGATACGGATCTTATAGTCCCTAGGCGCATGGTTATTCCTTCATATGACCGATGTGTCCTATACGCTCAATGTGAAATGTTCTCAATATAGGTAATACCACGTCTAGAATGTCGTTGAATACAAGTTCACCTGTCAAACTGACAGTACCAAAATTTTTCTACTCTGTTCTGAGTACTGAATTAACAAATGTCTAGTATAATAGAATAACAAATTGAGATAAATTATCCAAGATTAAAAGTCATAGAGAAGGAAGTCACTTTCTCGATTTTGAAAACCCTGTATGCTATGCTCTAACTAAGGTTAAGAAAGCTTCTTCTAAGTAACTTAATCAAGTAGCTTTCAAAATGTTCTAGCTCCACAGCTACGCCAGTGTTGTCATGATATTAATTTACAACTTATGTCAAACATTGGGCTCATGATGATCTCTTTATTACTGTCCAATTTGATTGACAAATGAGATTTAACAACATTGAGTGACTGCAGACTGGGATCTCTCTAAAAAATGAAATCATAACAATAACTTCAGTTCTAGAAAATTTATGTTTGATATTTAGGTACTTCCATCAGTCAGGGGTTCTCAAGTAGTCGATTGGGATCGACCTTTCGATCGCAAGAGTTTCGAAAAAATTAGCTATGAAGTATTTAATGCAACTGTTGTGATGTTTATGAGACTTTATAAACATTCTGGTCAATTCTGGAAGATATTTCTCTGTAATCTCTTGTGAAGATGTTTAACAATCTGCAACTTAAATATCAAACAATGTTTACTAGGATATGAGATAGGTATTTTCGATATATTTACCTCTCAAAGTAATATCATCTAATCGCAAATTTGGTCTTTTCAATACAGGGGGATTCACGGTCGATGCTACCTTAGACCTTTAAGGAAAAAACTATTGGGAAAATTGTATTATGTAGATTATTAGAGATCTATCGACTGAAAATATTTTCAGCCTTCCGACGTTTCCACTTATATAAAATAGTATTAACAACTTTGAGTTTTCAAATGAGACAACCTATATATTATCAATTTATTAGATTCTCTCCCGCCTTCTAGTTATTCTTTCATAAGATACCCATACCTATCTCTAACAGTTTCCAATAAATTAATTAATTTTCTTTTGTTTTGTTCAAAGCAGAGCTCCAATGAATAGCCCATAACTCTCAATTTTAGAATTGTGAAACGATGAAATTCCAGTCATAGCTTAAGAAAGACTTATTTCTTAGTTATTATTGAATATTTTCTTTTTATGTTATACAGGGTCGCTCAAAATTCTTGATCTTTCTATCAGATCTATAAAGACCCAAAAATGCGTTTTTTCAAATTGAACACCATATATTTTATTATTTCTTCAGAGAGATAATCCAAATATTTGAAATGATATATCATGTTCCTATACCTAAATGATCGGGTTTTCGAAATATAAGCAACTATGTATTAAAGTGAATTATTTCTAGCATTTTTATAGTAGGTATTTGCTAGTTACCTTGGTGATAAAACACAATTATTATTTAACAAACATTATTTGAGAGAGAGAGAGAAATGCTTTATTGTCGAAAAAATATAAATTTTGTAGACAAAGCAAAATAAAAATATCAAAATCAAACAATACAAAAACAAAACAAAGTCAAAACTAAAAATTAAATTAAAATTAAATAAATTTATATAATATAAAACAAAAATATAAAAATATAAAGATGTAAAAATATAAGATAATAAGTATCATAATGTAACCTACAGCTGTATATTTGCACCATAGGTAGGTATTCCTTAAAATAATTTATATGAAACGCAAACATTTGAAGAAAAAAGTGTATTCAACACCAGTACAAAGTAAAGATGAACTGCGTCAACGCGTAACTAAATGCATTGATGAGATAGATGCACGTAAAATAAGAAATGCTATTTTATTGGTGGAGAAACATATTCTTAGATGTTTGAAAAGAAACGGTTGTCATTTTGAGAATGTATTATAAATGTTTAATTATTTATATTTGATCACTAATTATTATTATTAAAACCTCTGTCCTTATCACTTGGTTATTGATTATTAATTAGATATTATACTGTTTTTATAAATTCTTTTGCATAAATAATATAACAAAAGATCACAAATACACATGTATATTGTTGAACTGGATTCATTTTCTCAATATCAATCAATGCATAGTTATTGCTAATTTTATCTTGAAATTGTGTTCAGGTTCTTACTTACTCATTATTGTTTTGCCAAGGCTGAGTACGATATCTATCTATGAAAGTTTATTATTATTTTTAAATGAATTTACAGAGCATTGTAAACGAATCATCTCTGCAGCCTGTTTATCATCCCAAAGATTAGTAACGAAACCGTTTTGTAAATCAACATTTTGAATAAGCTTCTAGGAATCAAAAAATTACTGATTTTTTCTGTGAATAGGTTTATTCTTGTTGTCGTTTTTGTACTTTGTGGGTATCTTGAAATAAACTTTTTGGATGTTTTGCAATATTTGATCACCTTATCTATGAAGAATGAACAACTAAACAAACACTTATTCTTCCTCATGATAATTACTTGTCAAACTTTCCATCACCATGATAACCAGCAAATATCTAATATAAAAATAATAGAAATATCGTTTCAAAGGTATTTTGATTCTCTATCTGAAGAAATAATAAAAAAAGAATTTTGAGTGACCCTGTATAACATAAAAAGAAAATCTTCAATAATAACTAAGAAAGAAGTCTTTCTAAAGCTATTACTGAAATTTCATCGTTTCACAATTCTAAAATTCAGAGTAATGGGCTTTGATTGGAGCTCTGCTTTGAACAAAACAAAAGAAAATTAATTAATTCACTGGAAATTGTTAGAGATAGATATGGCTATCTTATGAAAAAATAAAGGTGACAGAGAATCTAATAAATTGATAATATTTGGGGTGTCTCATTTGAAAAATCAAAGTTGTTAATACTTTTTAACATAAATGGCAACGTCGCAAAGCTGAAAATATTTTCAGTCGACAGATCACTAAGTATTATCTAAATAACACAATTTTTAGAGCGATCTTATGGCCAGATGTATTAGCATTCCGACAATTATGATGTCATCCTGCAAGCTGTACCTCAAAAGTGCAGAATTGCATATTTATATAATGTTACAATATTAGTTAGTTCCTTAGATTAAGTCAGTCTACATGTAACTTTCATTCAATAAATTTCTTGTAAATTAGAATTAAAATATTCTTTTTAAAAATCGGTTCGTCGGATTGAAAATTATAAGTGGCGCAGTCAGATCGGATTTAGTTTTCGTGGGAAATCCATATTTGGACAGTCCTGTGAGTTTCAACTTTTCAACGAAGCAACGAATCTTCCTCCTTGTGTTTTGGAGATCCAGTTAGGACAACCAAGAGACATCCAAATTCGCAACGGACCGATGCTGTAAGTAGAATTTGTTTTGTTCATGTCAGACTCCTCTGATCCTATTGATTCAATTGACGAAAGCGATAGAGAATTAGAGCCTAGTTTAATAGAATTTTTCAACAATCATAGTCTTAAATTTAATACAAAAATATACCTCATGAATTTCAAATATGCCTAATGAACAACCTCAAGTTGTACACCGTGTACCTATATTAGATATTAAAGTTTTATCAATTATCCCAAATTTTGATGGGAACCCCAATAAACTGTATAGATTTATTAATGCCTGCGAATCCATATTAACGCAATATTTTAATTCCGGTAATTTACAAAATTTTCAAAATACCTTATTACTTAACGGTATATTAAATAGACTCGAAGGTAGAGCAGAAGAAGTTATAGCGATAAATGGAGCGAATAATTGGTTAGAAATTAGAACGGCGTTATTACAGAATTTTGGAGACCAACGAGACAAAAACTGTTTAAATCAAGACCTTGTGAATATGAGACAAAAGATAAATGAATCCCCACATCAATTCCATGAACGGATTACACATATTTTAAACACCATATGCAATTATGTTGATTTACATTCGAAAGATAACGGCGAGCAGATTATCAAAAGAAATTTCTTTACAAAGCAAGCCCTCCAATCATTTCTTGCAGGTTTGAAAGAACCACTAGGTCCTATAATTCGAGTTATGCGGCCAACCACCCTAGTTCAGGCGGTACAATTCATAACAGAAGAAGATAATATAAAATATTATCAAAGACATAGCAATACCAACATATCAGTTAGGAATCTCCCAGAAACTTCACGATCTCCCGTTCATCAAGCCCCATTTCGATCGCAATTTCCCCAAAATTATTTCCAAAAACAAATTCAACCACCTCAATGGCAAAACTTCAATCAACAACCTATATCTCATCAATTTTCTAAAGTCCCCAGTAATATTCAAAGAATTAATCAACCACCAACGAGATTTCCAACAAATTCGCAAGTATTTCCAAAACCACAAACCTCCAATGTCTGGAAACCAAATCCAAATCAACCACAACCCAAGCCCACCCCTATGAGCATTTCGACTCGAAATACTACACCTAATTTTAGAAGAAATAATTTATTTTCTAATAATGGCCAAAAACCAAGCATAATCGCCGAAGAACTGTTCTGTACAGAATTCGATGATGGTACTGGAAACGAAACTTTTGAATATTATGACGATCAAAATTATGAAAATGTAACAGAAACCCAAGACGAAGAACAAAATTTTCAGGAGATCGAGGACAACAACGGAACAACATAGAAATTAACATTTCTACGGACAAAAAAGAGCTACCGTATATCCAAATTTCGAATCCACCTCAAACTGCTTTTAGATACAGGATCAGCCAAATCTTTTCTCGATCCAAATATAGCATTTAAATATTATAAAGACAGTATATTCAATGAACCTTTTGTAGTTTCAACCATTTTCCAGTCATCCCACCAAAAATATTGTGCGGAAATACCCATTTTTCAGAATTTAAACAGAAAGAGACTCTCTAATTTCACTTATTCAAATTTCACGATGTTTATAATGGACTTTTGGGATTGGATAATTTGAAATTATTAAATGCCCATCTAAATTTCCCAGATTCTTTTTTAGTCACCCCGCACTGCACACTTCCGATAAAATACCAACAATCAAATCCAAAATCCATTTTCAAAATAAAGTTAAGTCCCAATTCTAAAGAATTTGCACAAATTCCTGTGAATCAAAATGATGGCGAAATAAGCATTCCTAGACAGATCATCCAAAACTGTGAAATTCCATCTACGATTTCTAATGCGAACGATGGCATAGCCTTAGTAGAAATTATAAATAATTCAAGCGAAGATGTATTGTTAGCCCTCTCCGATCCAATCAAAGCAATTCCATTTCACGAAAATAATTATGAAATTCATTACACCGATGTATGCTTCAAAAACAGAGACAAAAAGGTTCCGATTGACAATCTAATAAGAACTTCTCATATGAACTCTGAGGAAAAATACTCAATTCTAAAATTATGCAGAAAGTATTCAGACATTTTTCACACCGAAGATCAACCACTATCATTCACAAATCAAGTAAAACATTCCATCAAAACTAAAGACGAAATTCCTGTTTTCACCAAGTCTTATCGTTACCCATTTGTTCATAAACCAGACGTAAAACGCCAAATTAATTCCATCTTAAATCAAGGATTTATTCGCCCAAGTAACTCTCCGTATTCATCGCCGATTTGGATCGTTCCCAAAAAAACAGATGCATCTGGAAAGAAGAAATGGCGCATAGTGGTAGATTACCGAAAATTGAATGAGAAAACCATCGATGATCGTTACCCTCTCCCTCAAATCAGCGAAATTCTTGACAAATTAGGAAGAGCTACGTATTATAGCACCCTCAATCTAGCTAGCGGATTTCATCAAATTGAGATGAATCCGGAAGACATACCAAAAACTGCTTTTAATGTCGAAAACGGTTACTTTGAATATGTCCGGATGCCATTCGGTCTAAAAAATGCGCCTGCGACCTTCCAAAGTGTAATGGAAAACGTTCTACGAGCTCTTCATAATGTAATTTGTCTCATTTATCTCGACGACATAATTATATTTTCCAGTTCATTACAAGAGCATTTAGTAAATTTATCAAAAGTTTTTCAACGTCTACGTGAAGCAAATTTCAAAATTCAATTAGATTCAATTAGAAGTCCGAGTTTTTAAAAGAGGAAACTGCCTATCTTGGCCACATCGTAAGCTCTGAAGGTGTCAAACCCAACCCAGAGAAGATAGAAGCAATTAAGAAATATCCACTTCCCAGAACTACCAAGGAAATAAAAGGATTCTTAGGACTTCTCGGATACTATCGAAAATTCATCAAAGATTTCGCTAGATTGACTAAGCCCCTTACAATATGCCTTAAAAAGAATGCTAGGACAGAACAAAACTACAGTACGATAGAAAAAGAATTACTGGCTATCGTTTGGGCTACGAAAGTTTTCCGACCCTACTTATTCGGTAGGAAATTTACAATCTACTGCGATCATCAACCTTTAAAATGGCTAATGTCCTTAAAAGAACCTAACTCAAGACTAGTCAGGTGGCTTTTAAAACTAGAAGAATTTCAGTATAAAATAGAATATAAAAAAGGAAAACACAATACAAACGCAGATGCCTTATCTCGGGTAGAGATACATACAAAAGAATTCTTTCAGTATATGGACCAATTCAATGAAGAACTAACCGCCATTCGGAAAAAACGGCAAGAAGAAGATCAAGAGAACGAATCCGTAATGGGAAATATCGATGAAACAATTCCAACAACCAATCAAATCGAGTCCGAAGATCCACAAGCAACGAGAAGAGTATCAAATAGTACAGAAGAAACGGAAACAGCAGACGAAAATGAGTCTCCCGAATTGGAAGACGGCAACACCATCCATACTAGCCTGGAAGAACCCATAATGAACATGCCAATATCGGAGAAACCTTTGAATTATTTCGATCATCAAATCAAAATAGATTTTGTTTTACATTCCCCAGCGAAACCTAAAACCGAGAAAATATTCCCAACAAAATCCAGACTATATGTTCAATTGTCAACTAATGAATTAGATAGGGATGTCATTAATTTATTCAAAAATTACATTGATCCAAAATTAACGTACGCCTTATACTTCGAAACCGACATACACGTTCCTCAAATATATTTGATACTGCGGACGACATTCAAAACTCCTCCTACAAAGTAATAAAATGCTCTACTCTCCTAGAAGACATCACACAACCAGAAGAACAAAAAGAAATTATAGAAAAATATCACTCTGGAAAAACAAATCATCGAGGGATAACGGAAACTGAAGCAAGAATAAAGAAATCCTTTTATTGGCCGAAAATGAAAAATGATATTACGGATTTTATCAATTTATGCGACATCTGCCAAGTCAATAAATATGATCGTAATCCTCCGAAACAAAAATTAATGATGACGCCCACACCATCTAAGCCTTTCGAAAATATTCACGCTGTCACTTTTCAAGCACAAGGTCAAAAATATCTAACCATAAATGACACATTTTCCAAATATGCTCAAGCATACCCCTTATCCGGACTATCAGGTATTGAAATTGTGAGATCTTTTATTATATTTATGACTCATCATGGTGTACCATCTGTAGTTGTCATGGATCGAGGTACTGAACTAAAAAATACTGTAGTTCAAGAATTTTTCCAAACGCATGATGTAAGCATACATTACATAACTGCAAACCACCCGCAATCAAACGGAGCCATCGAAAGATTTCATTCTACTTTAATTGAACATCTCAGATTAATAAGGACAATATAAAGGAAAAATTGACATATTGAATCATATGCCCTACGAAATACTAGCGTATAATAATACAATCCATTCCACTACTAAACAGAAACCGATTGATGTTATTAATGGACATTTAAATAAACAACTTATCAATAATTATATTCAAGAACATAGAGAAACCACCAAGGAAATTTATAAGAAATTAAACGAATTGCTTATTTCTCAAAAATAGAATACTGTAGAACATCACAACAGGAGCAGACACGACCCACTGACATACAAAGATAACACTGACGTTTATAAAAGAATAACAACACTTAACCGCAATAAATTGAACCCTAAGTATACGAAAGAAAGAGTAGTAAAGAACAACACAATTAAGATTAGAACTAGCACGAAATCTTTACACAAACAAAGCTTGAAAAGACCAAAGGCTAATAGAAGAAAATCTTTACAGGGCTCTTCTGATCCCCCTGATTTGGGTCCTTCCTCTAGTACATCCCCAAGAGATATCAATGACTAACCTAAATAAAAACCCAGGTATTTTACCCTATAGATTAGATACAGCTAGAGTAAAATCGAGAACACATACCTTTATTCATTATATTGATATTGCTCCCTTAGGTAAGGAAATTAGTAATTTAAGACATATTTACAACAATATCTTTCAAGCTATCAAGATCAAACTAGACGATTACGAATATCTTCATGATTTAGACAATCTTGTAGTAATACTGCTATATCAGCTTGTATCTACTGAACAGAAATACAAATCATTAATTCCTTCTTATAGATTTAGAAGAGGGATCATTGACGGTTTAGGGACTATTATCAAAAGTATTACAGGGAACATGGACGCCAACGACGCAGCCCATTATGACCGCGCAATAAACGACTTAGAAAATAATCAGAAAAATATAGTCAAACCCTTGAATAGGGATATATCGTTATCCAAAGAAATAATAACAAATTTCAATAGCACAATAACTCTCATATCAAATAACCAAAAAACCATAACAGAATCGCTTAACAAAAAATTTAATGCATTAGACAATTATTTTGAAACCCGAGCACTCTTAGATCAAATTAGTTTAACTTTAAATATGGTCTTTTCTTGGAGAAATCGAAAACGCTATTGCATTTGCTAGAATTGGAGTTCTTCATAACAGCATATTGAAAAGTAATGAGTTAGATTCATTCATTAAAACTGTCAAAAAATTACACTCAGAAAAATCTATGATTTTTCCAATGCATTCGAACGAGTCGCATAAATATTATGATCTATTGAATAATGAGGCTTATTATTCAGGCACGAAAATCGTTTTCGTCATTCATTTTCCTTTGGTACATCCCAACAAATTTTCTTATTATCACCTCTACCCCATTCCTACTCTCAATTCCACTACCATTATTCCCCAAAATACCTATCTGGTCATGAGCGAAAACTTCTACCAATACACAGCGAAACCATGTATTGACCTGCACCCGGACTTTTACTGCCCAGACGAGAATATCATCAATGGAATGGAAAAAGAAGACTGTATATTCCAACTCCTCCAACTAAACTCTGTACCAGCCAACTGTCCAATCACACCAGTTCGAGTAATCAAAAATATAATCGAATCAATTGACGAATCGCACTATATAGCCATTTTTCCGAACCGTACAAAAGTTCAAACAATCTGTGGAAGAACCGATTTAACAATACTGAAGGGTGTCTTCCTGATTCATCTACCCTTCCAGTGTCAGTTTAAGACCAGCGAGTACAATTTCTCCAACGAGAAATCTACATCTGAGGGCCAACCCATGCTATTACCAGAAATCAAGGCAGATCATTTGCCAAATAAGAAAACTTCCACAAGAAATCACCATCGAAGATATAAAACATACACGAACTCCAACGAGAACAAAGAAGAATCGAATCTATCCAATTAAACGATACCAACCAATCATTCAGCAGCTACTGGACCCTTCCAATCTACCCAATTATGTTAATAATTGGATGTTATTACATATTAACAATCATTCTCCAAAGAAGAAGAAGAGGACCTCAGCTAAGCCCGGACGAACTCCAACAAGAACAACCCCAAACCATCCGTCCAGCATTTTTCACTCCATGAAATATGCCGGAATTTAGCCGCGGAGGTGTTATATTGCATCTTATCATCTACATTATGTTAACAAGATGTATTAGCATTCCGACAATTATGCTGCCATCCTGCAAGCTGTACCTCAAAAGTGCAGAATTGCATATTTATATAATGTTACAATATTAGTTAGTTCCTTAGATTAAGTCAGTCTACATGTAACTTTCATTCAATAAACTTCTTGTAAATTAGAATTAATATATTCTTTTTAAAAATCGGTTCGTAGGATTGAAAATTATAAGTTACGTCAGATAAAAAACAAAAACAAAACCGAGTGTATGTTGTTGGAATGACCTATTGCTGATGCTATGCATCCAAAAGAGAAGGCTACCTATCGACTTACTCCACGTGCGTATCTATGATGTATGGACAAAGCCTTATCGCCTCAACTAGAGCTTACTAGTTAATCGGATTGTTTGGATCAATGAGTCTACAATGTAGTTTCACAAATTGGAATAAGTAAACTTATGCTTGGTACTGCTGGCCCCTGGAAATTTAATTTCTTCCTGTAAACATTATAAAAAATAATATGCAATATTAGATATTTACAACTACAGATTTTTTTGACCGACGAACCAAACGTTGGTGATACACAATTCTTCTCGTTGTATGCATGTTTTTTATGGATGTTCGCACCTTATAAATAGTAAACGTGCTCCGATTTTCATTACTATTTTTCATTGGAAACATTAAACATGTCCTTCCCCTTAAACACTTCTCCCAAATACGGTGGAGCGGGCAAGTTTTTTCGGTAATCCAAAATTTGAGACAAAAAAATTAAAGAAGAGACCATATTAATCATATCATAGGCTTCCGAGTCATAGCAGTGGTAAAATCTCTATGTGTGTCTCCGCTATGTGGTGGGGGCAGTTTTTTAAAAAATTTAAAATATGAGCCGGTCAAATTGAAGAAGGCATTATAATATGTAGTAACATTTAAAGGGGACCTTTTTCAAAAATTTATACGTTTTCCGAGTTACAGCAGTGGAAAATTCTGAAATATGTGTATGTTTTGAAATTCCTGAATAAGTATAAGCAACGTATAACTTCTTTGGTGAACTTTGAATGATTTTGATGACTAATGTTTCACTCAAAAGTGTGAAATATTTAAAAAATAAAAAACAGAAAAAATGGACCCACTTTATTAGTTGGTGCACTGAAAAAAAAAGATATATTTCAATTCTATTTTGTATTTTTCAGTGCACGAACTAATAAAGTCGGTCCAGATTTCCGTTAAAAAAATAATATTAATGAGAAGGTATACGGTACCATTTTTACACCGAATTTTAGAATGCAGTAAGTGCTATTTCATTAACAAATACCAGCGTTTTTTTCTACATAAGTATATTCGGATATTACAAATTTCTAAATGGCCATTTTCTGATATTTTTTGTTATAAAGAGTGTTTTATGAGATACGCTGTAATTTGATTACCTACCTACTTGCTACCTGTACATTTTATAGTAGATCGCTGAAACTTTAATTCTGAGCAGCCTGCCATAAGGTACCTATCTTTTATAAAGGTCACAAGTATTCTCAAGCAGAAGTAAATATGAGAATGCGAATGGAGTATAAAGAGAAAATCTTTGCCTGCAACAATCTGAATTTCACATAGAATTATGAAAATATGTCTTATTACACGCCCTACCTGATCGTCAGTATAATAAAATTTCAATCTCTTAAAATTTTATTCAGAAACACAATCTTTTTTTCTAAAAAGGCAACTGCCTTAGAATTTATGGAAAATAAATTACCTACAGCTGAAATATAGGTCAATATAGGTATCCATATTACAGTTCCTAGAATTTCAATTGATGTGAAACTTTCAATTACGAGAAAGCTGATAAATATAAAAATAAAAACTATTCTCTAATACTTATTAAATATCTAGTATCTATTCATAAACATAATTTCTCCAGAAAATTCCAATGAATCACAAGGAATATTTGCTTCTATTTATTTCAATTTGCCAGTATCTATAAATAAAGTATAATTTTCTTATGGAATTTTATCCTTTACATCATTTTTTTGTCGTTAACCTATTCTTATAGACAGACCGTGGTAATCCTCCGGACGAAAACTTTAAGGATTTACAATCATAGAATGGTTATATCTATTAAGGTTCACCAAATGCAATAAAGAGTAATTATCGGACTAGCATACAAATTTTGAATTGAAATATTTTCGAAACTTAGATGCTTGATCATAGGTACCAAATTTTTATATCATTTGAGATTGAATGTTATTAAGGTCCAAGTTGCCACGATTAGATATTCTAGAAATGGAATGAATGAGTGATAGTTTAAAACCCCCTTTGGCAGAGTACTCTCGATAATGAACTTTTGAAAAATCTCAAATATCGTATAGTTTAACGGGTCTTCTAATATTAGGAAAAGTAAATTTACAATTACGAGTACTTTTGCAATGATCCCATCTGCTCATATACAGGGTGTCCCGGTGTCTCGTAGTTACTAGTGAAAAAAATGTCGGATCGGAATGTAATACATATTAGCACTTAAAATATCGCATAACATGTTATCGCATTCAAATAAGTGTACCTTTTATTGCTCAAATCATTAACCTACAGGGCTAGTTCAGCTCTGTTCTCATAGCTATGCTATAGATCTATTTTAGATTCCAAATTAAGTGTTTTTTCCGGATCAAATGGACCGTTGGAAAATTTAAAACGATTTCTATCTTTGGACTTTGGAGGCCTATACGTCGGCAACGAAGCCCTGTATAACAAAACTTTATATGGACGGACACCCTTGTTTTGAATATTTTTATCTAGCTTAGTTTTAAAAATAATCGACCGTTTCCACATATGTAAGTACCTATAACTATCAGCCACTTGTATCTGTATAATCGTTCTTTAAATAAGGGTAAAATGTTCTGAAACTCAAGAAAAAATTCAAAAGAAAACATACCTACAGAAGATTTGTATGACTCTCAATATTCATGAAATCTTTCGAAACAACGTTTAGGTTAGGCTGAGGCTATACAGGGTGCCGACGATTTCATAGAGACAATATTGATATTTTTTAAACAATAAGTGATATAAGGATGTTTGAATTGGAGAAAAGTTGCGTAGTTTAGACCTCTTCAATATTTTGGTTTCCAAATTAGAAGAAAATCAAAGGTTCCTGAAATATTTTGGAAAAACTGAAAATCAACGATTTTGTTATTATTGATACTCGGAAAGGAAATTTGAAATTTTGCATATGCAAATAATGCATCATGATGTTCTTTATATCATTGAATGAAGCGAAAAATCTCCATTGCAACAATATATAACATGTCGACATTTAAGACAGAAAAACATAAAGAAACGGTAATTTTTCCAATGTGCATGGTAGGCCATGATAAAAAAACAAATATTTCAAGCACCTTGATAACAGTGTCAATATGTAAGTAGGTACTTCTTTGAAATTTAAATCTCAATACACTCTGACGTTACGTTTTCCAAATATTGTTTTTAAGTTAAAGATTGCAGAAAGTGGTGTGTTATAGTAATATTGAAAAAAGGATATGTATGACAATTATATTAGATTTTATAGAAATATACATATAGCCTTTTGCAACTTTGCGAAATATTAAATGGTTTATGCAAGATAATTGTGCAGCTCACAAATCCGCAATAGTACGAGATTTTTTAAACACAAGCTTAAGTCGGAACTCATGGTTCTGTGAGGTGGCCTGCCAGATTGCCTTGTCTTAATGCATTAGGTTATTTTTATGGGGCTTTCTGAAAAATTAAGATTATCACAATAAAGTGGATAGTGTTGATCAATTGCGTAACAAAAATACTTCAGCTAGGGGAATCACACCTGAAATTGTATCGAGTGCAGAGGGGTAGTTGCGCCTAAGAATCCATAAATTAATTGAAACTAATAGAACCAAAAAAAAATTGAAAATTTTGTAAATTGGTTATTTATTTATGTTTATTTAATTGTTCTTAATTTCTTCGGTTTGTTAATAAATTTGTTATTTTCTTAACAAGGATTTATTCAATGCAACAGAAAGAATAATTTATACTGTACATTTTATTCCAAAGGTCTCTCGCTCTTATCGAAGAGTCCTATATTTTAGAATTCATGAAACAAACACTGCACACAGCTCTGAATCCATCCAACAAGACCAAATTTATTATTCTACACTTGGACACCATAGACGGTCTCATTAGCAATTCTAGAGTCAGACGGCCATCCATCATTCAACCGTATTTACCCCCCCCCCCCCCCCGGAACTAATTGAAGTTTCAACCATTACTCAGTCTTTGACTTTCTAGAGTGTTTATTTGAGTAGAAGTAGTTCTTGTATTCTACCTAGTATTTACTTTAGTGGAACAAAAAGAGGCAAAAATACTAACCTATTTTTCTCATCAAACGTAATTAAACTTTCAGACATAGTATAGTGGGTGTTTTCAGAACGTATTTACAAAATGCATCCAAGAATTCATGAAATTAAAATTTGATGATTAAAGCAAACTTACCTTAATACACAGTTGGGTATTTTGAACACTATAGATACCGTCCTCAAGTTGTAGTTTTAGAATAGTTACTTACCTATTATTTTTTTGTTATAAAAGGTTTTTTTCTAGAATTTGGTACAATGACATCGTTTAATTCAGCAAATTAACTCATATCCGACTTACGAAAAGTTTCTAACTTCTTTGAAAGGTACCTTTGTGAGGAATTTAAAAAAAAATGAGAATGGGAGCTTTCTTAGCAGTGCCCATCTGTATATTCATGAGATCAAAATAAGTCGAGGATGCAAACTTACCCTAAGAAAGTTGAGTATTTTGGGCGCTGCCCTGTCTTTAAGTTGTAGTTTTAAAATTTCTTTTTTGTTGTTATAAACAGGTTTTTTTCTGAAATTTGGTATTGTGAAATCGTTAAATACTGCAAATAAACCTATATCAGAGTCACAAAGAGTATTTTTCCATGAGCGTTACTAACGAACCACTTCTGAGAGGTATCTTTGTGGTCAATTAAAAAAAAATGTATTTATATTGTCGGTCAGAAAAGGATAAAATTGGAAGCTCTGTCAACCGAATCATTAGTGTACCTTGGGGGAAAAAGTGGACATAGTTATACAAATTTGCATTATGGCATGGATTATATATATATATATATATATATATATATACATATATATATATATATATATATATATATATATATATATAATATATATATATATATATATATATATATATATATATATATAAATTTATTTATTTAAAACAAAATGTGCAGCTCTGCATGTGGTCCACTTTGCCCTCAGCGTGTGGATAAAGTGGACGTATGAAGGTTTTATGATTTTAATGGTAGGAAAGCCATAAAAAAGGCTAAAAAAGTTTTATTAATAAAATATAGTATGTAGCAATTTTCACAATTACTTTTTTTTGCCATGACAGACGAGCAAGTTTCATGAGCCCACTGCTGACAAGAAACGCATTGAACCTACTTTTCTCCAGCTTTGGATTCACAGAACAACGCGGCACAATATAGACAAGGAACATCATCCTCATTAGCCTTCTTCAACGTATTTTGTTTACATTCTCATATAGATGAAAGAGCTCTTTTCACTTTTGCTGCATTCATCTTTTTTGAAGTTACTTCAGTTTCAGATTTGAGCTCGCGTTACTTCAGTTCATTCAAGTATGGAAGTAGACGTCAGTGTAGGTATAGCTGTTTTATCTTTGTTTTTCTGAGATTTACTTGCCTTGTTATCAAATGTTTGCTTCGGAATGGTAAAATGTCATTTGCAGTATAATAAATACGACCGTTAGTCGACGGTTCTTCTGACAAAACAAAAAAATTCTCAGGTTGCTTTCTAATAGGTGTTTTAAGGGTTTCATCTACTACCTCAATTACTGATGGAAAAGCTAATTGTAACAATGTTAACATCCACGTATCGACAGGTAAATTTGTTATTGCTACCGAGTGTGGTTCATTTTCAGTTTCCGTTGCGATTTCTGTTCCCTTACGGTGATTCTCATAACAGCGGGTAAAGCGGACACATGGTCCGTTTAATGGGAATGATTGGTTAGAAGGTAATGAAAAGTATACAAGAACGCAAATTGCTTTAGACGCAAAAAAGTAACGGTAAAAGCTTACGATAACTACAAAAATACGTAGTGGAGGGCTCCAAAAGCTACCTCGCTCTATTTGCTCGAATTCCCAACTGTCACATTTAATATTTTTAGCGACATCTAGGGTAAACTAGGAAAATCACGTCAAAAAATTACAGAGATCTACTCAGTAAATATGTTAATAATTCAATGGCCCGCTTTATCCTACATGTCCGCTTTTCCCACCTCTCGTATACAGATTAAGTAAAAGTAAAATTACCTTATTCTACTTCCAAACTTAATTTTGGAGAGAGATATAGATTCTTATTCAATAAAACAAAAAATCCCGATGGCCTGTAGTCAGCGGAAAGGTAAATTTTTCAAAATTCATTGAATTGAAATTTTAACAACCTTTTCATTGGTATACCTACATGTTATTAAATAAAATTGTCATAGCCTTGCGGTTAGAGGTTTTGGCTGTTGAATATAAAGCAGACAGGGTTCGAGTCCACTTCAAGGCAGATTTTTTTTTTCGTCTATTTCTTTTCAATAAATATACTATATATTTTTTTAATCAGGGTCTATATTAAGATCTCCAGAAAATGTACAATTACATCAAATTTATATTGAGTGTTCATGTTTTATCAATATTTGTTATTTTTCTTTATTAATTTTTATTCTTTTACCTGTGTATTTTATGAAAAATTGCTTTGAACAAAAGTTGTAGGTATTGATTATATCTATAACCTAAAATTATTTTTAATAATATTTACACTACTGCTCTTTTTTGATAATTTTTTTAAATGTTTGAATGTTCGCCATTTTGATACTACTTACCCGATATTGCCCAATAACGAACTCGACCGAGATATTTGAGAGATTGATTTTTGTAGCAAATTTGAACTTGATACCTTCAAAACTGCGACCTCTATCGTGTTAACAAATTTCGTAATATCCCATATATATATATATATATATATATATATATATATATATATATATATATATATGTTATATAAAGTTATAATTGAATTATTTTTTAAAATCAAATAATAATAACAATAACAAAGTATTATTTTAAATATTATTTCATAATATTATATTACATCCGCAAGACGCAGTATCTCACCATATCGTATTACATCTGCAAGACGCAGTAATATTGCACCATATCATATTACATCTCCAAAACGCAGTTTAAGAAGATAACAAAAGTGATAAGGATATTTACGTGCCAGAGATGCAGACCAGTAGTCAGCAAGTTACCATAAAGACCATTGTTAATTGTTTATCCAGTTCGGCCTCCAAAAAGACATTACTATGTATTTTATTTATAATATTCTAGAAGTTTCGATTCAACCTTAGGAGAAAAGATCCATTGTATTAATTTACGTTTCTTTTTATATTTCTGATGATTAAACATTTTTGATTGTATAAATACTAGATCTCCAGCTAACAGATTCATTCACAATTCACTATTCACTTACTTGTGTTGTGAGTCAATATTATAATTTATTTGTACTTTAATTTTTTTTGTGTTAATAAATAATTGTTTTTTAAAAAGTTAACTTGGAGTTATGTGATTTAACAAATTGGCGCAGTCAGTAGGATAACTCAACGTGATAAAACAAGGCCTACTTCAACAACAAGTTTCCCCTCATTATCACGGTGGTTTCCAAACCTTCAAGTGAAGAATCAACAGCTCCAAAAGAAGAAGAAGAATTATTAGAATTTGAAGAAAAGGATACTTCAACGTTGGTAAAACAATGCTTACTTCAACAACAAGTTCCCCCTCATTATCAACGGTGGTTTCCAACCTTCAACTGAAGAATAAATAGCTCCTAAAGAAGAAGAAGTATTATTAGAATCTGAAGAAAAGGATACTTCAACGTTGGTAAAACAAGGCTTACTTCAACAACAAGTATCCCCTCATTATCAACGGTGGTTTCCTAATTTTGAAGAAAAAAACCGAACAAGACAAATGTACATCTTACTGTAAGTGAATTATCACGTATATTAATTTTTAAATTTTTTATACTGTTCGATTTTCTTTTATCATATTTTTTATATATTTGATATTTTGTATTTAATTAAATCAAAATGGCTAATGAAAGAAATCCAGCTCAAGAGGTTGAGCTTGAACCATATAGAATTTCGGAAATATTTTGTATCGTACCTGAATTTGAAGGTATTTCTCGGAACTGATTGTGCTTATAATATGTCTACCAGAGACCAAAAGGCTCTGTTAGTGATTCACATTAAAAATAAATTAAAGGGAAAAGCGGCTCAACTAATCAGCTCGCGAAATCCTCAGACTTACGCAGAGATAAGACAACTTTTAAATCTTCATTTTGGTGATTCAAGAGACCTTACTTCTCTTATTCATGATTTACAAAGATTAAAACAATTATCGAATGAGTCAGCTCTAACATTTTTCAATAGATTGCAAGTCTTGAATGCTAAAATGCATGCAAATATACAAAAAACATCAAATTTATCAAATGAACAAAAGGTTGCACAAAAAATTCTTATTGATACTATGGCTCTTAATACTTTATTAACTGGACTTGAACCCCGTCTAGGACAACTTATTCGTGCTAGTCAGCCTGAAAACTTGTTAGAAGCACAAATTCGCATACGAAGAGAATTGCAATTATCATATTTTGAGAACCAAAAATTTAATAAGCCAGCTTCTAATATTGTAAGTAAACCTCAAAATATATTAAATGTTAGAAAACCCTAAATACAAACTGTAAAATGCTTTTTATGTGGTAAAAATGGTCATACTTCTAACCAATGTCGTTTCCAACAGCAAAGAGCATCAGCTCCAAGCTATAACCCAAATTTCAATAATAATTTCCAGAGACCAATGAATTTCCAAAATCAATCACAAAATACTGTGCAAAATAGACCGAATGTTCCTATCCAACAAAGACCTTTTATTTCGCAGGGACAACCCCAGATAAGACCATCAGTAATTCAAAAGAATCCAAATTTTCAACAAAGAGCTCATTTAGTCGGCTTCAATGGTG
This sequence comes from Crioceris asparagi, assembly GCA_958507055.1. NCBI lineage: Eukaryota > Metazoa > Arthropoda > Insecta > Coleoptera > Chrysomelidae > Crioceris > Crioceris asparagi. The sequence continues at coordinate 49,493,241 of OY293829.1, forward strand.
AAAACGATTCAGATTATTATTTCGAAAATATTCAAGATATTTTTGAAAATGAAATCCAAGAAAATTATAGTAACTATTCCCAATCATCAGACTATTCTCCGGATTTTGAAAATTATCCACAAGATATTGAATCTCCTGAAAACTCCAATTTCCAGGATTTTCCCATTTCTCAAATCAAAGACCATCCCCCAGATTCTCCGACAACAGAGATTTTAATTTCAGAAACAGTTACCAGAATCCAAACATTAAATTTCGAAGAGATGAACCCGAATGTAAATTGTCCCGAACAACATTTTCTTTAAATCCATTTTTTACTGTTAATTCCAAAAATCTTTATTATATTGAAGATGCTTCTAAAGAGTTTAAGTTGCTTATTGATACAGGTGCAGGAGTTTCTATTTTTAAAGAAAATACTGTTAAGAAATTTCCTCAAAGATTTACTGAATATGTAACTATTCAAGGGATAACTGATCAAAAAATTTTACTAAAAGAATCTGTACTTATTCCATTTTCTGCAAAAGATCCACATAAAGTTTTTATTTATAATCTTAATATTGATTTTGATGGAATTTTGGGTTCAGATTTCCTAGAACATTATAATTGTATAATTGATTTGAATTCAAAACAATTGATAACTAATTTTAAAACTATACCTCTGTTTAAAGTTACCGAAACATCACACTTGTCTCAAAATAATCAAATTTGTGAACAAGATTCTGAATTCTTACAATTTGAACAAAATACTGAAAATTGTTATAAAAAAATAGCTGAGAAAAACATTGATATTTTTGACATGCCTCATGATTATTCATTAGCTCATTACGTGGCGGAAGATATGCAAATGCAAAAAGGCATTGCCGCGGAATTTAAGAAACGATTTGGAAATATAGAAAAATTATTAAGTCAAAATCAAAAACAAGGTGGTTTAGCAGGTTTGAAAATTAAGAATGCAAATACAACTAGATATATTTATTATCTTGTAACAAAAGAAACTTCAACCGGAAAACCCACTTATCAGATTTTATGGTCATCTTTAAAGAAATTGAGAGATCATGTTGGTAAAAACAATGTTCAAAAATTAGCTATGCCAAAAATAGGGTGTGGATTGGACAAGTTAGATTGGACGTATGTTAAAAAAATGATATCTTTTTAGAAATTTAGGTGTTGAAATTGTTATTTGTTTGCCAAAGATACAAAATCGAATTTTTATTGAGCCAAGAATTGAAAAAAATTTCAAATTGAAATGTAATTTAACAAACACAGATGCACTACTTTTCGGACAAGCAATAGAAAATGTTAGAATTCCAAATGCTTTGGTACATGTAAATGAAGAAGGTGAATTCTTTACTTCAATTATGAATTCGAATGCTATTCCAAAAATTGTTGAATTTCCAAATTTGAATCTAGATCCTATTCCGAATTCCGAATGTTTTTTAAATTTTAATTGCGATAATGAAAATAAAGCTAAATTTAACCAACCTGTTGATAGAAAAACTATAATTTTGGATCAGTTGCGTACAGATCATCTCAACGAAGAAGAATATGATTACAAAATTGAGTACAAGCCAGACAAAATTAATAAAAATGCAGATGCGCTTTCAAGAATTAAAATTAATCATTTTAAAGAATGTGCAAATTTACAATCTAAAATTACAATTTTGGCAAATAATGAAACTAATGAGGTTATACCATCAACAAGTAACGACCCTAATGATCCTATAGAACCACAAAAAAATGAAACACTTATAGAGGAACAGGATGAATTAATGACAGACGAATTTAATAGATTTGTTGACCTTTACAAAACAAAATCAATAATCGATTATTCAAAAATTGAAACATCAAATGACCAGTTACTGGATAAGACTCATAAGAATATTGTCACTTTATTTTGGCAAAATAAACTTGAAGATTTACATTATAAAATTATTGAAGATATTTTTGAAGAAAATTATGATTTTCAAATGAATTTAGTAAATATTGTTTCTAGTAAAACTGTGAAAGATCGCAAGTATTTTATAATACCTCTTATTTACGATCCAGAGTTTGTAGTTCAACAATTATTTTATACATTATTTAAAGAACAAAGTAAATTTGATCCTTCAAAAACTTATTATATAGAAAATAATCTTGAGTTACCTATTTTAGAAGTATTCTCTTTTATGTTTGCTAATGTTGATTTAAAATTTGTAGTCTGTCAAAATATTGTTAAAACACCTGACCGAGATGAAATACCTATCTTATTGGACCAATATCATAAAGGCAAAAGTAATTTACATCGCGGAATAAATGAAACTATACGACGGATAAAATCTAAGTATAACTGGACAGGACTAACAAAAGATGTAGAACAATTTATTAAAAACTGTGAAACTTGCCAAAAAGTAAAAATCTGTCGTAAGAATTTAAGCACTCCTCTGGTAATAACAGAAACACCAAAAACTCCGTTTGAAAGAATTAATATTGATATTTTTGAGTATCCAACAAGAAATTACGCTTTAACGATTCGAGATGAGTTAACTAAATTTACTCAAGCTTATCCTATTTCAAATAAAAAAGCTTCAACAGTTGTAAATACACTATTAATATTCTTTCAACATTTTGGAACACCTTTGAGAATTCATTGCGATTATGGTCGAGAATTTGATAATTCATTAATAAAAGATTTGTGTACGCTTTATGACATAAAGCTCACTTTTTCTAGCGTTGGCCATCCACAATCGAATGGTTCTTTAGAAAGATTTCACGGAACTCTTGTGGAAATGATCCGTGCACATAAGACAGAAAATCCAGACGAACATCCGTTTAATATTTTGCCATATGCGGTTATATGTTATAATAATACTAAAAACAAAACAACTGGTTTTACTCCATATGAACTGATTTTTGGTCATACGTCTAGTAGACCACCTGAAACTTTATATAATGAGAAAGCCCTTATTACTAAATACATACGTGATTTGAACAACAGAATGCAACATTATTATAAAATTGCACGAGCAAAAACAGCAAGTCAGAAAGAAAAAGCAAAAATTAGATTTGATAAAAATATTTCAGGAAAGCTTCCAGAGTATAAAATAGGAGATAAAGTTTATCTTAAAGAATCTCAAATTAAAGATAAAAGTCAAAATTTGTTTAATGGTCCTTTTGAAATTGTGCAATTATTTGATAATTCTGCAATAGTTTTAAATCCACAAACTAATCAAAAATCAAAAATTAATTTCGATAGACTGAAACCCTACTATGAGTAGTTTTTTTGGTTTCAGATTCTTCGTGCTGATAAATATTATATCAGCTCAATACACACTTAATCCTGTTAATAACACCGTTGGAATCTTTTTCCATGAAGAATGTACTATCAAAATTACGAATGAAAAATGGACACTTTTAGTTTACAAAGATCTGGCCCCAATTAAGAAAACAATGGAAAATAATGATAAAATACTTATAGAAATTTTGGATACTTTAGAAGATCCGTCTCCAAGGTTTATAGCTTTTAAGTCTGAAGTTCAAACACACATAAGTTTATTATCACAAATTTCGAATTCAATAGGTCAAAAATATAAAGAAATTATAGGAGAAACTAAATCTTATAACTCCAGGGCAAAGCGAGGTATATTTAATGGAATCGGAACTGTTTGGGAAACTATTACTGGTAATTTAGATGCATCAGATGGAGAATATTATAATGATTGTATTAACAAATTATCTCATGATGAATTTGAGTTGGAAAATCTTCTTAAAAAACAAATTTCAGTTACAACTTCTGTTATTAAAAATTTTAATAATACTATACAAAAATTACAAATTGATGAGAAGACTTTTAATGAAGATATAAAAGAAATTCAAAATAATTTGATGGATATTGCTGATGATGTCGCATTTTATGAAGCACAAATAAGGATATTGAATATTTGTGAATCACTAATGGAAAGCTATATTTACTTAGAAGATTCCCTTAATAATATTTTAAATTCTATCACTTTTGCTCGCATAAGATTATTACATAGCTCAATAATAGCACCTTCAGATTTAATCAATTCTTTACAAGATATAGCAAAATCTCTTATAAGAAATAATTTACCTTTACAACCGTATACGTCAAATATAGCTAATTATCTTAATATTATTGAATTAGAGGCATATCAATCAGAAAGTAAAATAATATTTGTTCTCAAAATTCCTCTCATTGATCCAGAAGCTTATATACTATATCGACTCTATCCAATACCAATATTAGATGATCGAACAGGTATCTATCATATTTTACCAACTACACAAAAATATATTGCGCTGGATGATGATTCACTGCTGTATTTGTCATTGCGAAATCTGGATAATTGAAAGAAGCATAAAAATCTGTTCTAATCTCCTCCCATATCCAATTGACAACGATGCAATTTGCGAAGCACAACTATTAAGAAGATTAACTCAGATGCCCAAGACATGTCAAACATCTCTTCTTTTTGTTAAAGATTATAATGTCTACCAAATTGATTTAAATCTATGGTTAATCACTGTTTCGGACCCTTTGCCAATCACGATTAAATGTGGAAATAAGGAAATAAAATCAGAAATTATTAAAACTAATACTTTACTGAAATTACAACCTGAGTGTAGTGCCTTTATTGGAAGTACAAGAGTTCATGCTCAATACCCAATTGACACATACCATACAATCAAGTATCGAAGTCATCCAGTCACAATTCCATTTGACTGTTGCAAAGATATTCCTGAAAAATTACAAATTCCTGAACTAGATCCTCTTAAGTTGAACAAAATTGATTCCGAAGATTTGAATATTGCACAACACAAACTAAATCAGTATTCAGAAGAATTAGAAAAAATGATGAAACAATCTCCGATCAGTAAATATACACATTGGTTCACCATTTTAACCATTGTAGTAATAATTTTATTGGTAATACCTTATGTGACCTGTAAATGCAGAAGAAAGCATCATCGAATTGGAATAGCTTTAACCAACGATTACCCACCATCACCACCAGGACCAGGTTCCAGTATTTCATTCCGGCAAAGTATAAGAAGAATATTTCCGAAAAGAAGAGCAAGTATCCATGTCGGAGAACCCATAGAAGAGAATAACGAATTAAATCCAAATAAATCATTAACTTAAAAAGTTGTTGCAAACTCCACCAACTTTTCTTAAATGGGGGAGTTGTTATATAAAGTTATAATTGAATTATTTTTTAAAATCAAATAATAATAAAAATAACAAAGTATTATTTTAAATATTATTTCATAATATTATATTACATCCGCAAGACGCAGTATCTCACCATATCGTATTACATCTGCAAGACGCAGTAATATTGCACCATATCATATTACATCTCCAAGACGCAGTTTAAGAAGATAACAAAAGTGATAAGGATATTTACGTGCCAGAGATGCAGACCAGTAGTCAGCAAGTTACCATAAAGAACATTGTTAATTGTTTATCCAGTTCGGCCTCCAAAAAGACATTACTATGTATTTTATTTATAATATTCTAGAAGTTTCGATTCAACCTTAGGAGAAAAGATCCATTGTATTAATTTACGTTTCTTTTTATATTTCTGATGATTAAACATTTTTGATTGTATAAATACTAGATCTCCAGCTAACAGATTCATTCACAATTCACTATTCACTTACTTTTGTTGTGAGTCAATATTATATTTTATTTGTACTATAATTTTTTTTGTGTTAATAAATAATTGTTTTTTAAAAAGTTAACTTGGAGTTATGTGATTTAACATATATATATAAACTTTTGAACCAAATGTTTTTTTGGACTAACTTATAGACATATAACAACATGCCGTTGAAATTTTTTCGAAATTCAAAAGTGTGAACGATCGCAATAGGTATATTTCTATAAGAAATTTACCTAAAAAACGCAGCTGGTCTATAGGTATGTTATTCCAGCTTATTACAAATGCGAGTTTGATAATGAGAAAAAAAATACTTTGCATCCCAAATGACGGAGTACGCAACTATCTGAACATTTAAAAGTATACATCAATTTTCTAAACTAGGCTGCTTTTTATATTCATTTAATGGAAACTGACAAATAATCGATGGCTTTGACCCATTCCATGAAAAGCTACATAATTTGCGTGAATGTTTTTTAATGGATGTTAACTTGTTTAAGAGCACTGTGGAGGGATGGTCCATTATCCATTATTCCAATATTCATAAGGTTCTTTTCCCTTTGAAACACTCAGCAAAGAGGGTCAGACAAAAATTTTTAGGAAAATTATGTCATATCCACTTCCACACTATCAGTACATCAGGCGATTTAATTCAAGATTATTTCTGTAATGTTATTTATGCTTCTCGTTTCTGTAAACGAGAAATGCTTCTTAAGGGTTATCCACAACAACTATTAAAAAAATATTATTCGTTAATTTTTTGAAATGAGGAGTTCCAATAAAAATTTGTTTCCGCGAAATAGTTTCAAAGACAATTTAGAGCAAACTTTGTTGTTCATTAGCTATAAGGATGATTTAATCAGCTTTTGTAGGTTTACACCCCAGGCTAAACTTAATGTTAGCAGTCAACATTTTTATCATTGGAAATTCCTTGCTTAGAAAAGTACCTATACCAAATTTAAACATAATCCCTTGAAGCCTAACACTATGTAAACTCCCCTTGTTGGTCAGGTATTTTTGAGCACCCCTTGATTTTTTCATGTGAGTTTATTTGAAATCGTAAGCCTATCTAGATCGCAAAATCTCTCAAGGAGAGTTGAGATGAGAAAAACTCACCCAGAAGTATCCAACAACGTGCTTAAAGAATCTATCCGAAGATTTACTTATTGTCAAGAAATGCATTCCAAAATTTGATTCATTATCATTAGAGGACAACTTCGTTGAAATATTATTTATTGATGTGCATTGAACCAGTAATAGACGTTGAATTTTCTTGGAAACAGTTTATCACGAGGTTTATCATTATTTGGTCGAATTTATATAGAATAATGTTCATCTTATAGAAATCAATTATCCTCAAGTTTATGTATCTATATGTTATTTTTGTTCACTCTGTACAAATAAATTATTGTAAATTTGTTTCTAAATAGACAACCACTTTAAAATTAGGTATCCCATACCACCTCTTCTACTTCCAGTTAAAAAAAACAATTGATTACGTCATTACGCCGACACTGGTCACGTCATCCATTACAAAAGTGAATGGAAGCAGAGGCATTTGAAAATAGGAAGCGACTTGTTTCAGTTTTTTTTATTTGACAGTTCTTGGAAAAATACATTTATTCCATATTCCATTTAACCTAACCATATGGGGATCTGATATTTTAAAACTTACTTATATATTCATGTCGTGCTAGGTTCACGTGAAGCTAGCACAATAATTTCGCGAATTCATTATCCTTGTTTTTTAATTACCACTCCACAGGATTGTTTCACCCAACTTCCTAATGCAGGTATTCTCTGAAGTTGGAATATTTGAAAATGAAATTCCCAATTTTGGCGGTGATAGCTTCACAGAGCTGGAAATCGGGGCTAAAGTAGAGAATACAGATTTTGTTGTCTATTTTCTTCAACTTTCAAACCACATGGTAACATTCTTTGCACTTGACCACATGATATTTTATGAAAAGACTTAGAGTTATAGTAAAGTATAGTTAAATTATGTATTATATGACAGATCTGACTACCACATGACCAAGAGCACCTCCAGTGAAACACCTGTTCCACTACTGGGAACGCCAGTATCAGCTTCCGAGGTGGCAGCCGCCTTATTGGGCGCCTCTACCAGTTCCCTGTGCGGCTTTCGCAGACACCGCAAGATCGAAGAAGAGGACCTCAGCACACCGTACAATCACTACAAGTGTCTGAGTCCTAAGCAGCGGGTAGGTAAACTCCTGAGGAGACAATTCAGTCTCGATCGGGCGGCCGAAGAAGGTGGTGCTGTCCGGATTGAGGATGGCAACATCAGCTTGGTAGGTAGAAGATAGATCACCTGCACGTTGCAACCTAAGGTGTAGAGTTGAATTCATGACACCAGAATTCTAGAACCGAATAAAAATTATCTACAGGATAGAACTGACCTACAAGTGGCAAAAAAGTCGACTACATGACTCTGCGACGATCCATTGGTAGTCGGTTTCTTAATGCGCGTCAAAGCAAACGTTCCCGGATGCAAGTTCTGTAACGCCTCGATTTTGAGACTGAAGACACGCACTAGCTTTGTATGATACTAAAACTCATGTATTATAATAACGTTGTATTAGTAACTAACAAACAAACTAAACTGGTAAAGTTGATCGTGAATATGGCTGACGGTTTTTAAGAGATTCTGAAGCAACGATTACCGAACGCGTTTTGTTTCATACTTTATGGGCCTATGGTTATGCAAAATCGACAAAAATATGAAGCTGCAGTGCCCGAAGGTATTTTTTCTCCTAACCAATCAGAAATCAGTAACTCAATAACAAGGAACACCTTATAGGTGAGCAAATAGAATTTAATGTTGGGCTCATCCGTTTTAGTGCTACGATGCCTCAAACAGACAGGCAGATACTCACGTTAAACTTGATCATACTCTAGGCCAACAAAACTTTCAAAGAATAAAACGAAATAAAAAATTTGTTCATTTGTTTGGAAGCTACGTTGCCTCAAACAGACAGACAGAGAGATATATACGTTAAACTTAATCAAATACAAGAACTAATTCAAAAAATCTTCTTCTTTGTTTTTGAATTAAATCTTGGACTACATCAAACAGTTCCGAAAAATTCAGGTTTTTAAAAGGTAATTAGAAAAAGGTGTCGACAATTATTGAAATATTATACATAATCTCTTAATATTTTCAAAATTTATGGCGTAACGTAGGTACATTTATAATTAGCCTTAATATCTGCTCCGTGGCGGAACTTACAAACTTCGCTAAATTTGATAGGTAGTACCAGCGATATAAGTAGATACCTGTGAAGGTAAAGTATAAGTAGATGGGTACTGTTTCAATGAGCTCGCAGTTAGGGGGTTTGTTGTTTTTTCGTTTTTATCTCATGAAACCGAAACTGTAATGAAGCAGCAGAATCATGACGATTGAAAATATAATCCATCAATTTTAAAGCAAAATCCAATGCCTGACCCAAACATTATTAAATAAATTATCTTTAAAATTTATAGATTGAATTTTCAATTTCGCCAATTGGTCGACTAATAGAATATGTAAATATCTAAGCATTTACCTAGAAATATGATAAGTTAAAGTGTGCGGAAAGCCATTTACTTCACGTACTAAAACAGAAAATTTAATAACTGTTTAGAATTATGGAATAAGTAACGAACTAGTAAGATACCTACAACCTACACCAAACTATATTTGAGGTTGTGGTTTTAAAATTGTTGATTGAAATGTATTATTTTCTATTTCCAGATAAGTCCCAGACTCTGTAAGCAAAATTCAGCCGGAGCAGTGGATTTGGAAAAAATCGAAGAGGTTCCACTGAAAATGCCACCTACGACGTCACCATCACCTTCACTGCAATGTACTCTTTCCATATCGGTCGACTCACTGATACACTAGTTCAGAAATATGTCAATCAGCACTGGTCAGAACAGTGAGAAAACAACTTCAAATAAAGTGATAGTCTAGATACCTTTACCTAACAAATTTGATGCACCATTAGAAATTTGAAGGTATATTCTTCTGATGGTCTAGAGCGATTTAAGCTCATGTTCAACGTATAGTCGGATTTTTCATCAACAATATATTTAATAAATATAAACCTACTAGGTCTATATTTATAGTTTTCACTTAAGACATTTTTACGACAGGAAGTTCTGGAGAGTCGCAACTTGTAATTTTTTTAACTCTTCTATTTTATTGCATTCAGAAGTCCATTAAAACTGCTTGTTTTATAAACATTTTATCTCTAAATACACTTCCTCATGCTTAAGATTAAAGAAGGGGGTCATATTATCAACAGGGGCCTTCTCTGTTAAACCATGATATCTTGAATCATCTCATGTAAAGTACTTGAACATCATCAACTCCATCTCTCCAAAAAGACACTAAAAACCTTTTTTTTAATAAAACCAGATAACCAGCAGAAGCGTTTTGAAGGAAAATAATTCGTCTGACAAATTTTCACAATCTAGAGCTTGTGTTTTTTAGCACAAATCTGAAAAAAACAGGGTAAGCTATAAAACTGTCTGTATTCCTTGGAATATTTCTGAACTGAGAAAACCAATGAGCAAAATGTTGAGACAACTTGCAGCTTTATTAAGTAATTATTTCTTCTTAATGCAGATTGAGTGGGCGATAGAGTGTATTTCCATTCGAAACTATTTTCTAAAGAATAAGAAACAGGCATCTCTTCTTGATAAAGAAAAGTTTATTATTGAACAAGAATAAGTAAACCGGAGTCTAAATTCAAAAGCTGATAGCTTTTGAATTTAGACTCCGTATCTTCAATGTTTCTACTGATGCAAAAATGTTGCAGCTTTATGTAAAGGTACGAAGAAAATGAGCCAAATTAATAATGACAGTTCACACAAACATGAGATTTTTTAAATAATTTATAGTAAAATCCAAAACGTATCTTTAGATATATACATTTTTTAATAGATATTATAGGTATCAGTTGATAGACTGTGAATCGTGAATAAAACAATGAATTATTTGGAAAACAAAACATATTCGCACAAGAGCTCTAGGCATCAAAATATATTTCCTTAGCCCTCTCCTAAATCTTATTTCATCCTGAATCTAGCTCACTCGCTGCCCTCTTCGGGCACAGATAGAGTTCCTCTGACGCTGAGATGTGGTAATTTTTATTTTCTCCGACCTTACCCATTTGTCATGGTAGCGGCACACGATATTTTTCACGAAATAGGGGAAAGGGCAGACTAAGACTAATTAAAAATAGGTTGGGGTTGGCTTGCTGAGAAATTGGTGCGATCTCATTTATTTTTTAAGGTTTCTCGTATCACCATTTCGAAGAAATATTTGTTTGTTTTCGTGAGTGAAACTATCACCGTTAATGGCTAGAATGAAAACTAATTATAGCACCATTTAAGAAAAGACTAATCGAGCTAGATATGTGCAAAAACAATAAAATCATGACAATCAAAGCCTTAACTGACTATTTAATTTAGAAAATCATTATATCTCGACAGATCAAAATAATTATTAGATTAAATTAAAACAATTATTTTTTGGTATTAACTATGACAGAAAACCCCGTTTGCTTTATTAGTACATACTTTGCTCTGTCATAGATATAGAAAATATAAACTAAGTCGTTTTTTTCTGTAGTTAAAGAAATATAATTAAGGGCGCTCTTTAGATAACAAAAATCCCGATGGCTCGTACCCAGCGGATAGGAAAATTTCTTTTATATTTTCACTTTTAAGAAGAAATGTGTAAAAAACATTCGACAGAGGGATTATATCTATAAACAAAAATTATTTTTGATGAAATTTAATCAACTGCTATTTTTTGATATTTTTTTGTGTTGGCCGCCAGTGGTTTTTGTTGCAAATTATAATTGATTTTGTTAAAAATACTACTTCTATCGTGTTCACAAAATTTTATAATATCCCCTACGTATATGTAAACTTTCGAAAAAAACATTTTGAGCTTCTTTATTGACATATAACAAACACCATGCCGTTGATTTTTTTTATTCAAAAGTGCGAACGATCGCAATATTATGTACATTTCTGTATGAAATTTACCTAAAAGAGGAAATTGCCATACTGAAGCCCAAGCTATATTTTCTATGTCTATGTATAGAATCAATTCCTGATTACAGAAACTAATCTCGCAAGCAAGCCTTTGATTTATCGAGAAATAAGGCACAAAAAATCTGCATGATTCAGCCACAGCAAAGTACAAAAATAATTATGGTCTTGTACGAACTACGTCATACTTTTAGATATGTAGGTACTTATTGATTTGTTTGCACAATCTATCCCATTTTGTGTCGATAGAGTAAAGAAAAACTCTTATTGCAAATAAGTTCTTGTTATTCTAGTTATATCAACATTTCAATTTCGAAAAAGTACAGCACTAATCCTTTTCAGTTGAAAATAACGATAAGCAATTACTGTAATGAATGTGTCCTTTGGAAAAAAGACTAGAATTTTTATATATACCTACACATAATAGCTATATATGTTTTTTTATTTGATAGTTTGGATGTAACTAAGATGAAACTATGTCCTGTAGTTTAATGTGAATTCTAACCCCATCCTCTACAATTTTCCAAAAATGCCATTACATGAAATAGAACGAATGTTATACAATAAAGAATTATATAGACATATATGTGAAATGTAAAATATTATATTTTAATATCTTCTCCTGGACAAAATATTACGATCAAAACAAAGTTAAATTGAAAGATTCTATTTTTGCAGAAAAGCAACTTTTACGAGACTGACAAATAATATAATTGGATATAAAGTATTTAGTTTCATGGAATGGCAAAAGTAGACAATCCCGAGTCTAGGAAACTAAGAATTATACTAACCCACAGACTTTAAATCAATGTTAATATGTTCAAAATATTATACATGTTGTTAATAAATTATTATATATAGATAAATTGTCTTTTTTATCAGACTTACATTATATACATTATTTTTCAGTATTATAAATACATTTTCTAGGATATTTTCTGTATATCTACCTATTTCACAAAAAAAAAACATTTTCGATCTTTTGGTTGAAGTCCAAGGCCTGCCCTCTAGTGTGGCTACAGAAAAGTTAATCAATAGCAGTTGCCGCTGTATAGAATTCTTCACTAACTTGAAGTGAAAGATACTTATTATTTCCGAATTCAATGAAATTTCTTTTCTCATATCCAGTTATTAAACAATTTATAAGCAACATCAGCTCTTTCATTCAAATTTATTCTTAATTTTGAAATATTCCAATTAATAAATGAATCTATAATACCTAGTTCCCCTGAACTTGTATCAGTATCGCTATCTGTGATTGAATGACTCAACTAAGAGTTATGCTGTATGCTTTTCATAGCACTATTTTTAACAACGCTTACAAGATAGTCAACACAAGAAATATATTTTTAAATTTCTGTTACCAGTATTTAGCACCGATTTATCTTCATCATCAACATAAGCTCATTTGCCTCCACTGCTGAACATAAGTTTCTCGTAGTCTATCTGAGTCAATCTGAGAATCTATCCCAGTCGTAACGGTCCTGTGCTTACTGCATCTAATTTAGTTAAATGCGTTTCATATCATTGGTCGATCGCCTACTTCGGTAGGCCTCATTTCTCGGTCTCCATTCAAAGATTCTTCTGGTCCACCTATTATCTGTCATCCTTGCGATGTGCCTGGTCCAGTAAATTTTGTGTAGTGATTTTTCTTACGGCATCCGCACTAGACCTTCTCCTTACTTTATTATTTGGGATTCGATCCCTTAGACTGACACTCAACATTGACCTTTCGATAGATCGCTGCGTTAATTGTATTTTGTTTATTACTTTGTCAGATTCAGATTCGTTTATTGTTTCTAAAAACATTTCGTTTTATAACAATATGTTTGGCGTTAAACAAATACCGAGTAAATTAACTATTAACATTATAGCTAGAGTAATATATCTACCTAATCTAGACTTATTTCTACCGAGGAATTAATTTTAAATGAAAATTAAATTAGAATTCTTAATAATCCAAGAATAAAAATAAGATAATTTTATGATTCACGAATTGAGCAAAGGGGAATATGACAGTATGTATTCGAAGTGGACAGTTATTGTTATTATTCTCCCATGCAAAATGATCGGTTCATCATGATATTCCACACCTGCTTGGATATAATTGTTGCACTTTCATAATTAATATTGTCCAGTTTCGATTTTAAATCATTCATTGAAATTAAGTGATTGTTTGCTATGTTCCTATTACCAACATACACTGGTTTAATGTCTCTTTTAGATGCATGTTGCAAACCGTACAATGTAAATCAAGTTTTATTCGATATACTGAGCCCCTGTGAGTAAATTTTATGAAATATTTGCTACTTACTCTCAACTGGGCTGGTTCGTTGAATTTCGACGGCAGTTTGAGCAGTAGGTAGTTTTGTACCCCATTATTTTGCTTTAGTGAGGGATAAAGTGTTAGAAAGTTGGAAGCTGATGCTTGAGCTGTATCTGCAGCTCTTAATTTGTTATAGAAAATAGTGAGAAATCTTTTTCGATTTTTTCTAAAAAGAGTACTTGATATATTAATTGACCAGGGTCTCAAGAGATGCGAATAGTGCTTTTACCTGATTAGCCCAATTGTACCTCAGTTCATTGCCGCTGAGTTGGAGTTGTCTGATAAAACAAACTTTAGGAAGGCGATTATCTTCCATTTCAAGTACTTGATTAAGCCAATTTTTCGTACTTTTAAATACGGTATATACAAGTTTAACTCTATTGGCTTCCAACCTAACGACAGAATCGGGGGTATTTCTAGGCGATTGCAGCAATCGTTTAAAGAAATTAGTTTGCATACTTTCCATGATGTGATAATAATTCTGGCCCCAAATGTGAAGGCAGTTTGAAAGATTGCTAATGACAAGTGAGTCTAGTAGTTTTATTTTGGATGTCCATGAGTCCATTTTTGATTTAGAAATTATAGAAAGTATACTGCAAGATGCCTGTTTAGCTTTGTCAGTTGAATTGACAGTCATTTGCCTGAAAAGACCTGACGAGGAAAAGTGTTTCCCTAAATATGTGTGGGAATTGACAAGTTCTATATGATTATTTTTGTAAAGAAAGGAGTTGGAATGAATATGTGAGGAGCCTCTAGAAAATTGCACGATTTTTGTTTTGGTCACATTGACAGTGAGTAGGTTGGTGTCTGAGTATTTCTCCGAAATTTTGATTTTTTTCTTTAAATCAACTAGCGAGTTAGAAAAAAACTAGATTATCGCAATACACCTAAAGCAAAAGGTCGGTCGTGTTGTTTAAGCTTATGTCCGAGGCACAATTTTTCTAAAAATACTCTTCCTTATCGGCAATAAACAGAAAAAATAATAAACTCCCTCGCTTATATCAATAGGCCGAGTAAGGCCCTCAGTGCATTTCACTTCCATGGAAGCTTTTTGATAGAGGGATCTTAATATATTTATGTAGGAAGAAGACAATCCAACGGAATGAAGTTCTTGCCAAATCAGACTGTGATTTAATGAGTCAAATGCTCTTTTGTAGTCAACAAAAAGAGCAAAAACTTAACATTTTGGTAACCTAAGGTGAAGCTGTATGGCACTTGTAAACATTGTTTATACAACCTCTTGACTTCCGAAAACCGGATTGGCTCTCCGGGAGCAGAGAATGTTCTTCAATCCAAGTATTTAGCCGCACTAGTAAGACTTGAGTGAAGATTTTTGTTATACTATTAATCAAGGCAATACTGCGGTAATTAGGTGGGTCGTCAGTCGGCCTTTTTTTCTGAATGTTAACTACTAACATTTGGCTCCAACTACGAGGAAGTGTTTGAGTTTCAAAAATCTTATTGAAAAGGCAAGTTATGTAAAGTATCCATTTTGTTAGAAGGAACTTGAAAAAATCATATGGGATACTATCTTTACCAGGGCTTTTATTGTTTTTACACTTTGCTAAGATATTGTAAATTTCTTTTGAGGTAATTGTGCTGTCTAAGTAAGGGTGTTTGGCGTCGAAAAACATGGTGTTATCAATGAGTCTGCGAGAATAAATATTGCTATAAAAAGTTTCCCAAGTGTTAGCTGGTAGCAACAAGCAAGGATTTTGTTTCCTGAATTTATTGACAATTGTCCAGATAGTTTTCGCGTCTCTGCTGTTTCTTAATTTTATAAGCAAGTCGGAATTAAAAGATTTCTTTTTGTTTCCAAGAATTTTTTATACTGTCGTTTGGAGTTCAAGTATTCAAGTTTTGATAGAGCAGAAAAGTTTGTAGACCTGCACATTTTTAAAGCTTCTTGAGTTGCTTTTTTTGAAGAAAATAATCATGGTCCAACCAAACGGCATCTGGTTTTCTTGTGCGCTTTGGTGATTTTAAAGTTTTTAAAAGCCCTAGTTTGCCAGCCGTTTTCCTGATGGCATCGTACAAGTTGCAACACGCATGCTCGATATCTGGAATGAATACAACTTTTGAAGACAAGCGTAAGTCTAGCTTATAGGCATTGTATTTCTCACTCATCCAGCTAAATTTAACTATTTGGTTAGATACACAATGTGCATTTCTTGTTTTGGTAGACGTAACCGATCGGTTCTTTAAGCTCTCGAAGTATTGGAAAATGATCAGATACGAACATTTGTTTGCTTAGTACTTTGAACTCGACAAAATCATTCAAAGCCTTGGTCAATAACAGTACATCCCTTGCTCGCATCTTTTGGTATGTGAGTGAACTGTGCAGGCATATCCGAAGGAGATCTGCCATTTAAAACGTAAAATGAGTTGTTAGTCATGAATTTATTAATTGTACGATCCCTAGTATTAGAAGTTTGATCTAGTAATCCTGCATTCGTAAATGTTAACCCCTGCGAGTACCTACATCTGTCGGAATTGTGTTCAAATTAGCAATTCTACTATTAAAATCTCCACCTATAACACATGGTATGTTTCCATAATTTTCATCCAATTCCGACAGATAGTCCTGGAAGTAGTCAAGTAAAATGTTTAGGTTACAGTCAGACTTAAAATATATAAAACAGACAATTAGACTATACTTATCATATGACAAAAGAGTGATAATCCACCATGGCGATTTATACAGGACGCGATGAGAAAGACCTGCCCTGCCTCGTGATTTTTCTTTAATGGCATATGCGCCATATAATAACCTTATAAGAGGAAAGGCAAGCAGGCGACTCTACTAGTTCATGAGATAACCATGTTTCGCTTATACATAAAACAGAAAACTGATTGTTATAAATTTCAGCAAAGTCATATATTAGAGAAGCCTTCGGAGTTCCAAAAAATAATTGAGAATGGTTGCTATTGCTCTCGTGTTGATACTGTAGAAGCTGACTGTAAACCTGGAACTTGATCCTGTTTGTTTACTTTGAGGCCGTTTTCTCTCACTGGTGAATCGTCTGATGCTGCTCTTTGCCTTTTGTTCCTTAATTCATTTTTCCATATGATTTGCGGTATCTTATTAATATATTTAATAATAAGGTTGTTTTCACCATTCTGATGTCGTGTGTCTAACTCAGGACGTAGAGATTTTAACTGATTGATTTGTATTTGTGTAAGGTCTGATCTTATTCTTATTCCAGAGAACTCAGTGTTTGCTAACTTAGCTTTTTTTGCTAGCGTTTCAAAAGCTTCTTGGGGGGAGTTCATGATTATTTTGAACAGGCGAATTTTCCCAGCTGATTGAGGTTCGAGGCACAAAATTTTGAACTGCCTATTTGCGTTGGGATTGAGAATTCTTAACATCCTGATAACATTGTTCAAATCGTAGTTATTCTTAAAATTCTCTGGAAGGCCAGACATAATAATATTTCTTTCTCTCCGAATTCTTTCTGTTATTTCGTTCTGCATCTGTTCAGGGAAGCCAAGTAACTTTGAGTTTCCCTCGAGCGCCGCAATTCTGTTTTTAAGTGTATCTATTATTCTCAGTTTTAAGATGATCTATATCCTTCATGCAAGCAATAGTGAGATTGGACTGGGCCGATATTAATTTATCTACAGATTCAACGTCGATGTTGCATGTATCAATTTTAGTTGTACAATTTTTAATATTTGCGTTGCAGGACTCGATTTTCTCATTGCCACTGTCTAGAGTGACAGATACCGATGTTCGAGTTGCAAGCTTCAATTTCGGCACTACAGAATTAAAGGGATTGTGACAATGCCGATAGTTCCTTCATTATCGCCTTGAATCGTTGTTCTTCAATATTTTCGGATTGTGTAGTTTTCTCTCCATCTACGCATGTTTTAGATCGCCAAGCGGCGATTATTCAGCAGTCGATGTACGCCACACAGTCCGTGAAAGTAACGACTGCAGTTGACACCATAGATAAAATATTTATATGTTGACACATCGGAGGGAACCTCGCGTATCATTCACTGCGATGATTCTGGTGCAGGTTCTACACGTCTGCTTGAAGGGGGACATGTCATGTAGGCTAACTCGTTCCTTGGTATTTGGTATTTTGGTATATTATATACCAGTTGGGCCCAAAAACAACGCCAATAACTATCAAGATTTTTCGAGATTAATTTTCGATGATACGATTAAAATATCTCTAGAAACTTGAATCTAATATTTTAACTATAAAGACTTACTCTTATGTCGGGTAAAAATCGTTTAGATACGTTTAGTTTTCACTAACACTAACACTAAAAATTAGTTAGCAGACGAAAATATACACATCTGTTCACGACAGCTGATCGAACCAAACTTTATTACCTTCTAAGTTAAAGTGAATGTATCTGGCAAAGCGCACTGGTTAAATGGTTTTCTTCTAAGCTGATGAGAATCTCCGATTTAAATACATCCTTAATGCCGCCCATGCCAGATCTAATCTTCATTGAATCTCGGTTGTTTAATTGTCTCGATCTATACGGAGTTCATGACCGAGACATTTGTATGATGTGATCTGTTCGATTTCGCCGCTTAACATGGGCATTTTTCCACTCACCACAAAAATGGTCATAAATTGTGTCTTCGAAATATATATCTTCAATCCGGCCATTACTGAGGTTTGTTGAAGTCTTTCCAACATTTGCGTGGCTTTGTCAATGCTGTCTGATATTAAAACAATATCGGCTGCGATTAGATCTTCTCTGTTCATGCTTACTCCTATATTCTCTCAGCTTATTCGTATACGTATTCCAGCAAAGTTGTAAATAACTTTGGTGATATGGAGTCTTACACAATCAATAGCTGTTTCGTAGATATTCTTAATTATTGCATTGTATCAATGGTCGATTCGACAATGAGCCAGAGCTTGAAGCATTTGTTGTTGGTCTATGGTATCGAACGCCTTTTCGTAGTCTATGAATATAAGAATCAGTGGCTCGTTATAATCCAAACATTTCTCTATTAGAGTTATAATGACCTGCAAGTGATTTGTACCATAACCCCGACAGAATCCAGCCTGTTCGCGTGGCTGATTACTGTCCAATTTATTTGTAAGCCTCTTTGTTATGATTTTCAAAAATAGCTTCTACATATGGGATAAATTAATATTGCTGCTGACCGTAGCGGACGTATATTCACCGAGAAAAATTTAAATAGGATTTTGAAGGAATTTAAAGTAAAAATGAAAAAAATATCATATGGACTCTGTTTTGATTATTATACAATAGTCCAGGTAACGAGAAACAAAATAAGTGTAATCACATAGACAAAAAGTTTCCACCCTGGAGTGAACCAGGAGCGAGTGATAAACATTAAAAAACTATGAATGTTATCTAGTGTTCCTGAATACAAGTGTGTGAAGTGGAATATGAATCTGTGTTAGACCAAGATATTATATCAGTTTGACTGGAAAAGTGTTTTATCTCGACATGAAACAAAAACTCGACATATTAATACAATCTGGGGATGAAATAAAATCGAACATCCAGGAGAATAAGATCACGATGAACTACCTTAAAAACGAGAATGCCGAACTGAAAAAACGAGTCAGCCAACTTGAATCCAAACTAGATATCATGGAAAGGCAGAAAAAGATGAACGACGTCATTTTGCATGGACTAACGGAAATCGAACATCCCTCCAAGGAGTCAACGCTCCAAAAAATCTCAACAATCTTCTCGACAAAATTTAATATCAAATATCAAACTTGAACCATATCATAAACAGGATGTGTATAGAATCGGTTCCAGGAAAGAAGGCACGAATCGTCCAGTTGTACTCAAACTGAATTCCACCCAAATTAAATATGAAATTACCAGAAATGCGAAGCAATTCAAAAATTCACCTTATCACACAAGCTGTGATAGGAGAAAGAATACGTCTATTACCGTACCTGAGAGGAGCAAAAAAAGGGGAAAAAAAGCCTATCTCAAACAAAACGAAATCATTATAGAAAATAACGAAATAGCTAAATCAGAAGAGTTTCAATTACATGACAACATTCAGGAAACAAACATAGTACATCTACCCAAACTTAGCCAAAGAAACCCACTGCTAGTGCTCCCATCTTTACAAGAGCAGGGTTCTTCAGACGGTAATAACAACAGAACAAGAACCTACACACTATATGACAACATTCAGGAAACAAACATAGAACAACCATCCAAATTGACCCAAAGAAACCCACTGCTAGTGATCCCATCTCAACAAGGACAGGGTTCTTCAGACGGTGATAACAACGGAACGAGAACCTACACACTACGAAACAATTCTAAGAGACAATAGCAATCATGTACCAACTCTCATAACACTACTTCACCTCTCGTCCTCATGCATAACATACAGTCACTCCGTAATAAATTAGACGAAGTAAACATTTTTCAAGATGAAAAAGAAAACAGAAATATTGATATAATCTGCTTTTCTGAACATTGGATGCATGATGATGAGATAGCATACTTTCAACTCAATAACTATTCAGCCAATTCTTATTTTTGCCGTAAAACACACACACATGGTAGTACAATCATTTCTATTCACAATAAAATTCACTCGCACTTCGCAAATATCCAACTAATTAGAGCTCATCCCATTGAGAAAGTTATTGAATTTACAATATCGAGTACTAAATTGCTGAAAACGATTGTTATCTGTAGTCCATTGTGTAAGTTCGAAACTTTCTTAAACACTTTCTACGACCAAATCAATGAATTGTATCAAGAATATATGAATTATCACCCAGTCATCATTCAAAGATGGATTGATCTCACTATAACCATTACCAAACCGAAAAGAAAAACAACTTCCTCCACCACAAACGACAATATCTTGATAAAATCACATAGACCCTTTAATATATCAGTAGTTGATATAGGACTTTCTGATTATAGTGCACAATCTTTGTACCTCTCACAGGACCATAAGACTACTGGCGAACATACCTCCAAAATGATAAGATCATATAGCGAAACGAACTTCGCAGAACTTTTTGATTCCACTGACTTCCAATCAATCTACAGCCTAACGGACACAGATGAGGCGTATGAAATGTTCACAGCATAATCAATTCATGCTTTTCCAAAGCTTTTCCTTTGAAAAAGGAGGCCCTCTAACAAAAAAATTCTTTCAAAGGCTGAATAACTTCAGGGCTAAAAAATGATGTAAGAATAAAGGTTTCCTGTTACAACTAAGAAAATATACTAGAAATACAGCGATAATGAATTACATAATTAAATACAAGCAAATTCTAAAGGAAACCATCGCGCATGCCAAGGGTATTTATATCGGTAACATGATCTGTTCCTCACAAAACCAACCTAAAACTACAAGGCAGGTAGTCAACTATCTTACCAGAAAAAAACCTTCCAAGCAAGACAAAATAATGATAAATAAAAATTGCACTATAATTGAAAACGCACTCGAAGTGGCAGAAGAGTTCAAAAATGTTTTCGTTAATATCGCTATTCACACAAAACCAAACCTAAGAGAAAAAAACCTTCGGAACATGAAAATGAATTTCATTGATACCTTCTTTCTTGTTCCCGTCACAGAAGAAGATATTTTAGATTGCGTCAGTGCTTAAAAACCTTAACTATCAATAGGGATCGACGGCATACCGATGACATTTATCAAAAGACAGGCAAATAGGTTAAAGACCCTTTTAACATATTTATTCAACCTATCCTTATCTACCGGGGTTTTTCCAAAAAATTACAAAAAATCAATAGTAATCCCCATCTAAAAAGGAAACGCATTCGACATCAATAATTACAGAGGTATCTCCCTGCGCCCTACTGTTGGACAAACTGGAATATTACGGTATCCGAGGTGTTGCCATGAAGTGGATTCAAACGTACATCTTCCACCGAGATATACTGGTTAAAATCGAAGATATACATAATTCAACATTAACCTATTATCACTCAGAACCGATGACTGTGCAGGCCGGCGTACCACATCCCACGCTATTCTTGATTTATGTGAACGATATTGTTTACAACTTCCCTCAGTTTCATTCTTGCATTTTTGCAGATGATACAAGCTTAATAAACCGCAAAAATGAAAAAAATTTGATGCTTGCAGCACAAATCATAATTAATAAATTACATGACTGTTTTTCAGCAAACAAACTTTCCTTGAATATTGACAAAACTAAAAGCATACGATTCAATCTCTAACGCGAAAATTAGGATATAGGTCTTATAGTGGAAGGAAAAACTATCAATCCATCAGATACAACAAAGTTCTTAAGTATTCTCATTGACGTTAAATTGACATGGACAGAACATGTCAGTCAACTCAATTCCAAACTATGCAAAGCAACATTTGACTTACGCAACATCAAAATTAATACTACTAATAAAATTACTACATCTCCATGTTTGCTATGCCCTTGATGAATATTTTTCATTCAACTTCCACTGGTTAACAAGGATGATTCCTTGTTGCCTATTCCTATAATCTTGAAATTCGTTTTTGTTTCTTTCTCATTGGCTTTTTTAGTTGTGTAAACTGTTATACGATGGAACTTATTTATTTTTATTATATTAGTTTTCAATATTATTATTATATTTTTTTATAATTTTCTTACTGACTGGTATTCACATCCCCCATTTGCGGCTTACAATGTTATTTTAAAAAATCATTAAGGTTATTGGTCAGCATTTTCCTTAAACCTTTGGCAATAGGTAATGATTCAAGGTATTTTATCTAAGAATGTAGATACTAATTTACAAAAACTATGCACCTACTTGGGAAATAAATTTCTATCTATCTATCTATGTAAAAGGTTAATTGATCGGTAGTTTCTTAATTGAGTGAGGGTTGTATCCTTCACTATTTCGTCTTCTCCTAGTGATTTTTTTTTAATTTTGGAGACGGAAGCTTCTATTTTTTTAACTCTTATTTCAGGGATATCTTCAGATCCTACATTTTAAATTTCCGGTATTTTCCTCAGTTCAAGAAGTTCCACATCCTTTTAATAAAGCTCTTGGTAAAAGTTTTTCGCAATGCATTTATCTCGCATCTCTCTTCTCTCCCTCTTTGGGTACCTCGTATTTTGTCAAGGAAGAGAAACTGCTCTTCCTTATCTTTAACCTTTTCGATATGTCTTTCTTGAGCCTCTTTTAGCGTGCGACTTATTTATCTGCTTCAATTTTCTATACTGATCTCCTCCTACTTTAGATCTTGCGTGTTTAAAATTTTACGATTTAGTTAACGTTTGGTCCATAGTTTCAGAAAAACCGAATATGTTGGAAGAAAACAGGGTTATAGTAGGCCAAAAAAGAGATTCCCTACCTTCGTTAATCACGGTAGTTTATGCTACAAATGCGGAAAGGGGCGACAATCGTGATTTTGCAACATGAGCCTAGGCTTATGTCACAACGAGCAAAGGCGAGTCTTAACAACCACACAAGTCCGAGAGGTAATATGAAGCGAATGTTGTTTCATGATTGTCAGTTTTTTCCCTTCGCTCACGTGCAGGATACATCATTTTTTGCAACAACTGCATTGAAAGTTAAATTTCATACAGTCGTTATTTCTTTGATCACTGCGTTGAAATTTTTGACAGTGGAAAAATTGAATGCTGGTCCCACTCGCTATTGCCATAAAATTCCATGTTGTCATCAAATGTGTGGGTATCGAGTACTTTCGCCTCGATAATCAACTCTCGACTTTCCAGCCAGGTGTTGTCAAAATGAAATTATGCAAAGAATTGAAGACCAATTAGGCATTTATGCCAGCAAGTTGGTGATTTAAGTTATGATAACTAGATGCCCAATATTATTACAGACATTATTGTTTTTGTTCTTTTTCCACACCAATTAATGACTAAGACGAATCGAAATTAAGAAATGAATAACGCTGTCGAGAAATCAATAACTTATCTCAATTACTAATAAAGGTTTTTGGAAATAAGAGAAAACGTGTTATGAAATGTTTGGAGGTAGAAAGAAGACATTTTCAACAGTTATTATTATCAAAATTTATTCTGGTTTGTCTTTGATCAGAAGAAATAAATTATCTCTTGATAATACATCTTGAGATGTATGGATTTAGAGGTTGTGCCCTTGATTGGTTCCAGTCATATCTTAAAAATCGGACACAAAGAGTATTCATTGGACTAAAATCGCGGGAATATTAACTGCAGCGTTCCACAGGGATCAGTTTTACTCTTTCTGCTATACGTGAATGATCTGGCTCTTCTTGATATTCAGGGCAAGTTCAAGTTTGCTGACGACACCACCATTTTGTGGCAGGCAAAAGATTCTTTATCCTTGGAAAAAAACATTCAGAGTGATTTAAAAAAAGTCAAGGAATGGTGTGAATGCAATTCGCTTGCCTTGAATATTAACAAGACAAAATTACTCTCCATTAAATGTAACATTGAAGGTATTTCTATTGGACTCGATAAAATGGAAAATAATAACAACGTAAAATTTCTTGGCCTATGTATTGACAACCAACTGAGATTCCATGAACACATATTCTCTCTCAGTAGCGAGCTGGCATCGGGTTGCTACGCAGTAAAAGTTGCGGCAAGTGAGATTGGTTCAGAAACAGCCAGAACAGTATATTATGCCCAGGTGGAATCTCACCTCAGATACGGGATTGCCTTCTGGGGTATGTGCACTCAAGAAAAGTTTAACAGTGTATTCATCCTACAGAAAAGAGCACTACGATATATGTGTGGAGTATCTCCCAAGCAATCCTGCAAACCACTCTTCGCCTCACAAAGAATATTGACTTTAACTTGCCTACTCATACTAGAAAGCGTATGCCTAGTCTTTAAGAACCGTAATAATTCAGAAAATCCGCAATTGTATCACAGAACTCGTTGGACAAAAAAATGTAATATACCTTTGCCTATACCCTCCCCGAACCTGGTCAGGAAATCAATTATATATGAAGGCATTAAAATGTATAACCACTTACCCGTACGCATTAAGATCATTACCTCGTTCAAAACATTCCGTAATTCTGTAAAATATGTGTTGGTCGAGGGAGCTTTTTATAATTTGGACGAATACTACTCTGAGAATTGGAAACACGGTTTATGCTGATGATTTCGAGTAACTGTACCACAGTAATGAATTGTCCTTACAATATGTTTATATCTTTGTACGTTAATGGCTAAGTTCATAAACTAGTATTATGTAAGTTAGTAATTTAGTATACAATAGCAGGTACGAAAGTAGTAGCCGTTAAGAGAGCCATCTCTTCTCTGATAGTAATATGTAGTATGTAGTGTAAATTAGTGTTATTAAATTATATTTGTGTACTTCAATGAGCCTATATATTCTCAAACTACTTCAGTATTATGCAAGTTAGTAATGTAGTATATTAGTCTGAATGTAGTGTAGTTTAGTTCTTGTGATATATATATATATATATATATATATATATATATATATATATATATATATATATATATATATATATATATATGGTTTTCTTGGAATACAGGCTCAGTGGTTTGATTAACTTATTTTTATTTATTCTATACCATTATAATTAATTTTTATAAGAACAAAACGTTTCGACCATATGTGGTCTTTTTCAATTGTTAAAAATTAAGATTAGCTGTAATATAAAACAATAATTTTTAATGTAATTTTTCTATGAATTGAACTAAAACTTACCTAAAATGCATAGTTCGTAGAAAACCAGATATATAATAAAAATTAAAATATAATTCTGTTTGGGTCGACCATTTAAAATTGAAAATTAAAACTGTATTCTATATAATTGTTGAGAGTTATATCATTCTAGCATCTTCTTCCAGTTTCTTTTTTCTTTTTTTTTTTATTCTTCTTGTTCATTTTATGGAAAAAACTTTTTATATTTACTTTTATACCTGTTGTCTTTCAGCGTGTGAATAGATGTTTAATTTGGAGCACGTTGCGAAAATAAAATGGTGTTGCCGGAAATATGTGTCAGGAAATTAAAGTTAATATTTATTTTTGACTTTTGACATTTGAGTAGACGAGAAAATTTTTGTGGATTCATCTCGTTTTAGGTTTTGTGCTTTATAGAATATTATTATATATGGTACTTAAATTTTTAATATCGGTTTTTGAATTTATTGTGTTTGGATTATTTTTTATATATATCATTTCTAGAATTTTTCGTTTAAATGTGTGTTTTTCAGTGGTTAATATTTTAGTTTCGTTGAAATTGAATTTATGTTTCTCTTGTTCTTCGTGATTTGTGAGGGCGGTTTTATTTTTCTTGTCATATTTATGTCCTTTGATTCGATTTTCGATATATTGGCATGATTCTCCTATATATGTGCTATTGCAATCGTTGCATGGTATCTCATAGACAGAATGTGTAATTTTGTTTTTGTCTGTTTTGGCTTTTAATTTGGTGTATGTTTTTTTCAATAGGTTGTGAGGTTTGTGACTGACGGGTATGTTGTGGTTTTTGAATAATTTTTGGATGTTTTCTGATAGTTTGTCTATATATGGGAGTGTGAGGTAGTTATGGTTTTCGTCTTTTTTTGTTCTCATTTGTTTATTTGTATTGTATGTTGCATGAATTTTGGCGCGGAAAGTTTTATTTATAAGATTTTCTGGGTAACAGTTTTGTTTAAGTACTAATTTTGCCTTATCTATCGATTTCTTACGGTATTGTGGGTCAGAAAGTCTTATTGCTCTATCAGCCAAGCTGTTGGATACTGCTTTTTTTGTGATATGGGATGTTTTGATTTGAAGTGCAAGTATCTACCGGACCAAGTACTTTTGGTATACCATTCTGTTTGTAAGTTATTATTTTTGTGATGGAGTGTTAGATCAAGGAAATTTATTTTATTGTTTTTCTCAGTTTCAATGGTGAATTTTATTTTGTCATGGTATGAGTGGAAAAGATTAAGGATGTCATTTTCTTTATCTTGGGGGATAGCTGTTAAACAGTCATCAACGTATCTATAAAAGAAAGGAATATGGAAATTTGCGGTCGGCAATATTTCATTTTCTGTCTTCAAGTACCAATTGCGCAATACAGCTGGAGATGGATGAACCCATAGCACAACCATAAATTTGTTGGTAAAATTTGTTTTTATATTTAAAATATGTCGAATTAAGTGTGAGTTCAATAGCTTTTTTAAATTCTGTTTGGGGAATGTCTGTGTATTGTTTAATCTCATTCCATTTTTTGTCGATGATTTTCAGTGCAATGTCTATAGGAATATTTGTATATAAAGAGACTACATCGAGGGATGTAATGATATAGTTATTGGGAATATATTTATTTTTCATCATTTCTTTAAAATGCCATGAGTCTTTTATGTATGAGTCGGTTTTGTTTATTATTTTATTTATTATTTGTTTCAAAAATTTTCATAATTTGTTAAATGGTGATTGGATGGATGAAACAATTGGTCTTAGAGGATAGCTGGCTTTGTGAAGTTTTGGTTGACCATAAATCTTTGGTGGTAAGGCATTGTTTATTGTTAAATTTTGTGCTGTTGTTGGAGATATATAATTTTGTTCTTTCCATTTTCTAATTAACTCATTGTTTTTATTTTGGTATCTTTTTGTTGGATCAGATTTAATTTCTTTGTATGTTGTTTTGTCAGATAGTAGTTCATTCATTTTAGTATCGTAAGTATCTGAGTTCATTATTACTGTTTTATTTGTTTTGTCTGGTTTAAGAACTATAAGGTTCGGGTTGTTTTTTAAAAAATGTTTGGTTTTTTGAAATCTGATATGAGTTTTTTATTTATGTGATCTTGCGATTGTCATTGGTTTTTTCTTTTTGTTTTTCGGAAATTCGTTAAAATATTGCAACATGTAGCTCTGATCTCGTCTTTTTCTGAATTTGGTAATTTTTGTATAGAGGCTTCGATATTTGCTATTATTTCAGGAATGGGTATATTTTCATTATTTTCTAAAGGTATTGCAAAATTAGGACCAAGACCAAGAGTTTTGATTGCGTAGTCAGGTAGTGCGGTATCTGATATGTTTTCTGTCCAAGTATTTGGTATATTTAGATTATTATTTTGTGTTGAGGATTGTTTTATCTTATTGAACTTTTTTATGTTGTTAACTTTAGTTTTATTGAATAGCTTGTTGTATTTGCGGTTTTGAAATTGTGAAAAAAGGTTGAAGTGGTCTATGGATATTTTATTTTTGAGTTTCTCTAATTGAGATTTTATTTCTTTTGATAATGAGAAAAGGTGTTTTATTGTGTCTGATATAATTGTATTTAGTAATCTTACCTTAAAACTATATAGTATCTGGTTTTCGAAATTCTGCATTAGGTTTACAGAGTGGAAAGTGATATGTTTCAAATTTAAATTGAGAAAATTAGGGAAAATTCCTTCGCTGCGGCATCTAAGTAGGAAATTTCTTCTGTTTTTGGAGTTGGCCATTTTTGTATGTAACTTGATTGAGTTCTTCATATATTCAGCGGCTTCGTTTCCATAGTTTCTTGATATGTGGTTAAGGTTGAAAAGCATATTCTCACCCATGCTTGTTTATATTCTTTTTTATGTAGATTCTTGAGCTTGGATATATTTTTTTTT
The DNA here is from genome assembly GCA_958507055.1 of Crioceris asparagi. NCBI lineage: Eukaryota > Metazoa > Arthropoda > Insecta > Coleoptera > Chrysomelidae > Crioceris > Crioceris asparagi. The sequence continues at coordinate 49,521,836 of OY293829.1, forward strand.
CCTTAGGTTTTCTTGGGATACAGATACTTGGACAGAAAACATATCAGATACCGCACTACCTGACTACGCAATCAAAACTCTTGGTCTTGGTCCTAATTTTGCAATACCTTTAGAAAATAATGAAAATATACCCATTCCTGAAATAATAGCAAATATCGAAGCCTCTATACAAAAATTACCAAATTCAGAAAAAGACGAGATCAGAGCTACATGTTGCAATATTTTAACGAATTTCCGAAAAACAAAAAGAAAAAACCAATGCCAATCGCAAGATCACATAAATAAAAAACTCATATCAGATTTCAAAAGAACCAAACATTTTTTAAAAAACAACCCGAACCTTATAGTTCTTAAACCAGACAAAACAAATAAAACAGTAATAATGAACTCAGATACTTACGATACTAAAATGAATGAACTACTATCTGACAAAACAACATACAAAGAAATTAAATCTGATCCAACAAAAAGATACCAAAATAAAAACAATGAGTTAATTAGAAAATGGAAAGAACAAAATTATATATCTCCAACAACAGCACAAAATTTAACAATAAACAATGCCTTACCACCAAAGATTTATGGTCAACCAAAACTTCACAAAGCCGGCTATCCTCTAAGACCAATTGTTTCATCCATCCAATCACCATTTAACAAATTATGAAAATTTTTGAAACAAATAATAAATAAAATAATAAACAAAACCGACTCATACATAAAAGACTCATGGCATTTTAAAGAAATGATGAAAAATAAATATATTCCCAACAACTATATCATTACATCCCTCGATGTAGTCTCTTTATATACAAATATTCCTATAGACCTTGCACTGAAAATCATCGACAAAAAATGAGAGAGAGAATGAGATTAAACAATACACAGACATTCCCCAAACAGAATTTAAAAAAGCTATTGAACTCACACTTAATTCGACATATTTTAAATATAAAAACAAATTTTACCAACAAATTTATGGTTGTGCTATGGGTTCATCCATCTCCAGCTGTATTGCGCAATTGGTACTTGAAGACTTAGAAAATGAAATATTGCCGACCGCAAATTTCCATATTCCTTTCTTTTATAGATACGTTGATGACTGTCTAACAGCTATCCCCCAAGATAAAGAAAATGACATCCTTAATCTTTTCCACTCATACCATGACAAAATAAAATTCACCATTGAAACTGAAAAAAACAATAAAATAAATTTCCTTGATCTAACACTCCATCACAAAAACAATAACTTACAAATAGAATGGTATACCAAAAGTACTTGGTCCGGTAGATACTTGCACTTCAAATCAAAACATCCCATATCACAAAAAAAAGCAGTAATCAACAGCTTGGCTGATAGAGCAATAAGACTTTCTGACCCACAATACCGTAAGAAATCGATAGATAAGGCAAAATTAGTACTTAAACAAAACTGTTACCCAGGAAATCTTATAAATAAAACTTTCCGCGCCAAAATTCATGCAACATACAATACAAATAAACAAATGAGACCAAAAAAAGACGAAAACCATAACTACCTCACACTCCCATATATAGACAAACTATCAGAAAACATCCAAAAATTATTCAAAAACCACAACATACCCGTCAGTCACAAACCTCACAACCTATTGAAAAAAACATACACCAAATTAAAAGCCAAAACAGACAAAAACAAAATTACACATTCTGTCTATGAGATACCATGCAACGATTGCAATAGCACATATATAGGAGAATCATGCCAATATATCGAAAATCGAATCAAAGGACATAAATATGACAAGAAAAATAAAACCGCCCTCACAAATCACGAAGAACAAGAGAAATATAAATTCAATTTCAACGAAACTAAAATATTAACCACTGAAAAACACACATTTAAACGAAAAATTCTAGAAATGATATATATAAAAAATAATCCAAACACAATAAATTCAAAAACCGATATTAAAAATTTAAGTACCATATATAATAATATTCTATAAAGCACAAAACCTAAAACGAGATGAATCCACAAAAATTTTCTCGTCTACTCAAATGTCAAAAGTCAAAAATAAATATTAACTTTAATTTCCTGCCACATATTACCGGCAACACCATTTTATTTTCGCAACGTGCTCCAAATTAAACATCTATTCACACGCTGAAAGACAACAGGTATAAAAGTAAATATAAAAAGTTTTTTCCATAAAATGAACAAGAAGAATAAAAAAAAAAGAAAAAAGAAACTGGAAGAAGATGCTAGAATGATATAACTCTCAACAATTATATAGAATACAGTTTTAATTTTCAATTTTAAATGGTCGACCCAAACAGAATTATATTTTAATTTTTATTATATATCTGGTTTTCTACGAACTATGCATTTTAGGTGAGTTTTAGTTCAATTCATAGAAAAATTACATTAAAAATTATTGTTTTATATTACAGCTAATCTTAATTTTTAACAATTGAAAAAGACCACATATGGTCGAAACGTTTTGTTCTTATAAAAATTATAATGGTATAGAATAAATAAAAATAAGTTAATCAAACCACTGAGCCTGTATCCCAAGAAAACCTAAGGAAAAAAAATATATCCAAGCTCACGAATCTACATAAAAAACTATATATATATATAGATATAGTTTTTAACTTTGTCAATAAGAACCTTTTTCTTTGACAATAAAGTATATTTTCTCTCTCTCTCTCTCTCTCTTAAGATTGACAAGTAACGTTTTAATTTACAATATTATTCAATTTCAGGTTATTCGATTAAAGTCACGCTACCCATTTACAAAGCCTAATAATAATAGGTATAATGTTTTTTTTGATTACTCGATATTTGGTTAATTTGATTTAGGGAGAGTTTTGTTAAATAGAAGAATCGATTGCAGACTAAATATTACTGAAGGAAACCGATACAAATCAAGAGAGTAAAGAATGTGGGAAACTCTAGTAGGTACAATAATGAAATCGTTTGTGACTTTTTTTGGGAAAAATCAAAGTTAATTTCGATGTACCTACCTAGGTAGGCAACTCAATTGACATTGGCCGTGCCCATAGAAGTGACTGAATACCAATCGCTTAGTTTTCAGTAACCACTAAATTCTCTTGGACACGACGATGCATCCTTTAGCTCATTTGTTAAACTGACGTTTGTCAAAAGAATTGAAATAATTTAATCGACAATTAAACATAATGGAAAATTTAAAATGGAAGAAGAAACAGTATTTCTGTTCAATATATCTCTAAAAAGATTATGTAGTAAACGAAATGGTAGATAGCCATAATGGTTGTTAGCAGAAACAAAAGATAGATTATGTTCCACTCATGATAAAGAAACAAAGGTATGCCGATGCTCATACCGAAAATGACGTACTATAAGCACCGCTTACCTAACAATAGCTGTGCTATAAGAGTGTTCACTTTAGTTGTTGTTTATTTCAAATAAAAATATCTCTATTTTGATTTATTTGATATTTGATTATGATAGATAAAATGGAAATTATTGTTACTTTTCATCATTATGAGCTGGCATTTTTCCATAAAACATGTCTAACTACACTCTGAGAAAATTTTAATGGGAAATGATATAAAAAATAGCTATATTCAAATAAGGTGAGTAGATTTGATATTTGATTATGATAGATAAAATGGAAATTATTGTTACTTTTCATCATTATGAGCTGGCATTTTTCCATAAAACATGTCTAACTACACTCTGAGAAAATTTTAATGGGAAATGATATAAAAAATAGCTATATTCAAATAAGGTGAGTAGATATCAGGTACGTATCTAATATTTTAGAAAAAATATCAGTATTTTCAGAGACAGACGAAGCATTTGTTGGTTTGTTTTTGGTATTTACAGAACTCTCTAGGAGCAAGATGCATAAGATAATGTAGTGAAGCAGTTATGTGAATGTTACAAAGTAGATACCTAGGTATATTTCTGATGGAAGAATGTACCTATGCAACATAAGTCTTACGTCCTCTAAGTTCTCATTTGAAAAGTGCTGGAAATAATAGGAGTGTTAAAAAAGTCGTTAAGAAAACACTATCAAAGATCAACAAAAAAAAAAAAAAACTCGAAGTCTTCTCCACGGTTTATTATTAAGGATTAATTAATTACTGAGACATGTTTCGAGATTGTACAATCTCATTTTCAATCAAAATATAGAAATTCTGTAACAAATTAAAAGGAAAATTATGTAGTTAAAATACAAAATGGTGGATAGAATACTCACATGGCTATGAAATTATGAAAATTAAGAGAAGAAAAACATTATGTAAACGATCCCCAAAAATATTTGAAAATAAAAGAAATAACTTATCCCGTTATGAAAATGGAATTAAAAATTAAAAATTAAAAATTAAAAATTAAAAATTAAAAATTAAAAATTAAAAATTAAAAATTAAAAATTAAAAATTAAAAATTAAAAATTAAAAATTAAAAATTAAAAATTAAAAATTAAAAATTAAAAATTAAAAATTAAAAATTAAAAATTAAAAATTAAAAATTAAAAATTAAAAATTAAAAATTAAAAATTAAAAATTAAAAATTAAAAATTAAAAATTAAAAATTAAAAATTAAAAATTAAAAATTAAAAATTAAAAATTAAAAATTAAAAATTAAAAATTAAAAATTAAAAATTAAAAATTAAAAATTAAAAATTAAAAATTAAAAATTAAAAATTAAAAATTAAAAATTAAAAATTAAAAATTAAAAATTAAAAATTAAAAATTAAAAATTAAAAATTAAAAATTAAAAATTAAAAATTAAAAATATTAAAAATCTGTTTATAGGATCTTCGTTTCATTCATACAAGCAGAGCCTGTTTATATGGATGTACATTAATTCATTCTCCCACAGCAGCAAAAAAATGGACCGACGTTATTAGTTGGTGCACAGAATAAGTATTTTTTACAAAAAATTGGACCGACGTCATAAGTTGATGCACTGAAAAATACAAAATCATATTAATTCTATTGGTGCTGTTACCTTTGATGTTGTGCAGTTGCAGTTAAATTGATAACTTTCGGCACCAATTTCACAAGTACCAGTACCGATAGAAATCATATCATTTTGTATTTTTCAATGCATCTACTAATAACTTCGGTCCAATTTTTTGTAAAAAATGTTGATTTTACACTTTTGGTGGAAATACACATAAGTATTTTAGATGTTACCATTTTACCATCGTTTTAACTCGAAAACCGTAACTCTAAGGAAAAAATGCTCATTATAAATGTTGCTACAAATAACTAGGTCTTTTATATCAAACCAATAGATTTTCAATTTTAGAAATAAATCGCCGTCTCCACATAGCAAAATAAATATATTTGAGAATTTAACATGCCTGTACTTCGGAAACTGTAACTCTTTTGAAAAAAATTCAATTTAAACGGTTCAAATTAATCAAAAATCATCAAAGTCGAATTGTGTACCTCCTCCGTTCGGGGTTAGTCGGTCAAAAAATTAAAGTAAATAAGAAACAACTTAATTTTTGGTAATATTTAAATAACTTGTACAATATTTCAGTTTCTAGCTTGTTAACATCTTTGATAGTGATAATGGTTGTAGAAGTCCATTCTCGAAGTGAAGTGATATGGTAAGATCAACAAAAAAAAAAAAAGTCTTCTCCACAGATTATTATTAAGGATTAATTAATTACTGAGACATGTTTCGAGATTGTACAATCTCATTTTCAATCAAAATATAGAAATTCTGTAACAAATTAAAAGGAAAATTATGTAGTTAAAATACAAAATGGTGGATAGAATACTCACATGGCTATGAAATTATGAAAATTAAGAGAAGAAAAACATTATGTAAACGATCCCCAAAAATATTTGAAAATAAAAGAAATAACTTATCCCGTTATGAAAATGAAATTAAAAATAAAAAATTAAAAATTAAAAATTAAAAATTAAAAATATTAAATAAAGTCACATTCTAAAAATAAAAAATAAAAATAAGAAACGAAATTCTACGTCCGGTCACATGTCCGAGTATGATTATTCGTGCCCGGTGACTACATATTGGTCAGCTGATGGTAAAAGAGAAATATTTCTGGTTGGGGATCGTTTAAATAGTTTTCCAATTACATCTAACTAGAGCCATCTAATGTTGGATAGTGAATATTTTGAAGTTTAATAATGAGAAAGATAATTTAAATAGTAGAATACTGTAATATTTGACAAAGAATTATAGACAAGAGGTTAGGAGAAGCACAATAATAAAATAAATGTTTATAAACAAGTTCAAAAGTCAAAAGTTTAAGGAGTTGAAAAACTGTATGCAGTCAAAGTTGCTTTGTTCATTAAGTGATATAGTTCGTGGGTTATTATTGTTGGAATTGATCTCGAAAATCTCAAGAATGTTCAACAACCGGCCTTTTGGAGCATGGTGTAATATTTTAACGTCATTGTTGATATTGAAGGTATGTTTATTATTGATTACATGATTAGCGAAAGAACTTTTTGAATTGATATGGTAATAAGGTGTTGTAAGAAACAGAGATTTATATTTATCTATTATTTTAGCGTGTTCATCTATTCTAATACTTATTTTTCTGCCAGTTTGACCTATGTATTTGGCTGGGCAATCAGAACAAGAGATCTCGTAAACTCCGGATCTATCAAGAGGGTTGATCTGGTCTTTAACATGGACCAACATCCCATAAATTGTGTTATGGGTGGAGAAGCAAACTTTTAGTTCCTGGTTATGGTGTTGGAAAATGTTTCGGATTTCTTGTGAAGCTTTGCCGATGTAAGGTAATGAGCAGAACTTAGTTGATATCGTAGGTACAATTATGTTCCTGTTTATGTGTTTTGTCAAGTGTCTGTGATATATTCTATCTATGAATTGAATAGGGTAGTCATTGTTGGTGCCAATTTGTTTAATGATGTTAAGTTCCTTGTTAAAATTTCTTACACTGATCGGGATGGAGAACAGTCTATGAAAAAGTGCGTTGAAGGAGCTCAGTTTATGTGATATCGGGTGACAAGAATAATAGGGAATGATATTGTCTGTATGTGTCGGTTTTCTATAAATTGAGAAACTCAAATTATTATCACTATTAGTTATCAGAATATCCAAGAAAGGTAGGCGATTGTTAACTTCTAAATCCATTGTGAAGGAAATAGCTGGGTGTAGCGAGTTCAAGAATGTTAAAAGTAAGTTTAGTTGGGTTAAGCTACCATCGATAAGCACTAAACAATCGTCTACATATCTGTAGTAGAAAAGAATCTTATCATAGTGAATGAAATCCTGGAACTTTGTTTCATGACAAAGTTTGAAATTTTATTGATTAAATCTTTGGTGTTTTTTATGGAATAATGGTTATGGAAATCGGTTAAGTCTCTAATTAGTTTGTTAAGCCATGAAGATAATTTCGATGTGGGTGAATTACAATAGGAAACAACAGGTCTAATAGGAATACCTGTTTTGTGAATTTTTGGTAAGCCATATAATGGGGGTGTGGACGGGTTCATGGGGATTAGTCTATCTTTATTAGATTCGAAGTATATGATGGTAGTTAACGTAATATCTAGATCTTTTTTCACCTGTCTAATATATTTGGTTGTAGGATCAGAATCTAATTTTTGGAAGCAGTCCGAGGACAGGAAGTTGATGACTTTGCTCACATAGTCCGGCCGATCCGGGATAACAAGACAATTACCTTTATCTGCTTTTGAAATTACTAAATTGTTATGTTTGACTTTGTTTGTAATATGATTCATAATAAATCTCAGCTTCTTATCCTCATTATTATATGTAATGTTTGAATTAAAAGTGAAATTCCTATTTAACACACGTGCAATATCACTTCTGATTAAATCTTTGTTATTGAAATTTAAGGTCTCAATTATTTTTTCACTCTCTATAGCAAGTAGTTGAAAATCTTTTCTATCTTTGGGTTTATGTATGTTAAATTTTAAGCCTAAGTTAAGAACTCTCAATTCACGTTCGCTAAAGGTAGTTGAGGATTTGTTCATCACTCTCTGATGGAAAGTGTGATCCGAGAACTTGTTAGTTGTATGTATATATATGTATATAGCTTGTTTATTAACTTTTGGTGCTTCTCCTTAGCTTTATGTTCAATGTAGTCCAAGAGGTTTCTATGAAGTACATCCAGTTCCAAGAAGTCCAGGGTAGATGCCAATTTCAAGTAGAGCCATTTGAGATGGATGTTGATGGTGTTGATTTTGTGGTATAATGATTTAACTTCTTGTTTGATCCACGTCGTGGTACCAATGTGGATGGCTTTTTTGGCTGCTGGAATGGTAATCCTGGATTGTAGGGAGATGTACTTGGGAGTGAGTCCTTTCCTGAGGCATTCATTATTAAACCATATGTCCAGGGAACATGTTTTCCGTCTTAATAACAGAACTTTGTATTGTCGGACTAATATTGCTCGACTAGCATCTTGATAATGGTTGTAGAAGTCCATTCTCCAAAGATAGAAAAGATTTTCAACTACTTGCTATAGAGAGTGAAAAAATAATTGAGACCTTAAATTTCAATAACAAAGATTTAATCAGAAGTGATATTGCACGTGTGTTAAATAGGAATTTCACTTTTAATTCAAACATTACATATAATAATGAGGATAAGAAGCAGAGATTTATTATGAATCATATTACAAACAAAGTCAAACATAACAATTTAGTAATTTCAAAAGCAGATAAAGGTAATTGTCTTGTTATCCTGGATCGGCCGGTCTATGTGAGCAAAGTCATCAACTTCCTGTCCTCGGACTGCTTCCAAAAATTAGATTCTGATCCTACAACCAAATATATTAGACAGGTGAAAAAAGATCTAGATAATACGTTAACTACCATCATATACTTCGAATCTAATAAAGATAGACTAATCCCCATGAACCCGTCCACACCCCTATTATATGGCTTACCAAAAATTCACAAAACAGGTATTCCTATTAGACCTGTTGTTTCCTATTGTAATTCACCCACATCGAAATTATCTTCATGGCTTAACAAACTAATTAGAGACTTAACCGATTTCCATAACCATTATTCCATAAAAAACACCAAAGATTTAATCAATAAAATTTCAAACTTTGTCATACCAGATAATTCCATTCTAGTATCATTCGATGTAGTCAATCTCTTCCCTAGTATCCCACCAGATGATTGTATTCAACTAGTTAGGAACCTCCTCTTTGAATCAGGCACTAACTTTCAACATTGCCTCAATATTTGCCATCTTTTGGACACGGTCCTGAAACAAAACTTTTTTAAATTCAACAATGAAATTTTCGCTCAATCAACGGGTCTAGCTATGGGCAGTAACCTATCTCCTTTGTTGGCCGAAATTTTTATGAACAATTTGGAAACAAAGTTCCAGGATTTCATTCACTATGATAAGATTCTTTTCTACTACAGATATGTAGACGATTGTTTAGTGCTTTTCGATGGTAGCTTAACCCAACTAAACTTACTTTTAACATTCTTGAACTCGCTACACCCAGCTATTTCCTTCACAATGGAATTAGAAGTTAACAATCGCCTACCTTTCTTGGATATTCTGATAACTAAAAGTGATAATAATTTGAGTTTCTCAATTTATAGAAAACCGACACATACAGACAATATCATTCCCTATTATTCTTGTCACCCGATATCACATAAACTGAGCTCCTTCAACGCACTTTTTCATAGACTGTTCTCCATCCCGATGAGTGTAAGAAATTTTAACAAGGAACTTAACATCATTAAACAAATTGGCACCAACAATGACTACCCTATTCAATTCATAGATAGAATATATCACAGACACTTGACAAAACACATAAACAGGAACATAATTGTGCCTACGATATCAACTAAGTTCTGCTCATTACCTTACATCGGCAAAGCTTCACAAGAAATCCGAAACATTTTCCAACACCATAACCAGGAACTAAAAGTTTGCTTCTCCACCCATAACACAATTTATAGGATGTTGGTCCATGTTAAAGACCAGATCAACCCTCTTGATAGATCCGGAGTTTACGAGATCTCTTGTTCTGATTGCCCAGCCAAATACATAGGTCAAACTGGCAGAAAAATAAGTATTAGAATAGATGAACACGCTAAAATAATAGATAAATATAAATCTCTGTTTCTTACAACACCTTATTACCATATCAATTCAAAAAGTTCTTTCGCTAATCATGTAATCAATAATAAACATACCTTCAATATCAACAATGACGTTAAAATATTACACCATGCTCCAAAAGGCTGGTTGTTGAACATTCTTGAGATTTTCGAGATCAATTCCAACAATAATAACCCACGAACTACATCACTTAATGAACAAAGCAACTTTGACTGCATACAGTTTTTCAACTCCTTAAACTTTTGAGTTTTGAACTTGTTTATAAACATTTATTTTATTGTTGTGCTTCTCCTAACCTCTTGTCTATAATTCTTTGTCAAATATTACAGTATTCTACTATTTAAATTATCTTTCTCATTATTAAACTTCAAAATATTCACTATCCAACATTAGATGGCTCTAGTTAGATGTAATTGGAAAACTATTTAAACGATCCCCAACCAGAAATATTTCTCTTTTACCATCAGCTGACCAATATGTAGTCACCGGGCACGAATAATCATACTCGGACATGTGACCGGACGTAGAATTTCGTTTCTTATTTTTTTTTTTTATTTTTAGAATGTGACTTTATTTAACATTTTTAATTTTTAATTTTTAATTTTTAATTTCATTTTCATAACGGGATAAGTTATTTCTTTTATTTTCAAATATTTTTGGGGATCGTTTACATAATGTTTTTCTTCTCTTAATTTTCATAATCTCATAGCCATGTGAGTATTCTATCCACCATTTTGTATTTTAACTACATAATTTTCCTTTTAATTTGTTACAGAATTTCTATATTTTGATTGAAAATGAGATTGTACAATCTCGAAACATGTCTCAGTAATTAATTAATCCTTAATAATAAACTGTGGAGAAGACTTCGAGTTTTTTTTTTGTTGATCTTACCATATCACTCCACTTCGAGAATGGACTTCTACAACCATTATCACTATCAAAGATGTTTACAAGCTAGAAACTGAAATATTGTACAAGTTATTTAAATATTACCAAAAATTAAGTTGTTTCTTATTTACTTTAATTTTTTGACCGACTAACCCCGAACGGAGGAGGTACACAATTCGACTTTGATGATTTTTGATTAATTTGAACCGTTTAAATTGAATTTTTTTCAAAAGAGTTACAGTTTCCGAGGTACAGGCATGTTAAATTCTCAAATATATTTATTTTGCTATGTGGAGACGGCGATTTATTTCTAAAATTGAAAATCTATTGGTTTGACATAAAAGACCTAGTTATTTGTAGCAACATTTATAATGAGCATTTTTTCCTTAGAGTTACGGTTTTCGAGTTACAACTATGGTAAAATGGTAACATCTAAAATACTTATGTGTATTTCCACCAAAAGTGTAAAATTTTTTACAAAAAATTGGACCGAAGTTATTAGTAGATGCATTGAAAAATACAAAATGATATGATTTCTATCGGTACTGGTACTTGTGAAATTGGTGCCGAAAGTTATCAATTTAACTGCAACTGCACAACTTCAAAGGTAACAGCACCAATAGAATTAATATCATTTTGTATTTTTCAGTGCATCAACTTATGACGTCGGTCCAATTTTTTGTAAAAAATACTTATTCTGTGCACTAACTAATAACGTCGGTCCATTTTTTGCTGCTGTGGGAGAATGAATTAATGTACATCCATATAAACAGGCTCTGCTTGTATGAATGAAACGAAGATCCTATAAACAGATTTTTCCCTTGAATGTGAACCCATTGCAGCGTGGGATCAGTAAAGACTTGACCGCTTTGGGCTCAGTTCGATCCTCGGTTTGAACTTGGCACAGAACAACGAGTTAAAAGCTCTGAAGAAGTCACTAACAAGCAGACCATCGATGAGTCCGGACACATCGGGTATCTGCTAAAGCCTGCGTATCTTCGTGCCAAGCCAAAATGGAACAGCTACGTCAAGGCGACATGGCCGGGGGCGAGACCGGTCATTAGTAGCGAGCTCTGGATACCTGGCGACCTCCAGTTTCAATTAGCTTTCTTATGGCACGCGCCGCTCTGCTGTGAGGGACCCTTAGCTCCCTAGATACTCGTGGTCCTATTATGAACCAAAACTTGAAAAAACAAATAAAGGATGGCGATCCTCAATCACCAGAAACTAAAAAGGTGTCTAGTGCACCTCAAACTATCCCTGTGGAATGAAACTCCAAGGCAAGAGAGCTCGCAGAGCCCCTACAGGCCATGAAAATGGAACTCTTACAGAGAAGTAGGATGAGTAGAGCTGCGAAGAAGAGGCTTAAATTTCTCCTTCGAAGCGGCAGGGGCATTGAAGAGGCACGTAAAAATGTCCTAATGCCCATACAAAAGCACTCAGCTTTGGCAAAAACCTCTAAAAGGATGAGGTCTGAATAGTCCTCGCCTATGGAAGCTTAAAAAAAGGCAAGATGGACGTAGGAAGTCGACAAGGGTCAAACGCCAAATCTATTCCCTCGACCAGCCAAGCAGCTGCTGCTTCTAGTGATGCAGCCGAGAGTCGGAAGATTCTAAATAAGGCTGGGTCCTATAGGAACACGGCTTTGGGTATTAGGGTTGGCATCATGCATACCCAGTATCCGGATGAGCTCCTGACCGTGTATCAATTGAAGCAAGAAGTTCAGAAGCACGTCCTGGAAAGGGTCATGCAGCAGAAGAGAGTTGAGGGCGTCAAATCCTGCTTCCTCGTTGTAAACTTCAAACCTGGCTGGATCCTTATTTAGTGCCAAAATAAATAAACTGCAGAATGGCTCAAGAACCTGGAGCTCAAACCCTGGGAAGGAGAAAGTATTGTTGCCGTGGGAGAGGACAACCTTTCTCGACCATCGGTGCTCACTGGCTACTTCAGGTATAGCCACTCTGAAACGACTGACAATATTATAGGATACTTTGAGTCCGAAAATGATGGGCTGGAAACCAGCAATTGGAGGACATCGATCTAGAAGGGGAAACCTACTTGATGGTCGCTGCGGGAGCGGACAGCTCAAAGGCTATAGGGCCTAGAGCCACTAGAAGAAGGTTCCTTGTGGATAATTTTAAGGTAAGGGGAATTAAATTTGCCCAAATAAACATCCACCGATCCAAAGCGACCATGAGTGTCCTAGAGTCGATGGTAGATAGAAAGTCAATTAACATTGGTCTGTTACAGGAGCTAAACTACAACAGAGGCCAAATAAGAGGGATCCCAAAAAGTACGGGCATGCTGATTTATTGCACTAAAGGAGAAAGGCCGCGCACGGCCATAATTCTAAGTATCAGAATAAAGTTTAGACCCGTAACCCAGTTTGTCGGGAGATACCTGGTTGCAGTACCGGTTGACCCAACTGATCTGCGCCTCAGATTAATTCCCGGGAGAGGATGAGAGGCCCCACCAAAGGAGGTGAGTCAATTAATTAATTACTGTATATGAAAAAACCTGAACTTTATTGTCGAATGTGACGTAAATGCCCATCACTTGGTGTGGGGAAGTTCAAACATAAGTTATATAGGGGAAAATAATTTACAAATTGCGAAAAAAGGAAGTAATCCAACTTTCGTAAACAAAATAAAACCAGAGGTTCTCTACATCACGTTTATAAATGCCCTTATGTCTACGAAAATTTCCAAATGAAAAGTTTCAGAGGAAGCCTCGATGTCAGATCATAACTGTTCTGTTTGAGGTGGAATCCGAGAGACCCCAACTGGAAACGAGAAGAGTAGTCCAAAAAACAAATTGGACCACCTTCGATGATCACATAAAGTCTGAGGTAGAGCTCCAAAGGACTGGATCTATCGGAACTATTGGAGACCTGGAAATGGCTGCAAATTAACTGACCAACATGTTGAACAGTGTCCTCGAAACCAGCTGCCCCGTTCAGCAAAGGGCGCCTAAGAAAAAGGTTCCGTGGTGGAATGGGAAGACTTTTCAACAAAGCTAAAAAGCACGGGGACTGGAAACTTATCACTCAGCCCTCACCAAATACAACAAAACTCTCAGGGAATTTAAGTGAAACTCTTGGAAATCAATGTGTGAAGGGATAGAAGAACTCCCCAGGATGCAAAGGCTTCGAAAGGGACAAAACGACCTAGGTTATCTGGTAAAAGAAGATGGTAGCTACACTCTGGACAGGAAGGAGACACTGGAACTCCTGCTCTAAACGCACTTCCCGGACTGTAGGATAGTAAACAACCCCTTTAATACGAAGGTATCACAAGGGCAATGAACATATTAAAAAAATAACATCACAAGGGATAAGGGGGAATGGGCTGTCAACAGTTTGAAACCACACAAGTCCCCAGGAGGTGAAGTTGAACCTATAATGATTCAAAAAAGTTTGAAATATATAGATCGAAAAATCACTGAAATCTTTAGAGTAAGCCATGCTCTGGGTTGGGTACCGAAAGTATGGAGAGGAGCAAAGGTGGTCTTTATACCGAAGGCTGGGAGAGCAATCGAGCAATCGAGCAAGTCGTTTAGACCGATAAGCCTATCTTCTTCCTAAAAAGTAGAAAAGGTACTGGACCTTCATATCAGAGAAAGATGCCTAGCTAAGTATCCACACCATAAAAATCAATATTCCTACCAAAAAGGCATATCTACAATCAATGGTCTTGATGACCTCACTGGAAAGATTGAAAAGGCGATAGAGTGGAAAGAAATAACACTATGTGCATTTCTGGACAAGGAGCCTTCGACAATACATCCTTTGAGGCCATTGAAAACGCCGCCAGAAAAAAGGGAATAAATTCTGTTACTGTCAGATGGATAAAATTCAATGCTGACAAGCAGAGGAATTACTGCAAAAATAGGAGAAGAAACCAAAACGATAAGGACTGCCAGAGGATGCCCCTCAAGGAGGAGCTCTATCTCCTTTGTTGTGGTCCATCGTGGTGGATGAACTTCTTTGCAAACTAGCTGAGATGGGGAGGGTTATCGGTTATGCTTATGATATCACCCTAATAATCTCAGGAAAGGATATGAAAACCTTGAGAACACTGATGAAAGATACTCTTGCTCTTGTACTAAATTCCAAAAAGACGGTTATCATACCATTTACCAAAAAAAGGAAGGTCGACATTGAAGTCGCATTACTTTCAGATGGTAAAGAAATAATGCTTTCCAAGGAAGTTAAATATCTAGGTGCATACCTGCTGGATCAAAAACTGAACAAGAATAGACAAATTACACATATAAAGGTTAAAGCCCTAATGAATCTCAATGTATGCAGACAGCTACTGGGAAAAACATGGAGATTTAGTCCTAATATGGCCCACTGGTCTTATGTTACAATAGTCCGACCGGCTATAATATATAAAGCCTCAGTCTGGTGGCTGAAAACAGAACAGAGTTCAATTCAAAATGAACTCAAAAAAATTCAAAGACTAGCTTGCATAGGAATCTCAGGGGCAATGCGCACACCAGCTGCAGCAATGGAAGTCATCCTGAATTTGACTCCACTGCATTCAAATTTTAAGAGGTGTGCATTAGACGAAGCCCTAAGAATTCACAGAACAAGCAAAACAACATATACGAGAGTGAGAGGACACTGCAGTATTCTAAACAAAATCCCATATTTAATAGACATTCCAGTAGATGATATAGGAACACAACTCTGTTTTAACAGAAACTATGAAATAAAAATACCAAAAGTGGACGAATGGATGAAGACACCTCTACCTGTGGTTTTGGAAAGGGGGCCTTAACCTGGTAAATAGATGGATCACTGAGGGATGGCAAGGCCGGCCTGCGGATCTGTAAACCTTCCACGGCAGAAATAACGGCTATTATAGAATGCGCTCGCGTGAATCACTGGGGGGCTAGAATCTATATAGCAAGTGATAGCCAGGCCGCCATCAAAGCAGTGGCAAATGTTGCTAAAAATTCAAAACAAGTGAAGGAATGTCATGAAGGTCTTGTGCAACTAGGTACTGAAAGCACAAGATCATCTTTTACACCCTTAAAGGTTTCACCACCAGCGTCAAGTTTTTCGACCACAGGCTGTCATTTTAATTCAAACGCTGTAGACAGCCGTAGCCCAACACCATGCTCTGACTTAGCACCTGTAAAAGGTAGGGAGATCAAATCTGTTAAGATTGGATCTGACAGGGAGGCTTTAGCTGCCCGTAAGTCTCTTGCGCAGTAAAATGTAGAATTTGTGATGGGAAAAAATGATTTGCTAAATATTGACCCGATGACTCCACCTATAGTGCGGCTGTCCCGTAATTCGGATACGGCTAATGGTCGTTATTTGCTGGCTAGACTGAGGGACTCTTCCTCATTAAAAGCTCTTAGGCTATTTCTCGCCTATCACTATGACCAGACATCCTGTGTATGTTTTGAAGGGCACACCACCACCAGCATCAAGTTAGATCTAGCTTCAGAGGGACTTCCTTGTGACGTGGACACCTTGCGTAAGTTATATTATCACTACCACAACGAATATGGTATTGGCTCAGCCGAAGTTGAAGCTGATTTCGCTGCCTTCAGGTCTTTTTTTTTATCCGAGAGACTTCAACAGCTTCTGAAAATGAGGCTGAGTCATGGCAAATATTTTTCTACTGGCTCTCCAATAAGAATTCAAAATTTTTAATTAAAATGACGCGATCAGAGTATCTAGCACCCTCTGTAAAATTGGACGATGGCAAGCTTAGTGTTTTTCTTATTAATATTCAGTCCTTAAGACACAAAACAGATGAATTATCTCTTTTATTAGAAGAACTTAATTTCCCAGAAATCATTGCCATAACTGAGCATTGGTTAAATATTAATGAGCCAGTGTTTATCAAAAATTACTACAGTAACTAAATTTAATAGAAGTAACTTATCCCATGGAGGTACTATGATAATGTTTACTAATAGCGACTTTTCGGCTGTAACTAAATTCGATAATCTATTGTCTGAAAATGTATTGGAATTTTCCATCCTCTATCATAATGCTTATGATTTTTATATTGTTTGTATTTACAGAACACCTGACGCTGACGTGCATATATTTAGTCAAAAATTACTGAGCTTGCTTGAATCCCTGCCTGTAAAAAGCAAGTTAATTTTATGTCGCGACCTTAACATTGACTTTTACAATGTGTGTGCTGCTCAAGAATCTCTTCAGTCCATTTTCGACACTTTTGGCATAATCATGAATGTTGACTCACCAACCAGAATAACTAAAACTAGTTCTAGTTCCTACTATAGACTATGTCGTATCATCTTTCGATCCAAAATTCGTTGACTGTACTGTCCTTAATTCAGGTTTCTCGGATCATGAAGCAATACTAACAAAATTATCGGCTAAATCTAAATGCAAAAATGCTTCGCGCAAATTATGCCGTATTTTTTCTGATAAAAAAAATCTTAACTTAAAGCACCTATGTCTCACAACAGACTGGGTTGTCCTCTCTGATGATGCCAATACCGAATTTCCTAGATTTATAAAAACTTTATTTAACTTGGCGTTCATATCCTTTCCTCGTAGGCCTCTAAAAATCAAACAACATAAACCCTGGTCTACTAAGGGCTTACGTACATCTGCAAAGAACAAGCGCTCATTATCTTACCTAAACAAATCATCTGACAGCGTCTTCTACCATGATTACGTAAAACGTTACAGAAAAATCTATCATAGGACTATAAAAGCTGCTATGGACATTAATTATAATAGGAGGCTGGCCAATTCCGGTAATGTTTCTAAAGAAACCTGGTCTATAGTGAATGAATTAAGAAATAATACCTCTTCATCTAATACAATCTCTAATTCACCCGAAAACTTAAATAATTACTTTGTAGATGTGGCAAAAAAATTAATGAACACCATAACTCCTTCCGATGATCCCCTCTCATTTCTCCCTAAGGATAATATGAATTTACACAGTTTCTTCTTTACGCCCGTAGTATTATCAGAGCTTAGCAGTACAATTAATGACATTAAAAACAAATCTTCATCTGGGGCTGATGGGCTAACTCTGAAAATGTTCTTGAACCTGCCGGAATGCACATCAAACCATTATTACTTTAATTAACTAATCATTACAAAATGGAGTTTTTCCAAACTATCTTAAGACGTTAATAATTATTCCTTTGCATAAAGGATGAGATAAAGATCAAGCTTTGAACTATCGCCCAATTGCACTCCTTCCCACATTATCAAAGATCATCGAAATATTGGTTAAAAAAGGCTTCTATCTTTTCTATTTAAATATAATATACTTTCTACCCATTAATTTGGATTTTTAAGTAACTAATGCAGAAATGATGCCATGCTTTCCCTCTTTAATAATGTATATTAAAACCTGATCAACCATCACTTTATAGCAACAATTTTCTGTAATTTCTCTAAGGCTTTTGATTGCTTAGATCATAATATAATATCTGGAGACCGAGCTTTGCTCGGATAAAGCAGGATTTAGGATGGGTCTTTAAGAGTTACTAAGGATATTTAAACTTATTAAAAAATGCGCATAATTCTGGTTAAAATGTATTGAGATCGGTAAATACTGCTTTTATTGTTCACATATTCTATGAATGATAAATATACCAAAACTCTTGAAATAGCTAGTGTGGACCTCGACGGTCACACCGATTAAATACGAAAGTATCGTCAATCGATTTCTCGACTCCGAAAACCACATTTTGCTATTTTTTACCAAAATCTGCTAACCCTTCCTTGAAATAGCTAATGTGTACCTTAATGGTCGGAATATATTAGATATGTACAAATTTTCATTGAAAATTTCCGATTAAATTATGAGAAACTTATATTAACATTTATTTCAAAAAATGGATTTTGTTAAAAAAAAGTTACGGGTGATCAGAATTCGAACCGAGGAATTCTAGATTAATACCCCGAAACTTAACCATAGAACTATTTTTTCCTATGATATTTTCGGGTTCATATTGATATCTGATATATAATCTGTAAAACTCCTAAAATAGGAATATTAATTGCTGAAAACGATTTTTTTTGTGAATATGAATACAACCACTCGATTTAATACACAACTTTCACACACACACACACACACACATATATATATATATATATATATATATATATATATATATATATATATATATATATATATATATATATATACAAGCATTGCTCGTTTAATATAATTAGATTAACTAATAAATTGGAGTACTACGGTTTCAGAGGTGTTTCTCTAGAATGGTTTAAGTCGTATCTCAACAACAGGAGTCAGTTTGTGAGGGTTGATACGTCGATGCCTTCTTGCAAGCCAATTGAATATGGAGTGCATCAAGGTTCAGTACTGGGCCCTATTTTGTTTCTGCTGTTTATCAACGACAATGCTAGTCTGGACAGCGGTGAAATTTGCCTCTTTGCGGACGATACTACTTTCACGTGGAGCAACCCGGATATTACGACACTTCATAAGACTGTATCTACTGACTTAGTCACGATTAAATCATGGTGCGATTCAAATGTCCTATGCCACAACGTTTCTAAAACAAATGTTTTGTCATATAAAAGTACATTGCAATCTTTTGTACTTAATAACAACACTATTGAGGCCGTTGAATCCGTGAAATTCTTGGGGCTTATTGTAGACAACCGTTTAAAATGGGATTTGCATATCGATGCTTTATCAAAAAGGTTAAGTTCTGCCTGCTTTGTGCTAAGATCAGTTTCCAAGGAGCTCAACTTGTCTACTACTAGAAAAGTCTATTATGCCATTTTTGAGTCGCACCTCCGATACGCTCTTTCATTCTGGGGTACGTGTTGTTGGACTCAATTTGAGCGTATTTTCAAACAGCAAAAGAGAGCTGTTTGTCATTCATTGAGACTTAGCAGTAGGACTCACTGCCAGGATTACTTTAAAAAAATTAATCTATCAACTCTTCCTTCCCTATTCATATTTGAATCGGTATGCTTAATCCGCAAGCATCTTCTATTCCAGAGAGGCCATATCACAACTATCCGCTTAGAAATACGGAGTATGATCTTTATCTGTCAACCACACGCTCAGAGTTGGTTAAAAGCTTTATACTGTACAATGCAAAAAAATGCACAATCATCTACCATTTAAAATCAAGTCCATAAGATCTTTTCCTGAATTTCGCAAGGTTTTGAAATCATACTTACTGGAGACAGCCTTGTATGCAGTAAGCGATTTTTTTGATAAAAATTGTTAATACTTAATATTAAACTTCTTTCACCCACTGGGTTAGTGAATATTATTTGATGTTTGATATCCTAAGGGTCTTTTGTAATGTATAATCATCTTTCTCACGAAATTAAATCTATAACGGCTTTTCCCATATTTCGCCAAACTTTAAATTAAATACCTACTAGAAAATTCCTTTTATGCAGTTTACGACTTTTTTCACTAAGACACGTTTCTTCTGAACTCACACACTGGTTTATTGTTTGTACATAATTTGTTTTTTTGTGATTTAGTTAGTGTTTACCTTCTGACTGAATATACAGCTATATATTAACTTACCTTCGGACCGGATATACAGCTGTATATTACATTCTTATTCTTATTATCTTATATTTTTTCATGCTTATATTTTTATATATTTTTATAAATTAATCTTTTAGTTTTAGTTCGACTTTGTTTTGTTTGTGTATTGTGCGTAATTTTGATAATTTTATTTTGCTTTTTCTACAAAATTTATATTTTTTTGACAATAAAGCATTTCTCTCTCTCTCTCTCTCTCTCTCTCTCTCTCTCTCAGGCAAGAGGCAACAAAGTTTACGTCATATAGATACCAGGGACATGAACATTTTTGGCAACGGAAAATCTGAGTCATTGGCCAGAAAAAGCTCAGAAAGGCTTCCAACAAGCCCTGAGCCATTCTGCGGACATACAAAAAAATATGTCAAAACAGAAACAAAAGAAATAGGAACCAAGGCTGAAAACCAAGTACTGTTAGGTACAACCTAGAGCAAGGTAGTCAGGCCAAACGCCTGATAGATTGGCAATACTCAAAGGAAAATAACCTACTTCTCCATAAAATAAATGACCTGAGAAACTTGGTTGGAATCACCACAGGTTATTATCCCATCAAAAACCATCTAAAAAAGATGGGCTTTGTTGAAGATGATCCCTGCAGATTTTACATTGAAGCAATCGAATTTATAAATCACCTACTAACTGAATGCGAAATATTTACGCATAAAAGATTAAGGGCCGATTTCATAATGAGTCCCTAATGGGAGATTAGTAAATTCTTCAACTTGTTTAACTAATATCTTGATACGGGAATAAAAATAGTGCATTTTCTAATAACTTTTACAACGTCAGTCACCTTATCTGTCGTTCTTTCACAGTAACTTTGGATTATATGTCCAATCAAAGAATTTATGAATCTCTTAATGTTGGATTAAAATTAATAGGAGATGAAATTTGATTATGAAATCGGCCCTAAGGATCCTAGGAAGGGCGTTTCCCACCTATGAGGACCTAAAAGGAGCTGGACTTAAACCCAGTAATAGCAGTACAATAGTACATCACGGGATGGTACAAAAAACCTTAAGGTGGAGGTGCCCCATAAAGGGGAATGTTCCTAACACTCGTCTTTTCCATAATAAAAAATAAATATAAGTAAACCCTCAGAGTAGACTTAAGGCCAAAATTCCTGTTTAGTCATTTATAGAATAAATTATTGAATTAATAAAAATAGTGACAAACCCTACAAAATGTATTTTATTAACTTATTTACCTTTTCAACTTTTCATATAATAAAGATGTTAGTGGCGGCAGCTCTTTTGATGACTAAGTGCTTAAAAATAATATTATGACAAAATTTCAGTGGAACACAGTGTCCATGCAATAAAGAAACTTACACTATGTCTTTGGATAAATTTGAAATCTTTAAGGAATATGACAGACCAACGCAAGTGGTACCATCAGTTTTTGTGTGAAAATAAAGGATAGAAGCTTGAGCGGCTGTAAATACAATTTCATACCTATTTCAGAATGATTTATATTAGATATTTTATTTACGACTAATATATAATGCAAGTATTAGGTAAACTTTTGGTTTTAGCAGTATAATACCATATATTATTCGCTCGATTATTCCCTTATGGAATAATCACAATTTTCCGAATTAAATAGGTAATACCATTTCAATAATATAATAAAGTCAAAAGTATCAGCGTCAAACGCATAGTTTTTGTGTATTTTTATTGATATGGATGAAAATAAAGAATCCTTCAATTGTAGACCTCCAGAATTATATATTTATTTATTTATTTCCCAGTATTTACGTAAACCTACAAAATACAATACAAATAATTTCAGGGCTGGTTACTTAAAACTAAGTCTTAACTATACCAATATAATTATATAACTGTATTGGCTGATACTTACTTGATGGAAATCCATATTAGATAGGAGTTGAAACTATATATTACATTTCCACTATTATATATCTTAAAAACACATAACAATTGTTTCGACACACTGTACCTTTATCAAGTTTATACTCACATTTATGTGTTATGTGTTTTGAGGATATACATATAACTAATATTGGAAATTTAATGTCGTTTCAATTCCTACCAATATAATTATTCAGAAAAGTTATTCCATCAAGTAGTTACGGTTAAATAATGATTTGCTTGAAGTTGTTTCGTTATTATATTTTCTGGATAATCAATAATCAGTTTCTTAAGACTTTCTTTGTTATTAAATATATTTTTAAAATGTTTCATTTCGTTCTATAATTTATTGTAAAAACTTTTGGTTCTGATATAATTATTTTAGCTGTTTATAGATTTTCGAGGCCAAATTAATGACTTTTTTCTTGTTACAGTTGATATGCATATGCATATTTTTATGCAAAAATTTGTTTCAACTTTAGGGGATAATTTTGCAGATATTCATTTTTACAAACAACATAGAATTCTAGATTGATGTTTTTGCAGTCTATTTAAACTATTAATAAACGCACCTCTCATGCAATACTTGGAACCTGGACACCTTGCTCAATGGACACTTCGCCCAAAATGATATATGGACCACTTTGCCCAAAAATTTTGTACTGAAAACAGTTTCCAGAGCCACTTTACCCAACATAATTAAGTCCGCAAAGCCCAAAACTCGTTGGTGGACATTTTGCCCAAAATTCCATTCCTACAATACCAATATATAGCTTTCATCTAATTTGTTATACTTTTGGGATTACTAGTCCATCTTTTATTATGATCTTCTAGATAATCTATTTAATCTATTTTTAACATTTTTACCCAATTTGCTGTTGATTTCATTCTATTCATTCATTAGTATCTGCTCTCGTTCATAATTTAATTTAGCCTTCTTTATAATTGTATCTAGTAGGTACTTTGATATGGTCTTTTTTGCTTCGTTTTTTAGATCAGATTTCCATATTTTATACAGTCAGTTTCTCTTTTTTATTACACGATTTTATTATTGATTGACTAATCCATTCAATTATAAACATTTATACATTTATTTATCAAAGTAATGAGTATTTCATTTGCAGTATTAGGACCGTCTATGGCCGATAAAGAAGACCAGTTTTTGTGTTCTGCTACTTTTAGTAATTTGTTGTAATTAATAAAGTTAAGCTTGTCTTTAGTTTTTTCAACATTTAGTTTGTCTAATATTAGAAATAATAGTTAATGGTAATTAAAAAGGTTTGAATACTTTGTTTGATACTTGATTGCTTTAGTAGGTATACATAGAATCAGATTTAATAAAAATATTGTCAGTACATGATCCTTTGCTGCAGTCTTCAGCAGGTGCTCTTGTAATAGTTTGGAAACCAGATCTATAACCTTTTTCCAAAAAATAATCAAATATTCTTGCTTATTTTGGTAAACTTTCATTAAATCAATATTAAAATCACTAGTTATTAAGTGAATCTTGGTTTTCTTTTAATCATGGAGATACTTTTTTGTTGTAATATGAATTCTACAGCTGACAAATCATTAGATCTATATATTGCTGCAATTTCAGTTTCAAAATTATTCTCAAAAATGATACAACTATTTGTAATACTAACTCTACCATAATTGATTACAGTTGTATTCTCTCAAGTATAATATCTTATATAAATAACAACTCCATCATATTTATGTTACTTTCTATATAATAGGTAGGTACATTATATAATGTGGAAGTGAAAAATAGTTTGTTGCCATGATTCGGAACAACTATTACAGCAGGCTCGTACTCAAGACCAAAAAAAAAAACGTATAGCTTTGTATGATTAGCATTTGGGTATTCATATTTTCGAATAGATTCAATTTGTAAGTTCTAAACTAAATCCAAATTATGTTCTATTATACTAATTCACTTTGAATAAAATGAAAATAAAATATGAATAATTCTAAATTTTCATATACTTAATAAAATGATCTTTAATTTTATAGTTACAAATGATAAATTTCAGCTGGGTTGCATTGAATCGTATGGGTAGTCAGTGGTATTTATTATCTGTTGTAGTAGATATTGATGAGAAGGGCATTTCTTGGCATATTGAGCCGAATGATCAGTCCTCCTTTTAACGGTTTAACCTTTCATTATACCTACCTACTTCATACAAATCTTGCACTGACACTTTTATCAGGGCAATCTCACCCTAGATTTAATTTTGTTATAAGCTTGGTTCGTGCTAGTATTGCCTTCAGGTGAGGTTATCACATTTGGCATATTGGCTATCTTAGGAAAAGAATGTCTGTTCACTGCATGCGAGTAAGAATGTACCTATTTGTATAGCTTTTACTTGACAATTTATGTTTTCATAATACATCATTTTCTTTGAGTTCATCATTCAAATCATTTAGTAAGTCAATTCTCTTATTCAATTCCTTATTATTCAATAATAGATCTATATTTATTATTATAAGTACCTAAGTACCTTTATATTGGTTTCATTTGTTATGCTGCTTTCATCTACTACTTGTGTTAGAAAGTTTGGCACATTCCTTTGGTCAACAACCATATTTTTTGTTTTCTTCGAAATACTTTCAGTTTCCTCTGGATCCTCTGGATCCTCACTTCCAATTGCGCAATTTGAATATTTTAATCACAACACGTAAATTTTCTGCAGCTTCTTTTGTGGTTAGATTTAAAGATCTATATTGATCACATATGATTAAAATAGACGATATATATTTAACACCACTTTTTTATTGAAACAACTATTATGAAATACTTTTTCATATAATAAACAAATAACAGCACTAACTTTTTGTTTTTCTTGATGGCAACTATAATGAATATCAGGAGGATAATCTTCTGACGTTAATATGTCTCCCGCCATCGTGCATTAGTCGTAAATAAGATAATAGCAAAGATTATAAACTCTTTGGTACTAGTCTAGTTTGTTATAAAAGCCCTAAAAACTCAAATGTTTCCAAGAATAGGTGTACCTATTTTTGCATAACTTTTAATAAAATTGAGGTGGATTACGCTATTTTTAATGACTGGTTAATAGAAAAGGGAAAATGTTGTTCTGGGTATTCACGACTTATAGCTGGAATTTTCGATTTTGAAGTATCTTCTCAATCCTATACAGTATACTATTAAACGCTAGCATCCTTCAAAATTAACAAAAAATATGCGTGAAAATAGTAAACATAAATTCGCAAGAAAGTGAGGTTGAGCGAAGCTATGATTGACTTGTGCAGTGTGTTCGACGTTTAAAAAATGTTAATTCCAATATTGCAAAATCTGCCAATATAACGTTTGCGGTATTGTACATATTCTTAAATATTCGATAAGGAAAGCATAAACCAAGTGGTGAGATTTTAAGTGTCCAAAGGTATTGTTTCATGTTTAAAATTTACTAAAATTTTATTTTTTACAAATACTTCCATTAGAGCAATACAGATTTCTGACAGCGTCCTATAGTATTCTCAGATAATGACATGTTATTACTACAATTCTCACAATTTTTTGAATTCACTAAAACATCATGATAATTCGAAAAATTCAATAGGTCGTCTTCATTTTCATTTAAAAGAATAAATAATAGTTGCATCAATACACCCGACACTTTCATAAGGGGATAAGTACATTTACCTATATTCTGTTTTTTAAAATGATATTAACAAAGTCTCTCCTTAGATAGACTTTGATATTAAAACAAAATTCATGCTGAATAAAGCAATAGTATTTAACTGCTTTAACAAACAATTCTAAGCCTAAGACATCGTGCTCCATGTTGTCAACATAGGTATCTATATGATTCAATGAAGATAAAAGAAAAACTCTGTCCAAGGCACGGGCGTAACTACAGAAGATATTGTCTTGATAAGTCTTCTAATAGTTGAATACCTACGCTCATTTCGTTTTATTTGGAAAACAGAACATAAAAATCTGCCTATAGCTATAGGTATCTATAAAAACCTTGTTAGAATTTGATATTGAGATGATTCAGCAGATTCTACAAACCTAATTAGCTACCAGGAGGTGAAAGAAGAAAAATTTGAGGTTGATCCGTAGACGCCGTTTAAGTTTCATTTAGAATTTCTAAAGGATTGCTCGTTTGCAAAGTTGTCCTATCTTGGATATCTCTATTTTATTATTCTGAATTGTTTTCATATGGTACACGAATATGTAATACTTGCATAGCATCATATTTTTTATTATGGCTATTCTTTGTAGAATAGTTTAAAATGTGTGTCGGAACTCATTATCTAACTAACTTTGCTGGTTATTTATAACAAGATTTGTATCCATAATTTACATTGATAGAAGAATTACTTCCACAAGCAGTCAGTCCATCGTTTACAAAGATCTCCATTGGGTGGAAACAACTTCCCTTCGTACTCCCATAGTTGCTCTTATACAAATCATTATAACAGTTCTGAATTTCGTCAATTTTAGATATCAGATGAATTGCATTCTAATTTTAATGAAATCAATAATCGCATTATCATGAAATATCAGTTTTCAATAAGAGACAATGTTCCTTGGAGTCGAATTCATAAAAAGACGGCCAACGTGAGCTCTTATGCTACGTCAAGCGCAAACTTCTGGTTTCAACATTAGCGTACCTTTGTTTATATATTATGTTTGCATTATTGGTCACTGATTACCTGTCATTGCCTACTAATAGATTGGTATTCAGAACTTCTGTGGAAACGAACATTGCTTTTGTCCTACACCATTTAGCTAATAAAGCGCATTTCTTGAAGTGCTTGAAGCTTAAATTTACTTTCTGTAAATGTGTTAGACGCCTTTATTTGTAAATGTTGTAATTTTTTTTGTATACCTATATACAAAGTGATAATTCACAAGCGATAACTATAGTGTGAGTCACAAACGAATCCATTATTATACTTGAGTTTCACAACAAAGATACCTCTGTAAGGTCTTACTAAGAGGTACCTCACGAGGTGATAGTTGGTCTCTTGCCATTGGTGATCTCGTGACATATCAAAAATGGTAGATAACAAAATGATCGAAGAAATAGTTTTGAAGGTTATGGAAGAAGCGCTGGCAGTTAAACAAAAGTTGGGTATCAAATCGATACCTAATTATTGTTATGTGAACATACCTGACATGGGATATACCAGAGAAATCAAAGAGAAATTAGGAGATTTGCTACGAACTATAATAGCAGATACCGAGGCAGATACTGTGCTCAGTAATGAAGAAAATAATGAATTCAACGACGATATGGTAGAAACTGAACAAAATCAAGGTGGGGGATGCAGACCTAGATACCAAGTAATGAATTATTTGTTAATTCAGAAGAAAGCATAGGTATCCCTAGGGTCTGATTTAATTTTGGACTTTAACGACCAAGACTGCGAAGAGATGATTATCGAAAACTTGATTTTGGATCATATGCCTCCAATCAAATCAATTATAAATCCAGCAGCAAGCATAATTTAAAAAAAAATGTGTTTGAAAGATTATAGTGAAGAAATTACAAAAACCTACTAAAACCAACCAGGAACGATAAAAAAATATTGGATTTCGGCAACTGATTGAAAAGAAAACGAAAAGAACCTAGAAATCGAGCATAAACAATAAAAACATTGAATCCGTCGATGATTCCGATGACTCCGT
Organism: Crioceris asparagi; assembly: GCA_958507055.1. Lineage (NCBI taxonomy): Eukaryota > Metazoa > Arthropoda > Insecta > Coleoptera > Chrysomelidae > Crioceris > Crioceris asparagi. The sequence continues at coordinate 49,549,937 of OY293829.1, forward strand.
ATTTGACGATAACTCTGATGTGGAAGCAGAGGATTCAAATGAAGATGCTGAGGGTATGTTTTGCGTACATCTCTTTTCAAGAGACACTAGAGGAGAGAAATGGATTCAGTGTCTTCAATGTTTCATATGGAGGCACAAAGAATGCACGCATGTTAAAAAAATGTAAAAGTACATTTGTTATGTTTTAACAAGTAGGTACAAATGATAAGTAGGTAATTACTTTTCCATCGTGAGTTCCTCCTTATGTTAGTTTTACAGAGGTTCATTATATTTGTTTTTTGAAAAGTTTTATTTTATGTTCCTAGGTATGTTTTATTTATTTCATATAGTTTTGATACCGTACTTTGCTAATGATAAGCATTATGCTCAAATAATAATTGTTATTTTTTAGAAGAATTAATACATATTTTTATATTGTTGCACATGTGCTAATCTCAACGTTTTCTTCAATAAAATGTATAAATTCATATCAAACAACCTTTCATTTAGTTAATTTATTATGTAGGTAAATAGATGTACAGTAAAATAGTAGTAATATGTGGTATTCTCTGTTGTAATTAATGGTAATGATATATGGGGGTATGTGGTAATGCAGCAGTTGTAAGTGATAATTTTTGGTGATATAGTGATAGTATCAGGTAACATTTACAAAAGGTGGTTGTATATATAGTTATATTACGGTCAATCGAGGGTCAACATGACTGAAACCAAGTATATATTATCTAGATAATTTTCTTCTTGATAAATCAAGCATCACCCAAATAGCACAATAGATTCAAACATAGTAATTATTATTCCCATTTTATTGTTGCAAGCATCAACATAATATGCTAATAGACAGCGTTTTTGAAAAAAAAATACTCAAATAATTAAATCAGCAGAAGAGTATTCATTAAATAATTCAAAAGTAGCAAGTGATATATGAATGAATTAATTTGGTCATTTTTGCAAATGTTGATATATATAACCTAATATGAAGGTATCCTCAACGGTGAAAAAACAGCAAAAGCATTTAGGTAATTAGTAATTAGCAATCAAATACAATGTTTGTTTGAATCTATTCTGCCAATGTGTTGATGCTAGCTTGACATACATAACAGCATGGTAAACTGAATTAATTTTTGAGTATTTTATCTTGTTACTACTTATTTAAATGGTTGCAATTATTGTTTCCATCGGAACCATCCCAATTATAGGCTTAAAGAGTAAAGAATGCAATGTCACATTATTCGGTATAAACAAATGAGCCAATGCTAATAATATATTCACAAAACTTTTTCTATCATTACTTGTTTTCAAAATTAATTCATCAACGCAAGCATACATCAGACGTTGTGCCAATAACAATTGTTCTTTGTCATCATCTAACAAGTCAGATCTGCACAATAGAATAGCTTCGAAATTAATCATAATTGGAGAATAAACAAGATTGAGGTCACTCAAAACCTTTTTAGATTTTTGAAGAAAAGGCATAACTTTATTATTTTCTTCTGAACAATATGCAGCCTTCAGGAGGAAGAGTGGTCCCCAGAGGTGACCTGTAATCAACGAAAAACTATTATTATTATCAAGAAGTCTTTAGATAATTATTTCATCCGAATATTCCCCCACAAGGATCAGAAAATATAGAAAAAAATATCCACTTTTAGGGCTTCTTTTTCATCACACATCTCATACAATTATTCAAATTTTTAAATGATATTTTATTGGTTTTTTGGCTATAGCTCAACACCCAGTGTATATAGGATTCTCATTCACTGCCACCGTCGAGTGATATTGGTACCAAACAAAATAATAAAGAAAGCAACAAAATACACCGATCTGTTCCCGAGATAATGCTGTCACATACAGACAGACAGTCAGACAGACCAATGGCTGAAATATGTTTACTAGACTTAGAAAACCCTGAAACGTCAACATTTGTAAAAATCTCGATACCGAAAATTTCACAGGATTACAATACTTTCCTAATACAGCTACTATAGTAGCGAGGAAAGTAAAAATAATGATTTCGATTATATAGCATAGGTATACCAGCAAAATTAGGATTATGGACTGTATACCCTCCATAATAAGGACTGTTGAGTATTTTGTTAAATTCTAATGGTTTTAACAGCTCAATGTCAATAGAGAATCTATAAATAGATATATAGAAATAGAGATTATTTAAAAAACCTTGTAAGGAATTATAAGAGGTATTCAATAAAAAGAAAATGTAGCATGTACCTACTAAAAAAATATAACATGACGTTGCAAAATTTTTGGGACGCTATGTAAATAATTTCCCGATAGGTATATGTTAGGTTTGGTACACATGAAGTTTGCAGAGTATAAAACGTATACATTAATAACTAAATTATAGAACAATAACTCGATCGATCCCCCACCTTTATATCGGGAAATATTTCATCCTACAGCTTTGTGAAAAAAATCTTTGGCAATAACGGTGAAAAAGATCGCTGGAAATAACTTTAGAGTCTCTAATCTCTAGCAAACCTCTTGAGGGCGCGGTCTCCAAAGAAAATTTTAAAAACAATCTCTAAAATTTGCCAAATTATTTAACTTGGGTCTTAAAAAGGAAATCCATAATAATATAAATAATACTAAAAATGAGGGCCAGGGAGAGTGAGTAATTTTTATGAAGAAATTCCTAAAATCTCGGTTTAGTCAAAATCTCGAATAGTAGGGGTCACCTTTGGATGAAAAACATTAAAACTCGTGTTTGTTGAAATCATCAATATATAAACCATAATTTGTTCACACTGTATTCTAAATTAAAGTCACAAAATATATCACTATTTCTGCAATATTAATTTGTTTTACTATAAATTTATTATCTACACAAAGAAAATTTGGTACGAGAAAACGTAAATAGATACCTACCTAGCTAATTTGACTAAAACTATACCTATCCCAATAATAATGGAAATTGGGAGTTGGGATGTCATATTATTAGTTTGGAATAAAAACAGTAGTAGGAGGACCATGCTAGCTACTACTACTACTACTAATTATACTTGAACTTGAATTTTCCAACTATTTTCTATCGTTTTTAAATAAATACAAAACACATACCTATCAGATGCTTCCATCTCAGCGATTAATGTGCTATTTATTAAGGTTGTTTCGAATTTAATTTACTGGTGATGGTGAAACATCTCAGGTAGATGCTTCCACCTTAATTAGTGATTCCCGGGAGTGCCTACTGATACAACTTCCAGTATGTCTAAATAACAACAAGCGAACTCTAAATGTATCTACCTACTGAAGCTTATGCAACTAGATTAAACAACCAACAAAAGAGTAAAAATACATACCCCTGTCAGCCATACACTTCATGTTGAAAAGCAATATATTTGAAAGTCTGAACTAACTTCGTCAGAAATCAAATGTCTATCACTTCAAAAACGGCTGCTACTTTCCCACTGTAGGAATTGCCGCAACTTGAAGTTGTTAGATATAAAAGAAAATGCAATGAAAGATAAAGTGCTTATAAAAAATGAAAACGCTGGAATTATTAAATTGCTTGATGATAGAAATATTGAAAAATATGAGACCTCTATAATTAATTAAATTCGTCAGCCCTCTTATGCGGATGCTGCCAAACAATTAACAAAACAATTGAAATAAAACAGCTATCCCTGCCTAATTAAACCAAAGATAAACAAGATGAAAGAAATATGAACATTGATATAGGTATCTGATTTAAACATAGGGGTAGCTTAAACTGTCAAAATCTGGAACCACAATCAACAAATTAAAAAAGAGGCAAAGGGAGGAAGCTGTACAGAAAGTACAACAAAACATAAATATAATAATAAACAAGATTCATATTGAACAGGTACAATTAGAAAAAATGAGGAAGCCTAGAATTAAAACTGTTAATTTCAATCAACAAAAAAGTTAAAAGTTGATCGGATGAGAAATATTTTCAACATAGACCTTTGCGGGTCTGCGGGGAAAGGAAATCGACGATTAATAGGTGTGCGGCTATTATTAAAAATAATTTATGTACCTATATAATAATGCTTTATGAAATCCCTATCAGCATACCCAAACATGAGTCACTATCTACAATTTTGGTACTATGCTATATGTGCTTCCGTTGCCATAGGTTCTACCAAGAAAAATAAGAGTGTAACTGTTTTTTTTGCAGTGATGACATCAAATGATAAATATAAAACTAAACTTATTTACATATTTTTATAAAGTTATCTCATCTCGATATTCCCAATTTCCAACAAACATCTTTAGTGATGTGAGCTTATATTTCCTCTTAAATATAATAGCTACTGATTTTTCATCTTGGGTTTTCAGAGCTTTATCCTCACACCAGGCTTCCACAATCCGCAGAGTATCTTGCACAAGGCAATGGAGGACTTTTTCAAAGGACCCTCTAGCCTCTAGCCTTTGTTATATTTTGAATCATGATGATTCACAGCAACCATACCTAGAAAGAGGATAATAAGCTATCATGCCATCAGGTTAGGATTAACTAAAGTCTCTAGAAAAGAGAAAAAGTCTGTCTCGTAGCCAGCGGATAGGTAGATTTCACGGTTTTTAATTTTTATTATATTCTCATCAGTTCTAAGAAAGTGCTTCATTTAAAATGGTTACTTTTTGAGATTCTTTTTTAGTTTGATTGGCCGCTATTTTTAATTATTTGTCCGATAAGGCACGTTAACTGTTAACGAACTTGACAATGATATTTGTACGCTCAATTTTTACAGCAAATTTGAACTTGATCCTTTATGATTGCAACCTTTATCTTATTTATTAAGAAAATATGTACATAGGTATACATTTATATAAGTTATCCTGTATCAGTAATGTTACGATATAATCAAGATGATTATATAGCATAAGCTGTTTTCTGGTAAATAACTAGATTACGCTAGGACGTTTAACTGTGCCGACAACATCTACTGGGTGGACAAACATCCCTCCCGCTTTTCAATAACGTGAACAACTGTTCGGGCCATACCTACAATTTCATCTATCATTACAAATGCTCAACCTGAATAATTACCAAACAGAGCACCGTCACCAGGACAAATTCTATGATTTCAATTTTGTTACCTATTTTCAGTTTTCCGCAGTGCGTCGAGCTGTTTCTGAAATACTTTTTCATATAATAAACAAATAACAGCACTAACTTTTTGTTTTTCTTGATGGCAACTATAATGAATATCAGGAGGATAATCTTCTGACGTTAATATGTCTCCCGCCATCGTGCATTAGTCGTAAATAAGATAATAGCAAAGATTATAAACTCTTTGGTACTAGTCTAGTTTGTTATAAAAGCCCTAAAAACTCAAATGTTTCCAAGAATAGGTGTACCTATTTTTGCATAACTTTTAATAAAATTGAGGCGGATTACGCTATTTTTAATGACTGGTTAATAGAAAAGGGAAAATGTTGTTCTGGGTATTCACGACTTATAGCTGGAATTTTCGATTTTGAAGTATCTTCTCAATCCTATACAGTATACTATTAAACGCTAGCATCCTTCAAAATTAACAAAAAATATGTGTGAAAATAGTAAACATAAATTCGCAAGAAAGTGAGGTTGAGCGAAGCTATGATTGACTTGTGCAGTGTGTTCGACGTTTAAAAAATGTTAATTCCAATATTGCAAAATCTGCCAATATAACGTTTGCGGTATTGTACATATTCTTAAATATTCGATAAGGAAAGCATAAACCAAGTGGTGAGATTTTAAGTGTCCAAAGGTATTGTTTCATGTTTAAAATTTACTAAAATTTTATTTTTTACAAATACTTCCATTAGAGCAATACAGATTTCTGACAGCGTCCTATAGTATTCTCAGATAATGACATGTTATTACTACAATTCTCACAATTTTTTGAATTCACTAAAACATCATGATAATTCGAAAAATTCAATAGGTCGTCTTCATTTTCATTTAAAAGAATAAATAATAGTTGCATCAATACACCCGACACTTTCATAAGGGGATAAGTACATTTACCTATATTCTGTTTTTTAAAATGATATTAACAAAGTCTCTCCTTAGATAGACTTTGATATTAAAACAAAATTCATGCTGAATAAAGCAATAGTATTTAACTGCTTTAACAAACAATTCTAAGCCTAAGACATCGTGCTCCATGTTGTCAACATAGGTATCTATATGATTCAATGAAGATAAAAGAAAAACTCTGTCCAAGGCACGGGCGTAACTACAGAAGATATTGTCTTGATAAGTCTTCTAATAGTTGAATACCTACGCTCATTTCGTTTTATTTGGAAAACAGAACATAAAAATCTGCCTATAGCTATAGGTATCTATAAAAACCTTGTTAGAATTTGATATTGAGATGATTCAGCAGATTCTACAAACCTAATTAGCTACCAGGAGGTGAAAGAAGAAAAATTTGAGGTTGATCCGTAGACGCCGTTTAAGTTTCATTTAGAATTTCTAAAGGATTGCTCGTTTGCAAAGTTGTCCTATCTTGGATATCTCTATTTTATTATTCTGAATTGTTTTCATATGGTACACGAATATGTAATACTTGCATAGCATCATATTTTTTATTATGGCTATTCTTTGTAGAATAGTTTAAAATGTGTGTCGGAACTCATTATCTAACTAACTTTGCTGGTTATTTATAACAAGATTTGTATCCATAATTTACATTGATAGAAGAATTACTTCCACAAGCAGTCAGTCCATCGTTTACAAAGATCTCCATTGGGTGGAAACAACTTCCCTTCGTACTCCCATAGTTGCTCTTATACAAATCATTATAACAGTTCTGAATTTCGTCAATTTTAGATATCAGATGAATTGCATTCTAATTTTAATGAAATCAATAATCACATTATCATGAAATATCAGTTTTCAATAAGAGACAATGTTCCTTGGAGTCGAATTCATAAAAAGACGGCCAACGTGAGCTCTTATGCTACGTCAAGCGCAAACTTCTGGTTTCAACATTAGCGTACCTTTGTTTATATATTATGTTTGCATTATTGGTCACTGATTACCTGTCATTGCCTACTAATAGATTGGTATTCAGAACTTCTGTGGAAACGAACATTGCTTTTGTCCTACACCATTTAGCTAATAAAGCGCATTTCTTGAAGTGCTTGAAGCTTAAATTTACTTTCTGTAAATGTGTTAGACGCCTTTATTTGTAAATGTTGTAATTTTTTTTGTATACCTATATACAAAGTGATAATTCACAAGCGATAACTATAGTGTGAGTCACAAACGAATCCATTATTATACTTGAGTTTCACAACAAAGATACCTCTGTAAGGTCTTACTAAGAGGTACCTCACGAGGTGATAGTTGGTCTCTTGCCATTGGTGATCTCGTGACATATCAAAAATGGTAGATAACAAAATGATCGAAGAAATAGTTTTGAAGGTTATGGAAGAAGCGCTGGCAGTTAAACAAAAGTTGGGTATCAAATCGATACCTAATTATTGTTATGTGAACATACCTGACATGGGATATACCAGAGAAATCAAAGAGAAATTAGGAGATTTGCTACGAACTATAATAGCAGATACCGAGGCAGATACTGTGCTCAGTAATGAAGAAAATAATGAATTCAACGACGATATGGTAGAAACTGAACAAAATCAAGGTGGGGGATGCAGACCTAGATACCAAGTAATGAATTATTTGTTAATTCAGAAGAAAGCATAGGTATCCCTAGGGTCTGATTTAATTTTGGACTTTAACGACCAAGACTGCGAAGAGATGATTATCGAAAACTTGATTTTGGATCATATGCCTCCAATCAAATCAATTATAAATCCAGCAGCAAGCATAATTTAAAAAAAATGTGTTTGAAAGATTATAGTGAAGAAATTACAAAAACCTACTAAAACCAACCAGGAACGATAAAAAAATATTGGATTTCGGCAACTGATTGAAAAGAAAACGAAAAGAACCTAGAAATCGAGCATAAACAATAAAAACATTGAATCCGTCGATGATTCCGATGACTCCGTATTTGACGATAACTCTGATGTGGAAGCAGAGGATTCAAATGAAGATGCTGAGGGTATGTTTTGCGTACATCTCTTTTCAAGAGACACTAGAGGAGAGAAATGGATTCAGTGTCTTCAATGTTTCATATGGAGGCACAAAGAATGCACGCATGGTAAAAAAATGTAAAAGTACATTTGTTATGTTTTAACAAGTAGGTACAAATGATAAGTAGGTAATTACTTTTCCATCGTGAGTTCCTCCTTATGTTAGTTTTACAGAGGTTCATTATATTTGTTTTTTGAAAAGTTTTATTTTATGTTCCTAGGTATGTTTTATTTATTTCATATAGTTTTGATACCGTACTTTGCTAATGATAAGCATTATGCTCAAATAATAATTGTTATTTTTTAGAAGAATTAATACATATTTTTATATTGTTGCACATGTGCTAATCTCAACGTTTTCTTCAATAAAATGTATAAATTCATATCAAACAACCTTTCATTTAGTTAATTTATTATGTAGGTAAATAGATGTACAGTAAAATAGTAGTAATATGTGGTATTCTCTGTTGTAATTAATGGTAATGATATATGGGGGTATGTGGTAATGCAGCAGTTGTAAGTGATAATTTTTGGTGATATAGTGATAGTATCAGGTAACATTTACAAAAGGTGGTTGTATATATAGTTATATTACGGTCAATCGAGGGTCAACATGACTGAAACCAAGTATATATTATCTAGATAATTTTCTTCTTGATAAATCAAGCATCACCCAAATAGCACAATAGATTCAAACATAGTAATTATTATTCCCATTTTATTGTTGCAAGCATCAACATAATATGCTAATAGACAGCGTTTTTGAAAAAAAAATACTCAAATAATTAAATCAGCAACAGAGTATTCATTAAATAATTCAAAAGTAGCAAGTGATATATGAATGAATTAATTTGGTCATTTTTGCAAATGTTGATATATATAACCTAATATGAAGGTATCCTCAACGGTGAAAAAACAGCAAAAGCATTTAGGTAATTAGTAATTAGCAATCAAATACAATGTTTGTTTGAATCTATTCTGCCAATGTGTTGATGCTAGCTTGACATACATAACAGCATGGTAAACTGAATTAATTTTTGAGTATTTTACCTTGTTACTACTTATTTAAATGGTTGCAATTATTGTTTCGATCGGAACCATCCCAATTATAGGCTTAAAGAGTAAAGAATGCAATGTCACATTATTCGGTATAAACAAATGAGCCAATGCTAATAATATATTCACAAAACTTTTTCTATCATTACTTGTTTTCAAAATTAATTCATCAACGCAAGCATACATCAGACGTTGTGCCAATAACGATTGTTCTTTGTCATCATCTAACAAGTCAGATCTGCACAATAGAATAGCTTCGAAATTAATCATAATTGGAGAATAAACAAGATTGAGGTCACTCAAAACCTTTTTAGATTTTTGAAGAAAAGGCATAACTTTATTATTTTCTTCTGAACAATATGCAGCCTTCAGGAGGAAGAGTGGTCCCCAGAGGTGACCTGTAATCAACGAAAAACTATTATTATTATCAAGAAGTCTTTAGATAATTATTTCATCCGAATATTCCCCCACAAGGATCAGAAAATGTAGAAAAAAATATCCACTTTTAGGGCTTCTTTTTCATCACACATCTCATACAATTATTCAAATTTTTAAATGATATTTTATTGGTTTTTTGGCTATAGCTCAACACCCAGTGTATATAGGATTCTCATTCACTGCCACCGTCGAGTGATATTGGTACCAAACAAAATAATAAAGAAAGCAACAAAATACACCGATCTGTTCCCGAGATAATGCTGTCACATACAGACAGACAGTCAGACAGACCAATGGCTGAAATATGTTTACTAGACTTAGAAAACCCTGAAACGTCAACATTTGTAAAAATCTCGATACCGAAAATTTCACAGGATTACAATACTTTCCTAATACAGCTACTATAGTAGCGAGGAAAGTAAAAATAATGATTTCGATTATATAGCATAGGTATACCAGCAAAATTAGGATTATGGACTGTATACCCTCCATAATAAGGACTGTTGAGTATTTTGTTAAATTCTAATGGTTTTAACAGCTCAATGTCAATAGAGAATCTATAAATAGATATATAGAAATAGAGATTATTTAAAAAACCTTGTAAGGAATTATAAGAGGTATTCAATAAGAAGAAAATGTAGCATGTACCTACTAAAAAAATATAACATGACGTTGCAAAATTTTTGGGACGCTATGTAAATAATTTCCCGATAGGTATATGTTAGGTTTGGTACACATGAAGTTTGCAGAGTATAAAACGTATACATTAATAACTAAATTATAGAAGCTAGTAGGTGATTCAGGACCTTTTATATAGCATAGGTACCGGATGGAACAATAACTCGATCGATCCCCCACCTTTATATCGGGAAATATTTCATCCTACAGCTTTGTGAAAAAAATCTTTGGCAATAACGGTGAAAAAGATCGCTGGAAATAACTTTAGAGTCTCTAATCTCTAGCAAACCTCTTGAGGGCGTGGTCTCCAAAGAAAATTTTAAAAACAATCTCTAAAATTTGCCAAATTATTTAACTTGGGTCTTAAAAAGGAAATCCATAATAATATAAATAATACTAAAAATGAGGGCCAGGGAGAGTGAGTAATTTTTATGAAGAAATTCCTAAAATCTCGGTTTAGTCAAAATCTCGAATACCTAGTAGGGGTCACCTTTGGATGAAAAACATTAAAACTCGTGTTTGTTGAAATCATCAATATATAAACCATAATTTGTTCACACTGTATTCTAAATTAAAGTCACAAAATATATCACTATTTCTGCAATATTAATTTGTTTTACTATAAATTTATTATCTACACAAAGAAAATTTGGTACGAGAAAACGTAAATAGATACCTACCTAGCTAATTTGACTAAAACTATACCTATCCCAATAATAATGGAAATTGGGAGTTGGGATGTCATATTATTAGTTTGGAATAAAAACAGTAGTAGGAGGACCATGCTAGCTACTACTACTACTACTAATTATACTTGAACTTGAATTTTCCAACTATTTTCTATCGTTTTTAAATAAATACAAAACACATACCTATCAGATGCTTCCATCTCAGCGATTAATGTGCTATTTATTAAGGTTGTTTCGAATTTAATTTACTGGTGATGGTGAAACATCTCAGGTAGATGCTTCCACCTTAATTAGTGATTCCCGGGAGTGCCTACTGATACAACTTCCAGTATGTCTAAATAACAACAAGCGAACTCTAAATGTATCTACCTACTGAAGCTTATGCAACTAGATTAAACAACCAACAAAAGAGTAAAAATACATACCCCTGTCAGCCATACACTTCATGTTGAAAAGCAATATATTTGAAAGTCTGAACTAACTTCGTCAGAAATCAAATGTCTATCACTTCAAAAACGGCTGCTACTTTCCCACTGTAGGAATTGCCGCAACTTGAAGTTGTTAGATATAAAAGAAAATGCAATGAAAGATAAAGTGCTTATAAAAAATGAAAACGCTGGAATTATTAAATTGCTTGATGATAGAAATATTGAAAAATATGAGACCTCTATAATTAATTAAATTCGTCAGCCCTCTTATGCGGATGCTGCCAAACAATTAACAAAACAATTGAAATAAAACAGCTATCCCTGCCTAATTAAACCAAAGATAAACAAGATGAAAGAAATATGAACATTGATATAGGTATCTGATTTAAACATAGGGGTAGCTTAAACTGTCAAAATCTGGAACCACAATCAACAAATTAAAAAAGAGGCAAAGGGAGGAAGCTGTACAGAAAGTACAACAAAACATAAATATAATAATAAACAAGATTCATATTGAACAGGTACAATTAGAAAAAATGAGGAAGCCTAGAATTAAAACTGTTAATTTCAATCAACAAAAAAGTTAAAAGTTGATCGGATGAGAAATATTTTCAACATAGACCTTTGCGGGTCTGCGGGGAAAGGAAATCGACGATTAATAGGTGTGCGGCTATTATTAAAAATAATTTATGTACCTATATAATAATGCTTTATGAAATCCCTATCAGCATACCCAAACATGAGTCACTATCTACAATTTTGGTACTATGCTATATGTGCTTCCATTGCCATAGGTTCTACCAAGAAAAATAAGAGTGTAACTGTTTTGTTTGCAGTGATGACATCAAATGATAAATATAAAACTAAACTTATTTACATATTTTTATAAAGTTATCTCATCTCGATATTCCCAATTTCCAACAAACATCTTTAGTGATGTGAGCTTATATTTCCTCTTAAATATAATAGCTACTGATTTTTCATCTTGGGTTTTCAGAGCTTTATCCTCACACCAGGCTTCCACAATCCGCAGAGTATCTTGCACAAGGCAATGGAGGACTTTTTCAAAGGACCCTCTAGCCAGTAGTAGGTATAGCCGATTAGCTGTATCTCCCACTGCCATGATTTCAGTGTTGTTGAGCTTTCTCAACAAGCTTTCGAGTACTAGGTAATTGGTAACTCTTCCCACTTACGTTCAGTTTAGTCAGCGATTTTGCAAACCGATTTAAGAGCACCTGACTCGTCGGCATGCTGCTGTTTATTGAGAGGGAGCAATGCCAGATATCCTTTTTTGGTAGTAATTTTGAGGTATATAAGATCCTTCACTCCCTTATAGCTTGTTTCCCCGTTTTCGGGATAGAGGCAATACTTGCCTCGAGCTAATTCCTGGGCGTATATATCCCTGTGCTAGGCAGACCCGTTAAAGATGCTAGAGTAGACTTAGGAGATGATTGGTATGATCTCATGTGCTTTGCAATGTTTGAAAAACATATTCCAGCTTGTCCATCTTCTAATCTGATAAGGAGTTTGAAGTGCCAACAAAAACAAGCCTCAATATTTTTTCATCTGAAGGTTATCTCCAAGTATGATAGAATTGGAACTAAATCGAATTCTATATAATATATGGCTAATATTCGATTTGCCACATAAAGCAATTTTTTTCGCAATCTGTTAACCCAAACTAAAGTTGTTGGCATTTATTTCTTCCCCAATTTTATAAAAAAATAATGATAGGATTTAACAAAAGTCTAGGACTCATTTTAGTTTACTTATTTACTACCTACCAAAATTCGGCGTATTTTAAGTATAAATGGCTTTTCAATTTACGCCCTATAGCGGTAAAGATAAAGACTTAAAAATATTTTTTTCCAAAGTTGTAGGCTAAAATTTTCTGAGATACAGCTAAAAGATGGGTTTATTGGACCACCGATTACTATAATTGAGCCACCAAAATTTATCAATAAGAGAAAGATTTGTGAAATGGCTTTAGCAGGCTTTTATGTATTCTGAACAAAAACTCAACACAAGCAAATTTGCATAGGGTTAGATTGCTGAAATGAGTTTATTATGATTTTAGAATATTTTGTTGGCTGAATTCGGAAAGAGCCCAATGCCTCTCAAATAATGCTGTCACAAACATATGTGGAAATGGCACGCTTTATAAAATATGAGAGGGGTTGCCCAGCGTTCTAAACACTTAAATTTGTTATATTTTGAATCATGATGATTCACAGCAACCATACCTAGAAAGAGGATAATAAGCTATAATGCCATCAGGTTAGGATTAACTAAAGTCTCTAGAAAAGAGAAAAAGTCTGTCTCGTAGCCAGCGGATAGGTAGATTTCACGGTTTTTAATTTTTATTATATTCTCATCAGTTCTAAGAAAGTGCTTCATTTAAAATGGTTACTTTTTGAGATTCTTTTTTAGTTTGATTGGCCGCTATTTTTAATTATTTGTCCGATAAGGCACGTTAACTGTTAACGAACTTGACAATGATATTTGTACGCTCAATTTTTACAGCAAATTTGAACTTGATCCTTTATGATTGCAACCTTTATCTTATTTATTAAGAAAATATGTACATAGGTATACATTTATATAAGTTATCCTGTATCAGTAATGTTACGATATAATCAAGATGATTATATAGCATAAGCTGTTTTCTGGTAAATAACTAGATTACGCTAGGACGTTTAACTGTGCCGACAACATCTACTGGGTGGACAAACATCCCTCCCGCTTTTCAATAACGTGAACAACTGTTCGGGCCATACCTACAATTTCATCTATCATTACAAATGCTCAACCTGAATAATTACCAAACAGAGCACCGTCACCAGGACAAATTCTATGATTTCAATTTTGTTACCTATTTTCAGTTTTCCTCAGTGCGTCGAGCTGTTTCTGAAATACTTTTTCATATAATAAACAAATAACAGCACTAACTTTTTGTTTTTCTTGATGGCAACTATAATGATTATCAGGAGGATAATCTTCTGACGTTAATATGTCTCCCGCCATCGTGCATTAGTCGTAAATAAGATAATAGCAAAGATTATAAACTCTTTGGTACTAGTCTAGTTTGTTATAAAAGCCCTAAAAACTCAAATGTTTCCAAGAATAGGTGTACCTATTTTTGCATAACTTTTAATAAAATTGAGGCGGATTACGCTATTTTTAATGACTGGTTAATAGAAAAGGGAAAATGTTGTTCTGGGTATTCACGACTTATAGCTGGAATTTTCGATTTTGAAGTATCTTCTCAATCCTATACAGTATACTATTAAACGCTAGCATCCTTCAAAATTAACAAAAAATATGCGTGAAAATAGTAAACATAAATTCGCAAGAAAGTGAGGTTGAGCGAAGCTATGATTGACTTGTGCAGTGTGTTCGACGTTTAAAAAATGTTAATTCCAATATTGCAAAATCTGCCAATATAACGTTTGCGGTATTGTACATATTCTTAAATATTCGATAAGGAAAGCATAAACCAAGTGGTGAGATTTTAAGTGTCCAAAGGTATTGTTTCATGTTTAAAATTTACTAAAATTTTATTTTTTACAAATACTTCCATTAGAGCAATACAGATTTCTGACAGCGTCCTATAGTATTCTCAGATAATGACATGTTATTACTACAATTCTCACAATTTTTTGAATTCACTAAAACATCATGATAATTCGAAAAATTCAATAGGTCGTCTTCATTTTCATTTAAAAGAATAAATAATAGTTGCATCAATACACCCGACACTTTCATAAGGGCATAAGTACATTTACCTATATTCTGTTTTTTAAAATGATATTAACAAAGTCTCTCCTTAGATAGACTTTGATATTAAAACAAAATTCATGCTGAATAAAGCAATAGTATTTAACTGCTTTAACAAACAATTCTAAGCCTAAGACATCGTGCTCCATGTTGTCAACATAGGTATCTATATGATTCAATGAAGATAAAAGAAAAACTCTGTCCAAGGCACGGGCGTAACTACAGAAGATATTGTCTTGATAAGTCTTCTAATAGTTGAATACCTACGCTCATTTCGTTTTATTTGGAAAACAGAACATAAAAATCTGCCTATAGCTATAGGTATCTATAAAAACCTTGTTAGAATTTGATATTGAGAAGATTCAGCAGATTCTACAAACCTAATTAGCTACCAGGAGGTGAAAGAAGAAAAATTTGAGGTTGATCCGTAGACGCCGTTTAAGTTTCATTTAGAATTTCTAAAGGATTGCTCGTTTGCAAAGTTGTCCTATCTTGGATATCTCTATTTTATTATTCTGAATTGTTTTCATATGGTACACGAATATGTAATACTTGCATAGCATCATATTTTTTATTATGGCTAATCTTTGTAGAATAGTTTAAAATGTGTGTCGGAACTCATTATCTAACTAACTTTGCTGGTTATTTATAACAAGATTTGTATCCATAATTTACATTGATAGAAGAATTACTTCCACAAGCAGTCAGTCCATCGTTTACAAAGATCTCCATTGGGTGGAAACAACTTCCCTTCGTACTCCCATAGTTGCTCTTATACAAATCATTATAACAGTTCTGAATTTCGTCAATTTTAGATATCAGATGAATTGCATTCTAATTTTAATGAAATCAATAATCACATTATCATGAAATATCAGTTTTCAATAAGAGACAATGTTCCTTGGAGTCGAATTCATAAAAAGACGGCCAACGTGAGCTCTTATGCTACGTCAAGCGCAAACTTCTGGTTTCAACATTAGCGTACCTTTGTTTATATATTATGTTTGCATTATTGGTCACTGATTACCTGTCATTGCCTACTAATAGATTGGTATTCAGAACTTCTGTGGAAACGAACATTGCTTTTGTCCTACACCATTTAGCTAATAAAGCGCATTTCTTGAAGTGCTTGAAGCTTAAATTTACTTTCTGTAAATGTGTTAGACGCCTTTATTTGTAAATGTTGTAATTTTTTTTGTATACCTATATACAAAGTGATAATTCACAAGCGATAACTATAGTGTGAGTCACAAACGAATCCATTATTATACTTGAGTTTCACAACAAAGATACCTCTGTAAGGTCTTACTAAGAGGTACCTCACGAGGTGATAGTTGGTCTCTTGCCATTGGTGATCTCGTGACATATCAAAAATGGTAGATAACAAAATGATCGAAGAAATAGTTTTGAAGGTTATGGAAGAAGCGCTGGCAGTTAAACAAAAGTTGGGTATCAAATCGATACCTAATTATTGTTATGTGAACATACCTGACATGGGATATACCAGAGAAATCAAAGAGAAATTAGGAGATTTGCTACGAACTATAATAGCAGATACCGAGGCAGATACTGTGCTCAGTAATGAAGAAAATAATGAATTCAACGACGATATGGTAGAAACTGAACAAAATCAAGGTGGGGGATGCAGACCTAGATACCAAGTAATGAATTATTTGTTAATTCAGAAGAAAGCATAGGTATCCCTAGGGTCTGATTTAATTTTGGACTTTAACGACCAAGACTGCGAAGAGATGATTATCGAAAACTTGATTTTGGATCATATGCCTCCAATCAAATCAATTATAAATCCAGCAGCAAGCATAATTTAAAAAAAAATGTGTTTGAAAGATTATAGTGAAGAAATTACAAAAACCTACTAAAACCAACCAGGAACGATAAAAAAATATTGGATTTCGGCAACTGATTGAAAAGAAAACGAAAAGAACCTAGAAATCGAGCATAAACAATAAAAACATTGAATCCGTCGATGATTCCGATGACTCCGTATTTGACGATAACTCTGATGTGGAAGCAGAGGATTCAAATGAAGATGCTGAGGGTATGTTTTGCGTACATCTCTTTTCAAGAGACACTAGAGGAGAGAAATGGATTCAGTGTCTTCAATGTTTCATATGGAGGCACAAAGAATGCACGCATGGTAAAAAAATGTAAAAGTACATTTGTTATGTTTTAACAAGTAGGTACAAATGATAAGTAGGTAATTACTTTTCCATCGTGAGTTCCTCCTTATGTTAGTTTTACAGAGGTTCATTATATTTGTTTTTTGAAAAGTTTTATTTTATGTTCCTAGGTATGTTTTATTTATTTCATATAGTTTTGATACCGTACTTTGCTAATGATAAGCATTATGCTCAAATAATAATTGTTATTTTTTAGAAGAATTAATACATATTTTTATATTGTTGCACATGTGCTGATCTCAACGTTTTCTTCAATAAAATGTATAAATTCATATCAAACAACCTTTCATTTAGTTAATTTATTATGTAGGTAAATAGATGTACAGTAAAATAGTAGTAATATGTGGTATTCTCTGTTGTAATTAATGGTAATGATATATGGGGGTATGTGGTAATGCAGCAGTTGTAAGTGATAATTTTTGGTGATATAGTGATAGTATCAGGTAACATTTACAAAAGGTGGTTGTATATATAGTTATATTACGGTCAATCGAGGGTCAACATGACTGAAACCAAGTATATATTATCTAGATAATTTTCTTCTTGATAAATCAAGCATCACCCAAATAGCACAATAGATTCAAACATAGTAATTATTATTCCCATTTTATTGTTGCAAGCATCAACATAATATGCTAATAGACAGCGTTTTTGAAAAAAAAATACTCAAATAATTAAATCAGCAACAGAGTATTCATTAAATAATTCAAAAGTAGCAAGTGATATATGAATGAATTAATTTGGTCATTTTTGCAAATGTTGATATATATAACCTAATATGAAGGTATCCTCAACGGTGAAAAAACAGCAAAAGCATTTAGGTAATTAGTAATTAGCAATCAAATACAATGTTTGTTTGAATCTATTCTGCCAATGTGTTGATGCTAGCTTGACATACATAACAGCATGGTAAACTGAATTAATTTTTGAGTATTTTACCTTGTTACTACTTATTTAAATGGTTGCAATTATTGTTTCGATCGGAACCATCCCAATTATAGGCTTAAAGAGTAAAGAATGCAATGTCACATTATTCGGTATAAACAAATGAGCCAATGCTAATAATATATTCACAAAACTTTTTCTATCATTACTTGTTTTCAAAATTAATTCATCAACGCAAGCATACATCAGACGTTGTGCCAATAACGATTGTTCTTTGTCATCATCTAACAAGTCAGATCTGCACAATAGAATAGCTTCGAAATTAATCATAATTGGAGAATAAACAAGATTGAGGTCACTCAAAACCTTTTTAGATTTTTGAAGAAAAGGCATAACTTTATTATTTTCTTCTGAACAATATGCAGCCTTCAGGAGGAAGAGTGGTCCCCAGAGGTGACCTGTAATCAACGAAAAACTATTATTATTATCAAGAAGTCTTTAGATAATTATTTCATCCGAATATTCCCCCACAAGGATCAGAAAATGTAGAAAAAAATATCCACTTTTAGGGCTTCTTTTTCATCACACATCTCATACAATTATTCAAATTTTTAAATGATATTTTATTGGTTTTTTGGCTATAGCTCAACACCCAGTGTATATAGGATTCTCATTCACTGCCACCGTCGAGTGATATTGGTACCAAACAAAATAATAAAGAAAGCAACAAAATACACCGATCTGTTCCCGAGATAATGCTGTCACATACAGACAGACAGTCAGACAGACCAATGGCTGAAATATGTTTACTAGACTTAGAAAACCCTGAAACGTCAACATTTGTAAAAATCTCGATACCGAAAATTTCACAGGATTACAATACTTTCCTAATACAGCTACTATAGTAGCGAGGAAAGTAAAAATAATGATTTCGATTATATAGCATAGGTATACCAGCAAAATTAGGATTATGGACTGTATACCCTCCATAATAAGGACTGTTGAGTATTTTGTTAAATTCTAATGGTTTTAACAGCTCAATGTCAATAGAGAATCTATAAATAGATATATAGAAATAGAGATTATTTAAAAAACCTTGTAAGGAATTATAAGAGGTATTCAATAAGAAGAAAATGTAGCATGTACCTACTAAAAAAATATAACATGACGTTGCAAAATTTTTGGGACGCTATGTAAATAATTTCCCGATAGGTATATGTTAGGTTTGGTACACATGAAGTTTGCAGAGTATAAAACGTATACATTAATAACTAAATTATAGAAGCTAGTAGGTGATTCAGGACCTTTTATATAGCATAGGTACCGGATGGAACAATAACTCGATCGATCCCCCACCTTTATATCGGGAAATATTTCATCCTACAGCTTTGTGAAAAAAATCTTTGGCAATAACGGTGAAAAAGATCGCTGGAAATAACTTTAGAGTCTCTAATCTCTAGCAAACCTCTTGAGGGCGTGGTCTCCAAAGAAAATTTTAAAAACAATCTCTAAAATTTGCCAAATTATTTAACTTGGGTCTTAAAAAGGAAATCCATAATAATATAAATAATACTAAAAATGAGGGCCAGGGAGAGTGAGTAATTTTTATGAAGAAATTCCTAAAATCTCGGTTTAGTCAAAATCTCGAATACCTAGTAGGGGTCACCTTTGGATGAAAAACATTAAAACTCGTGTTTGTTGAAATCATCAATATATAAACCATAATTTGTTCACACTGTATTCTAAATTAAAGTCACAAAATATATCACTATTTCTGCAATATTAATTTGTTTTACTATAAATTTATTATCTACACAAAGAAAATTTGGTACGAGAAAACGTAAATAGATACCTACCTAGCTAATTTGACTAAAACTATACCTATCCCAATAATAATGGAAATTGGGAGTTGGGATGTCATATTATTAGTTTGGAATAAAAACAGTAGTAGGAGGACCATGCTAGCTACTACTACTACTACTAATTATACTTGAACTTGAATTTTCCAACTATTTTCTATCGTTTTTAAATAAATACAAAACACATACCTATCAGATGCTTCCATCTCAGCGATTAATGTGCTATTTATTAAGGTTGTTTCGAATTTAATTTACTGGTGATGGTGAAACATCTCAGGTAGATGCTTCCACCTTAATTAGTGATTCCCGGGAGTGCCTACTGATACAACTTCCAGTATGTCTAAATAACAACAAGCGAACTCTAAATGTATCTACCTACTGAAGCTTATGCAACTAGATTAAACAACCAACAAAAGAGTAAAAATACATACCCCTGTCAGCCATACACTTCATGTTGAAAAGCAATATATTTGAAAGTCTGAACTAACTTCGTCAGAAATCAAATGTCTATCACTTCAAAAACGGCTGCTACTTTCCCACTGTAGGAATTGCCGCAACTTGAAGTTGTTAGATATAAAAGAAAATGCAATGAAAGATAAAGTGCTTATAAAAAATGAAAACGCTGGAATTATTAAATTGCTTGATGATAGAAATATTGAAAAATATGAGACCTCTATAATTAATTAAATTCGTCAGCCCTCTTATGCGGATGCTGCCAAACAATTAACAAAACAATTGAAATAAAACAGCTATCCCTGCCTAATTAAACCAAAGATAAACAAGATGAAAGAAATATGAACATTGATATAGGTATCTGATTTAAACATAGGGGTAGCTTAAACTGTCAAAATCTGGAACCACAATCAACAAATTAAAAAAGAGGCAAAGGGAGGAAGCTGTACAGAAAGTACAACAAAACATAAATATAATAATAAACAAGATTCATATTGAACAGGTACAATTAGAAAAAATGAGGAAGCCTAGAATTAAAACTGTTAATTTCAATCAACAAAAAAGTTAAAAGTTGATCGGATGAGAAATATTTTCAACATAGACCTTTGCGGGTCTGCGGGGAAAGGAAATCGACGATTAATAGGTGTGCGGCTATTATTAAAAATAATTTATGTACCTATATAATAATGCTTTATGAAATCCCTATCAGCATACCCAAACATGAGTCACTATCTACAATTTTGGTACTATGCTATATGTGCTTCCATTGCCATAGGTTCTACCAAGAAAAATAAGAGTGTAACTGTTTTGTTTGCAGTGATGACATCAAATGATAAATATAAAACTAAACTTATTTACATATTTTTATAAAGTTATCTCATCTCGATATTCCCAATTTCCAACAAACATCTTTAGTGATGTGAGCTTATATTTCCTCTTAAATATAATAGCTACTGATTTTTCATCTTGGGTTTTCAGAGCTTTATCCTCACACCAGGCTTCCACAATCCGCAGAGTATCTTGCACAAGGCAATGGAGGACTTTTTCAAAGGACCCTCTAGCCAGTAGTAGGTATAGCCGATTAGCTGTATCTCCCACTGCCATGATTTCAGTGTTGTTGAGCTTTCTCAACAAGCTTTCGAGTACTAGGTAATTGGTAACTCTTCCCACTTACGTTCAGTTTAGTCAGCGATTTTGCAAACCGATTTAAGAGCACCTGACTCGTCGGCATGCTGCTGTTTATTGAGAGGGAGCAATGCCAGATATCCTTTTTTGGTAGTAATTTTGAGGTATATAAGATCCTTCACTCCCTTATAGCTTGTTTCCCCGTTTTCGGGATAGAGGCAATACTTGCCTCGAGCTAATTCCTGGGCGTATATATCCCTGTGCTAGGCAGACCCGTTAAAGATGCTAGAGTAGACTTAGGAGATGATTGGTATGATCTCATGTGGTCCAGGTGCTTTGCAATGTTTGAAAAACATATTCCAGCTTGTCCATCTTCTAATCTGATAAGGAGTTTGAAGTGCCAACAAAAACAAGCCTCAATATTTTTTCATCTGAAGGTTATCTCCAAGTATGATAGAATTGGAACTAAATCGAATTCTATATAATATATGGCTAATATTCGATTTGCCACATAAAGCAATTTTTTTCGCAATCTGTTAACCCAAACTAAAGTTGTTGGCATTTATTTCTTCCCCAATTTTATAAAAAAATAATGATAGGATTTAACAAAAGTCTAGGACTCATTTTAGTTTACTTATTTACTACCTACCAAAATTCGGCGTATTTTAAGTATAAATGGCTTTTCAATTTACGCCCTATAGCGGTAAAGATAAAGACTTAAAAATATTTTTTTCCAAAGTTGTAGGCTAAAATTTTCTGAGATACAGCTAAAAGATGGGTTTATTGGACCACCGATTACTATAATTGAGCCACCAAAATTTATCAATAAGAGAAAGATTTGTGAAATGGCTTTAGCAGGCTTTTATGTATTCTGAACAAAAACTCAACACAAGCAAATTTGCATAGGGTTAGATTGCTGAAATGAGTTTATTATGATTTTAGAATATTTTGTTGGCTGAATTCGGAAAGAGCCCAATGCCTCTCAAATAATGCTGTCACAAACATATGTGGAAATGGCACGCTTTATAAAATATGAGAGGGGTTGCCCAGCGTTCTAAACACTTAAATTTGTTATATTTTGAATCATGATGATTCACAGCAACCATACCTAGAAAGAGGATAATAAGCTATCATGCCATCAGGTTAGGATTAACTAAAGTCTCTAGAAAAGAGAAAAAGTCTGTCTCGTAGCCAGCGGATAGGTAGATTTCACGGTTTTTAATTTTTATTATATTCTCATCAGTTCTAAGAAAGTGCTTCATTTAAAATGGTTACTTTTTGAGATTCTTTTTTAGTTTGATTGGCCGCTATTTTTAATTATTTGTCCGATAAGGCACGTTAACTGTTAACGAACTTGACAATGATATTTGTACGCTCAATTTTTACAGCAAATTTGAACTTGATCCTTTATGATTGCAACCTTTATCTTATTTATTAAGAAAATATGTACATAGGTATACATTTATATAAGTTATCCTGTATCAGTAATGTTACGATATAATCAAGATGATTATATAGCATAAGCTGTTTTCTGGTAAATAACTAGATTACGCTAGGACGTTTAACTGTGCCGACAACATCTACTGGGTGGACAAACATCCCTCCCGCTTTTCAATAACGTGAACAACTGTTCGGGCCATACCTACAATTTCATCTATCATTACAAATGCTCAACCTGAATAATTACCAAACAGAGCACCGTCACCAGGACAAATTCTATGATTTCAATTTTGTTACCTATTTTCAGTTTTCCGCAGTGCGTCGAGCTGTTTCTGATAATCAGTCCTTATTTTGATCTCATACAAGTATCAATCTTCAGCGTAGCGTACCACTGACAATGGAGACCAATATGTGCGATGCATTGCACCAGTATACTGGGTGGATATAAACACCCGGCAACTGGAATTCATTCATTCTAATCTTCTTCATAATCAAGATGGTGAAGAGCCATTTTTGATGATCAATTCTAATTGCAACTAATTTGAATCTTATATTTGTATCAATCTTCAGCATACAACTGAAGGTGGTGACTAGTATGAGCGATAGATTAAGTATAATGGTGGATATGAACAATGGACAAAGGTGTATAGTTAGTTGAGGACTTATCTGTAACAGTCAAATCATATTAGAATATGAATTTAAATTAAATTATCTGCGACATACTGATGAGAGGCAATAACATCCAAATTATGATATATATCTGGGAGTCTCATGCTATGTTCGATAAACAATCCTATTGAGCAATATAGAAATGCATAAAATGCTATATGTAGATGATAAATAATCGTTCTTACTACGGCGACCTGGAAAATATAGGTTCAATTTACAAAATAGGCGTTAATTTAAAATCATATTCTAATATTATTATGTATTTATATATATACCTACAGGGTGTTTCAAATCAAATAAATGCGAAAACATTGAGGGAGGAGTTCCTGGTTCAAAAAAATGGGTAGTTTTTTTATATGTTTTTTCGCATTTGTTCTGAACCAAATTTATATAAACTTGAAATTTGAAAGTACGAAAATTTGCAAAAAATGTTACAGACGTTGGACTTTAATTAAAGTTCATATTTATGGTGGATATCGTACACAGTAGTACCAACAGAAATTTTGAAATCGAGTTTCAAGGCCATTACTTACTGATGTTTGTGAAACGATTCAGGAGATCCACAACTCCATCCATATATAGATATAATTACAAGTACACATGCATTTTTTAAAGAAAAACCTGAAAAAACCAGCCAAAATTATAGCCTGAAAAATGTCTACACTACTATTCGCCCCAAAGGCAAAAAATTGATATGAAATGCTCGTTCACGTTTTGCGTGGCTACGAAACATTTAGATTGTTTATGTTTGTTAGTAATTTCTATACATGCTATGATACTATTTCGGTTATTCGATCCATATATGGCACACTAACTGTTCTCTCAAGGTGCCTCTATATACAACCCCAAAGATTCTGGTGTACTTACAGAATAAATAAGGATTTCTCAAATATTTTCTTTTATTTGATTGTCGAAGTACCCCTGCCTCTTTCGTTATAAATATATTTTTTGTATCACCCATATCCTTCTATTTCTCTGCTTCTTCGAGATACATAGGTACATACAGCAATTATTAGCATTTTCTTTTTCACTCTTCTATCCACATATCTCTGTTAATCAGAGTTGATACTACCACCTGACAATACCTACTAACCTTTGGAAGTTGAAAAACAATGGATTCGTGCCGTTTTTTTAAGCATAACATAACCAAACCAAATTCGTGTCTGAATTGCCTGATGTAAATGAGCATGTAGTGAAATGGTCAATTTAGATGCCGCTTAACTCTGCGAGGGTTTGGTTGTAAACGTACCTTTAGTCTGTGCTCCTATATTCAATCCAGTGCACTGACCAGTGTCATGATCATGAACGGGTATGTAAATCGATATGTCACTTTATATTTAATACTGACCTAAAATTATATTTTGTGACTTCCTGTCCAACAATGTAAAGTAGCGATTGCAACGAGCCGCTTTTATGGCTGTCAAAAATATATGAGCGGCCATTTCGTAGGTAGAGTAGGAATCGGCAAAATGTTGTCTTGGATGCAATACATTGTAATAATGATCTCTTCCAACTTTTCCGTTATTGTTGTTAGATGATTGTTTAGATTGCAGTAGTATAGTAGTTGTGGTTGCTTGTTTGAATTTCTGTTTCCTCGGTCCACGTTCTTCTTGTACAGCTATCAGAGAGAATAGAAAAAATAAACAAATTATTTTCCATGGCTAATATCAACGAATATGTTTACATTGAAAAGAAACGAAATTTAGTGTGAAATATAATATTCAAACCAAAAAATATGACAACAAAATAGATAACTACTAGATGGCATAGCATACGTTGCTATATACCTACCTACCAAACCTTTCCGGTATATGTAGACATAAAATTTGTTGATAACAAGAGCCACTTATAGAGTTATATTTCATAATTATAGGAACTGTTTCAACCAAAACCAAAAAATCTAGCTTTGTTGGCTGAAATACCAGTATATGCAATTTTGCCCCTTTTCCTTGAAAATTAATTAAGTAGGTACTGTTTATTCTATTGAAATTACATTTAATGCATATAAGATTGAAAATAGAAATTGTCACTTATAACCTCCCTAGAGCTTGAATACTTTCCGAACATTTTTTCGAGGTGCAATTTTCTTAAAAAAATTCGCAGCCGAGGAAACATTTAAGGAGAATAATTCAAGTTCGCGGGAGATTCAGTATGAAAATTTATATTATTATATTCTATTAGTCCATTATTGATAGACCTATCCATACCTATATTGTATTTTAAATAGTTTTAATTTAGTTTTACTTTCCCTTCAACCTATTAAAAAATGTAAGAATCGGAGTCTTGAATAAATACATTTCTGTAACTGTACTGCTAAAGTTCTTACCATAGGAAAGGACCATATAATTACGACGAAATTAATTACATAACAATGGAAGTGAAGTAAAAACGCAAACAAAAAATTAGTGTAGAAAATATATCTGGGAAGCCCGCTAAGCTAATACTCCATCAGCCTATAACGCCAGAAGAAAGATTCTTCCTCCACGTCCTAGTTCTTGAAGGTGAAAATTGTCTTTTTTAAGTGACAAATTCAAAGACTGTTTTTTCAACAATTACACGCAGGAAATTTTCGATTTTGTACAAAGTTCTTCGTCCAGTTTACCATCCAAGCTATAACTAATGTTCATTACATTCCATTATGCTTCTGTTTCTTGCCAGGAAAACGAGAAACAGTTTATAAAATGTTGTGCCGTACAAAATGTCCGTTCATCATGGCCAAAAAGTAAACTGGAAAGATATAGATTTCATCTATCAGAAGCATGGTTTAGGCAAATCCGTAAAATTAGATTAGTGCAAATTTACATGGAAATAGAAAACCCCACTGGAAGAAGTTAAAATATGTATTTGGACTTCCTCTAAAGGCTTATGATGTGGGGAGTATTTTGCAATCGATTTATCTGAAACGATGAAAAAATGACCCAGTTTGCTGATTATTTATTTACCAACTACAGAAAAGAAGATAATTAATTTCCACCGACATTATGGGCCAAGGAGAGCATGTCGGCGGACCATAGAACAAATGCATAAAAGTTAAATTAATCATTCTATTCTGAAGATCTTGCTTTATATATATTTTATGGATGTTCTTAAAGATTTTCAAAGAGACATATACACTAAGCTACGTAATTCCAATAAATCAGTAAACATTTTCAGAAAAGCAAAATCCATCATTACCTCATCTGGATTCGAAAATTAATCAGTATATTTCTGGTTCTATTCCTAGAGTCGAATTTGTAAAATTAATTTCAAATATAAAAAGAGTACATACCTACATAGTAGCTTTATTAAGCCACATATTTATAAATAGGTACCCTTTTGTATAAACTTGTTAATTAAATATGATTATATTTTACATTTATCATATGTAAGTTTTACTAATTTTTATATATACAGGGTGTTTCATATAGAATGGTCATACTCAGAATGGCATATTCTATGGTCAATTTAATGTTGATTTGACATCATTTATCTATATACAAAAACGCACCTTAAAAAGTTACAGCCCTTCAAAGTTGCATTACATCGATAAGTTTTTTGGCTGTAAAATCCAAAAAGTACAAAATAATAGCTTAAAATTAATTTATTTATTATTCTCCATAGGGACACAATATAGCAGCATGGGATTTGTCAGTTCATTAAACAAAAATACTAATGATACCTATATAAAACATCTAGATCTAGATACAACTAACCTAACTAGGGTAAAATAAAATAAAATCATACATCAAATAAAAGTCCGTAAGACAAAAAAAAAGAACATTACAAAGGTTGCGAGAAAATTTCCTCAATATTATATATGGATCGATATAGTAGCAATTTCTTTAGGTCTCTTTTAAAATGAGTGATTGATTCTTGTTGTTTTAATTCATTGGGTAACTGGTTGAAGATTCTAAGAGGCATATTTAGGGAACTATTATTAGTGAAAGATAATCTGAAGGGTTGAAGTTTAAGCATATTGGTATTTCTTAATGGATAATTATGAGGCATGTAACCAATTGTAGCATAATCTTTAAAATTCTTTTTAATATATACAGCCGATTGAAAAATATAAATAGATGTAATAGTTATCAGATCCAGAGGTTTGAAAAGGTTACGACATGAATGTCGAGAAGATTTAAATAGAATAGCTCTAATGATTTTTTTCTGAGCGAGCAGCACTTCACCCTTTCTCCTACTGTTTCCCCAAACTACTATAGCATTAGAGAGCAATGAGTAAACATGAGCATTTTAGTAAGATAACACAATTCTTCTTTCCATTGAAGACCTCAGCTTCCTAAGAACAAAGGGAATGGAGAGCAAGCTTCTTTAGAACCTGATCTACATGATATGACCACCTTATTTGTCTGTCAATGTAAACACCTAAAATTTTAGTGGTATTAACTTGCTGAATAGTACAGCCGTTCTCCCTCACATATAGGGATTGATCGAATTCTCTTAAAGTGAAATGCAACATTACTGTTTTTGAAAAGTTTAAAACTAAATTATTTTGGTTACTATACATAAAGGCTTGGCGAACACATTCTACAGCCAAAACTATTCGCAGACAACATAGTTGACTTGTCATCTGCAGACAAAACAGAGGTACCAGCTCTGGCAACCTAGAAAGAATCAGTAATATAAGCAATAAACAAGGAGGGGCCCAGAACATTCCCTACGGCACGAGATCTATTTATTTCCATCAGCCCTAATGATCACTCTCTGAGGTCTGTGATTCAAATACGAGAGGATCCATTCGAGCACGACACCCCTAATCCCATAGCTTGATAGCGTATTAATCAGAATGCAATGATCTACAAGATCGAAAGCTCTACTATAATCAAAGAATAGGCCCAGCGCAGATTGTCTTGCTTCAAGAGTTTTATAAACTGAATTGATTGCAGTGACAATGGCATCTTGAGTAGCCACTACGCAATCCTAACTATTCTTTAGGCAACACTATTTTATAATTGAGAACAGAAATGAGCCTTTTTTAAAAACTTTTTCATATACCTACCTTGGAGAAAGCAGAGAGAAGAGATATTGCACGATAACTGTCGATTCTGTCAAGGCTACCCTTTTTAAAAATGGGACATACAAGAGAAGACTTTAGTCTATCGGGAAAAATACCATCCTTTAAAGATTAATTTATTAAATATGTTAAAATAGGAGATAATTTCTCACTCACTCTGGATAGAAGAGAGCATGGAATTTTGGTATCTCCAAAATCGGAAATGGGCAGAAAAGTTTCTTAAGGAATTATTCTTTTCAAAATTTCTTAAAAAGTTTTCTGGATGTTAAGGAAACTAAAAAATGAGGGTTGAAATGGAACGCAATGCCAATATCATCCTCTTGCCTTCACTGGAACGTTTCAACTCTATTTGCAAACGATTTTTGAACCTAAGAAATGGTAGTTACTAAAACTTTAAGCTATTATATTGTACTGTTTGGATTTTACAGCCAAAAGATTATCTACATAATGCAACTTTGAAGGGCAGTAACTTAGGGGTGCGTTTTGGTATATATATATATATATATATATATATATATATATATATATATATATATATAAATGTTGTCAAATCGTCGTAAAATTTACCATAGAATATGCCATTATGTATGACCATTCTTTATGATGCACCCTGTATGTAT
Organism: Crioceris asparagi; assembly: GCA_958507055.1. Taxonomy (NCBI): domain Eukaryota; kingdom Metazoa; phylum Arthropoda; class Insecta; order Coleoptera; family Chrysomelidae; genus Crioceris; species Crioceris asparagi. Next base: position 49,579,336 of record OY293829.1, read on the forward strand.
CACAAAAATAAAATTGTAAATAAAAGCGGCTTTTTATTTTCCCGAATAATATTTAGGACGTGATATTCAAATCACTAAAAGTAGAAACAGAAGTCTTTTTCCACAAATCGGCCATGGCTTGTACAAACGATATTTTCGAAGAATTTTTGGTCCGCAATTTTGCTATAACTAAATGAACTGGGGAAAAAATTATTTAGTCCGCAGTTTGAATACATCTGTATAGATTCATGATTGGCTCTATATTGGGTTACAGAACTGCAAGTGGCGGAAGTGAAGAATCCTTCACTTCAATACGCTTCCAGACCTTCAAGCCTAATTGTGTAAGCATTCGAAATCGACGAAGATCCTCGATTTGTGAATAATATTTGCACGAAGTCGAGCTGTAAACATAGAAGCTCATTAGACTGGCAAGTTTATCTTCTCTGACTGGAGAGCGCAACTGTTGCAGCCCGACTAGGTACATGCAACTTCATTACTACATCTAGGACTCGACTCGAATCTGAATGCTTACAGAATGACGCAGTTTCACGTAAGACGGTCATCTGATATATCCATGATAACTCAATTCAGTTCACTTAACCTTAATAAATATTATGGTTGGATGTAGCAAACAATCATTGTCTTACCTGAGATATTCATATTAACCGTAAAGCATCTCTGCAATCTGCAATACGGACACCAATTTCTTCTCGCCTTATCAATTATGCATCTTCCATCACCAGCTATTTCAAAAATACCGAAAAAAATCAAATCACCATTTGAATCTGGGTCAAAATATTGATGATCAATAGATCATCAAATGCATTGACTTACATATACAAGTGTAGAAGATATTTCTTCTGATACTCCTTTTGAAGAAACAGGAACAGCCATCGCAACAGTAGACGCCGTAATGTTTCCCGTAGGATCGGTCTCCGCATACCCTGCATGATACTGGTTGTGGTAATGTTCGACCTGATAAGAAAACATGAAGCTGAACAAACACTGCGCTCGCAAAGTAAAAAGTATGCATTAAGTTCTCTAGAGTCATGCTCTAGAGTAACATTAAGGTAAATAACTGTAAGTCGAAATCTTAATAACTTGAGAATAAAGTTGATGTGTTCGAACAAGTATCAACTTATATTTAGTATCAATTGTTTTTCATAGTTAGAAATGTGCATGTCAAAAACTGTTTTAAATCTCTTATTTTCTTTTATGAGTAAAAACATAATGTAGATTGAAAAAGCGTATTTTTTTAAACCCATTAATCTAGAAATAACAGGTCTAAAGATCTATTTATCGAGATATAAAATACAGCAATAGTCTAAATGCGATATCTTCAGGAAGGTACTATAATCTCGAAGCTATTTTTCAACTATTGTGCGGTTCCAACTGAGAATGCACTGTGAAGGCAAACATCTTTGATCATGTTCAATAATTATTAATAAATATATATCAATAAAATTATTTAATAAATTCTTATCTATTAGTGAATCCTTAGTCAATACCAGAACTCTAAGATTTATGTGAACTATATGGACATAAAATAAATACTTATTTTTTCATAAATAGGAAAGTTTGCAGCCACAAAAAAAATTAGAGAGATAGTATAGGAATAAAACCCATGATTGTGAGAGCACGGATTAAACACTCTAAACATACACAGTGAGTAAAAAAAATCACGTAATATGCTTATATTTCGTTTCATGATAGGCTTGCAAATATAAGTATTGGATCAATGTTTTAAAAAAATCAGTCAAGTTACCAGCATGAATAATTCAAAAATATATCGTTACTGCAGAATCATTCAAGGAGATATCGTTTAAATAGTAGGTACAGCCTTTTATTTTTTTCCGATTCCTAGTTCAATCATTTCAATCTTGTTTTGGATTGGAAATAAATTGCATATGAAAAGATCTCACTCAAATGTTGATATAAAGCTCTCATTTTTAGCACAATATTCTACAGCTAGTTAGAGACAGCCGTTTTCTCATTTAAAATACATTGGATATTCCCGGCAACGCTACAGTAAGGTGACATATTATTTAAGATCTACGGCCCTTGATTTGAACCAAGTCCTATATTTGGTTCAGACAGCCGACTTTATGATGATCTACAAAAGACTTGTGGAACACCACAGCAATTATATAGGGAGATCGTGAACTATTCTGCACAGGAAAATAATCGAAGATTTGATTAGAAATCGACCAGTCTTGGCTTAAAAAAATATATTTCCAGAGTAAATAGGGATAAGGAGGAAAGGAGACGGAAAGGGATAACTGCCAAAATTATCCGTTTAGAGCTGAACCGCAGCATATACCTACGTAAAAACTTGTAACTAACCAGACCGTGTGGGTTTGTTTGTCCTTCATCGGGCGCCTGCCGTGGTGGTTTGGAGAATGCCTCTCAGATATGAATGGTACCTACCGAGGAAATTAAATACCCTGGGCGGGCCAAAACTAGTTATTATTGAGCTGGGGCCAAAAACTGGACATGAACGGAAATCAAGAGGATTGGTATAGTCACGTAGCAGACATTCACAAGAATAAATCATAGTGATTAAATCTACTGTGATATTGCGATGTAGAAGGGCTTGGGAATCCACTGCATTAATATATCCCATGACACTCAATGATTGTTGTCGCTTGTTAGAATATCTTAAACACAGTCACCCAAGGCGGGGTCGGGAAGTGAAAAGTGGGCTACCGATCATACGAAGGCGGGAAAGCAGGCTGAGTGTGGATACTCAGCTACTGGATTACAAAAAATGATAATTCAGCTACAAGGGAGAGACGATCTGGCGCTGGCTACGGAGAATCTAGAAAGCAACAAAAAACACACTGGAAAGTTGGCTCCAATAGAGAGAAAAATCAACAGATATGATAAGGATAGCAGGAAGCTCGGAAACAAATTGGTTAGGCCATGGATACTTTTGAAAATAAAAATGAGAAATTTGTATAGGTATTATTCTGAAAACAACGAACTGGACTTCACAGGAGTCGCAATCATCGTGTTGTCAAAACTCCAGGAGTGCGTACCTACAAGATAGCAAAACAGTATCTAACTGAATGATTGCCCTTAAATTCAAAGGTATACCTTTCTACATAAATTTTATCCACGTATACACCTACATGCCTATCGACAGTAAGACAATATCGAATAGGATTTCAAAAAAATATGTGAGACTTTAACGCCAAGATTGTCTCGACGGAATGCAGCGATCATTTAAAAAATATAGTAAGGAAATAAATAGGTTAATAGGATATTATAGAGGTTGATACATTTGTTTTTGATCTTTCTACGAAATTAACTGAGTATTCCAGAGCAAATATTAATGGCCAATTAGTCACAATAAGTGAGAATTATTATGCACTGGTTAACTCTGATCGAAAAACTCAACACCAATATTTCTGATCTCAAGTAAAAATGAAAATAATCAGTTTTATATTCCCTCAGACACAAATTAAAATTTTCGGGTGTCTTCATTAAATTTGATGCTTCCGTCGACTGTTGGTACTCTACTGTAATTTGATACAATAAGACGCATTATCACGCTCCACAGTTTTTGTGGATATATATTCTTAGAAACTAAGGAGCCAATAAAATCAGTATCTAAAGAAAATGTCAAAAAAATATTGAGCAAAATTGACTTGCACATATAAGGGATTTGGCGTATAAAATTAAGTTGGAATGCATTGAAAGTTCACTCAGACTCCCCGTGGGTGATACATATCGGGCGCGACCCCCAGGTGGCGGATAGGGGAGCCGAGAGCTGAACACAATTGCTTTAACTGCTGACACTGCAACATGGTATCGAAGTCACTCTGGATTGTTTGCGTTATAAGGACAAGACGGCCTGGCATGAGCAACTAATCGAGCAAGATTGTCAGGTTGATAGTTCGAAGGCCACTCCGCAGACCACCCCCCGACCCGGCTGTCGTATTGGGGTTAAATGCTTGCACCGGAGATACCATAGCGAAAGTGTCCATGGACAACACACATGACCGTTTGTCACACCGTATACAGTAATTTTTTTTTGTAGAAATGTTCACTGGAGATAGGGGCATGTCTTCACCGGCCGGCCATGTGGATAGAAGATCATACGCCAATGGGTGCGTGGTAGAGGGGAAGCTCAATCGTGAGTATGCGAACTCTTACGAACTGGGGACCTCCAGTTTTATTACCCTTGCATGCAGGGCTCTGCAGGTGTCGACTTGCTTTCCCTAGCTATTTGTGGGATCTACTATGGATAAGAAATTTTAAAATATAACATAGCGGGACATTCCCGCTACCCAAACCAGGACGGAGCAAGTCATCCGTTGACACAAAGAACACTTTACCTCTCACGTGGGATCTCTCCCAAAGAAAGGGAAGAGGTTGATAAGAGGGGAAATAGGGAAGGAAGAATCTCTAACACTCTTTCTACATCCTTCTCCGTCAGCAGAGGAGGAATCAACATCACCTACCCAATCTGCGATAAGGATGGCCCACCGAGGCGCCAGTGGGGCAGGAGTTAGTTATTGCCTACCCTACCTCGAACAAAGGCTAGAATCTGAGGAAGCAAAAAGTGGCCACCAAACACAAAATTCAAGGGCTGGAGGAAAGCATCCAATCCAGCGGCAAGAAGCGGAACCGAGAGGGAAAATTATCACTCCGAAGAAGCAAGAACCGAATATGAAGAAGACGGGAAGTAACACTACCACCACATCTAAGGGAGGCAGCTACGCAACTGCCTTAAAATCGGAGAAAGTTGCCAAACTCCCCAAGGTGCTCCCTGAGGTAACCCTCAGCTCAGACGACCAGACTAGACTGGAGAAAACAATTGTAAACGAGATGTGCGCCAGATGGGAACATAAGCTTCAGTTCGGAGGCATCCTGATATTGGTCAACTGTGAAACACCAAAGTCAGCGGATTGGATCCGGATGAAAATACCACATCTGAAAGGATGATATGTGCGAGAGACGACATCACAAAAAGCCATCCATCACCATCTTCCTCCCTAGAAGCCAGAAAATGAAAATAGAAAAGCTTCGCAATCTCATTGAAGATCAAAATAAAGGGCCGAGGACTTCACAATGGAAGGTTGTCAGCATAGAAGAAGAAATCGCTGGTCAAATCCTGTGGGCAGGTATAGATGAGCTATCCTGCCAGATTACCAGGAAAAACGGGAAGGTCCGCAATATCACCGATGGAGACAGCACCTCCACAAACAAGATTTAAGATTGTGGGGATTAACATCGCCCTGGTGAAAGCTCATTACTCAAAATCAACCTCAGCAGTACTTTTCAGAGCGTTCACCAAGAATCAACTAGGGATCGTGCTGATCCAAGAACCTTGGCAAGGTGCCTCACCTGTCAAGACTCGAAGGTAGTACACCATATTAGTGAGAATACTTCCAGACGCTACATTCTGGTGAGGAAAGAGATTAATTATTTATGTCTTTCAGAATTCATGACGAGACCCCTCGTCCATATTCGAGTAAACCTCGAATTCAAGAATAAACACCATGAAATAGTAGTTGCTTTCTGCTATATGGCAGGAGACGGGCCTGCACCACTTCCAAAAGTCCATGAATTAGCAATTATTAGAATGTATAGTTGGTACAAACCTGATCATACATAACGTAGGAAACACCCCTACGTTTTTAAGCAAAGTTAGGGAATAAGTATTAGATATAACAGACAGTACACCAAACCTGAAGGATCTGATGTCCAACTGGAGAATGTCGAGTGCAAATCTGATCACAGAATAATAACGTTCAGTCTAGAGAGAGACCCTCCTGAGCCAAGGAACTCTAGAAAAACAAATTGGGAAATATATACCACCATCCACATCCATCACAGAAGGGCCAGACGCCATCTAGGATTGGAAAGTGCTCTTGAAGAATTAAATGGGACAATAATCGATGCCTTCGAATAGAGCTGCCCCATACTAAAAAGCTAAAATAGTATGGATGCACCTTGGTGGAATAGTAGTTTGTCAATTCTAAGATCCGAAACTCGGAAACTCTTCAGTAGGACAAAGAGCGGAAATTGGCAGACCTACACCAAGACAAAAACCACCAACAACAAAGAACTAATGAAATCGAAAAGAAACAGCTTCAGGCAATTCTGTGAATTTATAGATTCTACTCCTGCTGCAACTAGTCCTTAAAGAGTCATGACAAGGAGCAGGGTCGAAAATACAATGGTTTTTAAAAGGCCTACACGGCAAGTGAAACACAAAGAGCACAGCTCCTACTCATTTCCCCGGGAATATACCTACTTCAAAAGAGCCTATCTAATGCTACATTAGACATATCTGCAGCAGTAGACGGTTAAGATGGGCCTTGCTGGGGCTAATGATATAATACCTGCCCTGCTCCAACGCGGACAAGAAGAAATCTTATCGCATATAGTGAGAATTTGTTGTTGCACCCTAGACCTGGAATGTATACCAGAGGGCCAGGTTAACATTTATTCCCAAATTGGGTAAAAGGGATACAACGAAGTCCCAACGACCAATTAGCATCACTTCGTAAGTTCTGAAGACTGTGGAGAAAACAAATGATAATTATATCAGAACAGAAATCCTCAAGCAGATGCCTTTGCATCCATGCCAACATGCGTACCAACCGGGAAAATCCACGGAAACTGTATGGGTTTAATTGACAGATGAAATCCAGGATGCATTGGAGAACTATGAAACAGTAGTGAGTAGACACTCCTTTGACAACACCCCTCATGAAGCTGTCAGAAGTTCTGTCTACCAGAATAGCAGAGACGAGAATAGAATAAGATACTATCTCCATCTGCATGAACAAAGGATGTCCACTAGGGGTAGGCCTCCCCATGCATGTGGAGCATTATAGTCGATGGACTTCTCTGCGGTTTGACCGTCATCGGAATATCATGTCAGGGATACGCAGGTGACATAGTCATAACGAGGGGCGAATTCGAGAGCACCCTCAGTGAAATTGTTCACTAGGGAATGGTGTCAGTCGATGGGATTCAACGTCAGCCCTACCAAGACTAACCTAGTTGCCTTTACAAGGAAGAGAAACATCAACCTTAAATCCATTGCACTAGACGGAGAAGTAACCCGGCTACCTTGCATTGGATGTGATAATCCATAGTGAGGCCGATTATCACTTACGGTGTAGTGGTCCTAACACTGTTACCCTTCTATGGGTTCCGGGACACACCGGGCGGAAGGGATTGAAGTAGCAGACGTACATGCAAAAACAGGACTAAAACACCATTTCTTAAAGAAGAAGAACTTAACAAAAAATTCCAATACTGGATAGACCTACAAGGAATGTGGCAGGCCAAAGTACTGCTGGGAAACTATAACCTGACGAGATCAAAGAAGTGCACAATGGCAAAAATAAGCTCAGAATACTGTCGGGAATCCTAATAGAGCACTGCCGACTGAAAGGACACCTCAAGAAACTCGGATTATTGGAGGAAAGAGTTTGCAGTTCTTGTGAGGAGGAGAACGAAACCTTTATACACATCCTTTCAAAATGCAATACCCTGCAAAATCCAAGGACACACCACATCATAGTACACAGTAGTGTGACTATATTCCTACCAACACAGAATAGAGAATACAGAATACTGAAACTTAACACCTTGAATAAACACAAAATTCTACCAGATCAATTCTTCTCAATTAGTTTTACTTCTTTCATAAATGAAAATACACATGGTAACTCATTATTAGTGTACACCTATTCCAAATATAGGTACCTAGAATTATTAGAAACACTGTTAAAATCGTGGAATGTCGACAAAAGATTTAAAACTAGAGTCAGCTCCCAAATTTAGCATTTCTATTCAAAATGTTTAGATATCATTAAGAGGACAAACAATTTTCGATAAAATGGGACCCCAATATAACAGTCAAAATTGTATCCAGACGCCTAAGATTTTACTTGCCTTAATGGAGGTTTTTGTCGTCACCAATTCAATAAATTAATGTAAAAACTCATATTCTCTTAATTTGGTACCTCAGATATTCAATGACATCTTATCAATCATTACAAGATTAAAACTCAAACAATCACGATTCCAAATAATTGCACAACACCAAATATTTTAAATTATGTTAATAATATGTCTAGAGGGCCTATTATGTTTACTATTTAGCTAATGTGTTGAGATCTCAGTAGCCATCGTTAGAAAAGATCAAAAAAATACATTTTCGTGATAAACGATAATATCATAGATTACTAGACATAACTAACAGTAGATTGATAGCCTTTATCAAATTCAACAAATTAGTAGAAACACTAACCTAATTCATCATTTTTACAAGCACCTATAGAATTAATATTATTTTATGTAATAACTAATAAAGTCGGTCCAATTTATTGTAAAAAATATTTATTTCACACTTTTGAGTGTAATCTTAGTCACAACAATTGTTGAAAGTTCATTAATAACCAAGAAAATAGTAGGTACCTACCTATCCTATTACCTATTACCCATGTATATTCATTGTTGGTAGGTACTTATTATACAGAGATCTGAAATACGTCGCGGCGGAAATCTACGTATTTCAGACTTTACCACTGCAGTATATCAAAAACCGTAACTCTTTTGAAAAAATGTAAATGTCTCATGTTTTCAATTTTTGATAAAAATTGACCCCCCCTACATAGCGTAAATACACATATTTCAGACTTTACCATTTCTGCAACTCAAAAACCGTGTCTTTTGACCATATGTTCAACATAAACGTTTCCGGATATGGTCTCATGTTTAATTCTGCCGTCTCAGATTTTCGATTTTCGGGAAAAATTGCAACTACCACAACCTTTGGGGGCCGTTTTTGGAGGAAAGGACATTACATATTTGAGTTATATGGGACCGTTCCTCACTTTTCTCTTTCAAATGAATCAAAAATCATCAAAATTGGAGTAAATTTACTATATACAGCGCTCACAAAACAAAAAAGCAGACAGTCGAATTGTCTCAATATGTCTCAGTTCAATTTATTTTCCAATTCCTCTGCAAGGTTCGCATCCACTTCAAATTAGTAGTCTGTTATTAAACTAAATAAAAAAACTGTATTAGACACTTGGGAATTCATATTTCCGGTCCCCTTGAAGATTAATTATAGGTTATACAATTCAGTTTTATGTTTGTTCTTTGGTGTGTGATGTTTCAGACCTTGACTGACCTATCTTAGCGGTTTTGCATTAAAATATTATTTATCTTGTATTATTGGTTTCCTTGTAGATATAACCAGACCGGACCACAAAAATAAAAAAAGCAATGTCTCCTAAAGGTGATACTTTTTATAGTTGACCGATGACCCAATCGGAGGAGGTATACAATTCGACTGTTTGTATTTTTTATAGATGCTCGCGAATTATAAATAGTTAACGTGCTCTGATTTGTATGATCTTTATTCATTTGAAAGAGGACTATTGAGAATTAGAGAGATTATCTGTAACATTATTTAAATGGAACATTTTTCAAAAATGGTTACGGTTTCCGAGTTGAAACAATGGTGAAACAAGTCTCAAATATGTGTAGTTTTGCTACATGTTTCCAGATCTCCGAATAATAACATGTAGGTACAAAAAAAAGAATATAGGACAGGTAATAGGATAAGTACTATTTACGCGATGTTTTGAAATTTCTTAATAATAAGGAAGTATACAAGCAATGTTATTATCTACTGAAAGTTGAATGATTTTAATGTTACAAGAGTGAAATACACATTTTTTATAAAAAATAGGACCGACTTTATTCGTTAGTGAATCGAAGAATACAAAATAAAATTAATTCTATTGGTCTGGTACTTTTTGAGTTGGAGCCTACAACAACTAACTACAACTGAACAACTTAAACATTGTCAGTACCCTAGAATTAATATTATTTTACATTTCTTAGTGCAATAACTAATAAAGTTTGTTCTATTTTTTGTCAAGAATGTTTATTTTTGTTTTAAATTAAATTTAAGTTATTTATTTTATTGCTATGTATTTTTTCTGTTAGTTATTATTAAATATTTATTTTGTAATTTTTGTCTATTAGATTCTCCTAGAAATTTTCTAACCGTCAAACAGTTTTTTTTTTATGAAATATGTCCAAATGATTTAGAAACTTTTATCTTAACCTCACAAACATTTTAGGTACTGCAAAGAAACAAGGTAAATTATACCAAAATTGTTGATCATTTTAGTTCAATAGTTTCAGTACTATTTATTTCCTTAGTCATCCTTTATACTTATTATATTTATGTCCCATTTAAATCATTTAATTTCAAACATAAGTACATTCCTGGTATTTTCAATACCATCAGTATATTTTAATTACTTTCAAACATATTTAGTTCTCTAAATAACTTCAGTAGGTATACTTTAATTACTTAAATACATTTTCAGTACAATAAATATTTTCATTATTATAAATATATTATTAGAATAGAAATAGAAAGGACAATCCAAAAAGCTACGGAAAAAACGGTACCAATACTTGAGAAACAGAGGAAAAAATCTTGGTGGGACGATGAATGCAAACAAGAGGTAGAGAAAAGAAGCAGGTTAAGAAAGATAGCAATACAAACAATGAAAGAAAAAGACAAAAGAGCTTATGAACAGCAGAGGAGGAAAGTAAAGAGCACCCTAAGATTTAAAAATAGAAATTATAACGAAGAGAAATTAAAAATAACTGAAGAATATTACAATAGAGAAGAGATCCGTAATTTTTACAGAGAAGTGAAAAGAGAAAAACAAGGGAATAAAAGTGGAATCAAGTTCATTAGTGATAAAGAAAATAACCTAATAGGAGAGAACAATAGGATGAGAGAAAGGTGGAGAGAATATTTTTGTGAAATCCTTAACAACATGGAAGAAAATTAAGAACCGCAACTAGGCGATTACCAAGCGGGCTTCAGAAAAGGAAGATCAACGATAGATCAAGTGTTCATGATGAAAGAAATCATAACAACTTGCTATGAATACAAAATACCATCGGTAGTAGTCTTCATCGACTTCAGGAAAGCGCACGACTATTAAAACAAGAAAAATTTACCAAGTAATAGAAGAACTCGATGTTCCCCAAAAACTGATCAGATTAACCAAATAACCTTAAGGAAAACCTCAAGCAGAGTGAGAGTAAAAGACGAATTGTCAAATGAATTTGAAGTCACAACAGGAGTTAGACAAGGAGATCCCTTATCAACTCTGCTATTTAATATGATATTAGAGAGGGTTGTACGACAAAGTCAATTGAATAGAACGGGCAATATAATGTCTAAAAGTCACCAACTGATAACTTCCGCAGACGATATAGCCGTCATGGCAAGGAATATGAAAGAAGCAAAAGACGTGACAAGAAAAGTAATACTAGCTGCGAAAGAAGTGGGACTTGAAGTAGCGACCGAAACAGAAGAGATGGAAATAAATGTTCAGGGGACAAGGATAAGGCTGCAAGAAGTAAAAGAATATATTTATCTGGGAACAATGATATCTAACAAAATAGAGGAAGAAAAAGAAGGGAGCTACAGAATAATGAAAGCTAATAGGTGTGCAGGAGCCATAAATAACATATTACGATCAAAACATATATCGAGAGCAGGGAAAATAAGACTTTATAAAACCATACTAAGACCAACCCGTTTATATGGATCTGAAACCTGGATTTAAAATAAAAATTTAAAAGAGAATATTCAGAGATAGGAAAGGAAAATACTACGAAGAATCTTTGGTGGTAAAAAGACGGTGGAAGGGTACATAAGAAGTACAAATAGGGAAGTCTATGAGTTATATGGAGAACAGGATATAGTAGAAAAGTTAAAATAAGAAGATTGCAATGGTTAGGACATCTAGAAAGGATGAATGGGGATCGTACAGTAAAGCAAATAGCGTGGAAACATATAGATGGGAGAAGAAGAAGGGTAAGACCAAGAATAAGATGGCGGGAAGCAGTACGAGAGGATATTAGAGAGAGAAATATCACAAAATGGCCTGTTTATAAGCTTTATATATATATATATATATATATATATATATATATATATATATATAATATATATATATACCTATATAAATATACTTTAAATATTGTAAAATATCAGATATTTAATTATAGTGTACATATTTGGGGTATTTGTTTCCACCTCGCATATTTATAAACCTTCACCGATTTTCATGACTTTTTTATAGCAAAAAAACGAGTACTTAAGGTCCTCCCATATTAGAGTTTTCAAAGTTCTGCTTTTCCCCTCAAAAATACCCACAAAGGGGGTATAGCCGGTGATATTTTCGAAAGTTGGAAATTGATCTTAGAAGTTTAATAGGAAAAGTTCTGGCAAAGCTTAAATCGCAAATTTTTCAAAAGATTTCCGGGGAATGCATTAGAAATTTGAAATATGACATGACTTTTCATTCCACATACCGATGAGGAATGTTCTTTTTCACTGGAACACTTGATATTGAATAATAAAAATATTTATCTAGAATTCTAAAATAAATTTCTATATTGAATAACAAAAATATTTATCTAGAATTCTAAAATAATTTGCTTAATTATTATAAGTAGTAATTTTCAATTTAATCTTACCCATTCTTCCGTAGCTTGCTCTACATAACTCTATCACTAAACTGACTATCGACTGCATTTTCGCCGTGATTTATATAATGTTCGTTGCTGTGTCTAATTGACAGTTACAAGCATTGACACGTGTTTGGAGGCCTTTTGACGCCACTCTCACTGTAACAACAACAATCAAAATCAACTCAATACTACTTCAATATTTTATATGCGATAGACGAATCGTTTTCATGATATAAAGGTAGATATAAAAGAGAGACTGTTCTTTTTTCCTTTACTTCCAGTAGAAGATTTCCGTAAGCACAATATTAAAATAGTGGGTCTACAGGGGTTGCCTATCGCGAATAGCTGAGGAAGTAAGGAAACTGGAATGGGAGCATTGTCGGTAAAAAAATAAAATAAAACGCTCCATTTTAAATAAATAACTTTTCAAAGCAAAACGAAACATTATTTGCTGGCCCTGTACTAAGCGAGAGGGTATATTTCACATACAGTGCGTTCATAAAGAATAGAAGCGTTTCAATGTCTTTTAGAATTTTAACATGGTAAGTAAAAGCTCTAGCACGTCGATTTTTTTCATTTTGATTTTCTATTTGTTTATGTAAACTATATTTTTTACTTCCGTTACATCTTTATTTTTGTTAAATGGAAATGTCATAATTTTATATATGTAATTTACGAGAAGCAGCGAAGCAGCTGATTTTCTGATATACTAAACATGTATATAGATAAACCTGTAGAAATATTAAGAAAAATTAAATAGAGAATGTTAACTAAATAATAGGTAGGTATATTTCCATTTCATGATACCGATTTTACGTAAATTCATTATTGTCAATAATTATATGGATAAATTGCATTAAGTCAAGTAACCAATAAAAAGTTCTTAGTAATCACCTCTTAGGTTATTGTTGGAATAATTTTAAGACAAAATTTGCTTTAAAATTTTCCATAAATAATATTATGGTAGATAATCTTAAAAGAGTAGGTATGGAAGACCCAAAACCGCCCCAATACATTAAACGATTTTAAAAATTAATTCGAAAAGAAATGCAAAAATATTTGCCAAACGTAACCCAGAAATTACCTGCGTACGTAATTAGAAAATTCTATAAATAAATATTTTGTACAAAAAATTGGACCGACGTTATTAGTTGGTGCACTGAAAAGTATAAAATAATATTAATTCTATTGGTGCTGTTACTTTTGAAGTTGTGCAGTTGCAGGTAGATTGAAAACTTTTGGCACCAACTTCACAAGTATCACCACCAATAGAATTAATATTATTTTATACTTTTCAGTGCACCAACTAATAACGTCGCTCCAATTTTTTGTAAAAAATATTTATTTCACACTTTTGAGTGTAACATTAGCCACGAAAATCGTTGAACGTTCACTCTACCATACCAAATGAAGATAGTACTTATCCTATTACCCACGTATATTCCTTGCTTGTAGAAAATCTCAGAACATCGCTGCGGAAATACGCTTGAATATTTTAGTTGTTACCATTCTAACATCGATTTTACTCGAAAACCGTAACTCTAAGGGAAAAATTTTCATTATAAATGTTGCTACAAATAATTATGTCCTTCATGTACTGCCCACAGATTTTCAATTTTCGACAGAAATCGCCTTCTCCACATTGCACATTTGAGAATTTAACATGCGTCTATCTCGAAAACCGTAACTCTTTTGAAAAAACATTCAATTTAAACGTTTCCGGATATTGTCCCATCTTTTATTATACCACCTCAGATTTTAAATTTTCGAGAAAATTTGCCCCCTCCACCCCCTTTGGGGGCGGTTTTCGGAGGGAAGGAGATGTCGGATTCCCATTTTTATGAATATGGGACCATTTCTCAAGGCTCCTCTTTCAAATGAATCAAAAATTATCAAAATCGGACTGCGATTACTATATGAAAGGCGTGCACAAACCAAAAAAAAAGCACACAGTCCAATTGTATACCTCCTCCGTTTGGGGTTGGGTACTCTCAGTTCCATAATGTTGTTAAATCTAAATACAGTATCATAAAAGGTTTGACATATATATCGGTATATCCTAAATTAAACTCGTTATAACATGTTCAAATTATAGATATAATATAATTGTAGGACCAACTAGAAGGCACTTCTTAATAAATTGTCTAAAAATTGATGTTTGAATTATCAAAATTGCTCATGGCATTTTGAAGTTACCCCTTCGCTTAACGTTTTTATTATGTTAACTGTGAGGCCGCGAAAGCACTGACTCGTTTTTGACCGACGAACCCCGAACGGAGGAGGTATACAATTCGACTGTCTGCTTTATTTTTTTTTTTTTTTTTTTTTTTTTTTTTTTTTTTTTTTTTTTGGTTCGTGCGCGCCTTTTATATAGTAGACGATCTCCGATTTTGATGATTTTGGATTCATTTGAAAGAAGGGAATTGAGAAATGGTCCCATATTCATAAAAACGCAAATCCGAAATCTCCTTCCCTCCGAAAACCGCCCCCAAAGGGGTGGTGGGGGCGAATTTTCTCGAAAATCGAAAATCTGAGTTGGTATAATTAAAGATAGGACAATATCCGGAAACGTTTAAATTGAACATTTTTTCAAAAGTGTTACGGTTTTCGAGATAGACGCATGTTAAATATGTATTTTTGCTATGTGGAGAGGACAATTTCTTTCGAAAATTGAAAATTTTTCGATACTACATGAAAGATATAATTATTTGTAGCAACATTTATAATGAACATTTTTTCCTTACAATTACGGTTTTCGAGTTAAATCGGTGTTAAATGGTAACAACTAAAATATTCAAGCGTATTTCCGCCGCGATGTTCTGAGATCTCAATAATAACCACTACAAGCAAGGAATATACGTGGGTAATAGGATAAGTATTATCTTCATTGATATGGTATAGTGAACGTTCAACGATTTTCGGGACTAATGTTACACTCAAAAGTGTGAAATAAATATTTTTTACAAAAAATTGGACCGACGTAATAGTTGATGCACTGAAAAGTATAAAATAATATTACTTCTATTGGTGATGGTACTTTTGAAGTTGTGCAGTTGCAGTTAGATTGATCGCTTTTGGCACCAACTTCACAAGTACCATCACCAATAGAAGTAATATTATTTTATACTTTTCAGTGCATCAACTATTACGTCGGTCCAATTTTTTGTAAAAAATATTTATTGTCTTTATGGCTCTATGGCTCTGACGGGTGGCTAGTTGAGCGCCTAGAGTGTAGTGATTCGTGTGGAGTACCTAGGTATATCACAGTCAGATGCCACAAGACTACAGGCGCTAAGTTCGTATCTTTAAAGCCCATATAATGGCAAATTATAGGTTTTACTACTTGCGAATCTTCGGATTTACCAACATAATTTCTATTATAATACTAAATATTGTTTACAAATAATTGGACAGATTTTATTACTTGGTGCATCGAAAAATACAAAAAACTATTAATTATATTGGTACTGGTAATTTTGAAGTTGTGCAGTTGTAGTTAGACAGAAGAGTTTTGGCACCAACTTCATAGAAGCAGGAATTTTAAAAAAAGGCTGACAAACTGTCGAATTCCTAACCTCCTCCGTTCGGTTCGTCGGTCAAAAAGAAGGTGAGCTACAGCGATATGCCTAACATTTTTCATACTCAAATATCACTTTTTATGAAAAAAATTGCTATATTTTCCTACTACCACAATGATATTTTTTTACTTGAACCACTGTTCTTGTGGTGGTATTTTTATCTTCAATATGTATCTATACCAATCTCCATGAATCTCTCTGTAAGATACAGAACTTGAATATGGTATGATCATAAAATCAATCACACAGTTTTGGTTCACATATACACACTTTGAGCGATCGCGATTATAATAATAACCAAATAAAAGGGACGTCAATTAATGGTAAAGGGCAGGTATGTACCTAAGTGCTCGAGTAGGCGCTGTCAGTCAGCGCTGTTGTGGTTATATAGGGGGTTATATAGGGGGTACTATGGATTTGTTTGTGGTCATTGACATAATACACACATGTGGGAAATAGACAACATAGTGACAGGTTCTGTAGAATGTAATATAATAAGGAATTATTGTTTCAATTACCGGGGTCAAATGAATTTGAACTGATTTCTAAAATTAATCAAATTATTTTCATATTTATTCTATTTTAAAATTAGAAATGAGGATGTAGTCATGTAGATATTTAAATAATTTCAACAACAATAGTCAAGCTTAAAACAATATTTACACAAGAAAATAGTTTAACAAAGTTGTTATTTGTAAAATCTCCATAAACCCCGTGATGGAAGGAACATTTGTGGAGAAATGGGAAACAATCAGGATTTTTAATTCTAAACTAGTGCATTATTAAATTAAGTTTTTATTCTTGAAATGCATTGAGTTATATATATATATATATATATATATATATATATATATATATATATATATATATATATATACTGCTTATTATAAATTTTAGAGGAATCAGTAGTTAATACATATAAGTTATGCTTTCGGCAAAAAGACAAATGATTCTATAATCTTTACCTATATAGGTATGCATTTGAAAATCAGCTAGCTAAAAAATAGTTGATTCTCGTCACAGTCCGAACTATACCGGAAACAGTCAAACGTCGAGAAGCTGTGAAATTTGAATATCTACCGACTTCGGTTTGGTGACAAATGTAAGTTAGTACCTACCTAATGATGACTTCGACGTACACCATCGGTTATATTGACCGAAGATTATTAAAAATAATAACACACGTCTTGTAGGTAGGTATCAGAAATTTTATCTTAGGTAAAAATGGGAAACATATTTGGTCAATAGAACACATATTGTATTTGCATCTCAAAATCATCATAAATAGTTAATCAAATACCCAACATAAGCTATAACAAGACAAAAGGAAATCATATTTCCATTATGAAGGAACTGGGTAACTCTGTAAAACTATTCAACCTGCTATATTTCAAAATAAAGTCATTTGGTAATAACCACTGACATGTTAAGGAAAGGATCAGAAATCAGTTTATAACGCGCTAACAAAGGATCAGTTTTTGACCACATTCTTCATATTGGAATGCGGGAGCAAAAATTTTTATCTTTTTCATATTTTATTCGCACAAGCTGCAGTGCGGCTTGCATTTACTGAAGATTATGTTCAAGATGTTGTTAAGGATCTGCGTTCCAAGCAATTCTAATAAGAACACACCTTCTCTTGTCAGTAAACACCCCCAAACTAACGGTATGATGTCATCATTACGAAAACAGCTTAATTGTTTCATTAAATATCTAGTTCACACTTCAACATATAATGTTGACTTGATAGATGAAACTTGAAAATAGAGTTTGGCTAAGCTCTGAAATTTATTTCACATTTATAACTGTGACTGTGTTATCAATAGTTGCGATAGTTAACTTGCGCCACGTCTCGTTTTGTTTTTGGTTTAGGCCGCTCTGTATATGATGATCTGCACGAAACTTGATAAACGATTGTAAGTATTCACACAGAAAAATGCTCTAATTAGAGAAAACTGCAGCATATACAATAACAAATGCTTCGGATCATCCCTGAAGTTGTACAAAAGATTTCATTTGAAGTATAAATGATTTTTTTTATCTTACAACAATATATTTATTAGCAAAAGTAGTTTTACATTCCGAACTTTTTTAAAAAATATTTCTTTCGAGGACATACTCGATCGATTTTGTTTTTCTGATTAGATAACACTAAACACTACCTCCAAAGAACAAAACCACGGTCATATAGCAAGGTCGTGAAAAAAACGTAAAAAAGTGATTAGCTTAGCGTCCAGTCTTATTCAGCTACCAATTTCTGCCGCATGATTTGCAGTTGGAGGGACATGTTGCTTAAAACATAAAAAACCAATTCAAAGGATGCTGCAGAAATGTAAGAAGATTCTCACATTCTCACTGTATTATCTCTATGCATATTTCCATCTCTATGTAATTCGACCTTCCATTCCGGGCCTGTTTGTACGACCGTGGACGAAATATATGAGGTGTGATAAATGACATCATCGAAATTTGAAATTGAATGATTTTACAATAATTAAAAATATTTAATTTCAGCGGATTTCTGTTTTCTACGAGTGAAATTTTGCCTAGCGATATCATTCAATAGGAATTAAAAAAAAATATTTATTTCATTTTTATTCTTATGAAAATAGTTATTTTAGATAGATAAATTGAAATTGGTTATAGAATTTTTCTTAAATTATCACAGAGAATAATTATGGTTACTTATACCTTTTGAATATCTTGGCATTTCATTTGATTTCAAAAATTTTTGTTTTTAATTCCAGAGTAACTTAAAATGTCTACTTGGCGCAAAGTTTCACCGACATCCAGAAATGTCGGTTTTGGACCAGCACTACGCCAGCCGATGAACTCTCGTATATTGAAAAACTTTTGAAACCATTCGATGTATTTCTAATTGCATTTTCCAAAAATATACCTAAATGTTTAAAACTGCATATACCATAAATGGAAATTCTAAGGGTTTGGCAATTAAGTTTGGAAAATTTAGCGATTTTAAATTTAGTTTTTGAACATCCAGATTGGTCAGGTTCAAAGATATCAATCATAACCTGAACTTTCACAACTTTGATCGCAATTATTTCAATAACGGTGGTATATGCAATTTTAAATATTTATATTTTTGGAAAATGCAATTAAAGATACATCGATTGTTATCAAAAGTTTTTCAATATAAGAGAGTTTATCAGCTGGCGAAGTGCTGGCCGGTTTTGGTGGTATTCTATTAACATGTGACTCTAATTTCACAAATCACGCGCCATAACAAGTTTCCTTATGCTTTTTTAGTTTAGGTTTGGTTGGATCAAATATTTAGCACTTATAGATTGCTAGCTGGACCTAGGCCAGGACTGAAATGTTGTCATACCTACATGTATTTGTCTTTACTTATCTATGGTCATGTATATATCTGTATACCTATTAATCTATGTATATTAAATATATGGTTATCAGCAAGAATGATATCCCACTTGGACAACTATTAGGTAACATCCAATAAATCGCGTCTCAAATTACGTATATCTTGGCACGAATATTAATGACAAGTGGTGACAGAATCACCAATGATGCGGTCCTTGGAAGAATGGACAAGGAACGTGAAGTCCTAAACAACATAAAGAAACTAAAACTTGAATACTTGGGTCATATTATAAGCAACAAACATCGATACAGTCAATTGCAGCTCATCTTGTACGGTAACGTACTTGGAAGAAGGGGGCCAGGACGAAGAAGAATATCCTGGCTTCATAACCTGAGAAAATGGTTCTCTCTTACCACCATAGGACTTTTCCGAGCAGCAGTTAAGATGATCAGCAGACCATGCTAGTAGCCAACATTCGAAACAAATAGTCACCTTGGTAAGAAGATGTACAGTTTTCTGTTACACCTCTCATTATCATTGAGAGAGATTCTCCGTACAAGCTCTAGCCATCATCCCTCGCAGATTGAGAATTATATGGTTGATACTTTATGGCCTTACCCCACTATTATAACCACTCCAGTGGTAAATTCGTGAGGCGATGACGTATGTCCAGTACATAGTAGGAAACAAAATATTCGTTATACCTACTTCCATTTAAAGAAGCAATATAGGAGTTATATATGGGTAGGGTTAGGTAAGTATTTGTTTTATAGGATAGGGAATCACCCGAAGAATTGAACTAATGGTTTATTATGTTATCTCTGCCGGAGGAAATGATGAACTAGAAATTTTTAGAATTCAATAAATCTGCACACGTCTGCCTATCAAATGGCATTATAATTATCTCATTTCAAACTTCCTATCCGTGACGACGGTAATTATTTTCGTGTCCAACTGCAGATAACATTATTCAAACAACAAAAGACATATATTCCAAGTGGTTCTGAGATTGTCCATAATATTGGCGGGGTTGATGGAGGTCACAAAACTGCTTGAAAAAATAAGCTAATATACATGGCACTCCATTAAAAAAATGAACCGACCCAATAGATTTTCCTCGGTTAACTCGATGAATCTGGAATAATTTTTTATAGACTTTGTTGAAAAGTCTAATTTCTTTTTTATATCACCTTCCAATTTATCGTAGAACCCAAGCAATGGAGCTCTGAAGCATTATTGTCCCACCCCGTATAACGTTGCTTTAAACTTTGCAAAAGTATAGGTGCAGAAATTTCACTCTGATTAAAAACCAGTAGACCTTATTAAGGTATATAAATTAATATACAAACACGGAGCAACATATATCGATTATTTATTTTTCTATTACACTTATACATAGACAAAATGCACGTGAAAATAATTTGACATAATATGTACCTATATACAAAACGTTGGATTCTATTTACAGGGAAATTATGTTAACAGTACGAATTGAAATTTGAAAAACTATACATAAGTAAGATCTAAGAGGAAACATTTATGTTTGTACAATAGATATACTCAAAGATATATTCAAAAGATGTTATGGGATATTTTATTGATACATTTTTGAAACTATCAACAAAAACTCAAATATCAAAATAAAAAATAAGAGCTAATCCTGGAAACGTATAACAAATATTTTGATATGTTGGTAGATAGATATTATCCAGCGATAAAAGAAAATCATCCACAGGCAACTCTGGAATGAGATTACTTATAATAAATAAATCTTTCTGATTAGTTCCCTCCAGATAGCTGTCAAAATGACAGCGTCAGGAGAAGACATCAATCATTTTTCATTTTAAATGATTTCTTAACAGTTCAAAAACCATTCGTCTTAAAGATCAAGAAATGGAGTATCTGCGGTAACTGAAACTAGAGGAAGAATAAATTGACAAAATAAAAAAGACATTATTTAGATATTTACGTAAGTAATTTCATGCTACAGAAAATTGAGACAAGAAACATGTCTCCTTGCATCCTTATCAAGTGATTTGTTTTTACTCGTTTGATAGAAATAATATTTTTATCCATAACTATCATCATCGTTACACTTATTTCCTCTTACATCTATATATATATTTCTTCCTTACTTGGGCCACAATACACAACAATTTACTATAAATATAATACATATGTTATTTATTTACCTATCATCCACATAATACTTTATAGAATCAATTAGGTAACATGTATATATAAAAATCATTCTGTTGATCTTTGAGTTTCTGTTTTTCTAATCAAGATACCTCTTTTGAGTCTGTCGATTTATATTTGTATATTTGAAACTATAGGCTGAAAAGTGTTTTGCTGCTGAACTTCTTACATCAGCACAAGTTTTGTCATTCTTATATCATAACAGTTTTGACCATGTATTAAAGGTATTGATATAGTTATAAATGCGCATGGTCACGCGTGGTTTTAAAACAGAACAGATTTTGACAAAACTTGGTATGAAAATTCATTATGGGGCTCATACAGTCAGTTCAAGGTATTCATAAACCAGATTTTCAACCATTTTGATCAACACAATATAAACACGCATATTTAAATGGTGAATAACTTTCATGTTTGCTGTTTCGTTCACTCGAACCTACCAGATGTCACGAATTCGGGTAGGTTTGGCACTCAAGTTTAGGGACATGTTCAACAGTGTATGGGCCCCATTAGATTTATCCCTTTAATTAATTAGGACTATTTATTTCCTCACATTCTAAAAGTGACCATTCACAATAACTTCAGATATCGCTACATTTTTATCTGATTATGGCTATTGTAACCCTAGGTTACGAAAAATTTAAGGCCTATTTGGGCTACTGCGTGCTTGCGATTTAATGAAAGATTTTCGCAGTCGAAGCAACGATCTATCGGATACACTCTATTTCGTTTAATTAAACTCATTTTGATCTCTTCTAAGACGATGCCATCAGCTTGGCAGATGCAGTCACATGGTGCTGATGATGATAAGCCATATCACTGATGGCTGCACCAGCTCCACCACCGGGACTCGTAT
The DNA here is from genome assembly GCA_958507055.1 of Crioceris asparagi. NCBI lineage: Eukaryota > Metazoa > Arthropoda > Insecta > Coleoptera > Chrysomelidae > Crioceris > Crioceris asparagi. The sequence goes on from OY293829.1 coordinate 49,601,840, forward strand.
GGTGAAAGCCAAATATCTGCTGGTAGCTTGGATAGGAGGACGGTGATTGCTGATGATTTTGCTGCAAACATCCGTAATCGTAAAGAGGTTCGCTTTTGATGGCACCACCAGAAGAGCTGGATGTGGGTGGAACCAGGGAGGTTTGCCCTAAGTACGGCCTATCCGAATGGCTGCTGCTGCTAGGCGAGGACTTGGTGTTATCCAGCAGATGATGATGGTGGTGATGGTGTGAAGGTGTCGCAGCAGAAGAATGGTGTTGGTGGATGAGTGATGAAGTCTTTGATTCTGCAACAATGAAAAGAAACAAATTAGAATCCGTTATAAACTTTCTTCCAGAAAAAATGTCGCTGGTACCAGTAGAACACATGCCCCAAGAAACTGCATCACTATTTTTTTTAAATTTGGGATCATTCAAGAGTAGCAGATGCAAGATCAGTCTAGAATCTTCTATACCGCAGGATATACCTATAGGCTAGATAATATGTGCAATGCATGTAATGCTAACGTTATTCATCGTTTAACAGTAACATGTTGGTGTCAGAGGGCGAATTATGAACAAATCTCAAATGTAATTAAATATTCTTCATTACCTATTAGCTGGAGAACTCAAAATTGTAAATATCATATTTAATTTTTTATTCAACATTATTTTGAATCACATCAAATCATGAGCGCATATATATTATTTAAAAATCCTTTCGCACATTATAATTTTTTCACTGAATTTATAACTGTTCTTGGTGGTCTCGGGTAGAGTGAGAAACTGCGGCGAACCATAGAAGAGCAACCATGTGAAACTCGTAGGAGGACGGAGCTTGGTGTCACGATATCCCCTAGTGCCCTAGTAAATTATGTCAGTGGGCAGTGAGCAGTCGAGTCCTGTCACAAATATGAACCAAGTAACAAAGTAATATTACTTATTATTGGACCGATGTTAGTAGTTGGTGCACTGAAAAATATAAAATAATATTAATTCTATTGGAGCTGTTACTTTTGAAGTTGTACAGTTGCAGTTAGATTGATAACTTTTGGCATCAACTTCACAAGTACTAGCACCAATAGAATTAATATTATATTGTATTTTCCAGTGAACTAATAACGTCGGTCCAATTTTTTGTAAAAAAATATTCATTTCACACTTTTGAGTGTAATATTATTCACGAAAGTCGTTGACCGTTCACTAATATCAATTAATTAAATTTTTCTATTCAAACTTATTTATTTGGTTTTGGAACGTTTTACAATTGTTCATGTGTAATATATTCATTTCATTTTCTTCTTTTCTGATAGGGGGTTTCCCCCTTGTCAGATTGGGATCAATGAAGATAATAGTACTTGTCCTATTATTCTTTGCTTGTAGTTGTTATTATTATTGAGATCTCAAAACATCGCTGCGGAAATATGCTTAAGCATTTTAGTTGTTACCATTTTAACACCGATTTAACTCGAAAACCGTAACTCTAAGGATAAAATGTTCATTATAAATGTTGCTACAAATAATTATGTCTTTCATGTACTGCAAACAGATTTTCAATTTTGCGTAGTTGCAAAAAAATTAATAACTAAAACTACAACATTAGTTGGTAACTTTCAGTTTCCCAAAAGATAAAAACAGGAATTCTTCCCGGCTTTATTAATTCCAACAGCAATGAAAGAAGTTTTTAAGACGTGGCACGTCCCAACATAGGAATATTTACTAAGTTCCTTATTAGTAAATGTGCACTCATTTTGTAAAAAGCTGTACCTAGGTATTTAACGAAAACTGGGAAAATATTTTATATGGAAATATTATGTCTCTAGGTTCGGTTATTGACTGACGACATTAAGTTTTATTGTTAATTACCGTTAATAATTCCGTATATTTCTGCCAGCTGTAAATAAATATGTAAACCTTCCTCTGGACGTCATCTGGAGGAGGCCCCCTGTGCATTAATTAGGTTTTATTCAAACCAGAGCCTGACCAAAACGAGAGCTTTCAATCTTCGAATGCAGGTTTCGCTACTAGTCACAGACTTTGTAAAATTCATATTGTCCCAACTTGGGAACCGTCCCATCTTGGGTAACTCTCCTCTATCTTCCATTACAATCGTTGGCTATACCTATTAGGTATAGCATGTAATTTCTTTAAAACTTATTTCTGAATATAAAACTTTACAAATTTATAACTAGAATTTATAAGTTTGTGAAAAATTGTGTTAGGTTCCGACAGTCCCAGATTGGAATCGGATTGCGCAACTACATTGTTGTCTCTTAAAGTATGATTTAAATTATATAAAGCTTATAGAAAACACTAATTCTGTATCCTCAGAAAGTATGTTTACCTATCTATAGTAGGTATTAGTTATTATCCAACTCACAGGTCGGCCCTATTGATCAGCTGAAACTTGAAAATAGGCTTTTTCATCGGAGTTTTTTGTGCGTATGCGTCTGTGTCGGCCATTTTTTCGTACTGTTTTGCATGTTAATATATATGTGAAATGATAAATAAAATGAACAAGTGCTAAATAATCAAAAAAAATAAATATAAGAAAATAATTAAAAAAATAATTATTTCAATAGGTTTTGACTATGTTATCTATACCTACTAAAAGGAACAACAATACGGTGTTGTTATGGAATATGTAAGAGTGACACACGGTATAAATCATTCAAAGGCAACACAAAGCCATTATTTTATAAATTTTTCAAAACCTTGCCTACCTACAATATCGAAATAAAATTATTACATGATCAGGCAAAATACGTATGAAACATGTTCAAAATGAGCAATTGTGACTTATGGGTGCAAAAATGTGGCCGAAGTGATAGAGGTTTTCAATCGTTTGATGATTTTACTAAAGATACGTAGATAAGGTAGGTATATTTGTTCACTAAATTTTCACGGCGAAAGTGGTCCAACAGAAGAAAATCCCAATACCCCTCTGAGTTATAAAGAATGTCAACAGATTAATAAATCAAACAATAAGGTACCGTAGAGTTATATTATAAGGAATAATGTTGGAGTTATAAACTATAATTTGTTTGTAGGTGATCAAAGCAAGAACCAGAATGATACATAGATCATAGTTGAAATTCTTTAGCACATCCTGTGAGGGAAATAGTTGCCAAATTTGAGAATAATTTATGACTGGATTTTGTGAAACGCTTTGATTTTCATCGTGTTGTTTCAAAATGCTCAGCCATTTTCCTTTGTCAACAGCTGGATCGACCGGTACTTTATTTTTGATTGTATTTCTTACTCCGAAAAACAAGTTTTTTTTAAATATATATCTTCATTATACCCAGTAGGTACCTAGTATGATAATAAACATAATCTTTAACCTCAAAATGTAATTTTTTTATTTTATTAATTATTGCGGACGTCCATGGCACTTTAACATCTTTTTAACTGTTCGCAATTAAGTGCTTCTTCTAAAGGTCTAAAAACCTTGAAATCAGGCCATAATGTATATTACCGCGGAGACAACGACAAAAAAGTAGGCGGTATTGGTTTCCTAGTACACAAGAGACACAAAGATAACATTATCACCACCAACTACATGTCAGAAAGAGTAGGATACACGATACTAAGACTAAATTCTAGATATAACCTGAAAGTTACTCTAGCATATGCACCAACAATAGACCATGACGATCAAGAAGTAGAAGCATTCTACGAGAACATTAGGACAGCACTAAGTTACACACCCACACACTTCAACACAATCTGTGGGGATTTCAATTCCAAAGTAGCAGTAAAATCAGAAGATACAGAAATAGTACTAGGAAATTATGGCATCGGCACTAGAGATTCCAGAGGCGAAATGCTGGTCAACTTCTTGCTAGAAAACAACCTGATGATATAACAATAAATGATAACATAACAGACATAAACGATACAAACAAAATAATAAAAGATACATTACGTCAAGCTATCAACAAATACTGACCAAAACAAACTAACGAAAGAAAGATCACCTCACACACTAAAGGACTGCTTGAACAACGGAAAAAAATGCTGGAAGACAATATGAGCTTACCAGAACTAAGAAAGATAAATAAAGAAATTTCTAGGAATATCAGGAATGATTTAAGAAAGAAGAAAATTAGCTATTAGTAATAACGAAATAGCAAAACTGAAGAATAGTCAAGGAAACATAACATCTAACATATCCGAGTTACTACGAATACTACGAATAGTAAAGAAATTTTACAGGGAACTGTATAAGGGCAAGGTAGACATTCATTCCAATACTAAAGAAACAACCCGAAAATATGGGGCCAAAAACCAAGGTTCCGAAGAAATTCCCGAAATTGATGGTGAGGAGATTCAAAAAGAACTAACACAAATGAAGAACAATAGATCAGCAGGAACAGATTCCATAACGATAGCAATTAAAATGGGAGGTATCATTCTTATCAATAAAATCAAAGAACTTTTTAACCTTTGCCTAACCAACAGCACCATACAATTGGAACAACGTTTTGATGATACTGCTTCATAAAAAAGGAGATCCTACAGACATAGCCAACTATCGTCCCATCAGCTTACTCTCTCACTTATATAAGCTTTTCACAAGAATAATAACCAACAGACTAGAAAAAAAGTTTGATTTTCACCAATCACTGGAACAGGCAGGATTTCGCGCAGGATTTGGAACTACAGATCATCTATTGGCCTTAAAAACTCTTATTGAAAGAACAGTGGAGTATAATAGACCGTCGGTTCTGATCTTCGTGGACTTCCTGAAAGCATTAGACACTGTAGAACCGGACGCAATTCTCGAAGATCTTAGTCAATGCCGCATTGACTACAGATATACTAAACTAATACACAATATATATATAAATACTACAGGATGCGTGAGGTTACACAAAAACACAACCAAATTTCCACTCAAAAGAGGAGTTAGGCAAGGAGACACGATGTCACCCTAACTTTTTATTACCGTCCTCGAATACGTGTTCAAACAGTTGGAATGGGAACAAAGAGGCATAAACATCGACGGTAAGAGATTAAACAACTTGCGTTTTGCCGACGACATCGTGTTAATCGCTGACGATATAAGTACAAGAAGCCCAAAAAATGCTGATAGAACTAGCAAATGCCACCACAAAAGTAGGACTACAAATAAACACACAAAAGACAAAGATAATGACCAACCTAGTTCTCGGAGAAACTCTCACATTGGGAAGACACAACATCGAGGAAGTAAGAGAATATAGATATCTAGGCAATTACATAAAAATATACAGAGACAACCAAACCCAGGAGCTACAAAGACGAGTGGGGCTTGGATGGGCAGCATATGGTAAACTGAAGGGAATATTCAAGAGTGATATCCCGATCTGTTTAAAGCGTAGAATGTTTAATCAGTGTGTGCTCCCTGTCATGACTTACAGAGCAGAGACACTCACGCTATGAAGAGCGAGTGCAGAAAAACTTAGAATAGCACAACGTAAAATGGAACGCTCTATGCTGGGAATAAAATTATCAGATCGTGTTAGGAACATAAATATCCGCAAAAGAACGAAAGTGGAAGACATAATTACAAGAATTGCGAAACTAAAGTGGCAGTATGCAGAACATGTTGCGAAACGCAATGATGACCGGTGGACGAAGAGACTATTAGAGTGGCTACCGCGAAATGATAAACGAAGTGCAAGATGGCGAGATGACATAAAAAGAATCGAAAGTCAGTGGATGAGTGTGGCTCAAGATCGTAAACAATGGAAATGCAAAGGGGAGGCTTATGTCCAGCAGTGGACTACGATAGTTGGGTAAAGGAGAAGAAGATTTTTTTTTCTAATAATTCGTTTATTTGTAGGTATAGATAATATTACTTTCCCAGTCATTACTTATCTAAACAGTACGAAACTTTTGAATTACCGCCATTTCAATATGGTTCCTGCGCTTGCGCTCATCACATGATGAAAAGGCCTATTACCAACTAAAATTTTACCGTCAATTCATTAGATACATAAGACCTAAAATATGTCATTACCTTAGTACCTACCTACATAGATACAGCATATCACATGCATTAAACTAGACAGCTGTCTCAATTTACAGCTTCTGTTGCAATTCTACGATGTTAAATCGAAATACTTTTGTAAGCTCTCAAGTTTAGTTTTTTTTAATTGAATATATTTCATTATAGCATTTACTGCTAATAAAGATAATGGATAACTCTATATTCAAAACTATTCATTGGATGACATCAATCTGCTGCCATCTAACGGATCATCGTTGCGTTTTATTGATTTTCTATCTACGAGTGACTTCTACATATATCTACCATCTACCTAACGCGTTGGAAATGTACACAAACAACAAGTTGTACTTATTATTATTAAGTGTTATAGGAATTACTCTTACAGACAGTGAGTTTCTAGGTATACCTAACATTATATATTTAAGTATCGTAAAAAATATATACGTACCTACCTATAAAACTCAATATAAATTTGTTGTAATTGTACATTTTCTGAAAATCTTAATGTAGACGCGCAACGCGAACCCTATCTGCTTTACTTATATTCAACAGCCAAAACAACAACCTCTAACCACAGGGCTACGACTCATGCGGTTAAAATCGGGAGATTTGCGTGTAATGACATGTAAGTATATCAATGAAAAGGTTGTTCAAATTTCAATTCAATGAATTTTGAGAAATTTACCTTTGCGCTGGCTACAGGCCGTCGAGATTTTTCATTTTTAGGTCCATTTGTTTTCTTTTTTTAATTATATTTATGTTTCTTCCAAATTATAGTTTACTTTCCATGTGTAGTCCTATGTAAGTACCTACAGATCTTCACTTGCTCTGGGAATTTCCATAGTGTTTAAAAATAATGTGAGACACTCATCCCAACGTTTTAATGTGGAAGTAATCTAAATGGATTGCTGAGTTATCCGGCCCATAGGTTGTAGGAAAATAACGATCTGATAAATATTGTAACGTGAAGACTTACCCGAATAATGAACTACACACACAATGCACATTCCAGAAAACACGGGAGACATCGGAAGCAACGAGAATAAGTCCTGGTCTACTCTCGAAGCCATATACTGAGAAATAACCTCCAGAAACAACGAAAACAACACTGGAATCATCTAGAGCTTTTTAGATTATATATAAATGTCGATGGCAATGACATGACACAGTTAGTTATAGATAGTCGGTCGGTCATAGATCATAGACAATAGAAAGTCGTATATAGTCAGAGAAATGAGTGTGAATAGGTATAAATGTGTATATAGACGTGTAGTGAAAATGAATAAGTAGAAATAAATCGAACCCAGTTTTAATATAAATTCCCGTTACAATATGATTTGAAGAGTAGATAGGTAGTAGGTATTCACTTGGAAGCTTCATTTTGTTTTTATAATACTTTGTTAACGCCTTGTTGGACATCTAGGAATAGGTACTGCGAGACAAAATTACTTTGGATTGAAGGTTTCATTCCTTATTGAGGTTATACGATGACATTGATGTAAGTTAAAGTGGTGTCTTCGGAATCCAATTTGATGATTGTGTAGTATTCTTTCTCTACTGTCTGTAGATCGGAATCTCTAAAGGATTATGTTTTCAAGAATTTTGGATAATTGGGTAAATAAACTAATAGAGTGGTATAAACTTGTATCGCGAGGAGAATTGCCAACTCTAAAATAATACATATCAGTAAAAGTACGATAAAGCAGATGTAGAGTTGTCATCCGAAATCTATATCATACGTTTCACATGGTTATTGAAGTGAAATCACTATATATAAATTACTTCATAGTACAATGTACCTACTTGTTGCCCACAATATAATCATACAAAATCATATTACAATCTACAGTCTGTCTGTGTGAAATGCGTAGGTCCCCATGAAAAACTACGAGCTCTCAAAATAAGAACAGATTTTTTTACAAGTTACAACTGTTCAAGCATATCAATTACCTATTCCTATTAAAATCTATTCAGTGTATTGTCCTCTAAGACACATCATAGGTATCTAGAGATCAATAATTCTAACCTTACATTGAGTATCTAAGCAATACTTTTATTTCGAGAGACTTTAAATATACCTAAACAGACATATTGGGGATCAAGTTTTATTACTTACATCAAGAGGCAAACAATTACTTATACATATAAACTTCTACAAAATAAATATTCATTACAAAAAATTGGACCGACTTTATTAGTTGATGCACAGAAAAATACAAAATAAAATTAATTCTATTGGTGGAGTTGTGCAATTTTATAGTTAAATAGAAGACTCTTGGCACCAACTTCACAAGTGCCTCCAGCACCAATAGAATTAATATTATTTTATATTTTTCAGAGCACCAACTAATAAAGACAGTCCAATTTTTTGTAGAAAAAAATTATTTCACACTTTTGAGTAACATTATTCACGAAAATCGTTGAACGTTCACTTATACCAAAAAAGGACCCATGTATATTTCAAAATAATGCTTTTCAATAATTTGGCATTCTAAGATTTTCAGTTTTTGAAAGAACCCCTTCCACATATCGAAAATACACATATTTCATATTTTAACATTGCTTAGATAAACGCGAAAATCGTAGCTCTTTTGGAAAAATGTTCAATTTAATAGTTTCCGGATATTCTCTTATCTTTAATTCTGCCATCTGGGGTTTTCGATTTTCGAGAAAAATTGTCCCTCCACCCCTTCGGGGGCGGTTTTCAGGCGGGAAGGAGATTACGGATTTGAGTTTTTATGAATATGGGTCAAGTCTCCTATTTCAAATGAATCAAAAATCATCAAAATCTACGTTTTATATACAGCGCGCACAAAAACCAAAAAAAGCACACAGTCGAATACCTCCTCCGTACCTATGGGTTCGTCGGTCAAAAAGAGAAGAGCAAGAGCTAAGTGGCATATAAGTCAATCCTGTGGATAAAAACAAATTTAACAGATTAGCAAATCAACTTAAAAATAAATATTTGTACTTGAAAATTTCTTGATAAATCGCAAGGTTTTGTAGTTAAGGCACTGAGAAGGTCGAACATTTGCCATTATCATATCTGAAACACCTGGCTAAAAATTGAAATATTTGCACAATTCAAAAGCTATGGATCAATTCACCATTTTCAATGGTACCTGTTATACCTAATAACAGAAGTAATATTATACCTAATACTATCTCTCTCTGGTATAACTACAGCTATGTCATGTAATTATCATCCATATTGTAAAATATTAAATGCGTATGTCGCATATAACATAAGACTTATTGTAGAAATTGTGCCCTCACTACCATTAAACCAGTAACAATAAATTGATGCACGGTGTATCAAGAATACAAACTAATAGCGAATTGGGAAGGAATCTTACAAGATAAAGACTGATAATGTGAATGATCTGTAAAGGAAGTAATTATACTTAAATAGAATATATGGAATGAGAGAGGTGTTGCAATACGTTAGGTCCTTTCATTTCCTTCTCAGCAATATGTTTTCCCGCCACAATGTGCCTGTGCTAAACTATTTTTTTCGAAAAAATTGGTAGTATCGCAGGCTCTGAATAAAAAACTGTGGCTAAGCTATTTCTTCAAAGATCTTAATTTTATAAGGTGAAGGGACGTAGACGACTCCAAAGTCGCGCTTATTGCTCTGATCATCATTAGTGTTTATACCGGGAGCTTCAAATGATAGATACTTACTTTTATTTTCGTCCACTTCGATTTAAGTTTATGTGATTTTTTCAAATGGAACACTCTGTGTAAGTTTGTTTTCGTATTCTACCTCAAATTACCTATCTGAAGATACCAACATTTTATAGATATATTATTCCCAAAAGTTCTTCGTGTTTTTCAAATATTCGTTTTAATGAATTAAATAAGTAAATATTTGCATTGAATTATTTATAGTTTATTGTAAGATTAGCTCTTTCAAAGTATCCTGATAGAAGGCATTTAGAACTGAGAAGTTTTAAAATATTGAAGGAACGATTTGAGAAAACTACATCTAATACGAAAAAAATAGTCTTGCTAAAACAGTATTATTTCATGAAAACCAATTAGCTATTAGTTTTGCAGTAGTATAAAATCCTGAGTTGAGTGAAGCTTTTTTGAAGACTGTTTTGTCGGACGATGCAAAATACAATCAGGGAAAATGAAAAATTTCTGAAGAGCATTATGTTCACTGACCGAAGTACATTCCAAAGGAACGGATTCTTTAATAGGCACAACAGCTATCATTATTATGAGGTAAACCAGGGTTATATGGTGAATCGGCCCCCGTATCATATAAAATTTAGCAACTAGTTGCAATCGCGTTTTTGTCTCAGTGTTGCCAAAGTCTATTAGACACTGTCTATAAAATATTGGATTTAAAAGAGATAATAGCAATTTCAATGAGAACATGATTTAAAGTAATCTATTATTCAAAAATACATGCAACCAACCTCACTTTGTTATTTTTCACATTAGTGTAGGCTCAAGACTAACAGAGCGAAAACACTTTACCAACGTTTTGACAGCGACGATTGTGTGATCGTCGCGGTCGCGTTGCAGTTGCTAATTAGGTACATGATAACCCCGCGGGTAAAATGGTGAATTGCTCTATTTCTTTTCCAGGCACACAGATGTTGCTGTAATTCTGTATGTCAGTTGTTTACTATCATCTGTGTAGCGAACACCTGTTGAGTATCAGCCCTAGCTTAGAAATCGTAAGTAATTTTTATACGGTGCATGCGTTTGTAGTATAGATGCTTGTTTATGTAGGGAAGTACGCGAGGTATTTTTTGATATGTTCTGCCTTCTTAGACTGTTTACCTATACCTACTCTACCTAACCTAGAAATTCTGACATCTAAAATTTAGATCTGCTTGCCGTACTATTCACCATTTTACCCTTAGAAAATGGGTGACTCCATGCATGGGTGATATGGTGAACCACTTTTCTTACCTGTACCGACCTAATCGTATTTCTCGACCTAAGTAGAAGTTTTAACTATCAACATTGTTACAACAATGCCTACATTCTATAAAATGCAACGAGGTTCTGCCCATGCTGACTGGACAGAGAAGCAACATAAAGACGCTTTAAAGGTAGTAGAAAATAGAGTAAGTTTAAACGAACCATCAAACCCGAGAAAGTGAGAAAAAAATGGTAAAACACATTAGGTATACGATACAAGAAAAATGTTTCAGATTATTTTTCGTTATGGCAGAACATCTTGATCGAGCACAACCTTCTTGATAGGCCGGGAAAGAAGGCCGAATACAAGAATGGTAGGCCGCCGGGTTCCACTATTCTCAGCGTACGTATAATATAGGTATACCTAACAGCTGACATTTTCCTGTTTTAGCTAAGGAACTATTTTGTAGCGAGGAAGTCTGAGGAAACTGTCGTGCTCGTTTTAGATGGGCATAGCTCCCATTGCAGTATGTGGATACAATAGAGTTTATAGATGGAAATAACATAATTTTGCTCTGTTTACCCAGCCATAAGACCCATTATCTGCAGCCACTAGACAGACAATTTTTTAAAGCTTTAAAATCATATCATTACAATGCTTACAATTTCTTCATTAAAATTAATCCAAATAGAAAAATGTCAAGACTAGTGTTCGGAGGACTGCTTACAAAGGCATGGGTACAGCAGCTACGGTAGAGAACGCAATATCGGGCTTAGAAGCACGGGAATTATCCCATTCAATCATGATGCCATCCCTGAATACCTATGCTTTTTTAACATTAGCATCAGATTGTCAACAGGAAAACAACGAACGACGTGAAAATAGAACAGCTTTGCCTCAACCTGGTTGTTCGCGATGGCAGGAAATTCGTCACCACAAATGGACCGTTACATGCATTCCTCATTTGAACAACAGAACAATCTCAAATAACATCCGGCAAACTCTTGAATCAAATTTCGCCGGTACCTACCTACCTATAACTAGGTAGGTACCTACCTAGGTATAGGTATATCCTAAATAAAGATCCATATCAAAAATGAAATTTGTTTTCGGATAGATGAGGCTCCAGCACATTTTTTGTGGTAAGTAGATACCTACAGTGGAAGTTGGATGTAATGTGTCCTATGTTCCTTGGCCGCCGAGGTCGGGGAACAGTAACATTGTAGATTTATCATACCGCCGCTACTAGGTAGGAACACGGAAAGACATGAAAATGAGAATTCGTGAGGCATTTCAATGAATTATGCCTTTTCATTTGAGTAAAGAGAGAACAACCCTCATGAAGAGATAAGTGTAATTAGTATCTACCTATTGTTTTTCGTTTTATTTTCAATTTATAAAATTTATAAAATATTTCTTTAATTTTTTAAAACCAATTGGAAAAAACGAATAATTCGAAGAACTGTTAATAACATACTTAAAACATGTTGGTATCTTCAGATAGGTATCTACCTACCTAATGTGCGGTAGAATACGTAAATTATTATAGGTACCTAAACTTAAATCGAAGTCGATATTATTCAATACAATGTAGAAAATAAAAGTAAGTGGGTATAAAGAATCAAAAAAATTTAGATATTGATTAGGTATCCTAATTCTTATTAGCACCTAAGCTACTCTAGTGGATTCCCTTCGAATACGCCTATGTGCCTAACTAAAGAATCACCCAGTCTATCTATCAGTCTCCAAGGCAAAATAAAGTCAAGCCACGCCTTCCATACTCATTTCCCCTATTCCCTGTATACACAGCCCCCACTTACCGTCTGTTGAGGCGGAGCCTCCACGCTCCTCACTGCTGTCTGCCCCGCCTCCTCCACTACCACTGCCACCACCGGTCCCTGACCCGCTGCCGACCGGTTTCTTGGGCTTGCGCTTGCGCGTCTGTATGCCATCCTTGCGCATTGCCAGTGGCCTATTGACGTTGTGCAGCTTGAAATACAAACCGCACGCGTTGCAAACTGGTTCGCCGTCATTGTTGCGACGCCACAGCGTCGTCGTTCTGGTGCCGCAGTTGGTGCAACAGAGGCCGAGGCGTCGCGTTGCTGTCTGAAAAGAAATCGTAATAATATTAAAAACATACATAAACAGATATATCGAAGTTATCCAATCAAAGATATAGATGAAAATACCATCATAAGTATACTAGGTATCTGTGCTAGCGCAAATTTACATCTGCAATATGCTCTTTTCAAATTGTTATTGGTGATGATATCAATGTGCACAGAAGCAGTGTACTAGGGTGATTTTTAAAGTCAACAAGGAAATAGGTACCTTTATAAATGCCGATTTCTTAAAAAATAAAAGAAGTAATGGCACAGCTTTATAATAAGTAGATATTGCCGATTTCTCAAATGTGATTGGATGTACCTACTAATTGATGGATCCCACATACCAATTCCATTCATTAATATTTTCTATTTTGTATTCATTCCTTATGTTTGCATTTCGCTCTCTTTTCCATGTTTTCCCTGAGATCCTCTTAAGAATTCTCATTTCAGTTGTTTCAAGAAATCTTTTTGTTTTTGATCTGATCTTGTTTCTGCTGTATACCTAAGTCATTATGGGCCTTATCGTTGTTTTATATACCTAGGTATTCTGGTTTTTGTGGTAGGTGCGGTTAATGTGTTTATTTCTCCAAATTCATTGATTGCATATTGCATCCCGCTACTTTATTTGCTTTTCTTATTAGCTGTCGGATTTCTTCTTCCACCGGACCATACCATGATATATCCATATTACCCAGATATAAAAATTTCAGTCGTTTTGTGGTAGTGCAATATTTTAGCTACCTAGGTAGGTAAATATAGGTACCTATAGGTACCCACTTAATTATATGAAAATGTCTTAGATATACCTACCTAATTCTTTAAAATATTTTTCTGTAGGTAGGTAGGTATTACCTATTACCTACAGTTTTATTCATAGGTAGGTACCTATCTATATAAACAAGAGATAGATTATTGCCAATAAGGTTTTAGGCATTAGTTAGGTTGATTGGTACATATATTATGATAATAATACTTAATATGAAATTATTGGAGCTTTCTATTTTGATGATACCAGCAAGCATTTCTAATTTTATTCTTGCTTATTCCAATAGCTATTTTAACTGCAGATCGGCATCATTCATTCATGTTCAACTAGGTATAAAATTTTCATCATTTCTCATTTTGTACTTAATTGATTTTCGAACAACTCTAATCTTTTCTGATAATTCGGTAGTTGTTTAAACATTTTCATTGACTTGTTTCTTATCTTTCCTTATAATAATTCTGTTTGTTAACGCACTTAAAGTTTCTATCTTGCTTTCCGTTAAGCACACCTTGTTCCTTTATGCTCTTGGCTTTTCCACTACAGGCAAGTCAGACGTTTAGATTTATTGGTTAGCATCTTCAGGTAGGTTTCTTGAGAAGTTGGAACAGAATCTGTAGGTAAATAATAGATAAATTTTACCGAACCCTAGGTAGGTATATTTAGATATATAGATATATAGGTATATTTAGATATACCTACCTACCTATATTTCTTCACCGTAATCAAATCAAAACGTATGTGCATACCCAGGTACCCACCTATTAATAAAAAATCCACATATAGCAAATATGGACTTGGAAAATTGGACCTACCACTAGGTACCTATACCTATCTAGATACAGAAGAAGATTATTGTCTGTGAAAATAGCTTTTTACTGGGAAATATAACTCACCAGTCTTTTGGAGGGTTTTATTAGTGGCCTGTTCATGCCGTTCATTTTGTGGTACAGTCCGCAGGCATTGCACAGGTAGTGGCCGGTGCCGTCGCGACGCCACAGTGGTGTCGAGATGGCCCCACAGTTCACACATTCTCTACCTTCGCCAAATTGAAAGTCCATGCCAGAATCTGAAAAAGTTAGTAGGTATTGTTAGGTAGTCAATAAGAGATAGATAGGTAGGCATACCATTTGAAGGTTAAAGTAACGGAGCAAATTTCAAATTTATTTTAAAAACCGTAACAGTCTTGCACGATAAGGCGATGTCAAATTAGGTATTCTGGATTCCTGGACATTGGAAAATCTATGGTTACCAGAACTATACATAGATATAACAGAAAAACCGGACAGTAGATTTTGCAACAATGCGGAATTTTCGGGTTAGGTTAGGTTAGTTAGTGTGAATGTGAAGCACTCGCATGAACAAGACCCTTTCTTCGAATTGCTCACTATGGAGGAGTCAAGTTTGAAGGTTAATAAACTTATTGATATCTGGAAGGGGAATGCAGAGATGCGCAAGCATCTTGGTACGGAAATACCTAGGTAGGTACCTCCCATCTCTATCGGTCTGAGCATAAAATATTTGCAAATAGTATTTACCAATAACATTTAAGAATTTCACCGACATATGAAGGGGATATCTAACGGGACCTGGATACTTCGCCAAATGGACATTTCGCCCAAAATAATAATCGACCACTTCGCCCAAAAATTTGGTATGTACCTACTGAAAACAGTTTCAAAAGCCACTTCAACCAATACAATTAAAAGTCCACAGAGCCCAAAATGGACACCTCGCTCAAAATGTCCACTTGGCCCAAAATGTCCACTTCGCCCAAAATTCATTGGTGGAAACTTCGCCCCAAATGTCCACTTCGCCCAAAACTCGTTGGTGGACATTCCGCTCAAACCTACTGAGTCCATAAGTCCATAAAGCCCAAAATGGCCACTTCACACAATTTTTTTATTTATTTTGATCGAACTCTATTCGGTACCTTAGTAATAAGTTAATATTAGGTATAACTGTTTAAATTTTATTACAATAATAGACCAGCATAAAATACATATTAGGTATAGTAATTCTACTTCACATTAATTAAGAAAAAGTCACCGAGAAATCAATATAGAAATTCATTCAATAAATATAAATGATAAATATAATATTATTACACAAAATAAGCGAGTTCACTTATTTAGAAAATAATATATTATTTTAAAAATAATACCTACAGTTCCCAAACATGACTTGATTCGATAAAAGATACAGGTAACCTAACCTAATATAAAACATAATAAACATAGAAAAATCAAGGTAGTGGAATGATAAGTTCATTATATTGCTGTTTTTTTTTACATCTTCAGTATTGTATTAGCTGCAAATAATCATAATCAATATCTATATAAATTTATAGATCTTCAATTCAAATATAGTAATCCCTTTAAAGCAACTTCTTCTCTATAAGTACCTATATCTACCTATAGTTCCTCATATGAAATAAAATTGCAAATATTTTAAATGGCCTTATCTCTGTTACCAAACGAAATTGTAACATTTAAAAAAATACGAGCCACTACCTTGACTTTGAAAATTTAAACAGTTATAATATTAGCTTATTACTAAGGTCCTGAACAGAGTTCGATCAAAATAAATAAATAATTTATGCCAAGTGGTCATTTTGGGCTTTGTAGACTTTCAGTTAGTTTGGGCGAAGTGGACATTCTTGGCGAAGTGGACATTTTGGGCAAAGTGTCCACCAACGAGTTTTGGGCGAAGTGTCCATTTTGGGCTTTGTAAACTCTAAATTACATTGGGTAAAGTAGCTCTGGAAACAGTTTTCAATACGAAATTTTTGAGCGAAGTGGTCGATACCTATATCATTTTGGGCAAAGTGTCCATTGGGCGAAGTGTCCTAAGCCCGATCTAAAGATATGCAGGTATCTTGGAAAGGAGATACCTCCCATCTCCCATCAGTCAGAGCATAAGATATTTGCGAATAGTTCTTTTCAAGACTAAGTTCTCCCTCTCTCCCTCTGGCGCTAAGATTTGACCAACCTATCAAATAGAAGTTGTCGATTAAAGTATTATTGCCTTCAAGGTGTACCTATACATATATTATATAGATACCTAGGTATCGAGGTACTATAGGTGGGTATACATACCTATATAAATCTCATTTCTTGTAAATTATATCACAAGAAACTAAGATTTGCATGATTAATAAGCATTTCGCGTGATCGATAAAAGTAGAGCTGTTTACCTACCTATGTAGGTTCGCTTGTGCATGATTATTAGTGGATTTTATAAGCAGTCAGTAAATGTAAAGAACTATTTAACATAATTGAAATATCAATTACGCTTGTGCTTTAATCGTGACTTGATATACATTAAAAATATTAATGGAATGTCTATCTACCTGACTTCTCTATTTATGTTCAGTTATACCTAGGTATATTCATTGATAAGTAAATAATTATCAATTCGGTATAAATACTTTTTTCTTAGGTAATCAAAAAACAACATCGATAGGATTAGACAGAAGCCAATTATTTGGAGATTGAATGAAAATTATGAGCCCATAGTCTACTCTACATTCCTTAATGTAACAAAATTAGTTAAAAATTTCGGGGGAGAGACATGTTTCGAGTTTATATAAACTCATCTTCGGTTAGGGTAACAAGTTAAAAATCTGAAAAGATGATTAAATTAATAAAATAAAGTTGGTACCTAAGATTGTGACCAAATGGCTGCTATAAAATTGAATACTACGCGTTGAAAACATTTTTCCTAGCCTAATTAAACCAAAATTGCGTTGTTAATGAAAATTAACTCAATTTCTATCACATAAAACTAAAAAGAAAAAAAAAGTTCAAGAGTAGGTAGGTAGGTAGGTACAAAGACAATGAACAGATAACACTACCTATCACAATGTAAGAATATTCTGAAATATTCTATACAACTCAATAGAAATGATGAATATTGTTACTAGAGTGCGGAAGAACATTCAAGGATGGTTGATAAATATACTTACCTAAGTCTATGTTTCTCACGATGCCTAGGTATTTACGAAATTAACTCTAACCAATCCTGTAGTCAATTCAAATCAATTGTATAATATCAATAAAGGATCTATAATTCTACATTATGCATCCAAAGGGTGGTTGCTGAATAGGTGTAGGTTCTAGATTTTTTTTAAATGAATGTCAATAAAAAACGATCCCCATACTTATCACTTCATTGTATGAACACAATAATTTTGATTGCATATCTTTATTTGATTCACTTTCATTCCAATATTCTCACCCATAATATGTAAGTTGGTAGGTGCCTATAAGCTAAACAAGTAGTACCTAATCTATATTTATTGTTTGTGCCTTCTCCTTATTTTTATTATTTATTATTTAACTTTCATCATAGATGTCTCTACTTTATTATAATAAATTTCTACATTACCTATTAAGCAAATAAACTACCTTTTTTACTTAGGTATAGTTGTATTAACATAATAAATAATTTCTCTTGAATTGTATAGAATATTTCAGAATATTCTTTCCTTGTGATTGTGGTCCTTGTTCATTGTCGTTTTTACACTTAAACTTCCAAGGTTTAACTGTCGCAGTTTTGATAATTTATTTATTTGTTTAATTCTTTTTTATGTGATAGAAATTAGTTAATTTTCATTTACAGTGCAGTATTAGTTTAAGTATTTAGAGTTCATTTAATTGATGTTCATTATGTTGCTGTAAACATTTTTTTATATTTTCATTTCAACGTGAGTACCTACCTACCAACAAATTTAATTTTATAGCAGCCATTTTGTCACAGTTTTAGGTATTTCATAATTTGATTATTTATATCGTTATTTCATATTTGTAGGTACCTTGTTACCCTGACTGAAAATTAGTTTATATAGATAAACTCGAAACATGTCTCTCCCCTTAAGTTTTATTAGTACATATCTATTGTAACGTCGCTTGATCTAAGAATTGTAGAACGGAGAAGTCTGGGATAGGTAATTGCTGAGGTGTGAAAGTTAAATCACAAACAACTCAAAATAGAATTTGAATTAAGGTCACGGTAGCCAGTCGCATGGAATAGGTATGTCAACATTCTGAACGATAATTGGCAGATTTGGATGTTAGTAGTTTTGATAGATATTACGACCATGTTTACAGTTTGACGTGTGCAGCGTCTATTCTCTCTAAATTAATAAAAAAAAAACGTGAAAAAACGAATTGAAGACATATTCAGTGGTTGATGTCGCCGGCTGTTGTGTGATTGGTGGTTTCAGTTGCTTTTCTATATATCAATCCTTAGTAAGTATACCTACTTATATTTATTTGTTTTCAGGAAATAGTGCCATTTAAATGTACAGGTACCCCATTTTGGGTACTTTTGCAGGGTATGTCAGTTATTTTTAGAGATTGGTAGAGGGTTGAGGTTTTCGCGACACTGTGCTACTTTTTCGTAAAACTAAAGATGCCGTTAACAAAATTTTCATAGGCCTTTCAGATTTTAAGATACAGGGTATTTTTGAAAATGTTGTATTTTAGGACCCCCCATATCTCCGTTATCCTTTAACTTATCGAAAAGGTAAAATAACATTCTTATGGTTTTTTCCGTAGAATGCAGTGATGTAAATAATTTTTGATGCATATTTACTATTTTTGAGCTATAAAGCAAACTTATGTTTTTTTAAATGGAACACAGACTTTAGAATTTGTATTTTTCTACCTTTTCAAATATATATAATAGGTAGTATGCACTTTTTCTCAGAAACACGCAAATAAATGACAATTTTGGATAACAATAATAAACAGGTGAAAGTTACATAATACTAACAAAGAATTGGATACCTTGCATATAGGTATCTTTTTTTCGAAAAATACCTATAGTTTTTTTGTAATAGTAAGTTTGTTACAACAGTTTTGTAGCATAAAGTAACAATTTAAGAAACAAAAAATAACATTGCATATTAAAAAAAGAAAAAACTAATTTTTAAATGTGCTCTTCAAATTGACGACCATTTTCTCTCATCCAAATTTTGCCTCTCGAAGTTCTGCAATGCGGTCATATCGTGTCTTATATACCTATCTACTACTTCATTTTGTATATAGCCCCATAAAAAAATCTAAAATTGAGAGATCCGGTTATCGTGGAGGCCATCTATCAGGTCCGTTGGTACCTATATCCTATAAACTATATGTCTACCTAAAATAAAACATGACACCCCAATTTCAAAGCGTCCTTGTTGTGCCCTTTCAAACAGTAAATGCTGATTTTCACCATGCCATTTCCTGATATTCTGACGATTAAAAATGCCCACTGTCTGACCAGATAACAAGACTGCCAAATAAATAATTAGCATCGATTTGTTGGAAAACAGTGCCCGGCGCTCAGCAATCGCCAGGATGCCAATGTTGCACTATATTAAAATTGTTTGGATGATATTTATATTTCTTCAAGATCCTCTGAACGTCAGTTTTTGGCACATCAATTTTTTTCTCAATTTTTCTACAAGAGGACGAAGTTGTTGCTTCTGTAGGTATATCCCAAACCCAAAGTATCTATCTCTTTTCTTTCCCTGTTCTCTTTGTTGTATGTTGCTTTTAAAAGAGTAAATATCCCAAAAAACGGTTGCCTTATTTCTGGATATCTAACAAGAAAAAAATTAAACTGATAATATAGATTTCATAGCCATAATAGCTTACTTACCTTTGCAAATATAATTCCGAAGCTTCTTCAGAATTTTCATTACACTGTATAAACATATCAGCATATCATATTTTTCATAATTTTCATACCTACGCTGCCATTATTGGGATAATTTGATGAGTATCAATTAAATAAAAATACCACAAGAAAATAGAAAATAAACTGCTTTATAAACCAAAAGTTGATCCACAAACAGATGTGAAATATTTGACATTTATTGTTGATTATCATAAACAATATCCACTACACCTACTCCTATTAAATTATTTATATAATTTTCGAAAATTGTCATTTATTTGCGTGTCTGAGAAAAAGTGCATAACTACTATTATATATTTTTGAAAAGGTAAAAACAGATAAATTTTATAGTCTATAAATATATAGGATGTTCCATTAAAAAAAAAAACATAAGTTTGCTTTGTAACTCAAGAATAGTAAATATGTAACAAAAAATATTTACACCACTGCATTCTACTGAAAAAAATCTATAAGAATGTTATTATACCTTTTCGATAAGTTAAAGGATAACGGAGATACGGGGGGTCCCAAAATGCAAAATTTTCAAAAATGCCCTGTATCTTAAAAACTAAAATGGCTATGAAAATTTTGTTAACAAGATCTTTAGTTTTACGAAAAAGTAGCACATTGTCGCTAAAACTGCACCCCTCTATCTTTTAAAATAACGGAGGTATCCCGCAAAAGTACCCAAAATGGGACACCCTTGCTAAAATAGAAGTAAAATATAGGTACCATAGATAAAGGAAAGGAGGTAGCTTATCTAACAAGATTAAGAAAATAATGGAATAGTGACTCTTAAACAGAAAACAGAAAAATAAAATTATGGTTCTAAGAAAACTAAGAACACTTAAGGAAAAACTAAAGGAGACAAAATTGTAAAGATAATACAAGACATAAAATAAATAGACGTGAAAAATAACTTCTAAGAAGAACACTAAAGAAGGAAAAAAATAAGATGACAGTAAAAAAGTCTGATGAGGAAGATATTACGTACGCTGATAGTTTTGAAGAAAATCCTGAAGTAAATGACCGTTGGTAGGTAGGTATGTACCTACTGCTGCGTTTTTCATAGAGAAAAATTTGACTATGCCTCTATATCTACAATATTATGTCGTTTATGCTGTAGATAGGTGTAGGTAGGTCTTACAAAAGGTATCGATGATTTCTTTTGATGACCTTGTTGACTTCAAGTAATGAGACTGATCCTTGATATAATTTTATTTGAATAAGTTATTAGGTTAAATAATTTTTTTGATAATGAATGATTAATAAGTTCAAGTTTATAAGCTCGATAGAAACGTTTGAGAATTCTGTTAAGATTGGAATATTTATAGATTTTGCCACTTTTTGCTTTTTTATTTTTAAGAATTCTAAGTAACAACTTTAGCATGTGTTATATGCGTAAAAAATGCACAAATGGTATTTTATTTCCTCCCCAAAATACAATGATCAACTCTACCCAGCTTCCGGTCAAAGGGTTCCTGATAGTGTGGAGATATTCCATATTTATCTAGATGTAGTTTTTTACAGTATCATGATATTGCAAATCAAATGATGCAAAATTATGCCTGCATAACTAAGCTACCGCATAAAATAATAGGTAGTCAAATCTCTTAAGTCCTGGTGACAAGAAATATGATGTTTTGAATTAATGATGTGGTTCAAATTAACGGACTCCCTCTACCTAGTATCTAACAATATTAGGAAATATAGGTAGAGATTGCACATACCTACCTATTAAAGCTTTTATTATCAAATTCTTCAGAAATAATATAATCAAGCCAATGACATATTTTTTGCCAACTAAAATGAAAATAGTGATTTTAATAATAACTCTGATTTTAATGTAATTTAATTCTAATATACATTACTAGAAGCTCCTACCCGCTTTGCAGCGAGCAAACCATGGGGACCAAATATCTATAGCCGCGAACCCGTAGTCTTATAGAAATACCTATCTAAGTAACACAGTTTATACCAAACCAAACGAATATTCCAAACAGATCTATACCATCTCTCTCTCATCTATTTCAAGTGGATAAGTACGTCCTGTTGGTAGTTTATTTTTTGATAATACTAAAGGAATGTGTTAAACCAGATACCTACCTAATAGTAATATCTAACCTATCTGTGTGCCATATTGCAACCAAATCCTTTCTACATCTTTCGCGTGATTGAGAAACAAATTATTAAATAGACAAGATTTAGAGCTGTACATAGCGTACAACAGAGATTTAATCGTTTTTCAAATCAAATTTAAAATATAGAAATGTGTTTTTGTCAACTCGTACCTACGAGATTCAAAATCTTGAGGGGAACCGCTAAACTTCATAAAATTGATGCGTCTGCACAGATTGGTTTGGCCATATTGCATTGCTTCAATTTAAAATTTCCGGATTTTGAATTTTCTCTCACCAGTTGCTCCATTTTTTAACAGTTTCTCTCGATCTGTGAAAGTTTTCAAAAAAATGCACAGCGCACAGGTATCCTTAAGGAATTAATCATTTGGGCACTAACACTTTCTTATACATAGGTACTTCATTCATTATGGGCACAAGAACTGTTTTACAATTTTGGCTCTATACATTATTTTGTACACATTAGTGGTTTTTGAGATTATCGCCCGAAAAAACGACACTGGACACATTTTAGTCTTTGTGCTGAGAAATATAGGTACCTACTTATGATAATTTTCCAATGTCATTTATACCTACCTAAGCGTTGGATGGGAGATAGCGAAAAAATTATAAAACAAAATTTAGGCAAAACTGAAGTCCTATAACATTTTCTGGTGGGATTTTCAGTAGTAGTTTGTGGGTTTTTTTGAGCAAAAACTTTGTGAGTAAGGTATTCCGTCGTTTTTTCGTCTAATTTGCTTGAATTATTATGATGTAAGAGAGTGAGAGGTATTTTCTATCAATAAATCGTCAAAACTAGAAATATATCTACATTACATACCTGGTTGCTACTTGACTGACGTTCAAGTTTACGATGTAGGTATAGGTACCTACCTATATGTGGATCGTTTGCCTGCAATAGCGCATCAGGCAGACCCCTGTTATTATTATTGTAGAACGCGTTTCAAAGATAAGAAATAAAAGCATCAGCATAAATCACAAGCAAGAACTGTGCTCGAAAGTCGCCTGTTCTCCCTTTATCTCTCCCCCTGTGTAACTAATGATGGAAAATCTCCGTGGCTCTCATCTCCTTCATATAATATATAAAGGGTATATTGGGTATATACGTACACATCAAACTTAAAACAATCGTAAGATGGTACAGGGTGTTTTGTAATCTTTGATACAGGAAATAAAAAAAGAAGAAGAAGCCAGCGCGTTCACTCACACCTGCACAATGTCAGAATATTTTAGTGGAATGTTAGTGTTCTGCACCACGCGCCAAGGCGCCAAGGGTTCCTTTGTTGGATTATATTTCTGAAAGTGTTTGTGGGTGTAAAGTCTTCAGATGCCGACATTTGATATACAAAAGATCTAAAGCGGCATTCAATTTCTCAATTGCAGAGCATTTTTTTGGCGTTGCTAAACATTCAAATATATGATTTGTGAGCGAGTGAGACTTATATTAAGTGCTCTTATGATGTTAGATAACGACTTTACATGGGAAATTTGGCTGATCTGGTTTTCTTCAAATATATTTTTGAAAGATATCCTCCTAATTAATTTGATTGCTATTTCAAATTTATTGATCATTCAACTCGGGATGATCTAATCTAAGATGGAAATATCTTCCGGAATTTTTATTCTGGGATAGAATCGCCAAATATACCTAAGAAAACTACGGAGA
Organism: Crioceris asparagi; assembly: GCA_958507055.1. Lineage (NCBI taxonomy): Eukaryota > Metazoa > Arthropoda > Insecta > Coleoptera > Chrysomelidae > Crioceris > Crioceris asparagi. The sequence goes on from OY293829.1 coordinate 49,626,041, forward strand.
AATATTTGCGCTTCAGTGATAATTTGACTTTGTTCTATGATCGTTTAAGATAATGAAGAATTAGTAGCAGCTTTATCCAGAAATTTTTACTATCAATCCGTCTTGTTTTGGCTATGATTTTATTTTGTTTGAACTTCCATTTGTTGTTGGTGTTGGTGTGAGCTCAGTTTGGTTAAAGCACTTGGTGATGGTACAGCTCTTTTTTATTAGGTTTCGGGCTATGGGGTCAGGAACGGGTTTTGAACGGCAGGAGAGCTTTTTTAATTGTCATTGAATATGTCTGTCGGTCTTTTCATTTTGCAGGTGTATACGTTTGTGTACGTTAGTCGTGAGTATTTTAATGTGTTCTGTTATTGTCTCCAGAGTATATTAGTCTGTTCGTTATATACCTACCAGGAGAAAACACTTAGTCTTCTTAGGGACTTATTCTGAATCCGTCTATTTTATTCTTGTGAGATGTCCCCATGCGCACCAAAAGTAGTTCTTTTAATTGTTAGATACCTACTTATGTTTGCTTTTCTTATTCATTAGGGTGTTAAGTCCGTTTGTTCGTTGCTCTAGCTATTGTTTTTTAATGTGTTTGTGGAATATCAGTCTTTTGTGATGCCAAGATATCTTACCTGTAGGTACTACAATACCTATATCCTACGAGCACCAACCATGACGTCTATGGTTGGTGCCCGTAGGATATAGGTATTGTAGCATCACAAAAGACTGATATTCCACAATCACATTAAAAAACAATAGCTAGAGCAACGAACAAACGGACTTTTGGACTTTTGTAAGCATTCGAATTATAATCAGATTCTCAATTTACTAAGTCAATGGTAGAAAACTCGGAGATTAGCCACTCCAGTACCTATACTGAGGTTCTGTTGTGGTTACGACTTGACTCCCTACTTGTAACTTTATTCCTAAATCGAGGGTCCGAATTGAATCCAAATGCTTACAAAATGAGGCTACTTTGTAGTGTTATATCAGAAAGAAAACTTTTGGAAAACACCATGTTGATTCGGATGGATAGGTACCTAGTATAAACTAAAGTTCTAAATTACGTTTCGAAGAGCTGTCGAATCATAACATTGGAACAAGGGGAATACAGAGAACGTAGATTTTAGTTCAGTAAAACTCGCAAATTTATATCGTAACTCAGCCAATCCTCATAGCTCTCAACAGTTATTACCAAAACCCCCAAATTAAACTAATTAATAATACATTAGTTGCGTGACTTGATATTGTGAACATTACCATATGGCGACGTCCTCTGGAAACCAGACGCGTCCCACTGCCTCCAACCGTTCATCATCATGTTCTGCGCGTAAAACTGGCCAGCCGCGAGCGCCTGGTGCGGTGATGCGGCTGCAGCCAGACTGTGGGCTGTAGTGGGAGCGGCTACGTCCGCATATCCGCCCCCAGCGGCAGCAGCAGCATGATGCCACCCGCCCTGGTGATGATGGTGGGAGGCGGTTGACCCAAAGTGGGACGTTGTAGAGGGGTACTGAGGCATTGCGGCGGCAGCTGTAGCGCGGTTGCCGGGCACATACACCGGCGACTGCTGGAGATGGTGATGTTGGTGGTTGTGATGAAAGTTGGCAGGGGTGGCGTCGCAGTTGTAACTTACCGCATTGGTGGCAGAATGGAACATGGCGTAGGAGAAGGGAGGGCTAGGGGTGCTTGGCTTTGGAGGATGTCAGTTGACCGTCATCTGCAACAATGAGAATTTATTTTAGTTATTACTACTTTATTTTTGTTTAGTTGTTTTTCCAAGATATTTGCAAGCGTATGGTATGTGATAAAATAGAAATATTTCTAAGTACCTAAATACAACATTCTAACCAACGACCAACATGGCTCTAGAATAGGTTACTCAACCGAAACTGCTAATACTGTATTTATACAAACCATTCACGACTACATGGATATTGGTCATTCTCCGGGTGGAATAACTATATATTCTTCAATTTGTCGCGGGCGTTCGATTCGGTGGACTTGGGTTTTTTTTTAGTGAAATGTATGTATAACCTAGGCATAAGGATGTCCATAAATAAATGGGTTGTATCCTTTTTACAGCAGAGACAGTTTTAAGTAAAGCTAGAATCTGCGGTTTCAGATTCACAGTTTCTGAGGCTTCTCGGACCTCTATTTCTTATTGGATAAATATCCATTATTAATTTATGTGAGTAAGTAAATGTTGGGAGTAAATTCCAGTACCTATGCTAATGAAACCACTGTCAAATGGTGCATTAAGAACCCAGACATGTTGAGAAAACAAATTATTCAGACTTTAGTGGCTAGTGTTTGCTACAAAAATAATTTAATTCTCTAAGTAGGTAGATATGTACCTATATCCAGATATTGAAAAGAAAGTAATCTATTTTTTAACAAAGAACACCATGCTTGAACAATATATCGCATAATCATAATAATGTTAATATTGTAGGTATCCACCAAACGTAAGGTTTATAGGACTTCACCTTAATAGTACTTACTTTAAACTAGTTTGACCAGATTAACGTTCTCAAGGCTGCATAAAAAGTTTTTCATAAATCGAAAATTTCATTGAACCGAATTAGAGAAGGGATCAATTTCAAAAACTTTCAAATTCAATGGTTTTAAACAAATTCAAGTGTTTTCGAACTAAGAAATGTGCCTAGGTATAGGTAGATTGAATAACTGGATGAAAAAAACAGTTATGAAGGTATTCGGACCTATATTTTTATGTACTTAATAATTTTGAAGCTGTGCAGTCGTAGTTAGACAGAAGACTTTTGTTGCTCCCATTTCAAAAGCACCAGCACCAATGGAATATACCTATTTTTTATTTTTCAGTGCATCAAATAATAAAGTCGTTGCTATTTTTGTAATAAAAATATTTCAAACTTTTAAGTGTACCTATCATCAGTCATCAAAATCGTTCAACGTTCACCAAAGAAGATAAATACTACTGTAGGTACCTTCCCACCTCTTTATTCAAAGATTTTACAAAACATCGCGAAAATACACATATTTCAGAAATTACCACTGCTGTAACTCGGAAACCGATTATTTTTGTTAAATGTTCAATTTGTACGTTGCCGGTTATAGACTCTTCTTCAATGTTGTCCTCCACTACTTTTGGGGGAAGGACATGTTAAATTTTGTATTTTTTAATAAGATCATATCTCAATAGTCCTGTTTCAAATGAAATCATTCAAAAATATATTACTTAAAATATAGGACTTACTTCATTAGATGATGCAATAAAACGTATAGAACAACAACAGTCAAAAACTATTGCAGAATGGTACGAGAAACTGGATGTGCTATAGGTATCTACAAGTTAGTTGCAAATCTATATTTTCCTACTTTAGGACATCCTGTATAAAAATAAATATTTTTGGACAGTGCCTCATTATCTCTCCTAACATTTAATAGATAGGATAGGATAGAAAAAGTTATGGAGCTTTCCCGCACCCCTGGGTCACCCTGTAGATATATCTACCTATAGGTATAGGTATATATTCGCGCGCCCAGGCTCTGTCTTATCGAACTCATTAGAGATAAGTAGACTAATTAACAGAGGGGCACATGTCTGTGTGTGTGTATTTGTGTGTGCTCAGTCCCCAAAATGCAGCTTGCATTCCTTTTGCAGATTAAGATATAATTACAAAATCACTCACACAGTCAGATCAAAAGCGAAGTATTTATCTAAACATTTTGTTGGTACCTGCTAATGTCAAAAGAAGGATATTCAATTCAAAATTTTGTTTAATAGGTACTTATTTATGAATCGACATCGGTGTTTTTTCATAATGCTTATAGAATATTTCTAAATTTCTAATTGTAGGTATAAAAATACCAGAATTTCGTTTTGAGTATAAGTGTGTGACTTTTTTCTATTTGTAATAGGTTTGATTTTCCAGAATTGTAATTCTGACAAATCTCCCCGTTCCAAGGTCCACAGACGATAAAGTGATTTTAAGGAATAACTAAAGTCTATGTAAAATTTGATTCCATCATTAGCTAGGGAGTTCTTAGTGACTTTTTTTATTGACATTTGAACAAAATTTGACATCAATGCATAGATAAACACAGTTTGTTTTTAAATTTACCAGTTTAAATAGTATCTACAGTTTTACAGAGTTGTCTTGTTTTTTCATCATTTAAGTCTGTCACGTTACAAGTTTGCAGGTAATATTATTTTTATTTATGTCAAATAGTTTGAAGGATGAACATGGTAGGTAATCAGCCATAGTCAATGTCTGTGGTAATCAACAGATTCCAATCAGTTTTGATTTCACTTCTTGATTTACTACAACTGGTTACTTGAATATATTATAATAATTTAGATCTAGAGCTAGAGAACCAGAAATGTTAGCGCCATCGATCTTGGAACTTTTAAATGAAATTTGTTATGAAGCAACCGTATTTCAATTAAATTACGTACCTACGTATTACCAAATTTCAAGCATGGTGTAATGGTGTTAAGATTAAAATTGAACATTATGGAAAACTAAGTATTAGCAAAAAAAATGACATGTCAAGAATTACCTACTTCAGATACCTATGTCTAGCAAACCTGACAATTCAGAAATGTACCTACCAAAAATAGGGGCTTGTGCCTCCTAGGTTGAGAGCCCCTGGTCTAGATTATTGTGCCCATGCGCTTAGAAAATAACCAGCAATAAAGAATAGTCACAATGCTAAGGAAAGTCTACAACAATAGGTAGAAAAAATATTAAGAATCAATGATACGAAATTTCGTCCAGTGCCTATTGGCAATTTTTTAGGGTTTCCATACCTGTGCGCCTGAGGTCGATAGCGAACGTGATGACGCATCAAATATTTTAAGTGTAGGTAATATTGGATAGATCTGATGAGGAGTTGTATCAAAGGGGTACAAAGAATGGAAATATATAGCAACTTTATTCTAAATTCCAGTTGTATGTTAGTCCTGGAGATATTATGGAAGACAAGCATACCTAGTACCGACATCTCACTGCGCTCAATTGTCAATCTACAATCAACTGAAATCGGACAAGGAATCAAAAGTCCTTTTTCTCTCGTTTGAAGCTAAACTAAACAAGGACTTGTTCTTTTTATAATATGACTAAATTATTTTAATTAATGAAAACGGATAAGTTTTTATAAACTATTCAATTTGCATTCTCATTGCAGAAAATGAATAATTTCCTTTTCATAAATAATAATAGATAGATCTGCCAAGATTTTGCATTGTAGATATAGGTACTTATAGGTAGTGTGAGCTAATTAGGGCAATAAGTACCTAGGTACAAAACAAAATATCTTGCTGGTTTAAAATGTTTCTGTATTATCTAATTCTAATGTATATAATGTTGATTTTTTAGTTGAAGAGAAATAGGAAATGTTTGCAATTCCATGGTTACATGCATTTCCGTTAACACATATTTCATTAACTTTACCGTCTCCAACTAATATAAGTGGTCAAAAACGCTGGTAGTGCGTCATTCTATCGCCCTTATCTTCCATTATCCGGGTTTCAAACGATAAGCCATTATCAGCACAATATATATCAAAGTATTTAATTGGTGTCACTAGGAATATGCATTTAGAATACCGATAAAGCAAGATTATATTTTCTTATCACTTTTTACTGCCTACGCATTTACACACATTTTTTTCTTATCGCACAATAAAAGTGGCTATTGTATCTTCTAAATGTTATTAGGTAGGTATATGTCAAGGATATGGAACCCTAACGGGTCACTTTGATATATCGAAATCAAGACAGTAAGTAGTACCATTTTATTGATTGATTATTATTGATCAAATCATCGAAAATGTTGTTCTTCAGGTCATATCGAATACAAAATCTTAGACAAAATTTGCAAAAAGTAGTACCTGATAAGAAAATTAATAGGTGCCCATATTAATTAACATTATGTTCGAAATAGTAGCATCTCACAAAAACTTGTGATATTTAACTTAACTTGTGATATTTATAAAGTGCCATGAGATTTGTTTAATCACTGTACAATCATCATGTTGGACACCAACAAGAATGTAATGTTAGCTACTCGTACTCGTACTCAAATAGGTAAGGCAAACGCTACACAGCCTCAACTTTCTTGCAAAGGGGGTGGTATCTACCATGATTATTTTTCTCAAGAATTGTAAACAGCCACACTAGTGCTCATATTTGCCACATCCAGATAGTTACACCCTCATGACATAAAATTAAATTTAAATATCTGTAGCTCCACTTTAAAGCAGATTTCAGTTCAGTTTCATATTATAGTAAACTAGCTTTTGCATTTAATTCCATTCCATTCCTTAGAGTATTTTTTTCGTGATGCCTGTACCTACAAACATACAGAAAGACAGATGCGATAAAATGTAGCTTATATTTTATTTTTTTATTTTTATAGTTAGACCTCTAACCTCTAGTAATACATCGGTGAAAACTGCATTCAAATCCATGCAGTAGTTTTTGCGTGATGCGCGTACAAACATACAGACAGACAGATAAAAATTCTAAGAAACTTTTTTGGTGAATACCCCATATTATTTTTCCTTAAATATCTTTAATGTACAGTCAAAACCCTACCATTAAAACTACAAAAATTTCATACAAACATTGACCCCCTTTTTACCCCTTAGGGGTTGAATTTTGCAAAATCCCGTCTTAGTGAGCACCTATGTTCTAAAAAGAGCCCTATGCAAAATTTGAGACTTCTAGCACTTGCAGTTTCTTAGATTTTGGGATGAGTGACCTTTCGCTTTTATACATATATATGTTATATGGGACTTTATGATGACCTAGCAGTTCCCAGATACCAAGTACATCGCCTGACAATAACCTTCATTAATTCCAAGAACTTTCCGCAGAACTTGCAGTATCCATGGATATCAACTTGCAGCATAGCATGTGTTCTCAGATAACACACCGTGCAAGAATAGCCATGGGAACATGAACTCATACGTGACAAAAACTGCTAATTGTGCATTAATTTAAGTACAAGTACACGAGCATTGTTGCTCCGAAATAGTTAGTAAGAATCTTAGTTGTTAGACAAATCTATGTTAGTTTTCATTTTGAATTTTATAATATTGAATAAATCTTTTTTAAAAAATAAATCTTGTGAAAAGTTATATAAAATTAATTGGTGTCAGAAGTGGGATCCTTCTACACAACGGCAGTCCTAACTAGGTGATCCAGAAGACATCAGAACAAGGCAGTCCCAACTGTGTGTGGTGGTTCCTAAACCTTTAAGAGGAAAACAAACCCAGCAGCCAGCAACCAGCCCTTTTATAGAAGACCTCTTCAACGCCGGAAACAAGTAAACACTCATCCGACGTACAGACAGAGCCAGCTATAAATGTGGATTATACAGTAAGTACATTAAGAATCATATCGTTTTTTTTTCTCTCATTTCAATTAATTTAATTGCTATAAGGATAAGATACACAGTTCTCTTGCCCATTATTCCCGTAATTTCAAACCCTTCGTGAAATATTTTATGATATTAAGATCAAAAAAACAAAAAATGCCAGGAAACGCTAGTAACAATAGCGACACTGGAGCTCTTCCAGAAGGTTCAAATAACACTATCGTAATTGAACCATACAAATTAAACGAAATATTTTCGGTCGTCCCGGAGTTTGACGGCAATCAGATTTTTCTAAATACATTCATTCTATCATGCACTACAGCTTTCAATATGTGCGTAGGAAATCAGAAAACTCTCTTAAGTTTACATATAAAAAATAAGTTACGCGGTCGTGCGGCTGAACTGATAAATTCACGTAACCCGGCTACATGGCCAGAAATAAGAACTTTATTAGAGAATCATTTCGGAGACTCGAGAGACTTGTTTTCGTTGATTCAAGACCTTCAACGATTAAAACAGCTAGCGAACGAATCTCCATTGACATTCATCACACGGCTACAGACTCACGAAGCGAAAATGTACGCTTCAATCAATAAGCAGAGCTTTACTCAAGAGGAAAAGAACGCACAGACGCGACTTGTCGAGACAATGACTCTTAACACCCTTTTGACGGGACTTGAGCCTAAACTAGGACAAATAGTTAGAGCAAGTGACCCGACAAACATACTAACAGCTACAAACAGGGTTAGAAGAGAATTACAACTGAACTACTTCGAAACTCAAAAGTTCCATACTCACAATACGAATAAAACCACGACAGCACCTCCGCGTAGATCTAATCCCGGTCCACCTCCAAAGCAATGTTTCAATTGCAAACGCCTTGGACACACCAGTAATGAGTGCCGACAGAGGACATTTACGCAAAATAATTTCGGAGCAAATTCCCAAAACCAAATAAGACCGCCATTCCAACAACAGCAACAACAGCAACACTTTCAACAACAACAACGATTCCAGCCGAACTTTAGGCCCAATCAGAATGTTGGCAGTGATCACCGACCTCCAGTCATCCGTCCCAATCCTAACATAGGAAACCCGAGACCGAGCGTAGTTCAACCAAACCCAAACTACCATAATAGAACGTACCATCTCAATTACGGTCAGGATCATTATCGAAAATCAACTTCCTGTTGCTTACCCATGTTATGAGAAAACGCAGCAATATTCCGAATTCCGAGAAAGTAACTATTATAGCGAAGCTACAGACCCCTCAAATCAGGATTTTTGCCAAGACCCGCCTATACCGGTAAATCCTCCGAACTCAGACTCGGACTTAGCCGAAATCCAAGCTCAAATTCAATCAATCAATCTGGAAGACTACAATCCGAACGCGAATTTCCCCGAACAAAACTTTCTATAAGCCCTCTCCTTGCAGTTAAATCGAAAAACCTTTACTACATTACTGACGCGACGAGGACTTTCAAATTTCTAATAGATTCAGGAGCCGGACTTTCTATATTCAAACCGAACGCTTGTCAAAAATTCCCCCAAAGATTTCCTGAGAACGTTGTTATCCAAGGAATCACTGATCAAAAAATTAGCATCAATGAATCCACTTTAGTGCCCTTTAATTACAAAGATCCACATAATGTGTACATTTGCAATCTAGAAATTGACTTCGACGGTCTACTTGGATCAGATTTCTTAGAACATTATCAGTGTATAGTGGACTTGAAGAATAAGCAACTGATCACAAATTTTAAGACAATACCCCTTTACAAAGTGACCGACGATACAACCCCCAACACAGAAACACGGGATCACGAGACATTTCAAAGGAATTCAAATACTATCACGATAGACGCACGGACAGAACAAGTTTTCAAACTTAGATGTTCGCTGTACAACACGGAAGCGATATTATCAGGTAAAGAAATAGGAAAGGTACGTCTCCCTCATGCTCTCGTGAATGTGAACGAGAACGGCGAATTTTTAACAACCGTCTTAAACCCCAATGCAATCCCCAAGACTATCGACTTTTCCGAACTAACAATAGAGCCCATACAACACATCTCAGTCAATAATCTTAACGAATTTGATCATACTATACAAAATAACAGGATACCGGAAATTAAAAACCAGCTACGCTTAGAACACCTGAACGAAGAAGAAGCGGAACTTATTACAAAACTTTGTATCGACTATTCCGATATCTTTTACCTAGAATGCGACAAACTGACCTTTACTAATGAAATAAAACACACAATTAAGACAACGACCGACAAACGGACGTTTACTAAATCCTATAGGTACCCATACGTACACAAAGATGAAGTAAAAGGCCAAATAAACAAAATGTTAGATCAAGGGATAATAAGACCATCCAACTCTCCTTTCTCATCTCCAGTCTGGGTAGTCCCCAAAAAGATGGACGCTTCGGGAAAGCAGAAGTGGAGAGTCGTCGTAGATTATAGGAAACTTAATGAAATCACAGTTGACGACAAATACCCTCTTCCCAATATATCGGACCTCCTCGACCAGCTTGGCAAATGCCAATACTTCTCCACACTAGATCTCGCGTCGGGATTTTCAGTCGAAAATGGCCACTACGAATTCGTTCGTATGCCCTTCGGGTTGAAGAATGCTCCTTCGACCTTCCAAAGAGTTATGGGCAATATTTTATTAGGAGTCCAGAATGAGAGATGCCTCGTCTATATGGACGACATAATCATTTATTCACCATCCATACACGAACACATTGACCGACTGACGGAAGTATTTAAAAGATTGATACGCGCGAACATGAAGATACAACCTGATAAATGCGAGTTCCTCCGCAAGGAAGTAGCATACCTCGGACATTTAGTAACAAAGGACGGCGTAAAACCAAATCCGTGTAAGGTTGAATGTATAGTAAATTTCCCGGAACCTAAAAATCAAAAGGAAATTAAATCATTTCTGGGACTTGTTGGATACTATCGTAGGTTCATAGAAAACTTCGCAAAAATTTCCAAGCCCCTTACCCGCCTTCTTCAAAAGAATGTCACATTTGATTTCGATTCAGATTGTAAAGAAGCTTTCGAAAATTTTAAACTAAAATTAACTTCTACACCTGTCCTCATTTATCCAAACTTTGAAGAACCGTTCGTACTCACGACGGACGCCAGTAATTTTGCGATCGGTTCGGTATTATCTCAGGGAACTATAGGAAAAGATCTTCCGATTGCCTATGCTTCAAGAACCCTTTGCAAGGCAGAAGTACTCTGTTACAGAGCGCGAACTGCTCGCCATAGTCTGGTCCGTTAAGCACTTCCGACCATACCTTTTTGGTAGGAAGTTCATTCTTGTAACTGACCATCGCCCTCTTACATGGCTTTTTAGTTGCAAGGATGCCGGTGGACGTTTAGCCCGTTGGAGGCTCAAATTAGAAGAGTACGACTACGAGATAAGATACAAGCCCGGAAAGACAAATAAGAACGCGGACGCACTTTCTAGAATTAGAATCAATCACTTTAAAAACCTTTCCAAATTTCAAAAAGAAACGCAACTGACCCCCTTTAGGACTCTCTTAACAACCGAAGATTCCGATGACGAGAATCTTGAAAATATCGAGGACGAGGAGACGAAGTTAGCTCGACGCAATAAGATGTACGAAGAGTTCAGTACATTTGTTGAATTATATAAGACACAATCCGTAATTGACTACTCAAAAATCTAAATTTCCAATGACCAACAATTGGACAAGAAGAACAAGAATATTATAAGTATTTTTAGACAAAATGACCTCACTGAAACTAATAACAAAATTATAGAGGACATCTTCGAAGAAGACGCAGACTTCGAAAACCTTAGAATTAACATACTTTCCAGCAAATCAGTGAAAAATAGAAAATATTTCCTTATTGCGCTGCCTTACAATCCCGACAGTGTTAATGAATATCTATTCGGATCATTATATTTGAGTCAAGACTTACTACAAACTGACGAAACATACTGCGTAGAGACAAATGTAGATCTCCCTATTCTAGAAATGCTCTCATTAATAAATAGTGAAAAGGAGATAAAATTTAAAGTATTCCTGAACGTCACCCAGACTCCAACAGACGAACAAATTCCCACCATACTAGACCAATATCATAATGGTAAGACTAACCTACATAGAGGTGTGAACGAAACTATTAGACGGATAAAAGAAAAATACTCTTGGAAAGGATTAACAAAGGATGTCGAGAAATTCATTAGACAATGCGAGATTTGCCAGAAAAATAAAGCGTGTCGAAAGAATTTAGACAGACCACTCGTAATAACAGAAACGCCAAAAGCCCCATTCGAGAGGATCAATATCGATATTCTGGAAGTACCCTCGAGAAACTATGCCTTGACAATTAAGGACGAATTGACAAAATTTAGTCAAGCCTACCCTATTGAAAATAAAACAGCCAAAGCAGTCGTTAATACGCTTTTAGTCTACTTTCAACACTATGGGACACCTGTCCGAATCCACTGCGATTACGGAAGGGAATTCGATAACGCGCTACTTAAGGACGTATGTAAATTATTCGATATAAAACTGACCTACTCAAGTGTAGGACACCCTCAGTCGAATGGTTCTCTGGAAAGGTTCCATTCTACACTCTTGGAAATGATTCGAGTACATTTAGCTGATCATCCCCGAGAACACCCGTTCAATATTCTACCATATGCAGTCATCTGTTACAACAATTCTGCAAATAAGACACATGGATTCACACCATATGAGCTCGTGTTCGGTCACAGCTCCAGTAGACCCCCGGAGAAACTTTATGATGAAAAAGAATTAATCACGAAATACGTTAGAGACTTGAACAACCGACTGTCTCACTTTTACAAAGTAGCTAGGGAACGGACTGACAGACAAAAACAAAAAGCAAAACTTCGTTTCCATCAACACGTCCAGAATAATACTCAAGATTTTAAAGTAGGTGATAGAGCATTCATAAAAGAATCCCAATTAAAAAACAAATTATCCAATAAATTCAACGGACCCTTTGAAGTTCTAGAAACTCATCAAAATTCAGCAACCCTTCTTAATACCAATACAAACCAAAAAAGTAAAGTAAATTTCGACCGCATGAAATTGTGTGCTGAAATATAAATTCGTTTCAGGTACTTCGTCCTGGTCAGAACGGCCCTATGCCAATACTCCATAGAACTTATAAATAATACTCTTGGAGTGTTATATCACGATGAGAACCGTATTATCATATCCAATGACAGATGGACTTTACTTGTACACAAGAACATTTCAGCATTACTGACTGCATACGAAAACAACAACAAAATTCTCGACGCTATACAGGACATTTTAAAACCCGATTATCACAATATGAATCTCTTCCATTCAGACGTAAGAACGCATGTCAATCTTTTAAGGCAAATATCCAAATCAATAAAAGATAAATTTAGCGAAGTTATAAATACAAAGCGAACAAAACGAGGAGCTATAGACGGCATTGGCAGTTTGTTTAAAGCACTAACAGGCAATTTAGACGCAGATGACGGGAAATTCTACACAGAAAGTATTGAATCAGGATCAACTTCACATAGAAAACCTTTTGAAAAACCAAATTTCGGTATCAACATCTCTAATAAGGACCTTTAACGAATCAATCAGGAATTTGACTATCGACAGAAAAACATTTAACGATGACATGAGAAAAATTGAAAGGAGCATCCATCAATTAAACGACAAATTAGCATTAGTTGAATCTAAACTTAAATTCTTCGAGATATGCGAAAAACTTTTAGAGAGTTATCTGATTATAGAAGATAATCTGAACGATGTTTTAAATGCCATAACTTTTGCACGACTGAAAATTATTCATTCTTCAATCATAAACCCTGAAAATCTTATGTCAGCCCTTCAGGAAATATCCCAAAATCTTATTAGAAACAATTTACCACTACCAGTCAAACTATCAAAAATTTCCTACCTAGAAATCATTGAACTCCAGGCATATCAACAAGATGATAATATCGTATTTGTACTAAGAATACCTTTAGTGGAACAACAACTTTATACCCTTTATCACCTGTTCCCTATCCCCATATTGGATAAGAGAACTGGTCTTCATCATATCCTGTCAATTAATCAAAAATATATCGCGAGGAATGATGATTCTTTGATGTATATTCCTGTAAAGGAACCCAAAAATTGTAAAGATCTAGGTCCACATAAGAAACTGTACTCTAATCTGTATGCCTACCCAATCGACGACAATGCAGCATGTGAAGCCCAACTTCTCAAGAACCGTCATGAAGTACCGAAAACATGTGAAAGTGCGGTAGTATATAGTCAAGGATATAACGTGTACAAGCTAAAAGACAATGTATGGCTAGTTGTAATATCAGAACCCTTACAAATGACTGTGAACTGCCCTCAAGCAAACACAAAAACTGTTACCCTGTCCCAAAACTCTATTGTTAAACTTGAATCGGAGTGCCATGCATTTATTGGCATCACCAAGGTACAAGCCAATAATCAAAGAATCACAGAGGTCGCCGACAATTCTCATCCTGTGGTTATCCCATTTGATTGCTGTAAGCACATAGCTGACAAGAACCAACTCCCAAAACTAGAGCCCCTCAAGTTAAATGATGTAAACGTAGAAGATTTGAATATCGCTAACCACAAACTACAACAGTACTCAAAGGACTTGGAAACTCTTATCAATCAACCCTTTGTAACCAGACATATATCCTGGATGACCTACTCCACAATAGCCGCCATATGCACACTCGCAGGTGGCTACCTAACGGTAAAAGTAATAGGAAGATGCAATCGAGAGTCAAAGGGCCAACCCTCAATTCCACTGACGAGAATTAGAAGCTTTCTCCCAAGGAGAAGAAGACCAAATATCGAAAAAACTGAAGAAGAAATGGATGAAATTAATATTTAATAAAAGTTGTTGCATGGCATCAACTTTTAATTATTAGGGGGAGCTGTTATATGGGACTTTATGATGACCTAGCAGTTCCCAGATACCAAGTACATCGCCTGACAATAACCTTCATTAATTCCAAGAACTTTCCGCAGAACTTGCAGTATCCATGGATATCAACTTGCAGCATAGCATGTGTTCTCAGATAACACACCGTGCAAGAATAGCCATGGGGACATGAACTCATACGTGACAAAAACTGCTAATTGTGCATTAATTCAAGTACAAGTACACGAGCATTGTTGCTCCGAAATAGTTAGTAAGAATCTTAGTTGTTAGACAAATCTATGTTAGTTTTCATTTTGAATTTTATAATATTGAATAAATCTTTTTTAAAAAGTAAATCTTGTGAAAAGTTATATAAAATATATATAGGAAGATATTAATTTCTCTTAATTTTCCATACAGAATTAATAAAAAAACTACTTAACTAAATTTGCTGGATTGGTGATCATAGAAAAAAGATACATTCAATACCTATATTTTTTATTGAGAAATCTCTCTAGTTAGAAAACACATAGGTACCTACCTATATTTTGAAATTCCAGCATCAATCTCTCTAGCAGTTATACCTAAAGCGACATACCCAATTTTGAAAACTTTGAGAACGGGATGCAGTTACCTTTCATAATTTATCATGCAAACTGAAAAAACATTCTTCTTCTATTCTCGTGGTTTGAGTAACTTTAAAAGCTGCTGGCAGATATGTCTAAACGCAAGGAACATTTCAAGAATATTCCAAATTCTTAGCGGATTGAAAAGAAAAGATCCTCTCTGCCACCAAAGAAGTTTCATACCAACATATCCAGCATTATCATAGGGATAATCGATAATACCTATGGGTGTATTTGTGTGTATATGTAAACATCTAAGATTCCTCAGCGTTCTCGAGTTGATAACTTACATTTTAATGTATAGATAAAGGCGCGTTTATGCCATTACTTATATTAACTAGGTAGGTACTGCAGTTCATATAATAGGTATGTGTAACAATTTACTCGATTTGTTTATTTTCAACATGGTTAGCGGAACGAATGCACACAAACACACACAAACGTAAATCTTTTCTATACCAACAATAAAATACTTTACGGACTGATAAACATCTTGTAATGTTAGATCAAATTTGCTCTTGAAATACACCTATAGATAATAGCCATATTTTATAGGAAGGTCGATGAAACATCGGTTTGTTATGCAGAAGGATAAAATTTGTCTGGCAGAGAAATATATTTATGTAATCAGTAATCTGTTGCTTATTAAGGTAGAATTATTTGCCAAGGCATATTAAAGAAACGTGAAGAGACCGAGCTGAGTTCATGGCTGGAAGATATTTTGCTCAAAGGCCGTCATGCAAGCTTGAGATTGCTTGTGTTTATGTGTGCAAGCAAGAACTGATAGCTAACTTTGAACCAAACAACCTATGTTTGGTCCTTTCAAACTTTCTGTCACTTTCTTACACGGAACATACTCCGTCTGCAGCGGGCTTAACGTTCGCTTATTGTGAAGGATCCCATTTATTTTCAAATGTTCAACTTTATCCATTACGCATATCTTACGCCTTACGTCCGTTATAAATGAGCACTAAGTATTTAGCATTTTTGATATCAGCTTCACGTTTATGACAAATTTGAAATTTGAGAAAATAACGACTACGTCAAGCTTGAAAGGTGAAGGGGGTAAAATAGAACTGTTTGCATACAAAGTAGGCAATTATAGTCAAAAATTGAAGGTTCTTAGGTTTTTCTTCATATCGGTATTAATATTTCAGAAGATATCGAAGCGTTTCCATACTTTATGAACGCTCTGCTTAGGTATTATTTATAAGTACCTAGGTATATATAATAAATCTGATTTTATGATTTTTAGCTACAGTTTAGGATAAGATTTACCCCGGAAAAGAGCTCTGTTTTTACAGCAGGGCTCAGAAATTAACTAACCGAGTACCTAAATTCGAAAGAAAAATAGGTATAATAGAAAAAATAAGCAACTATGGTGGGGATCACTCCATGAATTATTAACTCATTATTAAGTTCACACTTCACATAACTTGAGAGAATAAATTCGTACACATGCGACCAGCGCTACAAACAGTATGCATTGTGGAAGTCACAGGCATCTTCTATTTATTCATATTTATTAATCTTTTATTTAAGCAAAACAACTAAATAGGTACCTACGTACCTAGCTACTATAGGAATGAACGAACATATACTTATAATTCAAGATTCTAAGAGATAATTTTTTTGAGGTTGACCCCTGAAGATGCCATATTTATTGGCGAAACAATTTTCGGGTAAGAGTAATTAAAGTGTTGGTTTGTTGATGGTAATTTTATCTATCGTATATTCTGTCTACGACAACTGTTCAAAGATAAGAATATTTTTTGCTTTCGCAAAAGCCATAATCACCTACTTCTAGTTAGGAAGGTACCTACCTAGCTATTGATAGGTAGGTAAAGTAAATCTAGATATATGAAATGACAATCATAGTACATGAATTTTCATTTAACGATATAAATGAAAATTCATTGTTAATTGGATTATTAACATAGTACCTACCTACCTGTTATTAGTTTCTTGGATATTTGAAAGTATTTTTTTACTCAAAAATAAAAAATAGACGTTTAAACAGATATCCAATAATATATGTGCTAGGTAAATAGCTACTTCTAAATGAGTTATAGGTATCTTCCTGATAGTTAACGTCTCGTTTTTGGAATGTTAGGGAGTACTTTTACAAAACCTCATGACAGCTATATTGACACATGAGACATGTGAACTTTGAATTATTGCTAACAAGAATTCACGCATCCAGTTGGGGTAGATGTGACTTCTTGTGATCTATTTAACCTTTTGGGGTGTCAACTGTCAACGCATTCACACGTGCTCACCTTTTGTAGGGTAGAAATATTTATTTGTATGGGAGCTTCTCTGAATACCTATGTCGACGTTGTTGAACAGTGTAGTTATTAGTTCCATAATTATAGTAGTTTTATAAGTAGTTCCAGAAAGGTTACTCATTGAATACCTACTTACGAATATTTTGTTTTATTTATAACAAATCTTAAAATCATGAAAACATCATTTTCTAATATATTGAGAAATAAGTAAGCATATTACATGAGTCGCATGACTGCTTCGGTGTTTTGAATGATGTAAATAATCATTTTGCCATATGTTCTTCTTGTCTGATAGGGGGCCCAGTGAGGCTGGATACGGGGAAAACCACAGAAAAACCCACGTCCATGGCGGATAAAGGTTGAAATCTGTTGAATAATAGCAGAAATGCATAGTGCTGCTATTTAAAGAAATTTAGTGTATTCCACGGAATACAAGCAACATCCAGTTGATTCAAGCTTCTTCTCATAAATGCGCTTTAGATCATTTATCTAAAACAAATACTACAGAAAAGTTACAATTTTTTTCGCGCAACAGTTTTGTGCAATTCAAGCTTCTCAGTGATTGCCTAGCAACCAGAGCGAGCAGGTTGCCCAATCAGTATCACTGCGGTATCGATACCCAATAAAATAAATACACAAGAAATCAGTTCTCCCGTTTCCGTGATACCTATCTTGTCATAGACAGAGAGACAGCCACAAACCTTTGAAACGTTAAAATCTGTTGAAAATCGGACACCGAATATTCTACTACTATATCTACTGCGTTTAACTTTGAGAATGCTGTATGGCCTTTTATAGGCAATGTATTTTAAATGAAAAATATTGCATATCACATATTTCAGACTTTACCATAGTGAAACTCGGAAACCGTAACTCTTTTGAAAAAATATTCAATTTAAACATTCTCGGATATGTTCCCTTATCTAATTTTCAAATCTCGAATTTTCGATTTTCGGAAAAAATTGACCCTTCCACATAGCTGAAACACATATTTCAGACTGTAGCGCGGAAATGTATGATTATTTTTAGAAATGTCCAATTCAAACATTTCCGGATATGGAATTTTCATTATTTCTGTCATCTCGGATTTTCAATTTTCGAGAAAAATTGCCCCCTCAACGCCCTTTGGGGGTGGTTTTTGGTGGGAAGAAAATTTTGGATTTGAGTTTTCTCACTAGGACAATTTCTCAACTCTCCTCTTTCAAATGAAACAAAAATCGTCTAAATCGGAGTACATTTACTATGCAAAACGCGCGAACAGAAATAAAAAAAAGTAATCTTACTACCAAATTGTATACCTTTTCTTGAAGTCGGTAAAAAATGGCACACAGTGTTGCCGTTCATTAACTTTACTTACCTGTATTGTTTTCTTTCCTAATTTTGAAATTCATTTATTATTATTATCAATAATTTTGGAAAATAAGGATGTTGAGATAAAATTTAAACCCAAGCGGCGATATTGCCTTATCAAACCCGGCATAATAACGCACTGGAAACGATTGGCTCCGTGTATTTTCAGTTTGAAAGGCACTACTACACAAGGGTAGCGGTAGGAGAGCGAAAATAGCATTATACAGAATTCCCACTCGTCAAGGACCCCGTACTACAATACAGCTAGCCAGTAGAAAGTTGTATGTTAACTTTTTAATATACCTACATACCTACCTAGTTATTTGGTGCTTTCAAAAAGTAACGAATAAATTTATTATTTCTGAAATTTAGAGTTTTTCGAAAAAAATCTCGGGCATGTAAATTATGTTTTGAACAAAGTCACTTTTTGACATACGACCCATATTTTTGACGTAATAGTTATTCGAAATATGACGTCATCGACAATTTTTTTAATTGGCCAGACCCAATCACCCAATTTTGACGGCATTTGATAGGGCATGACATTCTACGTACACATCGTCAAAAATAATATTTTTCTGACGGTAATGTTCTTTATTACTGTCAGATAAAAACTTGGTAGGTACCTACTTTTTGGTTTTTTATTTTTCTTACCGATTTCTTATTTTTATTTGGCAAAAGCAGTGTGTTGGAAGTGTTTATCGAGTAATTGAGTAGTGTCATTTTATAAAAAATGGTGAGATTAATCGTTATCATTAAATTTAGTAAATTTAAAAATGATGTTATTTTCATTTTTTATTTAACCTACATACACTAATGTAGGTAATCAAATTTTTGACGATGTGTACGTAGAATGAATGACACGCTCTTTATTAGCATGGTCGAAATTGAGTGTTGCCATTAAAAAAAATTATCGATAATATCTCGAATATCGATTATGTCACAAATATGGCATGTTAAAAAGTGCCTCTTTATTTAAAACAAAATCGACGTGTCAAAGGATTTTTTGGAAAGACTCTTCATTTGAGAAATAATGAATGAATTTATTCGTTACTTTTCGAAAGCACTGTATGTACCTACTTACCTACCTACCTACTGAATTCATGAATTCAGATTTTATTTTTTTTGTGTGTTAAAAATAAACATTTTGAAATCGCATGAATCAATCAAATTTATCGGACCCATTAGTTCCCATAAATACCTAAGTACTGGGAAGTTAACATGACAATGCATAGGTGTAGGTAAGTTCGTATCTGAAGACTTCCGTCAAACAGATTCTCAATAAATAGAATTACCTACTCGTTATCAGTTTTTCTACGCTCTAAGCTCTATAAAAAGCGGCCGTTTTATAATTCTATATTGACTAATGTTCACCTAACCTACATTATCGAAAGAGAATATACCTACCGACTTATTATTTTGGTAAGCACCTAGAAGAAGCTAACGAAAATTCCTTTAGGTAGGTAGGTACCTAAAAACTCTTTTACCTCATTCCAAACAGTAGTCGAGAACCTTGATTTAGGGTATTGTGTCGACATTTCTACACCAACCAAATTAGTACATCCTACCTAATTGCTATACCTACGTTTACACAACATACATGGCCCCATTGTTAATGAGCTGACTTCTTTTGGCCATGGAGGAGGCACTAGCCACGTTATACGTCACTACGGCCATCGAGAAGCGTGGACCGCGGTCGCGGGGTGATCACACTCGGCATATACCACGCCCCTTATATCTACTGGGCCCTTGCCGCGTACAACAGCGTCTTCGGTTCCTCTTGCTACATATAGTTGAACATTATTTCTTTTAACTTAGTAAAAGCATTCGATTTACGAAAAGAGAGTTTGGGCAATGTAGGTACCAACCAACCTATTAGCTAATTTGATAATTGGTTACGCAACAACTTTATCGATTTTGCTATTATTAGATAGTAGGAGCCCTTGAAAGGAGGTATATAATGTAAATCGGTTGTATGTTTTTTTAATGTAGGTATAGGTCTGTTCGCACGTTTTGCATACTAAACTTGTTCCGAGTTTGATGTATCTGAATCATTTGAAAGAGCAGAGTTAAGAAATGGTCCAATATTTAGAAAAACTCAAATCCGAAATCTGCTTCCTTCCAAAAAGCGCTCCCAAAGAGGGTGTATCCAGAAACGTATGAAATGAATATTTTTTCAAAACAGTTTTCGAGATACACCAAGAATGAAATATTTGTACCTATTTTTTAATAAAAGCATGTGGGAATGTGTATGCTTAGGTAGGTATATTACGTAGGTAAATAAATTTCTATTAAGATTAGTTTCCTTTACTTTTCATATTTATTTATTTATTTGATCAGTCATAATTGCAATCGCCTGTTACATCTGCAATTGCAACTCTGCAGAAGTTGATTAAATGACTTGTTCGCAGGACTGATTGAGTAAATATTAGGTAAATATGACAATAGGTCTATACAAAGCGCAATCCTTCATTCCTTCATATCTATCGAGATAGGTTAATCGCCACCAGGAGTGGAAGTAAGTACCTACATAAAAACGTTTTGAACCAACCAAATTCAGTAGGTACCTATACCTACCTATAGGCCAACAATGCCTCGTGAAGAAAGTCAATTGTCAGTAAAGTTGCAATGTACGGAAATATAAACAATGCCCATAACTTTTTTTCATCATCACTTGAACTGGTTTCTTCCATAACTTGAAATATTTTGTTCCTTTATTCACTTCACTTTACCTATAAATAGATATAAATAAAAATGTAACCTTAATTCCAAAGCTCCACAAACTAATTTTTGACCACTGAACAATAGCAGACTGATTACCTACTGAAGTAGGTAGATATTACTTATATTTACTATTTACTAAATTTATAACATTGTTTCTGAAGAATATTAGATATACCTAGATACTTAACGCCTTTTGTTAACGCTCGATTTTACTGCAATGGGAGCTATACCTAAATGGAGTATATTCTTAAAACTCCAAAAATAAAAAAATTGTAATTGTGTTTCGTGAAAAATTCAGAGATTTTTTAATTAACACTAGGTGAACCTAAATTCGAATACCTAGGTAGGTATTGAAAATTTTCTTGGTCACCACCAATTCTCAGTTAATCAAATTTAGAAGACTTGAGCGAAATGTGTGTTTCAGAGACTTCTTTTATATAATAGTAGAGTTACAAGCTGCCTCGATTGTGTCATTCCGTTTGCAATGTGTTGCAAAAAGCTACGACCTATTTTAAACGATGCTCCTTCAAAACAGAAGACGATCTGACTTGGTCGTGAAAAAATTGCCCTGTACAAAGGGTTGTAGTGGGCGAATTTCTTAAAAAAAAACAAAACATTTTTTTTCCATATTTAAAATTTACAACACGTCTGCTTTGTTGTCGCATAATATTAGAAACGTAACTTATTAGTAAATATTTTTTTTTATTAATCATTATTGTCTGCCCTACGCTTTCTTATGGAGCACCTTAATGTATTCACGCTTGCCCTGAAACGTATTAATTCACAGATCGCTTAACTCATCGTAACTCGAAGAGCGTTGATTTGAGTTGAGTTGAAAAGTAAATGTTGTAGACTTGTTATCGAGGATTCGGTTGTTTTTTTCAAATTTCTAATACAATACATCCTTTGATCTGTAGATTTTTTTTTGTGAACCGTTGTCGAGTCTCGCCGCTCCGACTGCGGACTTGCGATGAAGGTTCATAATTAGAATACCGTCGGAGTTACTCTCGACCTTATGCGATTCAGCGCGCTTAAAGTCAACTTTCGTTTATTGACACAAAATACCTATAATACAATTCTGGCGACCATTAAACAGGGTTTATTATTGTGTATTGTTTATGGGTTTTTTTAGAGATTTAGAGTCTTTTGTGAAAACTGACGAAGATTCTGCTTAGAAATTACGGGCGAATTCGCAAGATTCAATGTTTTTCTAGAAATGACGATAGACTTGTAGTCATTTCCACAAGTGAAGTCGCTTCGCCTGCTACCTACTCAACATTTTTTGCTTAATGCCAAAGATATAGGCGAAACTGCAGTTGAAAGTCTGGGAAAACCTGCTGGTGTGAAATCATTTGGTGATTATGCAAATAAAATAAAATCAATTGTATTTCGAAATCCTTACAGTGCCCAGAGAATTGATTTCGTATTTGATCATTACATAGAGGATTCAATAAAAATGTGTACTAGGAAGAAAAGGGGATTGAAAGAGACCATACATACAACATTGACAGTATTGATACAATTCTGCCTTAGCAATGGCATTTATTCATCCACTCGATATTTAATAGAACACAGCTTACCGTCTTTTTGAGCAGTTGTACGAAAATTCATTAAATTTAAAGATTAATTTTGTCACTAGTGGAGGTTTCCGGAATATATTGGAATACAAGGCGAATTGCGACTTAAGTGATGATTTATTGGCATCTACGCAAGAGGAGGCAGATACAAGAATTATTTTACGTATACTTTCTGCAAAAAGAGAGGGATACAGTAGGTGTATTGTGGACTGCAAGGATACAGACGTTTTAGTCTTACTTGCTCATTTCAGGCACATTTTAACCTCAGAAATTTGGATGAGAGTTGGAGTAGAACAAAACCAACGTTTCATTCCAATTCATGACAAATATGGACATGTCGATGACAAAACAACAGCGGATGCGACACAACCAGTCAGTTTGCAGGCTTAGGGAAAAAGTCATGCTGGAAAACGTTGGGCTTGGTATTGAGCACGAACTATCGGAAGAAACTTTTAGTCAAATTGAAAAATTCGTAATACATTTATATTCATCAAATGACAACGTAAGCCCCATTAATTCGCTTAGAAGGATTTTGGCCGCCTCTAGATCTATCAACAAATTACCGCCACGTTAGATAGTCTTAGACAACATTGTCTCTGAGCACATTAGCAGACTAAAATATGGTTAAATAGTCCAATCCCCCAACAAGAAATAATTTTGCCAGGCTATGGGCGATCAGGATGGAAACTTGAAGAAGGAAAATTAGCAGCTGTGCTGTCAACACAATCAAATTTTCCTGAAGTTACTTCTGTCCTGAGCACTTGTAATTGTAAAAAAGGTAAGTGAAACATGCTTATCTGAAACGTTCTTAAAATTAAAGAAAAATAATTTTAGTTTGTACTGGATCTCTTTGTTCCTGTAAAAGAAAAGAAATCTGCTGTATTAGTTCTTGTAAATGTATGGCTCAGCCAACTTGAGCAATCAAAATTCAATCACCGGAAAGACCAATTTCTCCTGTTTTCTCTGAATATATTTCAGACTAGATAGATTTTATTTGTATTTTGTAGTTATTAGAAAGCTTTAGGCCTTTGTTAAGATATTTTTATTTGCTATTTCTAATATCTTTGTTTATGTTTCCCAATAAATATAGGTATAGAAAATTGTGTTGTCTTGTTTTTTCCATAAAATTGAATTATCATAAGGTGGAGATCTGGAATAATATACTACGACATTATTATAAATATTATTCAACTACTGAATCTGCAAGCCAATATTCTCAATTGACAACGAAACGGACGAAAATCGACTATGTGCGGGTTGAATCACATAATGTCGAATATAACCCGAGCGGTACGGTAATTATGAACCTTCATCGCATGTCCGTGGTCGGGCCGCCGAGACTCGACAACGTTTCACAAAAAAAAATCCACAGATCAATGGGTGCATCCAATAATAAATTTGAAAGAACCTACTGAATCCTCGATAATAAACCTACAACCTTTACTTTTGGTATTTTTTTTGATAAATGAATGCTTTTCGAGTTATGATGAGTTAAGCGATTTGTGAGTTAATACGTTTCAGGGCAAGCGTTAATATATTAAGGCGCTCCATAAGAAAGCGTAGGGCGGACAATATTGAATAATTAAAAAAATATATTTACTAATGAGGTACGTACCTAATATTATGCGACAAAGCATACGTGTTGTAAATTTTAAATAAGTAAAAAAAAATATTTTTTTAGGAAATTCGCCCCCTACAACCCCCTGTACAGGGCGATTTCTTCACGACCAAGTCAAATCGTCTTCTCTTTTGACGGGGCATCGTTTAAAATAGGTCGTAGCTTTTAGCAAAACATTGCAAACGAAAATCGTTTGCACTCTCAACTATAAAGTGTACGGAATGGGGCAGCATAAAGGCTCAAACACGCGTTGGAGTGGTGTGTGTTCGGGAAGAGGAATGGGAGTGGGATGCGGGCGGAACCTAATCCTAGAGCAGGATATGGAAGCGTTCACGCCGGGGCGATCATAAGAGCATTTGCTTTTATTGTGGTTTAATTAAATTATGAGTATCTTTCATTGAACATATATTGATGAATTGTGATGGACAAAATGGAAATTATTGTTACTTTTTATTAAGTATTAGGTATCTCTAAGCGGACATTTTTCCATTGAATATATCTAACTACACTTTTGATTGAATAATATAAAAAAGAGCTGTAGTTATTAAATGATAAGGTGAGTGGATATTGGGTGATTAAAATGTAAATATATATACCTAGGTACACTGACCGGCAAAAAAATCGGCCACCGAAAATTTACGAAAAATGCGATTGAATATAGGTATATACCTATTCAAGAGTAGGAGTCCAATATACTTATAAATGATTCTTTTTTTTATTTAAAGGATGATTCGTGAAGAATGCTGTAGAGTTATTGCTCTTTATATTTAGTTTAGTTATTTACCATACCTATACGGGATGTTGCAATTATAACGGATTTTTAAGAAAATTTTGTAACACCCTGTAGCTATTATAAGCAACAATAATAAGGAAATTTTGGAATAGAACTGTGGAACGATCTTTTCTCAACATTATCTTTTTTGTTTTACCTAAAGCAATATCTCTACTTAAACAAAGGATATGTATAGAGAATTGAATAATAACGTGTCATTCTAACCCTAAATTAATTTTTAAAACAATGTAATGGACTTATTTAAATAATTATTTCTTTGATTTGAAGGTTAACTCGTCAGGAATGCTGCTTCTATAAAATTTATGTTTTTATCATTATACAGGATGTAACAGGTAATTTGGAATTTTACACTCATTAGCAGATCAAAACAAACATTTTAAAAGAGTACTGTAGACTGATTTTAACATTTTTATTAATGTTTATCAAATAAAGAAGTTGTATTCAATTTAAGACAATCTTTTAATGAGGGTTCAATAATGAGTAGGTATGTCCTCCACGAGCTTGAATTACATTGTTCATACCTTTTGGCATTGAATTTAGGTAAGTATTAAATTTTCTACACGTTTTTGAGGATTAGCTTCAAATTCTTCTTTAAGGGCTAGTGACAGCTGTTGAAGTGTTTCCAGAATGAGAGGACGTTGACGAATTCGCAATTGTATTTGATCCCAAAGATCCCTACGTCATTTAAATATTCCGTTACAATGCGAACAACATGTGGTCTTGCATTATCATGCATTTAGATAAAGCCATCTCCAATAAAACGGAAAATGGGACGAGAGCAAAAAGTATATCATCCATCATATACCTATGCATATAGTGCACCATTTTCAACAAATATTAAGTCAGTACCTACGTGCATTTCTAGAAATACCTGCCCATACCATAACAGATCATCCATTGAATGACAACCGTTCTGAAATAGTGCAATCAAAATACCTTTCGTTTGGTCTCCTACATATAGAATTTCATTCCACTGATGCAAATTCAAATTTTGGTATTCCAGAGCAAATTGAAGACGTGCTTTTCGATGTCTGTTTAGGAGTTGGGGTGCTATAGCAGGACTTCTTGAGGTCAAACCTTCTTCTTCGAGTCACTGGTATGGACGCCTCTTGTTGCAAGCGGTGTTGAAGATGAACCGATCCGTTAGAGCGTTGAGTATCAAAAAATGATCGTCTCTTGCGTTTGTTGCCCGCTTTCTTCCTGACCCTGAAGTATATGAACCAGTCTCCAAATATCGATTCCAACTATCATAACGTATGATACGAACATATAAGGGCTACAACTCTAGCTTCGTCTTCACTACTTAAGGGAATTTCAAACACTCAAAATAGTAATCAAAATACTAATGGCAGATTTAATTGTCATAAGCCAATTCGAATTTTATTCTGCATTTAAAAGAGACTTAGGATTGAAATAACATGTTATTATTTAATTCCCTCTATCTTCTGTATAAATAAAGTTATTGACATAAACAAAGAAAAGATATTGTTAAGAAAAGATCATGCCACTGTTTTATTCCGAAATAACCTTATTATTATTCATTACAATAATTGGTACAGGGTGTTACAAAGTTCTCGTAAAATAAATGCAAAAAGCATTAACTCTACAGCATTCTTCATGAATCATCCTTCAAAACAAAAAAAGAATCATGTAAATTGGATCTCTACTTTTGAATAGGATATGTTCGATCGCACTTTTCCTAAATTTTAGTCGATTTTTTTGCCGGTCAATGTATATATGTAGGTATCAGTAATTTTCAGGGATAAAGGAAGTACCTATGTGTTGGCCTGTTTTTGGTATTTACAGCAACTTTCTAGGAGCTAGATGCATACATACTTAGGATAATGCAATGAAGCAATAATGTGGAAGTTTTACAGTAGATACCTCGGTATATTTATAATGGAAGGATTTACCTACCTATAGGTACAACAAAAGTGTTGCATCCGAAAAAAAATTTATCCGGAAAGGACTGAAAATAATGGGAGTATTGAAAAGTTGTTAAAAATTACTATCAATGATGTTACTAAGGTAGAAATTGAAAGACCTACATACATATTACAGGATATTCAATTATTGGCAAAAATAGAATTGTTTACGAAAAAAAGTGCAAGTTTTTTCTTATTTTGATAGGTAACTAAAATTGACTTTGATTGTATAAAAGTTAATCATACTCAGTGTAGACTTAAGGCTTAAATTCCTATTTGTTAGATTTAGGACCAATTATTCTGTAAATAAAAATGGTGAACAAGACTCACAAATAGAAACCCTGGAGAGTTTATTTTACTTATTAACCTTTTGTTGTAAATGATTGAATAGTAAATGTAAATTCTTATATAAATTACTAGCTGTTTTTCCCGGCAATACCCGAGCAAACAGTTTCGTAGATTTTGTGTCTTGATGTGTTTTTACTACATTTTGGATTTTTATATTTTTTTATCTGTTATGTATTTCAATTTAATTTGTTCATGTTGATATTGTAAAGAACTTAGATCGACGCCATTATCGAGGCGTGTGCGATTCGTCAGAGGGAGCACCTTGGCAAGTACGGACGTGACGGAGAGTGATAAGTAATTCCCAGTTGTTTCTATATGCCCGTTAAAATATACATAATATAGTATTCACACTTATCAAGATTAGAAGGATAGATCAAGTTGATAACATACCATTATGAAATAGTATTTATATATTTGATACATGGCCCGGACCATTTTGGAACCTCTTCAACCTGTAGTAGGCAGGTATAAGCCTGTTGTAGCTGTGGACCCCTCCGTGTCTCACCAAGTTTTCTCTATCATACATCAAGTTATCGAGTATGTATTGAGAGGGTAGTGTAGATATTTTGAGACATTCAAAAGCTTGTCTACAGCCCTCTCGGAAGCCTAATCCTACCATGATTCGAATTGCTTATTTCTGTAGCCCAAATTAACTATCCGTCAGGGGCAAAGGACACCAAACAAGTAAGCTGTAACTCAATACTGAGTGGAAGATAGCATAATAAGATGTTTTTATTAGGCAGAGACACATTGGGATACATTTCAGAAGTGACTACAGACTACAGGCGTAACGCCATTTGATATCTCTTGAAGTGTTTCTGTAGATTTTCCTCTTCTAGGTAATAAGGGTGCAGGATGATAATAGATACTTGCATAGCATCGGAACTCTGCCGAGCTGGAAATGAATGGAAAATATCAAAGTGAAATCAATAATTTTTCTGGTTAGTTATCACAAGACTTGTAACCATACTTCGCATTTATAGTAGAATCACTTCCACAAGCAGTGCATCGTTTAAAAAGGTATCCATTGGTTGGAAACTACTTCCTTTCAAATTCCTTTACCTAATTGTTCGTATAGTTAGGTACGTAGCAACGTAACTGTTCTGAATTTTGTAAATTTTAGATACATTCAGGCGATCTCAAAAGAATGGTATTCAGATTTTGACGGGATCAAGCATGAATTATCTGTTTTCAATAAAAAAGAACAATGTTCTGTAAATTAAGTTAGCACCGCTGCATTGGCAGGTGTCTTTCGAGGGGGAGCCTTTTTATTAAAGTAGAAAACATACCTACCTAATGCTTTTTGCTAACGCTCTCTCTTTATAGATAGGTAGGTATATTTTCGTATTGAATCTAACTACACAAATAACATTTAGCAATAGAAAATTACTGTTATCAATCAAGCCACGCTTTTCGCATTGAAGCTATTTTTTGCATCTATTATCGACTTGACTCCTAGCACGAAAAATATAGTTATTAGCAATAAGCAGGTATACCATCTATCCAAGTCCACGCCTCTATTTGTTGATTCAATCTTCATATCATAGATGCCTCATGCCGCTTATGTTAAGAAAAATTGGTTTGGCCTACTTTATTAGTTGGTACACTGAAAAATACGAAATAATATTATATCTATTGATTCTGGTAGGTAATTTTGAAGTTGCTGGCAAAAGTTTTCAATCTAATAACAACTGCACAACTTACAAAAACTGCCAGTATCTATCAATAAAATTCAAATTATTTTGTATTTTTCAGTACAGCAACTAATAAGGTCGGTCTATTTGTTTAAATATTTATTAGTTTAGTCTTTTTCCAAAAAAATTGTCTCCTCCACCCTCTTTGAGAGAAGTTTTTTTGGGGATGGACACGTTGTATGTCCCAACTCTCAATAGTTCTCTTTCAATAAAAAAAATGAAAATTGGAGAACGTTTACTACTTACAAGGCGTGAACAGACATAAAAATGCAGACAAACAGTCGAATTGTAGGTATACCTCCTCCGTTTGAGAAGTTAAAAACACCTTGAAGTCGATATTTTCTTTGTTTTCAACAAAACTGGATAGAACTTCGTCCATAATGTCATCATTATATCTTATATCGAGTGATTCAAAAAAATGGTGCATTGTGCTATGGATATTTATTTAGGTTCGGTACTAGTTTATTTTGCTTGATAGTTACTATGTCAAGAATAATATTCAACGTGACAGCTAGTAAACTAGTACCTACCGAATTCTGACAAATTATGAATACGTCTGTACCTACCTATCTCTATCGAAAGTGAATGCTTCTGACATTCAACTCCTACATATCATTTAGTCGAAACAATTTAGATTTTGTTATAAATACTAGTACATTGAAAATTATATTTCACAATACCCAAATATAAGTATGAATTTTGATAATAGCTGCCCGGATTTGTTCCGTTCACTCAATCATAATGTCATACCTCAATTTTGATTGAATATTGATCATAGAGGTACAAGAATAGCTAGACATATATGGTAATGTCCATGCCCATCTCGCAGCGTTCTACCTTTCACATTAACAAAAAGTTATCAAAATCAGTGGAGGTTAAATTCATTAACAGTTATTTACCTATGTACCAAGGACGATAATCTACAAAACGAAGGGCCTCTGGCCCGTGGTTTTGTATAATAATATTAAGTAATTGGTAAGTCACCCGAGATCATAAACATTTATTACTACCCATGTCATACTAGTTCCCTATTGGGCCTGTTGTTCGAAACAGCGGCTAATCATGGGCTAAGCTTAACCCGTGCTTAGCTCGCATGGAGGCTGAAAAAATTTGAGCGTTGTTCGAAGCGGAATTAACGGTGGCTAACCTTAGCCACAGCTAAGCCATTTCTCCATTTGTTGCAAACTTCACGCTTCGTTATATGTCAAAATTTTATAGGTTAATTGGTTAAACTAGCTGTTGTTGTTTGTGTATTGTGTACCTGGTTATTTTATAGTTATAAAAAATGGAAAATAAAAGGAAAAATTTTACTCTTGTAGACCGAGCTACACTCTTTGGGCTTTTTGAAAGGTAAGTTAATTATTTTTAAGTGTATTTTACAATAAACATAACAATGTATTCAAATGAGAAGATATGTAAATAGTAAACACAAACTACTGTGCAGGTCTTTTAGCAAATAATTTAAATTTTATATTCACCAAAAGTGTTTGTTTATATCTATAGTTGTCGAGGCGGAAGCTTCAAAGTTACGACTAGTGGGGCATAAACTAAATACGGGTCTAGTGCCAAAAAAGCCAACTTATTGATCTCATATCTCCACAGATTTTGCTGGCGGCAATAATCGATTTAGTTTTTCATTAATTTGATTCTTAACTCTAATTCATATTGGCAGAAAACCAATACGATTTCTTCTGCAGTAGGTTGTAATTCATCGGGTAATATTACAAATTTACGAATAAACCTATGTTCCATATTCAGAACGTAAATTGACGATTAATATTTTTGGAAATTAATGTTAATAATTCCGTAATACTAGAATGGTGATTTATTTATTTAATCAGTATAAATATTACATTTACAAAATCCATAAATACCTAGGCTATCATTCTACATTTTGTTTCAGTTGGATATTTTTCCTTTAATCATTTTGTTACTTTTGAACATTAACATTAACTTCGGATGTATGTATAAGTTTAGTTATAGCCTTTTACATATAAATTATAATGCTTCACTTATAGCTCATGATACGTGAATAACTATAATTGATGACAATGTTAATACATGGTTATACAAACAGAACTTGTAAGGGTTAAAGATAAAAATTTACAGATCAAGTCACAGACAGAGGGGTGCCACAATTTTCAAGTCCTGCCTTGCCTTTTAAAATTTTATTTCAACAGAGTTTACCTCAATTTTATGTATTCTGAATAATATTTTAATTATGTTTTTCTTGCGCTAGTCATAAGGACGTACTGATGCACAAG
Organism: Crioceris asparagi; assembly: GCA_958507055.1. Classification (NCBI taxonomy): domain Eukaryota; kingdom Metazoa; phylum Arthropoda; class Insecta; order Coleoptera; family Chrysomelidae; genus Crioceris; species Crioceris asparagi. The sequence continues at coordinate 49,657,568 of OY293829.1, forward strand.
AAAACTGACCTTGGATCAATAACCAAAAAACAAGAGGCCTGGGCAGATGTAACTGCCAAATTTAATGCATGTTCCCAAAGCGGAAATAGAACGGTCGCCCAAATCAAGGCATTTTTCAAAAATATAAGATCCGAAACTAAAAAGGATGTGGCCGTAACTAACGTAAGAGTGTACTTTTCCTGGTCGTTGCTTATATATTTGAATAATTCATTTTATTATTTCTTAATTAAAGCCATCAGAATAAAATCATTATAACTCAATATACATTATTAGTTTTAATAGCAATATACATTTTTGCAATAACTGAAATCTTACAAATAAAATTAACATTAAATTATTTTTACAATATTTACAACCTTTCAATTTAGTGATGGGTATAACATATATTTCAAAAAGAATAATTAAATATAATATATATTAAAATTTTATTATTTATATATTATACCCATAAAAACATTTGTATAGCGATTATTGTATATAATTTTAAGACTAATATTCTATATTATATTTTAAAAATAAATTAAATTATGACAAAAAATTAGAAAAGAGCATCAATATTATTGGTATCTTAATAATAATCAATAAATGTCTTATTAACAATTAGAAGCGAAAGTATTTGGATATGTTGGAGGCAGAAGAGGAAGCAACTACTGACGAAATTGAAATAATTGTTAGTGAAGCAAAAAAAAAGAAGATTAATGATAAGGTAATTGACTGGCTAACTCAGAGTTAAAATTAATTTAGAACGAATAATCTAGTGAATCATCAGTGATTCCGTTTCACTTCTTAATCAAGAGAATAAAATTATTCAAGAAAAAATGTTTATTGCCATGAATGGTAGTTGACTCAAGTCAACATTTCGTCTGTTCTTGAAAAGTACATCTTCTGCGCCAGCATTTAATAGAAATATTATATATGAGTGCAAAAGGTTCATAAACCAAAATAGGTTTAATTATTAAAATGAAACTAAATCATATTTAATTTTACAAGAAAATGATGTGAACCTGCATAAATGAACTTCAGAAATCCTAGTCTTCATTTATGACATGCAATTTTATATCAAAATAACAAAAATTCAATTCTATACAAATTTTAATCAGTTGATCTTTTCCAGAAGGAAGTATTTAAAACTGGAGGTGGTTCGTACATGCTACAGTGCACCGATACTGATGCGAGGATGCTGGCAGTTTTTGAAGAAGAACTTCAGCCTTTAAAAAACCCTTTCGATGATGGTGCACTGTATCATGGTATTTTGGAGCTTTAAAAAAATGTTATTGATAATCAGTATACATTAATTAATTTTTAGGAGATATTGGTGTGGATAACACCCCTGTTGTCATTGTAGAGGCCCTTCCATGCTCTGTTTCTTTGAAATCCGAACCTCAACTCCCAGAACCTCAAGCCACCAGCACTCCAGCTCCAGCTCCCAAACAAAAACCATCCCATCCTAGATCCAAAAAATGCCCAAGGCTGCAAAAAAAAAATTTTAGCGCGGAACAATATAAGAAAAAATATTATTTTGGAAAACATAAAATTGCATTATATGATGCCAATTTAAAAAAACAGTTAGGACGTATGAGTGTACAAATTAAAAAAAACGAGTTAGAGGCCAGTAAATTAGACTTGGAAATTAAAAGAGAGCAACTGAAAAAATTAAAAAATTCAACAAATTAACCTTACTTCTATTGTTTTTTCATTTCGATTTTTATTTTGTATAGTTACTATAGATTTTTGTGATGAATAAATATTTATCATAATTTTTTGTATTGGTTCATTATTTCAAATCAATTTTATATTATCTTTTATATAAATCTGACACGGATGTATTTAGGTAGTCATGAATCATATTTAATATTGTTATTATACCTAGGTCATATAACTTTTCTATGCAAAAATATTTTGTACTAAATGCCTTCTTAATGCCGTGTGTTGATTTTCACCATCAATGTTGATTACAGGTATGTCCTCTTCAACTTCAATATCGAAATAAAGCTCTGCTTCAGGTGGTTCATCTGCCATGTCCAATGCAATGTTATGTAAAACAACACAAGAAATAATATTGCATAAAGTGACATCTAGTGCTGTCCGCATTCCATAATGAAGAGCCGGGAATCGCATCTTAAGTACACCAAAACAGCGCTCAATTGGATTCCTGGTTTGAGCTTGGGCCAAATTGTAACGCTCTTCAGCAGGTGTACGTGGTGTTTGAAATGGTGTTAGAAGATATCGCCTACAGGCATACCCTTTGTCTCCAATTAAAACACCATTTACGAAATGTCCAGCCTCTAGCTCTGCACACAATGCTGAATCATTAAATATCCTGCTATCATGTACGCTGCCAGGCCAGCGAGCAATAATATTTATAATTTTTAAATGAGAAGTACAAATTGCCTGTGTATTAATCGAGAACCACCCTTTGCGATTTCTGAACAATTCAGCATTACCACCAGGAGACACAATCTTTATGTGGGTGCAATCCAGTGCCCCAATAACATTTGGAATACCACCAATATCGAAGAATTCCTCTTTAATTTTTTGTTGCTCTTGAGGAGTTCGGGGCATCTTCACATATTCATTCTTTAATAGAGCAATCTGGTGACCTACTCTTTTGACAATTCTTGACACACATGATTTGTCAAGCCCCCCGATACTGTCTCCAACCATGGTGTAAAATGAACCGGTGGCGAAAAAGCGAAGTGTAATTAATATTTGATTAATTGCACTTATCGAATGATTGCGATTCGTTCTAGGTTCAAGTTCATGGCCAAACACATGTACCAATTTCTCCATTACAGTATTCTTATTTAGCCGAAATCTCATTTTAAATTGTTCATTGCTATACATCTCAAATGGATTCTGTCTGTCTCTCAAAGCTCTTCGTGGTACAACATTTTCTTCATCAGAGGAAGAGGAGGAAATCGATGAGGAAGAGGAAGAAGACATTGGGACAGGATTCAAGGAACTGTAAAAAGGATGTATTGTTATGTTAAAATGGGAATATTTAAGTAGTTGAAGGGAGGTACCTAATATTTATATGTTGTTGTTTTCTAATATTGTTTTTATATTTTATTACTGTTGTTATATTTCGTTATTATTGTTATATTTTAATGTATTTTATTATTGTTAATGTAACTGATTGTTATTGTATTTTATTTTTCCAAATATTTCAAATATAGAATTTTATCTCTAAAATTTTATTTTTTTCCTACAAGCAAAAGAAAGTTGAAGTAGATGATTAACCAATTTGTCATAAATGCACTCAAAAGACATTCATTTCACGACAAAATATTAGTATTTTATGTGCCAAGGAACTAAAGTGAGTCAGTCTAATGGGTAAAAATTTAAATACATTTAATTTAAAAATACTTTTCTATTACAGTGGCATTCCAATTTTTCACATGACACAACTATTATGCCACTACCAAAGATTGTGAGTTACAAAAACTATGTAACTTATGGGTGTTTCAAACGATAACTTTCTTATTAAATTTAATTTGAATATCTTCAAAAGTACATATCTGCTTATTTTCATCTTTTCGGTTAGCAGTAAAATTCTACTGTTACTGGGAACTTACATCAGATACATAGATAAACATAAAAACAATGATCAGCTGTACTAAATTACAATACACCTTTTTCTATTTCACCGGAGGCTGGTAAAGCAGTTCAAAATTATATTGATAATTATTGCAGTATTGCTTTTAAATACCAAACATTTGCGATTTTGCACTTCAACGATTTCGAATGGGTGTATATAATGATATAACTGTTTTTTGTATTGCTGTGTGAAGGCTACGTACATTATGATAGTAACCTTTAATATTAATAAATTCACTTACAGATTTAAAGAAGGATGAGGTAGGATTGCCATTTTCTTGCTGAGGGACCCCCTGAGTCAGTTGGGGCGCTTCTTCGCTAAAAACAGAGACACTCCACTCGGCCAGATACCCCGTTTCCAGGCTTCGTGAAAATTTGCTATCGTTTAATGGAGGCTCGTGTCCCGAATGGTCTTCTTACTAACCAATTTAACCAATGCACATATTTCACACTAAAAATTTTCGCATCCATGATTCAAACGCGACCTATGTACAACACGACACCACAAATTATAAAGGTTAGGTTAGGAGTTAGGACGTTAGGACTACTATACTCCATTACTCTATTGCTTGCGACTACCGTTTCTCCCGTCACTCGTCACCTTTCGATGATACCCGTGTCATGTACTCCGTCGGGTGTCTGTGTCTGTGGTAGATATATAAATATAACTAATAGTTAATATTACAGCACAGCTGTGATACCTATGTGAATTATGAGATAACTGTATAAGAAGTAATAAGAACGTAGGCGGAGCGAGGGTTGTCTCTAGCCGAGCGGATAAACGTTCCCACATTATTTTCTTCGTTACGTGCAGGTGTAGACTAATATTGTAGCGAGAACCGAGATAGATCTCGTGATAGATTTTATTTATTTGTATAAAGTAGGTTTATAGAGAAACTCTGTCATAGCAATTAACTTGCATAATATATAACAGCAAATACCAGCCTCGGGAAACTTGAGTGTAAATACTTTCCAAAATTACAACATTTTGCATTATAAAAAAAGATAATAACAAACTTACCTTATGTGGAACAGTGTAAATTGCGTCAAACACAAATTTTGTTGCACTTATTCTCAACAGAGACAAATTTCACACATAACCTTCGATTGAATGATTAAACGAAATTGTTGCCGGGCTGTCAAATACCTACTTAAATCAACCCCCCTGCCTGGTTTAAAAAGCAGGCGGCTAATCACCCGCTAATACCAGGCTAAAGCGCCGCTTGGCGTTCGAACAACGCAAAATCAACGTATACGTATGTTAAACAAGTCAATGGCTAAGACCGCGCTAAACTTTTAAAAAGTCTGCTTCGAACAACGCTTTAGCTCACGTCAAAGATTAGCGTGTGTTTAGCATGGGCTTAGCCGATGTCATTTATTTTCGAACAACAGGCCCATTGTGTTTTTATTTGCTTACTTGACAACTATAGATATGACAATAGATGATAAAAGTCCGCACTAACATTTTTTGCAATAAGCTGGTTCTGTTAAATACCTACTTAGGTACTTACTTTGCGTAATTTGACAGATAATAGTTATCAAGCTATTTTCCAATAAAAAGGAAAAAGGTGCTGAACTCTTTTCAAGAAACTTCTTCTGGATATCATTTTTATCGTGTCTAAATTCACATTCACATATAAAAGTAACAAAATATGAATATATATTTGTTTTAAAATTGATTTTATTTATCTTTGTCTTTTGTATAACTTAAAAACATACATATACATATAATATGTATAGGTAGGTTTATATGGGTTTTATCAAAATTTTACAATTTACATTATCTGCTATACCTACTTCGATTAACAGAATTTAAGTATGTATGTATAAGCTTGCCTTATCGGCCGGCATAGTAGCTATCTGTTATCGCTATATTATGTTTTTATGTCGACGTCCTATAGCGTTAGCATCATTTCCAAATGATAACAAACGATATGGGTAATACACTCTTTTTGTATCGTTTGAGTTTTTAGGTTTGTGAATTCATTTGTAAAATTTGCTCCACTTTTACTTTCCTACCGCTACTTTAGGTAGCATCATAGTAAGAAAAGTATTCTCACCGTGAAAAATTTTCGGTGTCCGAGTTTCAACTAATGTTTACTACTAATGTTTCTACACAAAATGGACCGACGTTATTAGTTGTTGTACTGAAAAATACAAAATAGGTAATATTAATTCTATTGGTGCTGTTACTTTTGAAATTGTGCAGCTGCAGTTAGAGTCATAACTTTTGGCACCAACTTCACAAATACCAGCACCAATGAAAGTAATATTATTTTGTATTTTTCAGTGCACCAACTAATAACGTCGGTCCAAATTTTTTTTAAACTACTTATTTCACACTTTTGAGTGTAACATTAGTCATGAAACTCGTTGAACGGTCACTAATACCAATGAAGAGAATAACTAATAAATACTTATCCTATTATCCACGTACATTCTTTGCCTGCAGTTATTATTATTGAAATCTTAAAACATCGCTTCGGAAATACGCAATATTTTAGATGTTACCATTATACCATTGCTGTAACTCGAAAACCGTCACGCTGAGGAAAAAATGTTCATTATAAATGTTGCTACAAATAATTAGGTCTTTCATGTAGTACCCACAGATTTTCAATTTTTCAAAGAAATCGCCCTTAACACATAGCAAAAATACACATAGGTATTTGAGAATTTAACATGTCTCGAAAAGAGTATGTCTTTTGAAAAAATGTTCATTTTAAACGTTTCCATATATTGTCCTATCTTTAATTACACTACCTCAGATTTTCGGTTTTCGAGATAATTTTCAGTCATCATTGGTCTGTCTGTATGCCTATCTGTCTATCAGTGCCAAGATGTCGGAAATGGATGAACCCGTTTTGTTGCTTTCTTTTTTGTTTTATAGGGTATTGACGAGGCTCACCTGTGACACAGATGGTGCATCTTGCTCGCAATGGTTGCTAAGCATTAGCCGAAAAATGTGTTTCGCTCGAAACCGAAGCGAGAAAACTATTTCATAAAAAAGATGACTTATATGTAGATATATCTAGGTACTATTCGATGGTAGGTACATTTATTATTATATGAGAACTCGTTTGGTATTGCAGTCGTTCACCTATTCTGGTGGTTTTTTAGGTAAATTTCTTATAGAAATGTACCTATGTATTTCGATCGTTCACACTATTGAATTGCGAAAAAATTTCAACGGCATGTGATTATATGTCTATAAGTTAGTCCAAAAAAACATTTGGTTCAGAAGTTATATATATATATATATATATATATATATATATATATATATATATTATATATATATATATATAACTGCAACCCCAATCATTAAAAATAATTCATTATATATATATATATATATATATATATATATATATATATATATATATATATATATATATGGATATTACGAAATTTGTTGACACGATAGAGGTCGCAATTTTGAAGGTATCAAGTTCAAATTTGCTACAAAAATCAATCTCCCAAATATTTCGGTCGAGTTCGTTATTGGGCAATATCGGGTAAGTAGTTTCAAAATGGCGACCATTCAAACATTTTAAAAAATTATCAAAAAAGAGCCGTATTGTAAATATCATCAAAAATAATTTTAGGTTATAGATATAATCAGTACCTACAACTTTTGTTCAAAGCAATTTTTCATAAAATAGACAGGTAAGAAAATAAAAATTAATAAAGAAAAATAACAAATATTGATAAAACATGAACACTCAATATAAATTTGATGTAATTGTACATTTTCTGGAGATCTTAATATAGACCCCGATCTAAAAAATATATAGTATATTTATTGAAAAGAAATAGGCGAAAAAAAAATTCTGCCTTGAAGTGGAACTTGAACCCTGTCTGCTTTATATTCAACAGCCAAAACAAAAACCTCTAACCGCAAGGCTATGACACAAACGACAATTTTATGTAATAACATTTAGGTATACCAATGAAAAGGTTGTTCAAATTTCAATTCAATGAATTTTGAAAAATTTACCTTTCTGCTGACTAGAGGCCATCGGGTTTTTTTTTTATTTGAAAGAAGATTGTTGAAAGATGTTTCCATATTGAAATTCGAAATCCAATGTGTCCTTTCCCAAAAGGGGTGGAAGGATATTTTTGTCAAATCCTTAAATTTTGTCAGGCGAGATCATTTTCAGCAAAATTCAAATCAGACATTAAAATAATCATTTTACCAAATTAGAGCAATTCAAGATTGTTGTTGTTTCAATCACTGCAAACCTATAAAACGTATATTCCTTGTGTAGATTATTCAAAAGATAAGAAAAGAAATCTTATACTATTATTTTTAAATTTCCTATAGATATCTTATATGCCATGTTTTTGACCGACCTCTAATAAGTATATAGGTACCTTTCAGATATATTTTTCGACTTGGTTATTTTGGAAGAGAACTTTGCACAGTAAATTGTCAAAGATATTTTATAAATATAGGTGGTATAAATGAAAAATAGTATCTATTAAAATAATTTTACTTAATCACAATCGATAGATTATTAGAAAATTGAAAAGAAATGTGAGAACGAATAAAGTGAATACCCAGTAGGAAAAATCATAAGGTAGGTAGATATAAACAAATATCTAAATAAATACTTTTTTTAATAGGCAAATAAAGCGGTCAACACGATGTTCTGTTTTATTTTGAGCATTATATTATTATTTGGTTATAAAAAATTATAACGAAGATAGAAGAAACTCAGTTGAAACGTGAGTTTGAATCACTTTTAACTACATTTATTACAAAGATCATTTTAATTTTCCTGCAACTAGACCTCAATCTATATCACCATAATGTTTCTTAAAGTCTTGGGGAAAGATTGGTTAAAAACGGGTTTACAAGAGTTCTTTTATCACTTTTAAGAACTGCATAATTTGCTGTAGCTGTAATTGTTTTGCTTGCTCCCAACCAAGTGAGTAAAATGTGTCAAAATTGAGCACAGAATTGTTTAGATAATTATAACAAAATTGATTTTGATGAAGTTAATTTTGTCCAATTTAAATAAGTTAAAATAATTTCTGGTTTATTATCTGATCTGAATTGATAAATTTGCTAGAACTATCAATGTATCACGTAGGTAGGTGGGAAGGTACCTATATGTTCTGTTTTTAGCAAATTTAATTGTGTATAGCTTATATATGATCAGATTAAGAAACAATTATTATTCTATGTAAGAAATTGTACCTATATGTACCTATTTATTCTGAGTAAAGGTTGTTGAAATTTAGGCGGTAAAAAAAATATACCTTAATGGTGTAACAACTACTCTTAAAGCTAGGCTCTTGAAAGCATATTTTATGGTCAATTTTTAGTCGATTTGACAACATTTATCTATATACAAAAATACACCCACAAAAAGTTACAGCCCTTCAAAGCTGCATGACATCGATAAGTTTTTTGGCTTTAAAATTTAAACAGAACAAAATAATAGCTACAATTTCTTAGGTTTAAAAATCGTTTGCGAATAGAGTTAGAAACGTTTCAGTGAAGGCAAGGGGTGAAATTGGCATTGCATCCCCTTTCAACCCCCATATTTTTTTTCCTTTACATCTATAAGACTTTTTTAAACATTTGGAAAATAATGATTCCTTAAGAAATCTTTTTCCTTTTTTGCCGAATTTTGAACCTAACAATTGGTAGATAACTAAATTTCAAGCTGTTATTTTGTACTTTTTGGATTTTACAGACAAAAAACGTATCGATTTAATGCAATTTTGAAGGGCTGTAACTTTGTAAGGGTGTGTTTTTGTATGTAGATAAATGTTGTCAAATCGACTTAAAATTTACCATAGAATATGCCTTTAATATTATGACCATTCTTTATGATACACCCTGTATAGGTAAGTACATGTAGGTATTATCTAAGTATAGTTTATGACTTAATAGTAACTGGATATGTCTGTGTTCTTATGAAAATATTTTATGGGTAGGTATATAAATCTTAGTTGAGAAGGTTTCTTCATCCTATTTTATTTCAAGAAACATTGGATAATTATTGTTAATGCAAAATATTAAGACTAATAAACTAATAACCTTTATTTTGGGTCTTCGAGTAGACACGCGGCAGATGGCTATATTACCCATGTCTTTATTACTGCGGCTGATTGACCACCACTAAAACGAAGAAAAAAGGCATCTTTATCAACAGTCATTAGGAGGATAACTGATAAAACTGGAAGATGTCACTTTTGAAGGATAGGTAGATAATAATCTATGTGAAATGTGAGAGAAGTAAAAAATAGTTTGAAATAAATTAAATGAATATATGATGAGGAAAAATTGGTATTGAACACGCTGGATTTTGTACCAAATCTTCAATGTGGGGAAAAAAGTGATACTTTGTCTTCTGTCAACAGACTTAAATGTCAAACTTTTTTCCCGTCAAAAAAATATTTCAATTACTTATAACGAGCCCTTTCATTTGATATACAGGGTGTTTCATAATATACGTGCAGGACTTGAGGATGTGATAGCTCGTCCAAAAATATGAAAAAACGTTTATACTGACATAGCCTCTAAATTGCACCATTTTCGAGATACAGGGTGTTAAAATTGAAAAAAAAAATGTTTTTTGTGAATATCTCCGGAACCGTTTATCGTACAGAAAACAGCTTTTGTAAGCATTTTCCACTCATAATAAGCTAAGTTTTGAGTCAGAAAATTTATTTTGTTAAGTCTTAATTGGTGAAGATTTTGAAGGATTAGTGGGTGTTTTTCTCCCCAATTTCTACGCCAATGGATAAAGTACGGTTTTGAGACGCCCATTTGAACTGCCAATGTTTTCTACGCAAAAAGGTACTGTTGGTTGTGAGCATGGTCTATAGTTTATAGACCATGGGTCGTGAGCTCTTAAGTCGAACGTTTTAGAGAAAAATCAACTTTTATGTTGGAAAATATACGGTCAATTTTTGCTTTTGTTAGGTACTTGTTCTAACTTTTACATCAATTTTGATTAAATAGTAAATAAAAAAATATTTAACAAAATTAACCGTTTGTTTCAACACAAAAGCTGATTTTTCTCGAAAATTGTCGACTTCAGAACTCATGACCAGCAAGTACCTTTTTGTTTAGAAAACATTTGCGGTTCAAATGGGTGTTTGAAGGTTTGAATAAAAAAATCATCATGCATTAATTCGTTCAAGTACGTCTTTCTCCACTGTTTTGTTACAAATAGTTTAAATGATAGAAGTTTATTGAAGTATTTGTCGCGTTGGCAGTATGAACCATAGGTAAGTCGCAAAGATGGAAAATTTAATTATACCTAATATATTTAATATCTCACAAGGACTCGTTCCGAAGAACTTATTGCATCTTGACTTCCTACGCACTATATTAAATAATATCTCATTTCGCACTTATATAGGTACAAGAATTTATTTATTTATTTCCACACATTTATCGCGAATGAAATTAGAAAAAGTGAACAAATATTTTCTTATTATTATTATTACTACCTAGATTATTAATTACCTATTCACTTTGTGAGTGCTAAACAAAAGAGATAATTGATTCATTGTACAATCGAACAGGTATGAAACTATATTTATAACACATCAGAAGGGTTGTGTATATAACTAGCTATGGAAAATGATTTGAATATTGAGTAGATGGAAGTTGTCAAATAAGATCATCGTTTTGAAGACAGAAGGTTTGTCAGAATAAAAGGTGCTCACATAACTACTCATATCAGGTGATTCAACAGTAAATAACTCATTGTTTTGTTTTCTTCCTCTTAATTTTATGGCCCTTGCTCCCTCTTGGTGCATTCAGCCAGGATTGTTTTGTTTTGATTAGAAATATTTTTGAAACTGATCCATGGTTAACAATTCAGCAAGCAACTCCCCTCACTAACAAAACATCTGTATGAGAAATATACATCAAATAACATAAGTATCAAGTAAATTCAAATGTAGGTACCTACTTTAGCTTTACCGTTTGCTAAGCGCTCGAATAAATTGGCACACAACAAAAAAGTGTATGAACATTATACTTGTAAGTAAGGATATTTTATATACGAATGTCTTAGTAATGTAGACTAAACAGCATCCACAGTGCAGATTATATCTTGTTATTGAGGTAACTTATATATGTCAACTATACAAATACCTATACTTAATTATCTTTCTTGTGCTATGGCTTAATGCTGATCCTATATGTAGCTATACCTACTTATAGTTTTACTTTGCAGCATAGTTCATTTGACAAAATAAATATTGCTTCCTGAAAACTGTTATAAGTATATCTACTACAACAGTGAATAATGTTCAAAGTCACAATGGAATCTAACAGATATTTACAATTTAAAATTTTATATCTAGGTAGGTAAATGCAGTAGTTTACCTTTTGCATTTATACACCTACGCATTATTTTCGCCTTTTACATAAATTATTATTTTGATTTCTTTGCAATATACGTATTTGTATTAGTCAAATGAAACACGGTTTATTCATTTTCAAAGAAAATAATACGTTGCTTATACTTATTCAGAGATTTCAAAACATCACGGAAATAAACATATTTTAGACATTACCACTGCTGTACCCAACTCGGAAATCGTATCAAACAAAAAAAAATCAGGAGGATCAAGTCAATGGCACAAAATAAAGTTCACTGGCATTTCTTTGTTGAAGCCTTATGCAAAGAGTTACAATCTTACCTATTATTCATATTTAGAGAAACAATAGAAAAACAAGTATACCCTACTACAATGAAGTGATAGATAAGTACCGATTTGACAATATGCTAATCAGCGCTAAGTGTTATTTTTCAATGCCCAAGAACCAAATAATAAAACTGTTTTATAGTGTTTTATATGAACTGAAAAAATAATAAATCGCTGCACCTACAGGATACGACCTACGACCACATTGATATCTATAACGCTTTCTCATATAAATATATGAGTCGCTATGCAGAAAGTTTTAGTGTCACTGCTAAATGATTTCACGGAATCCCAATAAAACATGGCAATATAAGTAGATATACAGATATTATACTAAGTAAACGCTTTAATTGAACATGTTTGAGTGAGCTGCTGTTGAGAATACGAAAAAATTTTAAATACGATTCTCTCAGAACTTGACATTTTTTGGATATTTACAACCAAGACTGTCTTCCAAAAAACCAGCAGCATACTTAGTATCGGAAAATGGTTCAGAGACCCAACATTTTTCCATTGATATAATAATATATGTTGTATTTATATCTTAGAGCTCGTACTAGTTTCTTCTAACAATGGATATGCTGAATCCATTATTAACTTCTAGCACGAAGTTATTGCAATGAGTTCGACTTGGGAAAATTCTATCTGTGCGTTTTGATGTCCATAGAATCGGATACAATGTTTTAGGAAGATCTATGTGTGTATTTATGTATAGGTATGTGATAAAATATTAAAAAGACTCTTGCTGAAATTAAATCTAGTGGTGCACAAAAATTCGTGATCACGAAAGCACTGATATAACATTTTCTGGTGTTCATGACATTGTTGGCTTTTTTCATATGGACAGTTTGAATGGATTTGATTAATAATTCAAGTTTGACAGAAACATTCAATTTGAATACTTTTTTGTATTTAAATGTATTGCTTCTTTCATGCAATAACAAAAAAATACTTCGAAAACTTCAATAAAGCGGTTACAATTGGTTAATAATACCGATTCGATGTATCTTTTCAAATTTGCAACACTAACAGTTCAGACATTTAAAAAGTCCTCAAAATTATAAATTTGCAATAAGCCCTTCTAAATTATTAAGTACCCCATATCAAAAGCACATTCGTCTTAACTTCAGATTATACGGTTCTCTTGTCACCTTTTAGGTACGGAACTTAAAACCGTATCCAATGTATACGCCACTGCGACAGTCAATAAATAATATGTTGGTACCTTCAACAAACAGAGTTATTTGTCTGGATTAGAATGTCCGGACTTCGGCTACATATAATCAGTTTTTAAGTGTTAGTTGAATTTTTGAGAAAATCGCTAAAAACGTAAATTTCTATTCTCTTTATGATTTAGTGACGCCCTTGATCAGATAATGATAGAATATGTTAGTTAGTTAGAAAGTGCTCAATTTTTCCTCGGACGTATGCATATCGAGGTGATTTTGATATTGACCGTGATACACGAGTTAGTTTCAAAATTCCAGTCGTAGAAAACTATTTATATAAATATTTATATGTTGTTGAAAGTAGTCATTGATTCTTAACATTTATAGTTACCAGCATTTGCGATAACATTTATTTTGAGAAATGTAAAAATTGATCTATTTTATCAAATTCTGCGACTAATTATTCAGATCAAGTTGGAACAGTAAGCATTCATCGTATTTATATCTAACAAAAAATAAATCTCTTCGATCCCATTAATCTGTAAGTAATGCGATCATGTTAAGACAATATTCACAGATCTGCGTTACCGAAATACGGCGCGCTCAACAAAACCGAATCCATCACCACAAAAATCCTTTTAAACGTTGATGAATTTACGAGGATCATTAAGGATATCCCCAGTGGTGGGACGGCGGCCCTCGCAGGCGATGAGTGTGTGTCCACTCTTTACTACCGCCAAGAGAGGTAATCCTAATTGATACAATTCCGCGGCGGTCGCTGACTGAGACAAAAGAGAGATAGAGACAGAGTGAAGACGAGGAGGACGAAGGAGACGATTACGAGGACCGCTGATGACAGGTCGGCAGAGTGGAGCCGGGCCCAGAAAGGGTTTCTGTGTTGTGTCGCGACAGTATATTATAATTCTACGATCTGTGAGACGCTTCTCTGTCGCTCCTCGCACTTCTTGAGATATGTTGGGTGGATTGGATTTTTTTCGGCATATGAAGATGAGAGAAAGAAGAGGCGAGATCTTCATCATCTCCATCTCGCGGATGTAAGAGGACTTGCGCGCTGTGGTGTCTGATGGCTAATATTTGGGGTTTATGCCCATGCAGAGATAATAAAAAAAAATAGATTTTCAAAAATATGAGTCTAGTTACTTAGAGAACACGTAATCAGAAAGTATCCAATTACAACCGTTTTTTATTGATTCAGTCAAGATATATCGGTAATAGCTCTGCGAATGTTTTTTCACTGAGTCGTCTTTCACCTATGGTTTACCGGCATGGACTACGTACCTTACTGAAATGCTACGTTCTATAGCAATAACAAATTGTTTGGTAGAGAATGTAGGACATTAATTATACTATGAATCCTGCAGATACATTATAGAGCTTTTCCACCGACGTCACAAATATGGCCGCAAACAGCTGTTCTGGAGGTCAACAAAGCCACTTTGCCATAAAACGCCATTGTAAGTTTTCAAGAAAATTTTGAAGATTTTACTGCTGTATATTTACAACAAAAACTTAAAATTGTTAATTCAAGTAATCCCGAAGGTAAGCATTTAAAATTTGAGTAGAAATAATTAAGATTAAGCATTTTATTTTGCGAATTATAATTTGTTGCATTTACAAAACTTGGTTGCATTTCTATCTTGAAACACCTCTAAAGACAGAATAATCATTTAAATGGCAATTGGCAATATAGATTTTGTTTATAATTAAAAAAAAAATCCCGATGGCCTGTAGTCAGCGGAAAGGTAAATTTTTCAAAATTCATTGAATTGAAATTTTAACAACCTTTTCATTGGTATACCTACATGTTATTAAATAAAATTGTCATAGCCTTGCGGTTAGAGGTTTTTGTTTTGGCTGTTGAATATAAAGCAGACAGGGTTCGAGTCCACTTCAAGGCAGATTTTTTTTTCGTCTATTTCTTTTCAATAAATATACTATATATTTTTTTAATCAGGTTCTATATTAAGATCTCCAGAAAATGTACAATTACATCAAATTTATATTGAGTGTTCATGTTTTATCAATATTTGTTATTTTTCTTTATTAATTTTTATTTTTTTACCTGTGTATTTTATGAAAAATTGCTTTGAACAAAAGTTGTAGGTACTGATTATATCTATAACCTAAAATTATTTTTAATAATATTTACACTACTGCTCTTTTTTGATAATTTTTTAAAATGTTTGAATGGTCGCCATTTTGAAACTACTTACCCGATATTGTCCAATAACGAACTCGACCGAGATATTTGAGAGATTGATTTTTGTAGCAAATTTGAACTTGATACCTTCAAAACTGCGACCTCTATCGTGTTAACAAATTTCGTAATATCCCATATATATATATATATATATATATAAATAATAGTTTCATGCCTAGCTGGTAAATTGAACCTACATTTCGTAGGGTGCCGCAATAAGAACGAGGTTTGTCGTCTACATATTGCGTTTGTGTGCATTTTTTCCACTATACTGCTCAATCAGATTGATTACCAAACATAGCATCAGTCTCCCAGATATATATCATGATTTCGAGGTTGTTGCCTCTCATCAGTATATCGTAGGGCGAAGAGCCATATTTGATAATCAATCCTTATTTAGAACTCATACTTGTATCAATCTTCGGTATAGAACTGTCGGTGGAGACAAGTATGAGCGATATATTAAGCATGTATAATGGTGGATAATAACAATCGGCAAAGGTGAATAATTAATTAATTAAATGAGGAGCTATCCGTACCAGATGACCATATTAGAATATGAATAATAGTTTCATGCCTAGCTGGTAAATTGAACCTACATTTCGTAGGGTGCCGCAATAAGAACGAGGTTTGTCGTCTACATATTGCGTTTGTGTGCATTTTTTCCACTATACTGCTCAATCAGATTGATTACCAAACATAGCATCAGTCTCCCAGATATATATCATGATTTCGAGGTTGTTGCCTCTCATCAGTATATCGTAGGGCGAAGAGCCATATTTGATAATCAATCCTTATTTAGAACTCATACTTGTATCAATCTTCGGTATAGAACTGTCGGTGGAGACAAGTATGAGCGATATATTAAGCATGTATAATGGTGGATAATAACAATCGGCAAAGGTGAATAATTAATTAATTAAATGAGGAGCTATCCGTACCAGATGACCATATTAGAATATGAATAATAGTTTCATGCCTAGCTGGTAAATTGAACCTACATTTCGTAGGGTGCCGCAATAAGAACGAGGTTTGTCGTCTACATATTGCGTTTGTGTGCATTTTTTCCACTATACTGCTCAATCAGATTGATTACCAAACATAGCATCAGTCTCCCAGATATATATCATGATTTCGAGGTTGTTGCCTCTCATCAGTATATCGTAGGGCGAAGAGCCATATTTGATAATCAATCCTTATTTAGAACTCATACTTGTATCAATCTTCGGTATAGAACTGTCGGTGGAGACAAGTATGAGCGATATATTAAGCATGTATAATGGTGGATAATAACAATCGGCAAAGGTGAATAATTAATTAATTAAATGAGGAGCTATCCGTACCAGATGACCATATTAGAATATGAATAATAGTTTCATGCCTAGCTGGTAAATTGAACCTACATTTCGTAGGGTGCCGCAATAAGAACGAGGTTTGTCGTCTACATATTGCGTTTGTGTGCATTTTTTCCACTATACTGCTCAATCAGATTGATTACCAAACATAGCATCAGTCTCCCAGATATATATCATGATTTCGAGGTTGTTGCCTCTCATCAGTATATCGTAGGGCGAAGAGCCATATTTGATAATCAATCCTTATTTAGAACTCATACTTGTATCAATCTTCGGTATAGAACTGTCGGTGGAGACAAGTATGAGCGATATATTAAGCATGTATAATGGTGGATAATAACAATCGGCAAAGGTGAATAATTAATTAATTAAATGAGGAGCTATCCGTACCAGATGACCATATTAGAATATGAATAATAGTTTCATGCCTAGCTGGTAAATTGAACCTACATTTCGTAGGGTGCCGCAATAAGAACGAGGTTTGTCGTCTACATATTGCGTTTGTGTGCATTTTTTCCACTATACTGCTCAATCAGATTGATTACCAAACATAGCATCAGTCTCCCAGATATATATCATGATTTCGAGGTTGTTGCCTCTCATCAGTATATCGTAGGGCGAAGAGCCATATTTGATAATCAATCCTTATTTAGAACTCATACTTGTATCAATCTTCGGTATAGAACTGTCGGTGGAGACAAGTATGAGCGATATATTAAGCATGTATAATGGTGGATAATAACAATCGGCAAAGGTGAATAATTAATTAATTAAATGAGGAGCTATCCGTACCAGATGACCATATTAGAATATGAATAATAGTTTCATGCCTAGCTGGTAAATTGAACCTACATTTCGTAGGGTGCCGCAATAAGAACGAGGTTTGTCGTCTACATATTGCGTTTGTGTGCATTTTTTCCACTATACTGCTCAATCAGATTGATTACCAAACATAGCATCAGTCTCCCAGATATATATCATGATTTCGAGGTTGTTGCCTCTCATCAGTATATCGTAGGGCGAAGAGCCATATTTGATAATCAATCCTTATTTAGAACTCATACTTGTATCAATCTTCGGTATAGAACTGTCGGTGGAGACAAGTATGAGCGATATATTAAGCATGTATAATGGTGGATAATAACAATCGGCAAAGGTGAATAATTAATTAATTAAATGAGGAGCTATCCGTACCAGATGACCATATTAGAATATGAATAATAGTTTCATGCCTAGCTGGTAAATTGAACCTACATTTCGTAGGGTGCCGCAATAAGAACGAGGTTTGTCGTCTACATATTGCGTTTGTGTGCATTTTTTCCACTATACTGCTCAATCAGATTGATTACCAAACATAGCATCAGTCTCCCAGATATATATCATGATTTCGAGGTTGTTGCCTCTCATCAGTATATCGTAGGGCGAAGAGCCATATTTGATAATCAATCCTTATTTAGAACTCATACTTGTATCAATCTTCGGTATAGAACTGTCGGTGGAGACAAGTATGAGCGATATATTAAGCATGTATAATGGTGGATAATAACAATCGGCAAAGGTGAATAATTAATTAATTAAATGAGGAGCTATCCGTACCAGATGACCATATTAGAATATGAATAATAGTTTCATGCCTAGCTGGTAAATTGAACCTACATTTCGTAGGGTGCCGCAATAAGAACGAGGTTTGTCGTCTACATATTGCGTTTGTGTGCATTTTTTCCACTATACTGCTCAATCAGATTGATTACCAAACATAGCATCAGTCTCCCAGATATATATCATGATTTCGAGGTTGTTGCCTCTCATCAGTATATCGTAGGGCGAAGAAGATCTGATTGAGCAGTATAGTGGAAAAAATGAACACAAACGCAATATGTAGACGACAAACCTCGTTCTTATTGCGGCACCCTACGAAATGTAGGTTCAATTTACCAGCTAGGCATGAAACTATTATTCATATTCTAATATGGTCATCTGGTACGGATAGCTCCTCATTTAATTAATTAATTATTCACCTTTGCCGATTGTTATTATCCACCATTATACATGCTTAATATATCGCTCATACTTGTCTCCACCGACAGTTCTATACCGAAGATTGATACAAGTATGAGTTCTAAATAAGGATTGATTATCAAATATGGCTCTTCGCCCTACGATATACTGATGAGAGGCAACAACCTCGAAATCATGATATATATCTGGGAGACTGATGCTATGTTTGGTAATCAATCTGATTGAGCAGTATAGTGGAAAAAATGCACACAAACGCAATATGTAGACGACAAACCTCGTTCTTATTGCGGCACCCTACGAAATGTAGGTTCAATTTACCAGCTAGGCATGAAACTATTATTCATATTCTAATATGGTCATCTGGTACGGATAGCTCCTCATTTAATTAATTAATTATTCACCTTTGCCGATTGTTATTATCCACCATTATACATGCTTAATATATCGCTCATACTTGTCTCCACCGACAGTTCTATACCGAAGATTGATACAAGTATGAGTTCTAAATAAGGATTGATTATCAAATATGGCTCTTCGCCCTACGATATACTGATGAGAGGCAACAACCTCGAAATCATGATATATATCTGGGAGACTGATGCTATGTTTGGTAATCAATCTGATTGAGCAGTATAGTGGAAAAAATGCACACAAACGCAATATGTAGACGACAAACCTCGTTCTTATTGCGGCACCCTACGAAATGTAGGTTCAATTTACCAGCTAGGCATGAAACTATTATTCATATTCTAATATGGTCATCTGGTACGGATAGCTCCTCATTTAATTAATTAATTATTCACCTTTGCCGATTGTTATTATCCACCATTATACATGCTTAATATATCGCTCATACTTGTCTCCACCGACAGTTCTATACCGAAGATTGATACAAGTATGAGTTCTAAATAAGGATTGATTATCAAATATGGCTCTTCGCCCTACGATATACTGATGAGAGGCAACAACCTCGAAATCATGATATATATCTGGGAGACTGATGCTATGTTTGGTAATCAATCTGATTGAGCAGTATAGTGGAAAAAATGCACACAAACGCAATATGTAGACGACAAACCTCGTTCTTATTGCGGCACCCTACGAAATGTAGGTTCAATTTACCAGCTAGGCATGAAACTATTATTCATATTCTAATATGGTCATCTGGTACGGATAGCTCCTCATTTAATTAATTAATTATTCACCTTTGCCGATTGTTATTATCCACCATTATACATGCTTAATATATCGCTCATACTTGTCTCCACCGACAGTTCTATACCGAAGATTGATACAAGTATGAGTTCTAAATAAGGATTGATTATCAAATATGGCTCTTCGCCCTACGATATACTGATGAGAGGCAACAACCTCGAAATCATGATATATATCTGGGAGACTGATGCTATGTTTGGTAATCAATCTGATTGAGCAGTATAGTGGAAAAAATGCACACAAACGCAATATGTAGACGACAAACCTCGTTCTTATTGCGGCACCCTACGAAATGTAGGTTCAATTTACCAGCTAGGCATGAAACTATTATTCATATTCTAATATGGTCATCTGGTACGGATAGCTCCTCATTTAATTAATTAATTATTCACCTTTGCCGATTGTTATTATCCACCATTATACATGCTTAATATATCGCTCATACTTGTCTCCACCGACAGTTCTATACCGAAGATTGATACAAGTATGAGTTCTAAATAAGGATTGATTATCAAATATGGCTCTTCGCCCTACGATATACTGATGAGAGGCAACAACCTCGAAATCATGATATATATCTGGGAGACTGATGCTATGTTTGGTAATCAATCTGATTGAGCAGTATAGTGGAAAAAATGCACACAAACGCAATATGTAGACGACAAACCTCGTTCTTATTGCGGCACCCTACGAAATGTAGGTTCAATTTACCAGCTAGGCATGAAACTATTATTCATATTCTAATATGGTCATCTGGTACGGATAGCTCCTCATTTAATTAATTAATTATTCACCTTTGCCGATTGTTATTATCCACCATTATACATGCTTAATATATCGCTCATACTTGTCTCCACCGACAGTTCTATACCGAAGATTGATACAAGTATGAGTTCTAAATAAGGATTGATTATCAAATATGGCTCTTCGCCCTACGATATACTGATGAGAGGCAACAACCTCGAAATCATGATATATATCTGGGAGACTGATGCTATGTTTGGTAATCAATCTGATTGAGCAGTATAGTGGAAAAAATGCACACAAACGCAATATGTAGACGACAAACCTCGTTCTTATTGCGGCACCCTACGAAATGTAGGTTCAATTTACCAGCTAGGCATGAAACTATTATTCATATTCTAATATGGTCATCTGGTACGGATAGCTCCTCATTTAATTAATTAATTATTCACCTTTGCCGATTGTTATTATCCACCATTATACATGCTTAATATATCGCTCATACTTGTCTCCACCGACAGTTCTATACCGAAGATTGATACAAGTATGAGTTCTAAATAAGGATTGATTATCAAATATGGCTCTTCGCCCTACGATATACTGATGAGAGGCAACAACCTCGAAATCATGATATATATCTGGGAGACTGATGCTATGTTTGGTAATCAATCTGATTGAGCAGTATAGTGGAAAAAATGCACACAAACGCAATATGTAGACGACAAACCTCGTTCTTATTGCGGCACCCTACGAAATGTAGGTTCAATTTACCAGCTAGGCATGAAACTATTATTCATATTCTAATATGGTCATCTGGTACGGATAGCTCCTCATTTAATTATATATATATATATATATATATATATATATATATATATATATATATATATATAAACTTTTGAACCAAAGGTTTTTTTGGGCTAACTTATAGACATATAACAACATGCCGTTGAAATTTTTTCGAAATTCAAAAGTGTGAACGATCGCAATAGGTATATTTCTATAAGAAATTTACCTAACAGATTATCTTTTATTTTATTGACAAAATACAATAAAATTATATACCTATAGTGAGATGAGAATACTTTTAAAAATGTTTCTATTTCAGATGTCTAATGGAAGTAGATACTTTAAAAGACTGGATTTTGAAGACAAAAGAAGATATCTTCAGAAAATATGAATATAATAATAATATATTAACGCAACGTTAGAGCAAAATTTGGTCGAGCAGCAATTTTCCTTACAAATACTACTGCTACCAGATTTCTATTCTTTTCAGATGAAAATATGGAGATCGCAAAGCTAATTAAGCTCTAAAGCTAACTACCCCACCACCTGGATTATATACAAATAAAAATACAATTGCATATTGCATTCGGTTTCGATGAATCCGTGCATTAATCCTAAGAAACAAAAAGGGAATTCTTATATATTGTACAATGAAAAATAAATATAATATAAATTGAATCTTAGAACTATGTTCCTTCTTTTTTACACTTTCTTTTGCCCTAGTATACCTCTCTCTCCGCCTACTTTATATAAGTAATGGTAACAACTAAATATATTTATTTGAATTGATTGAAATACATAAAACACATTATATATGCAATGAAAAAATGCATATTAAGACAAATTTACCTGAAATAAAATGGTCACTACAAATTCTTAGCCATTTGATTTTACTTTCTGTTACACCTCTATGTTAATCCAAGATTGCCGACGTGCTGCACGTTCATGAATTAATCTACCTCTAGTGTATTTTCCCGATGGTAATAGAAATAATTTCTTATCATTTTGCGTTTACTGTTTGCACAACTCCACAAAAATGTGGCAATTGAACATAAAAATAATGTTATTTAAGGGATTGAAACTTCGGTGAGTACCTAGATTTAAAGTAATTACTTAGAAACTCTAGTTTTCTCAAACATACAATCACTCTAAAACAATGCTATTAGTGTTAAAATACCTTAATATTGACCTGAGTGTTTTGAAACTGTACAAAAATAAAGTAAAAAGTACGATTTCAGAATTCAATCTTGCGATTTGTTGCCCTCCAGAACAGCTGATTTTGACAGTATTTTAAATGGCGCTGACGTCACGTGGAAAAGCCTTATTGTTCAATATTCAGGAACTTAGAAACATGGAGTAAACGCAATAGGTACGAGTCACTATCTACACATTTGAGGTATGCGTATGGTCGTTCTAACGAAATTGGTTAGAAGTATCGGCTATGATTCTAAGTACCTACCTACATGAAGCCATCTAGCGGTACTTTTGAGAAACATTCAGCTTAATCCTTCAAAAGATAAATTCCATTTTCTAAGACATTTTAATAAGATTAGATTTATCTTAGTTGTTTCAAGGACATAATTATTAGACTGCGGGTCACCAAATAATCAAGTACCTATACATAATCAAGTGGTACATCATTCCTATGACTAGTGACCATCTGAACGAGAAAAAGCTATAGTTAGATGATGAAAAAAGAAAAAGAAAAGAAAACCGCTTACTAAAGAGAAATATGAAATTACCGGACTTCCGCCGTTCTGGTTATCTGCCCTTATTCAATTATTTACTAGGGATTAAGCCGGGTAGATATAATAGTCGTATTCGGTATGTTTCAACTGTTTCTATGCTTTTTTATGGCTGTTCGCCCGTTTCACATATTAGAAGTGCTCCGATTTTGATCATTCGAGACGAGATTTATTACAAATGTGCACATTGATTGATTTTCTAAATTAAGGTATAATACTTTTGAAGCTAATAATAAATTATCATTCCGGTAGATACACTCTCAATACCAACACACGTCATACCTATATTAGCTGTTCGCCACAATATCTCAAAAAAATTACTTTTGAACTGATTGAGACTGAAAATTTACTTTGTTCAAGTCTTTGGAAAATTGGTAGACAAAAGAACGCTTAAATATCTTTAATGAATGTTTGGGTACACTAAATATGTTCTTGTAGCGAGTATTTATTGTATGAACATGAAACCTATTTGTTATTTTATCATAAGAAAAAAAATACAGGCAAACAGTCGAATTCAACCTATACCTTCTCCGTTTGGTTCGTCGGTCAATAAATAACATGGAGTTGTATTTGTCAGAATTTTGAAAGAGTCTAATTTCCTCTTGTGTTCCATATTCAGCCCTCGTTCTCTTCAACGGGTGCGATATACCTATGCTGATTACGCTTTATGTCGTTGATGAATTTCAAACATGATTTTTGGAAAGTTTGTATTATTTCTACATCCCTCAAAAGTAGGTAAGCATGAGCGATAAACAACATCAGAATCGTTTAAATGTGATGTTAGTAGACCCTCACAAAACATGATCTTATTTTATTTATTTAAATACTCTTTATGCTGATATAATAGTCGCAAATTAATGTACGCTGGCCCAATGCAGTTGGAAATGTGTTATTAATAATATTATTAATTCTTTACTGAAATTTAAAGGTGAACTTGACTTGCAGGTGTAAAATGCGCGATATATGTAATAAAGAGCATTGGTGCTAAGATTGGTCCCTGTGGTGCTCCAAAGACCTGTTAACCAGTTTATTAATTATAGGGTTGGTATATTTATTGTCATATTTGAAAATCCAAAATGCCGTATAGACCCTACCATTTTATCAGTATTAATAAAGTTTAAAGCTTTAGTAGGTATAATCCAAAATTACAAAAACAGTCAACAAACCTATTCCAGCATCTGTAAAACCAGTATGTATAAAGTTGTTATAGATGCCTTATATTAATTTTAAAGTTGAAAGAAAATAGAATGTACTTTATTAGTTGGTGCACTGAAATAGTAGTTTATGCTACAAGTGCGTAAAGGGGTGAGTATCTGACAATTGATTTTGCAATATGAATCTATGTATTTGTCATATTCGCCCTCGGACTCGTGTGGTTGTCATGATTCGCCTTCGCCCGTCGTGACTTATACTGCACTCGTCCTTCAGCAAATATGACATATACCTAGAAGCGACTGTTGTTTCACGATGGTCTGTTTTGTCCCTTTACTCACGTGTAGAATACATCATTTTTTGCCTGCCTGCCTGCCTTGAAAAAATTAATGCTGCTCGCGAAAAGTCATAGTTTTCCTACTACTGCATACAGTAATTCATGATGCTGGCGGAGCAATAAGCATCACGCACTAGTATCATAAAATTGCATGTTATCGTCAAGGGTGCGGATATCGAGTACTTTCGCCACGTTAATCAGAAAATTGAACTTTACAGGCAGGTATAGCGAATAATAATTTTATTGAGGCTGGTAATTTTAAAGTGATGCTGAGTGCTGCGTGCTTCTATTAGTAGGTACACAGAATACTTTTTGGCACTAACTTCACAAAACTCCTCCTCTTTCTGAAAACATAGTCAAAATTGGTGCACTTTTTCGATATAAAGCCTATATTCCTATATAAGCCAGGCAGGGCCTTGTATAACCGGGGGTGCATGGCACCCTACTGCAGGGTGTAAAGGGGACGCAAGCTGATCGCCTTAACATATCCAGCGTAATCCATCAGTTTTTAAAATGACATAAAAAACATTGCATGCAGCTTTCGGCATATTTGCCTTGCGATGGCAAGCCAATTTAGATCGTATTACTACAAGAATTAAATCTATATTCCAAAAACACAACATAAATTGCTCAAGATTTAGTATGTGTGCCAGAATTCACCAAAACTGCTCGTCCACGTCCCCGAAATTACGAGGTCAGACGAGCCCATATTAGATATAAAAACAAAACTTTTGTAGGTACATGTTTATTTTTTACTACTTGACACGGCTATCTTACAGTTAAATAAAACATTTGATTTATTAACACAACACAACAACATGCTCTCATTTTTGCAAAACATTGACATTTGGAATGCATTAAAGAAAAGAGAACTTGGAAAAAAGTTAACACATGAAAATAAATCGAATATTGACGGGCGCGATCTATTTGATGAGTCAGAATTAATGCCACTATTTTTTTAAAAATAAATAAACACGCCACTCCACTTGACATACTAAATTATACCTATTTATTCCAATAATTCAATTTCCATTTTATCTTATGTTTAAACATCATTAGGTAAGTATACCTAGGTATATCTAATACTTTCTGTGAAAGTAGCAGAAGGCAAAAAGACCTTTTCAAAATTGAAATTAATAAAAAACTTCTTACGATAAACCATGACCCAACAGAGATTGACAAATTTAGCAATGATAACTATCAAATTGAATTTTGTCATGAAATTGAAAGTTGCATTGTTCAGTAAGTGTAATTTAACCAATTATCTATACAAATTTGTGTATTTGTTTGCTCTAATAGATTATCATACCTATGTGAATTTATTGCAGTCGAATTGATACCTCTTTTTTGAAGTCGGTTAAAAAATTCATATTTTGGATATTTCGTATTCAAACAAATCGGAAATATGCCTTAGGCCCTTGTTTACCCTAATAGTGCCGAAAGTTTTTTGGGGGCTTGTAATGAAAACATTGAATAAAGGTTTATGGATGGAGAGCAACTTAAATCAAAAGCTGCCGTCTTCGGAACAAGACCGGCAAGCCTAATGGGCCGACATACACTCATATATATATATATATATATATATATATATATATATATATATATATATATATATATATATATAATTTGGGATGACATCATTTTGTCATCAAACCCCAATAAAAGTAACATTGTTCATCGTCTCATCGGAGACTATAGTAGGCGCCAGGTAAATTTAACGCTGCTGTCCCTCTCTGTAACCGGACAAGTTCGATTAAATCGTGTTGTGGTAGACAGACTCTTTTAAAGAAGAAAGGTTTATAGCCGGAGACGAGTAGAAACAATGTCAAAAAGGTTTTTTTTCATCAATTAGGTCATAGGCAGTGGCAATTTGGACCAATAGCAAAACAAAAATAATATGTAAAAATCAAACATAACTTGTCTCTAAATAAGCTGAAATAATTTAATGAACATCAATGAAGGAAATGGATAAACATTTCTTAATTAGTTTTTCCATATATTCATTTTATTGTTGTTGTCAACTTTAATACTCAGTTTTAGGATAATTGAGTGTGTCATTTAGATACCTACTCTAATTCTAAAAGAACCTGATCTAAATCTATTAGTAAGGATGCAGATGCGAATTACATTTCACAATAAATGATTTTTTACAAAAACTAGTGCAGATTTTAATAATTGGTGGATTGAAACATACAAAATATTATTTATTCTATTGGTAATTTTCAAGTTATGCAGTTGAAGGTGGACAGACGAATTTCGCACCTATTTTTTGTAACAAATTATTAATTCCACATTTCTGAAAGTAACATTAGTTATCAAAATAGTTAAAAGTTTATTTATTTTCTGTTATTCTAAAATATAGAGGCAACATTTTGCAACTAATACCTTTGCTCAATATTAAAATATTGGGATGAATCATTTGTCCTACACCAGAAAGTTAAGCTGGATTAAGCTCTATTGTTGAGTTACAGACATTCAAAAATCATAAATATATATTATATCATTATGCTCTTATGGTGTTCATCTGTTGTTATTGATAGTTTATGCTTTTGCGTTTAATTTAATTTAGTAATACGAAATTAATGTACCACAGGATCTTTCCCAGAATTTTACTCGAAAAAAAAAAGAATTCAATTATCATTATATTTTGTATTCTATGATTTCACTGTCCTATCGAAAGTCGGACAAATTGGATAACCTCAGTGTAGAGATGTTTATCCCGTTAATTTGGTATTAATAAAAAAAGATGAGACATGCAAAAGGAACTGACTATTTATACAGAAAATGACCGTTAAAAGCTTTGTCCTTAATTTATTGTTATTGATTTCAAAAGGGGGGTTGTCTCAAAAAAGCCTAATTCGACAGATTGACGTTAGGACATTAACGTCAAGGGATGGTTTTTATGAGCTTCTGTTTCATCAGTAATTGTGCACGAAAGACATCGTCGCTCAGACAAGTCTCGTCATTTTTGAACGATGAACCAAACAGAAAAGGTATAGAATTTGACTGTATGTCTGCATGTTTTTTATATATTTGTTCTCGAGTTTTGTAAAAAATATTAATTAGGATTCCGTTCCGTTTAATCACAATTTAAACTAACAATGTTCCAAGACTTATGAACATGTAGAAGCAGGAGCACTTTTCCTCATAATAAATTTATTATTATATTTCCTAGGTACAGTCAACAAAATCACGTGATTCACCATAACATAAATTCAACGTGACCAACTATTAAACTTCTGCAATAGGAAATGTAAATTAAAGCCTAATATGCCAATGCGTTCTTCTACATCCTTATCTCGATGACAGTTTAGAGAAAAAAAATGATTGTTTTCTTTTTTGGTGTAGAATTTGACGTCCTGTACCTATGCAGGAAAATTAGATGCTATTAGTTTTTCCTAAATCATGAATATCTCACCATTTTGAGATATCGTAGATAATAAATTACAAAAACTTCTGCGGTTGATGGTAGATAACGCTTCATGAACATAGAAAAAGAGGGATGAATATTAAGATGAGCTACAAATATTCTTGAAATAACTTATGAATACAGAATTATTACTTTGTTAATAATGCTATTATAATATACCTACCTATTTAAAAAAAATTAATATTTTATAAATCATCCTATTACTAATCGTAGTATGATTTAGGACTTTAGTCCTTGACTAGGATAAGGAGTAATAAGATAAAGATTTAACCATTTGAGGCTCAAACCCTCACCCCCCAGTGACTACTATTTAACAGCGATGTCTTCTCTACCTCGACTCCTCTGGTTCCATTTGTATAGGTAATAAATAATATTATCTTGTGTTTCTCAGTGCACAAACTAATAAAGTCGGTCCAATTTTAGGTAAAAGAATATTTATATCGCACTTTAGAGTGTGACATTAGTCATGAAAATTGTTGAACGTTCAGTAACATCAAAGAAGAGAGTACATATCCTATTACCCATGTGTATTCTCTGCTTGTAGGTACTTGTGTTTACCCTTGTTTTAACAAGAGAATCATAAGTCTGTCGAAAAAAAGAAATTTTAACGTTTCCGGATATGGTCTTTTTTTTAATTATGCCGTCTCAGATTTTCGATTTTCGAGGGAAATTGCTATCATAATCGGAGCACGTTTATATATACATATATTTATACAAAACGCGCGAAAATCCATACATGAAAAAAGAAAACACACGTAAAACCGAGTTGTGTACCTCCTCCTTTTTACTTTCCTACGCTACTATAGTAGCTGTATAAGGAAAGTATTGTAATCGTGTGAAATTTTCGGTATCGAGATTTTTACAAATGTTGACGTTTCAGAGTTTTATAAGTCTAATAAACATATTTTCAGCCATTGGCCTGTCTGTCTGTCCGTCTGTCTGTCTGTCTGTCTGTGACAGCATTATCTTGGGAACGGATCGGTGTATTTTGTTGCTTTCTTTTTTATTTTGTTTGGTACAAATATCACTCGCCGGTGGCTCTGAATGAGAATCCTGTATACACTGGGTGTTGAGCTATAGCCAAAAAACGTGATTTGCTCAGACTATAGCGCGAAAAAGGCTCAAAGGATTTTGATTAAACTTGCCTAAAGTATTCTTCTGAGAGCCATTTACCACCCACATATAGCGCCATCTCTGAGAAAAAGCACAAAAAAAGTAATGCTTGAATAAAATTCCACATGTTTCTTCAGATTCTGGCTAAACGTTTCATCTTGCGGAAAAATGTTATATGACCATTGTTCTTTGTCTTGACATGTTGAAAAAAAATTTGACCAGAGGATTTTTACTTCACTACCGCTATTATCGTCGCTATGTAAGGAAAGTATTGTAATAGTGTAAAAATTTTCATTCACTGGAATTTACCTGCGAGCGGTAGGAAAGTCGTGTGAGTGGACACACCAGATTTTTTTGAAGTTCGATCAATAAATGGACTTCATCAGAAGCTACTCAGATCTTGATGAATGTATTTATTGAATTATGGATGTACTGAACACTCAAGGCACCAGTTTTATTCGTAACTCAAATAATTTAACGAAATAATACCTACCCAAGTCACTATAATAATTTTAATTGCAGAAATAACTTATCTACAATATAGATAAATTTATCAATGCAATCCAATTATGGGTAGTATTGCCTCACCCCGACTTATTATCACATCATTGCTCCAATACCAACACAATTAATTATATTGTCCGTAGACAGGGGGCAGGAGCAACGCGCCACCGGATACTCACTGCGGAGCATATTAATTAATAAAACTATATAGGTATATACATATATGTGTACATCGGCTATTGTCGGCCGCAAGAGGGCGTAGGCGGCTGATATCTCTCTATGGCCGAACAAGTGAAAGCACTTAGACAACGCGGTAATCGATATTGATACTGTTGGAGATTGCTTTAAAAAAGCGCCACAGCTACGACGGGTGGAGTTTGATGTACGATCAAGATATTTTTATTATGTACATATAAATATACAGTCTACCTATGTCTAACTATATACATAGAACTAGCTTATACATGGTTGTGATATTTATCTATCAAGGTATATACCTAACTCAAATAGGAAGAATAAAATTAGTTATATAGGAAATTGTATTTCACTGACAGAAAATAATAACCAGTATTACTAAGAAAATTACACACAAAACACAAACAATAATCTTAAGAACTCCATATGCAATATAAGTTCATAATTCAATGATGACTTTATGGTTTCATTAATATACAGGGTGAGACACAGTAACGACAAAATTGTATTCAACTGGCTGGATGTTGAGGTCAAATTTGTGAATGAATTACACAACTCTCAAATACTTCAACGATTCAACCTAAATATTTTCAAAATAAAACTGACCTGATTAGCTAAATAATCATTTGAGAAAAATGTATTTCTATTATATCTTCTTACATGTTTCAACGTGATTGAGACATTAGCAATAGCAGGTACCTATATTGCGAATATTTTGAAATATACAATATCATGAAAAGTCTATAAGAAAGCCACCTAAATCTGAATATGCACGTGTTGGTTCCTCGGATTTACTATATAAAGATAATATGAATAGTCTTGACATGAATCTGCTGATTTAAAGAGGAAAGTAATACAAAGAAAATCCTCAAAATTTACAAAATTATAGCCTATTATAATAAGTACATCTGTTTATCTGAATGTTGTACTTATCAATTCGTCGTTGCGTGCCTCCACGTGGCTGCCCCCTCCACCATTGAAAACGCTACACACCCTCGTCCTGATAACAAATAAGGGCGACGATATTTCGGTTGTATGCTATACTTATACTAGTTTGGGTCAGTCAAAATGCCATAATAACAGAGTTTATAAGTTATTATAATTGCTGAATGTCGTGACCGTTGAAGTATCCACTACTTCGGCTCTTCGACTTTTACGGTTTTGGATGTGGATTTATTCTTACGACTCCATTTTGATTCTTCGATAGTCTATAAATTTGTAGCAGAATGGAGGAATGTGAGTATTTCGAAATATTTGAAGCTAACCAGTTACCTGCACAGTATCAACGATAAAAGTAATTTTACGATCCATCTTGAATATTTGACTTCTATCAATTCGGACGAAAAAACGAATATTTGATATAGGTAGTCGATAGAGTTGAACCGATTTTTCATGAATGCTTACAAGTGGGTCTTATTCAAAAAGTGAGATAGGTAGTAGTACAGCCATTATGATATAAAAATTTCCTTAGCCTAGGCAAAATTGCAACACAAATGATTCTTATTGCATTCTATTGTGAAAAGTGTCTTCTTTAACATATTCAAAATCCCCATTAATACCGGCGGAGCAAATCAGTCAAAATCCAAGACAGCGGCTGAATTTTGTATTTTTCATTACAAAATTTATTACTGTGTATAACTTTATATTTATATATTTATAAGGTGTGACTAGGCAAACATGTTCAAAATAGAAAGATAAAAGTATAGTATTAAATAAGCACCTATTGAATAGGTAAGATAGGTAGGTACCTAATGAATCACTCAAATTGCCTATTATACTGATTATACATTAGAGAAAACTCACAAGAACTTAAAAACATGTTTGATTTTTCACGATTCATCATCACCTTCATCTATACTTTCCATTTCTTCATCTTCTATTTGCTTCGGACTAAGTATTTTCACAATTTGTTTCTTGACACTGACCACATGAACTGGTACATTCAAAATCATTCTTTCGGCAACTATATTTCATGGCCATCCCCAGTCTGTTGGGTTCTTGCATTTCTTTCCATATACAAATTTGCAAATATGCATGGAGGCTTGGTACTTGAGAGCTGATTCCGTTGGGGGAAGGTTCTTTCGCTGTACAAAACATTTTGCCATCGATACTTTATCAATAATAATAATAGTATTTAATATATCATCTGAATTTCAAAAGTAACAAAGAACACTCAAGTCAAGGAACAAAATGAAAGACTAACTTTGAATTCCATGTATTTAAAAATTTAAATAAGAAGTATAAATACAATCTTCCCCTTTCTCTTTATCCTTAAAGAATGGAGTTTTTTGCTATGTATGACCATAATTTGCGGTCACACCTTAATTTTCTGGTACAGTTAAGTTCAATATACTCTGTATGAAGCATAGAGATTCAATTTAATTTTGATAACTAAAGAATGAATAATGTACCTACCTACATTTAACACTCAAATCAATGTAGGTACATAAGTTGAACCGTAACCCTATGAATGATTGTCACTTTCGTTATACATTCTCGGCTGTGAATTGCTTACAATTGGTTTATACAATATAAAGATGTTCTTGGGGATATAATGCATAACATTCTTTGATTTAAGCCGAGCTCTCGAGAATGTTTATTTTCTTCTTCGTGAATTTGAAATAAATTAGCTAAAACAGGAAAGATTTCATAGCCATCCATTACAAATCTTTCCTGTTTTTAGCAAATTTATTCTAAACTTTTGCCCTGAAAAAGAGAATACAGTGTCTGAAACTTTCAGAACAATAAATATCATTTACAAAAAATGGGACCGACTTTATTAGTTGAAAAATACAAAAATACAAAATTAATAATTCCATTGGCACCAACTACACAAGTACCAGCAGCAAAAGAATAAATATTAGGTATTTGCTATTTTTCAGTGCACCAACTAATAAGTCAATTTTTTTTTTAAGAAATATTCATTTCACACTTTTGAGTGTAACATTATTCACGAAAATCGTTGAAAGTTCACTTATACCAAAGAAGAACCCATGTATATTATTTGCTTGCACTTGTTACGAGTATTATTTGGAGATCTCAAAACATCGCGGAAGAAATACTTATGTACACATATTTCAGACATTACCACCGCTTATTTGTTATTCTATTCACAAGTCAAATAATAGCACCTGAGCCATCGCAATCACTAGCATATCAAATTACAACAAAACCTATCCTGGCTGTGCTGCATCAGAATGCACCCCAAGGATTGTCGTTTTACAATATTGTATGTTGTGTCTCATCAACCGGTGTCGCTAATAAGATCCTATCATCGATCTGTGAAAATAAACATTGAGCTGTCAAAGCTTGGCGCCTCGCCCGTGGAATATATACCTGCCCATTCAAGCACGTTATACCTACCTAATAGATATCGCACCAGGTAGAGGTAGTAATTGATACGAACATTTGGCACCCTTTCTAACTAGCTTTATAGCTAGGCTCTAGAGTCTAGAATTTGTCTCAGTCGTGTGGTCCCATACCGGAAGTGGCCATCAGGCTGGGGGTTAAGTAGTATTGCAGATAAAATAAGTGTCGCCTTTTTTCTCGACATGTTATTGACCCAGACTGGAGACATAATATACAGACTTTAGGTTGATTTACCTATTTACCTACCTGTAGTTAGGGACACTGTCTGGTCAGTCATTCATACTAAAAATCAGTTATTGTTTATGGGTGTCAAAATTGGTAGGTATTTTATGCCTTCAACAAAAATGTTCAACTATATTGTGAATGAAACTTCTAACTGATTTCAAACAGCTACCTGATATAAATTAATTTGAAATCATCGTTAATCAGTTCTATTCGCATATAATTAAATTATAATCCGTTAGTCCACTGATTTATGTGACTTGTAAATTTACTTTCTTGTGCTGTGTGTTAAATTGTTGCTTTCTGTGGTAGTCTAGTACCTAAGTAGAGAGATCGGAAGTGAAATTAGAATTCCTTATAGTATATAAATATGTAATTGTATAAATTAGCAGAATTAATAGTAGATATTATATAATTGAGCAAAATATTATTCAAGTGTGTCAATGGCATTTGGATGTGTAGAAGAAGTCTATTAATAGGTAATTTATAATTATGAATGCAAATTTATGCAAGCAGGTGTTTTTTTTATTATAGTAGCTTACCATTTTATATGGTATAAAACTTTTTTGTGCTCTAAACACGAAGGATACTTGAAGGAATGATAGGAGAATTTGAAAATTATCTGAATTTATAGGTAATATCTAAATTTTCTTCATTAATTTTTTTTCTCTTAATAATAATGTCGAAACTTGAGATGATTAAGTAAAACGAAATGAACTTACGTGAACTCAGTAATCTAAAAGCGTATCTATTACTGACAAAATTAAAAACTTATAAAATAAATATTTCTTATTAAAAATTGGACGGACTTTAATAGTTGTTGCACTGAAAAATCTAAAATAATTTTAATTCTATTTATGTAGGTACTTTTAGAGCTGTGCCGTTGTAGTTTGTTGTTGCAGGCACTAACTCCAAAAGTACCAGCACTAATAGAATTAATAATATTTTATATTTTTCAGTGAAGCAACTAATAAAGTCGATCCATTTTTTGTTATATTATTTATTTCACATTTCTTAGTGTAACATTAGTCATCAAAACGTTCACTAATACCAAAGAAGATGGTACTTATCCCATTACTCATGCATAGGCTTAGCTTGTACTTGTTATTTATTATTCTGAGATATCAGAACATCGCGGCGCAGACATACATATTTCAGACTTGACTGCTGTAACTCTTTTGAAAAACTGTTCAATTCAAATGTCGCTACATATAATATCTTCTTTAATTTGGCCGTCTCATATTTTCAATTTTCGGAATACAATTGCCCTTTCACATAACGGAAATACGCATATCACATATATCAGACTTTACCATTGCTGAAACTAGAAAATCGTAACTCTATTGTTCAAATGTTCAATATAAACTTTTCCGGATATAGTTCCATCTTCAATTCTGCCTTTTCAGATTTTCGAGATTCGAATTTGAGTTTTTCTAAATATGGGACCATTTCTCAACTCTCCTCTTTCAAATGAAATAAAAATCATCTACATCGGAATACGTTTAGTAGGTACGAAAAACGCGCGAAAAGCCATAAAAAAGCGAACATACAACCGAATTGTATACATTTTCCTTCTTTTGAAGTCGGTCAAAAAGTATATTTTGTGAAAGTATCAATTTGTGTCGAGTAGTTTTTTACAGTAAGTTTTAACAGGTCACGTACGGCTCGATCTCAAGCTCAATTAATTTTGATGTCGGCATGTAATACTTTTTTCTGCCTTTTCCTGACTGCAAGTAATGAGACATTTATTTTTTTCTCCACAGCAAAACAACTTGACCGTTTCTGTTTTTCAAAGGAATTTAGTTTTTGTTTTTGTTTTTTTTAATTATATATCTGAGTTATATCTAACCTACACCTAGCTGATGGAATAGCTATGAGATAATGTTTTTATAAGTTAAATAATTGTCGCAATATATTTTGCTAGGATATGTCTTAATTGGATGGTTAATCACGCCAGGATTTGATTTACAGAAAATAAAAATACATTCTCATTATACTCTACAAGATATACCTACCTACCAAAATAACTTACTCACTCTTATAGTTTTATAGGTAGGTACTTCGCTAAAAAAGGTGCCTAGTCCACATTTTCTATATGTAGGGGAAGGTTGCCTAAGAGTGCGCGCATTCTAAGAGCGCGTATTGCCTGTAACGAGAAAGTGTTTGAGTTAAAGTTGCCATCTTTGTTGACAAAACGAGCAGAATATACCAAAGTACCAAAGTATGGGAGGGTATAAGCGAAAAACTGATAGACCTAATTTTTCTGTGGAAATGCAAGCAGCACTTGCTACTAACATAACAAAAATGAATAGAATGTTTTACGGAATAAATAAATGCAGCATAGATAATAAAAAAAGACTGAGGATCTCCAAGAAATCGGAAATATTCACAAGCTCGCCTTATAAAAATGAGCTGGTTGAGAAAACAAATACTGCGGAAACTAAAAAGTTCAAGAAAACTGTTTTTAGAAGAAATAAGGAAAAAAAAATTCTAAAAATTCCACAAAATTTGGAAAGCAGAATGCTCGGGGAAGGAAACCAGTCTTTGCCTCTACAGGAATTGCAGGATTTGCGATGCGTGCGGGGAAGCATATTCGGATTCCCCAGAAATCGATCGATCGAAATGGATTGTTTACATGCTATTCGTGCTTGTAAGAAGTGTTGCGCACTTTTGGATCGCAAGCGCACTCTTAGATGCTACTTTCGCGTACTCTTGGGACACGTTGGTTCTAAGAGTGCGCATTTTAAAAGTTCCTTTTTTGTTGTTTTCTTTCAGATAGTTTATGTGCAATAGAATTATTTATATTATTTTCTAAGACAAAAATATATAAAGAACTATATCGAAATTTTTATGTATTTATTTTAAAACCTTTCTCTTGTGTGTCCCAAAAACCAAAAACTGCGCACTCTTAGGCAACCTTCCCCTAGCAAACACTCATACCACCTACTTAAGTTTGTTTCACGAATGTTGGCGTCTACCTTGAAAACACGAAAATTGAATCAATCCAACTGACAGGAGTAAATCAGTGGCAGAACGATTTCGAGATAAGATATGCTATTTAAATTTTTTTATATGCTTCAAGAAAGTTCATATAATTAGGGAGAAAAAAATATCGCTTGACTAAATAAGCAAATATAATATGAAAGATTTATTAACAACAATAATGCAGAAACACAAAATACAAATTTATTGCTTGTTGTGAAATATTAATTTATGCACCTGAATTATCTGAAATGTGATGTCTATGAAATAAAGATTGCGTTGCCTTCGGACATACGTGCAGTGCCCTATCATTGTATAAGCTTGAAATATTGATGTCGTAGCTTACATCGACAAACGTAATAGAGAATTTCATGATAATGAGAAGCGATGAGACGTATAGCGTGATTTACGTAGCTCGTGAATGATTACACACAATAGTCATAATTCGTGGAACAAACTATAGTGTTTCAATAATAAATAATCAGAAATGTTTCATCTTATAAACAAATATTATTTGGATCATGAATCTGGTGGTACCTAGGTATCTACTAATTATGCCTAGTATTGATTTTAGAAGATTTAAGAGGTTTATTAGATTTAACGAATCTTTCGACAGAAAAAGCTGTTGATGTTTTAATATGAGACATTTTTGTCTCGGAAAGTGAAGGATTCAGCATAAAAAAATCAATGTAAAAGGGAAAACCATGATTCCTGATTTATAAATACGGAAGCCTACTGAAAATGACGTTTTTGAAATTTTGCATCCGATTGCTGGTGTGTTTTAAAATATAGATACCTACATAATGGATAAAAATGTGGGTTACTTTGGCCCATTTACTTTTCGAAAATGTTTAATTCATGTCGTCATAACTCAAGTGTATTTTACCAGTTCTAAGCAGCTATGGTAATTTTTTACAGGTTTTTTAATTTTTACAGTGGTATTATCTCTCTTCTAATTTTATAGTTGGGCAATTGTCAACCTTGTGTTTGGGTTACTTTGGTCCGATGTTATTTTACCATTTTTCAAGCATTGTTCAACTAGTTTGAGCTAAACAAAGTCTTGGGTTCATAAGGAAATCTAATTCTGAATGAAAAGTAGGTAAGTATCTATGGGTATGTTGCAATCTGTGCCTCGTAAATGGCTGACCATTTCTAGGACTTTTGATGGTTAGACATTGCCTTGTTTGTATATCATAATATAACTCATAAGGTAAAATATCCTCAACTGCCTCAGTTAAATTAAAAAGAAATCTGAGATTATTCTCGCATCAATCTGAGCATTTTTTATGTTCGATACAAACTTGACTGTCAGTTAAGGTTGTCTCTTTAAGAAGGATTTTGACCAAAAACAATGATTCATCTAGCTTTGTATCCTAAATATAATTTTTTTTCAGGTAGACAAGAAATTTAAAATTTATATAAGTTGTTAATTTTTTTGAAAGATATTTTTTTATTCATTTATATCTGAACTCTTCCAAACACTGAACGTCTTATACACATAAATATTTTAATCAGATGGAAAATAGAAAGATGAATGCGAATGATCATTTTAATGAGCATCCTTCATCCTGTAGTATTTCGTAAAGGGCATTGAGCTACCAATAGAATAATCTAAGACTTTTCCCATTTAACAGTTTTTCTATTTCTTTTAGATTCTTAGATATTCATACATCCATTACCAATTTCGGACATAACGTATAATGTGTGCCTTGCTCAAATCGCTACAAACACAAATATCATCAAATCTGCCTATTTCTAACACTATCTAGGTCGTTTTTATGGAAACTTTCTAGTTTTTAATTAGTTTCCTTTAAATTTCCGAATAATTTTTTTTTTGAATTTTAGCCGCTTCAAATGAGAATTCAAGCGGGGACTAGGCTGTCGAGGTGTTAAGATACCTATCGAAATACGAAGTTTTCTTCAATTCAATCCTCAGATTGTTCAAGCCAGGGCGCTGTAAGAAGTTTCACTTCAAAAAGAATAGAGATCTTTCAGAATAAAAGCCCTTAGACTACTACTTTGTTTTAAAAATGAAAACATATTATGATACCATAACATAAGATAAGTACCTATATAAGCTGAATTCCAAATACTTCCGAATATTAAAGCCAATGGTTCAACATGATGTAACTGACTGATTTACACTATTGAGAACTACGACAGAAATTAATAAAACAAATATACCTAAGGTATTCAAAAAATCATAGATAATTAAAAATCCTTCATACCTATGACTTATATTCATCATTAGGTACTCACCATTTAATGTTTAAAATAGATTTTCAAATGTTATAAACCAAGCAAAAGTTTCAATTCAGTGATTTTCTGAAGTACATAAATAAATAGGTAGATATGTACTTATACCTACTTACGTCTAAACACAAATATCACAACACTTTCAATTGTATTTGGAAATTCTTCAAGGTAAAGTTCATTTCCATTTGCTGCTTCACAATAGTAGTAATACATAGATGTTCATAAATAAGTACCTACATTATTAGTTTCAACTCGGTAATATCAAGAAGTTCAAACAAGCTTTGGAAATATTTATTGCTCTATTATATATACATTATGTATGCATTCACCATAAATTTATAATTTACAAAATAGGTAGGGTAAGGTCGCCTATTTTGGACCAGTTTTCAAATTTTCGTTCATAACTTTCCAAAACCTCCAGAAATTTGGTCAAATATTCTTGATTATTTGTCTGTGATATATTTGTGATCTTCCATTTTTTCTTATTTTTTTTACAAACAACGATCTTTTGTAAATAATTATTTTAAAAAACCCTTGCAAGTGGTACAATTTTGGAAACGGGTCTCCTATATTGTACCACATAGTGTCTTAAATTGTACCGGGTACCTTTTTCTGTATCAACGCTATGTAGGTAATAAAAACTAGTTGGATAATAATTAACGTAAGCAGTACTACCATTGGTATTTTTTATTATAACATAGAATACGTCACAAAACGTATAATATTTATAGTTAGATGTCGGTGCATAAACCGTAATTCCTACCATGTTTTCCCCGCCAAAATATTTTCTTAACATTGAAAGTCTGTTTTATTTTTTCTCTCAGCTAATTGTAATGCAGCTCTACGAACCTTTTATAGGTGGTTTTTGAATAGAACATGCTCTCTATAGTGCCAATATGTGGTCTTTTAACTCTCTTTCCTGAACTCTCTTCACTGAAAATACCTACTACATCAACCTAAAGCCTTATGGCCCTCATTGGCTCTAACATTAATCGAATTTAAGTGTCTGACGAATGTTGGTTTTGGAATTTCGTACATTTTATATATCTCATTTAAACCGTATCTGCCTGTTTTAAATTTTGTTATAGCCTGTTTCATATTTTCTTCGGTCCACTGCCCATATCTCCTTTTCTCTTGAACTTTGAACTCATTGTGTAAAAAATGAAGAGATTCCTAAATTGTACCGGTACAATCTTGGCAACCAATGCCTACATGGTACAAATTAAGAGACCACTCATGTTTTTAAATTTATAGCGGTAGGTTATTTACGGGTTGAGGTTTTGGTAAGCTTATGCCATGAAAATTCACCGTTATTAATGCAGATTAAGGGCAAATACGTAGTCAAATCAAAAAGCCTTTTGTAACTCTTTAAAAGCTTAGCGAACAGTTGGTAAAACTTACATGAAAAATGGGCAAATTGGTTTCCAGCTTCTACTTACAATACGCGCGCTCAGACAAATGTCAATTTTGGTCTTTGACCTAGATGGTATTAGAAGAACCTACAGCGGTACATAGATGGCACTCACGCTTTCAAATTTAAGAAACATAGATATGGTACGATTTAGGAGGTGGTAGGTACAATATAGGTGACTTTACCCTACCTACATAACTATGTTCTGAAAAATAACACAAAACAAACTAAACGTCATGATTGTGTACCAATATTTGTCGCCTATTTGCAATTTTCGGGTGAAATGTAAAAGCTCTTAAAATCAGCGACGACGTTGAAATATTTGAGGCCAAATAGTTATATTTTGATTATAATTTATTTTTCTCTCTTATAGGACGGAATTTTTACAATTAATTATTTTTAAATATATTCTGAGAACATGAAGATCAACAAGTTGAAATAATCGCAAGTATTTCAAATTCACCCTGTATCTCTACATCTGTGGGTTTCGACCTACTTACATACTTAGATAGATAATTAAAAAAACTAATTATATCAAAATAGAAACAAATTGAGCTTATCACTTTTCCATAAACATACCTTTAATAGAATGACAATGCAAGTGTCAATTACATATCTATGTATATTCAACATAATTAAAATGATGTTCTATGCAATTTGCTGATAGCGACAAATACTAGAAAAGTAACGTACCTAGACATGTGACGTTGTTCTTGACAGCAAAGATTAATATTATAGGTACATACCTGTATACAACATTTTTTCTACAACAAAACATGTTATACTACATATATGTTGACCTTTCGCAATTTATTAGTCTGTGAGGAATGTAATTACCAGGTACTTGGAAATATAATTTTAATAGTGAAGATTCTATCTACCAACAGCTACTAGTTTATGTTTTTTTAAGGTGCCTTTTAGAAAGCTTAATACATAATATACTGTGCCTTACCATCACGTCAGTATAATGCAGTAATAGTGAGACAGCAACACATCACGTCATCATCTAGGGACTTTTGAGTGGTTTGTAATAGATCTTCTAATAAATATTTTTTACAAAAAATTGGACCGACGTTATTAGTTGGTGCACTGAAAAGTACGAAATATTATTAATTCTATTGTTGCTGGTACTTTTGCAGTTGTGCAGTTGCAGTTGGATTGATAACTTTTGGCACCAACTTCACCAATATCGTACTTTTCAGTGCATCAACTAATAACGTCGGTCCAATTTTTCGTAAAAAATATTTATTTCACACTTTTGAGTGTAATATTAGTCACGAAAATCGTTGAACGTTCGCTAATACCACTAATATCCTATAACCCATGTATATTCTTTGATTGTCCTAGTTACTATTTAGATATTATCTAGAGATCTCAGAACATCGCTGCGCAAATACGTAGAAGTATTTTATATTTAGACA
This sequence comes from Crioceris asparagi, assembly GCA_958507055.1. Classification (NCBI taxonomy): domain Eukaryota; kingdom Metazoa; phylum Arthropoda; class Insecta; order Coleoptera; family Chrysomelidae; genus Crioceris; species Crioceris asparagi. Next base: position 49,699,499 of record OY293829.1, read on the forward strand.
AATTACCACCGCTCTATCTCGAAAACCGTAACTCTAAGGAAAAAAAATCATAATAAATGTTGTTATAATTATTATTGTCTTCATGTAGTGTAACATGCATCTTACTCTTTTGTAAAAATGTTCAATTTAAACGTTTCCGGATATTGTCCTATCTTTAATTACACCAACTCAGATTTTTGATTTTCGAGAAAATTTGCCCCCTACATTCCCTTCTGGGGCGATTTCCTGAGGGAAGGGGATTTCGGATTTGCGTTTTTATGAATATGGTACCATTTCATCAAAATCAGAGTAGGATTTCTATATAAAACTCGCGAACGAACCAAAAAAAAGCAGACAGTCGAATTGTATACCTCCTCCGTTCGGGGTTCGTCGGTCAAAAATAATGAAAAATACAAAATGGGTAATATTAATTGTATTGGTACCTGGTACCGATAATTCTGAATCTGTGCAGTTGTAGTTAGATATAGTCGCCTTCCACTTAACGAGTCGGAGTATGAATGATTCTACGACAAACTAATCTTTGCTATGTTACTCGGATCCTGGCAAAAATAACGTCATAAAGACAGCCGTATTCTAAAAAGGATAAGACATCCGTGGTCGATGAATAGAAGAGAGACAAACATAAAAATTCCAGAGGCTATAAAATGTGCTAGTTGCCAAAAAGTGAGTTTTTTAATATGTCACTGAGTCACTGTCATTTTGAAATAATTTCATACATATTTTGACAGATCTGTCAGTTAATGTTAAAAATATGGTTATTCGTTGCCAATCTGTCATTAGGTGCTTGTGAGTTTGAAGTAGGATCTTTAACCTATTTTATTAAACCTTACATCAGATGTTCCTTAAGTGCCATAATGGTTATTACGTTACATAATTGTTTGTCGCTGTTAAATGGAAGGCGACTATAGAAGACTTTTGGGACCAACTTCAAAAGACCAGTAGCAATAGAAATAATATTATTTTGTCTTTTCATAGCACGAACTATTTTTTATTAAAATTATTTATTCTACACTTTTGAGTGAATCATTAGTCATCATTCGACGTTCACTAAAAAAGATAATACTTACTCAGAGATTTCAAAATATCGCGGAAATACATTTACCTAGGTATTTCAGACTTTACAACTGATGTGATAACTCGGAAACCATTTTTTTGTCTAATTAAATGTTACTGCATATAATCTCTTCTTTAATTTGGACGTATCATATTCTCAATTTTCAAAAAAATTGCTCTTTCTACATAGCGGAAACATACATATTTAGACTTTACCACGTATGACGTTTTTGAAAAATGTCCAATTTAACGTAGCCGGATATGATCTAATCTTTAACGTTTGACTTTTACTATTTATTAGACGCGAACAGACCTAAAAAAAATGCAGACAAACAGTGGAATTGTATATGTCCTCCGTTTGGGAAGTCGGTCAAAAATATATAAACAAACTACTCCTGAAGGAAAGTCAATCAGTTTTACAGAGTTGCCTAATCGATTTTTTATTAAAATGTAAAGAAACTTTTCATATTTAGGCCCGGTTAGTTGTTGTTTCACTTTTTGTTGACATTCATAAACCCAGTAGATAGCAGTACTGACAGTAAACATAACAATCAAGTATGGCAGGTAATAAGCTGATTTCAATTTTAAAATAATTTAAACATGATTAAATCATTACAGTGAGATATATATATATATATATATATATATATATATATATATATATATATATATATATATATATATATATATATATATATATATATATATATATGAATATATCATCAGCAGGCAAATTAATTGATATTTTTGGAAGAAGATTAGCACATCACTTTCAATAATTAAAAATTAAGTTGTAAAATATCATGAGCCATAACAAAATTACCACAAAAATATTTTCGATAAAACTGTAGTATCCTGTAATTTTAAAGATAAGACCTTCATGACGTATGTTCATGAGAAGTTTCAAAATCGACCAAAAATAACCTCCTTAAATATTAGCATGTTTCAAGAAGAAGCTTAGCTCCCGTCTTTTATTTTTCATTTGTTAGTTAAGTTATAAGTTGGATATTGACTGATATATATGTATATATATATATATAGGTATAGTCCTCATCTGTAACGTATGGTCTACCAGTGGAAATCATTTTGGATTATACAGAGAGTCCAAGAACTTATGTGACGGCTTGTTGATGCATTTTTCAATTACTATATATTCTAATTATTATTTTGGTACTCTTGGCACCAAAATTCTGAAAATGTAAATAGTACCTCGTTGACAGAATCATGCATTAGAAATTTCAAAGTAGGTACATTATTTTTATTATTTTAAATTGGACCACCCATTATATTTCGAACGCATTCGAAGTTATAGGTAGATATCTACCTAGGGAGAAAACTTGTTTCTATTAATAATTTAAATCATGATATTGAAAAATAGAATTATAGAATATTAACAGTTGAATAAACACAAATGTCATTTAATACGAAGAAACTATAGCTTCTATTCTTCAAAAAGGGGATTTGATTTATCATTAAAAACAAAAGTTTTGCCAATATGTAACCTTTTAATGCTTTTGGAATTGCGATAGTGTTATAGTTAGAAAAATGTTTGCTTCTTAATTCCACACCGAATGACAAAAAAATATGTGGGGTGTCCAATAAGAGAAATAAAGTTCTAAATTTTTGTCTCTATATTATGAACACTGTGTGAACAATAATATCAATCTATCTTACTTAAGGACTCTATCAGACCTCTTTGCAATAATTCCCATGTAGGTATATCTCCAAGATTCTATTATATTTTTTTCAAACCATTGGAAAATCGTTTTTGTTTTGTTTTAATTTTTTTTTATAAATATCACTGAATTGATTACAATAAAATTTCAGGAATATTCATTTAGGTAACTATAAGGAATACGAAGACAAGCAACAAAATGTATGACATGAAGTTTAAAAAATACGTCTCATAGATTTTTTGGGACACTATGTAGCTATAATCCGAAATAATTTCTGCAGATGGGCCTTACGTTAGATGGGGATGCAAAATATCAATTTAGTAACTTAACTAACACCCAGTATATAGGTATTTTGATTAGTTTTTAGTAAAAGTCAGTGGTTAAGGATTTGGCTCTTTCAACAGTGACATGATCTCTGGGAACACCCTGTATACTCGTTAATTTTTTCCCGACAATGCTCATTGTTTATGTGTAACCAAATGACATTATGCTTCTTGGAAAGCTTATTAAAAATTATGTGAAATATGTATCTATTTCTTGCACTTAAAACCAATCATCTGTTTGATGTAAATTATTCCAATGGTTTATATCTCTGAATGTGACTGCGTAATATGTAGAACATTTTAATGTCTGATAAACGTGCAAATAATGTTCTCTGTTCCCTATTAACGTGCATTGGAAAAAGATAAGTCCACAGTATTAGAACAATTAAAATAAATCGTCTTCTAGGTAATAGCTAGAACAGCTTTACAGTTTTGTTGAACGTCCAGAACGGTTAAATGATTTTATATTACCTAATACTAATAGAAACGTAAATGAATATAACAAATAGCAACATCCACCTTTAGATTAACGTACCTAACCTAAAAGATAGATAACAATACTTTTTCTACAAAAAATAGGACCGAATTTAATAGTAGGTGCCCTGAATTGGTAAATTGAAGACTTTTGGCACCAACTTCAAAAGTAGGTACCAGCTTGTGGAATTATTATTATTCTGTATTTTTCAGTCCGCCAACTATGTAATAAAGTCGGTCTTAGTTTTTGTAAAAAAGTTTTATTTCACATTTTTGAGTGTATAATTAGTCATCAAAATCGTTGAAAGTTCTCTTGTACCAAAGAAGATAGTACCTAACTATGTATAATTTATATTGTTTGCTTATAAAGGTACCTACCTATTACACAAAAAACTCAAACAATCGCGGAAACACATATATCAGATTTTACGACTCCTGTAACTCAGAAACCGCATTTTTTGAGTCTCCATTAAAAGTGATATGTTTGCCAATTATGATTCAAAAAAATGTCCCCTCCACCCCTTTAGGGGTAGGTTTTTGGGGGAAGGAAATGTTGAATTTTCAATTTGGTATCATTTCTCAACTCTGCTCTTTCACATGGAAGAAATGATCAAAATCGGATTACATTTACTCGCATTTACTATAGGAAGCGCGAGTACAAAAATAAATAAATCATATTATAGGCGAAATGTATAGTTCTTTTCTCAATAAATGGTAATGTCTTTATGACTGCATTAAAACTACCGGGAGTATACCCATTATGTATCTACACAATCCACAAGCAAATACACTACAGGATCGGACTGTAGGTATATATTTAATTCGGTATATAATATAGGTAGGTAACTTATTCAAAATTAAAATTATTTAGGTATTTAGGAAACAAGTAATGTTACACACATTGCATATTTATAGAATATTTATAATGACATGAATACATGTTAATTATTTTCTAGAAAAAAAGATATATTGAAATATTATTATACTGCTATATATGATCCTATCCTGACCAGTTTATTGCATGGTTGTGGCCGACCTCTGGCAAAACATCCCAGGTAAAAAAAGTGGTCAACCATTCATTGTTAAAAGAAATTTACCTTTACCACCTCAGTTTGGAAGTCGGTCAGAAATGGACCATTAGGATGTCAAAAATTTCCAAAGATAGCAAATTTAAAAACATTTAAAAATATCATGGTTTTACAGGAAAAATATAATGATAAGTAAGTCTGTGATAATAGTACTGGAAAATAATAGTACTGGAAAATAATAAAACTTCTCTATTTCTATACTATAATTTGGTATAGCAATTTGTTCTAATATGAAGCAGGATTGAAATATATATTTTACATAATTTTTGAAGTTTACTTAATTTTTATTTAAATCTATAGATGAACAAAAAATATGATAGAGAAATCATGACATTGTAAATAATGCTTCTGTTGACGGAGTTTAGAGGGGGCCCCTTATACGTTTGCAGACTACAGTCTGCACTGATTTGTTGAATGCTTACTGCATTATTTTATTTCCAAACTTCCATGGTTCTTCATAATCTCTAGAGACGCGGCAGTAACAGTAACAGAATAATTCATAACATCATGTGACCATTGACTGCCGAGTAGTTCCAGCAAAATAATTTCTGTCAGCAGTTTCTGCCGATCGCTACAGCTAGAAGTTTCAAGTAAAAGGTACCTTTATTGTAATATTTTTTTTATAAATTCACTAGATTGCCTTTTGTCTTCGCACCTCACCTATACCTATGCATTTCTGGGTTTTAAAAACTATTTTGCAGAAAGTAGGCTTTGATAGGTAGTACCATATTCCTACTAAATATATAGGTATATCAAATGTCAAGTTCGGCAAGTAATTATCTCAGGTCCGGCAGGCGCCCAAAGATGTTACTCTTTTTTTACGACACAGTCCTACTACCAAGGAAAACACTCCCAAGCTTAATTGACCTGGCGCGCTGGTAGAGGTATTTCATTCGCGGTTTCTGGTCAATAGTGGTCCATGTCTCTAAATAAGTAATAGTCTCAAAATTAATGACCACAGCAGAAGAACATAAACAGCAAGCTGAACATTGTCGATATTTTCACCGCCAACGCATTCTCTGGTATATCCGGTAGAGATATAGTCAACTGATGTGTTTGACATTGATACGTATAATATATATATATATATATATATATATATATATTTTTTTTTTTCTTAAGGTTTCTTGGGATACTGGCTCAGTATATTGATAAATTATTTGGGTTTGTTGTTAGAAAAGTTTCATTTATTTTATACCATTATAAGAATAAGAAGAGAAAAAAAAGAAAGTGAAGAAGATGCTAATGACCTAATAAGCAAAACTTACAAAGAATAAATTTTAATTTTCTTTTAATACCTAACTGATCGACCCGATTCGAATTATTTTTAATTTTTCTTTGTTAAATATCTATGCTTATTTTATTATCAGTATCCATATCTTCTAACAGTCGATCATATTATTATTATCATCAGTTCATTTTAGTTTTAAGCGAAATGTAACTTGATTTTTCCTTACTTTTTACTGTGATTATTAAAATTTTCGAGATACAGTCAATTTCATGAATTTTGGGTAAATTTCTAATAGAAATGACTGTGAACTTCAATCACGTGTGGTCGTGATGTACCTACAAGAACTTGAGATAAGGTAGAAAAAATCATATTTCCATATATGATTGAGTTTCGCCGATTTCTTGCGCTTTTAATAAAATATACCTACCTACATAAGAAAGAGATAGTTAAAATAATATTTAAATTCTGTATTTAATTTCAATTATTCTCTGTTTAAAAAATATATGAAAACTTTTGTTACGATTTTTTTGTGAAAAAGTGTTTAAACCATATTTCAAAATGGTATATGTCACTGATGTATTCAATGTAATTATAGTGAATTTTATTGTAATTAATGTTCAAACGTAGAATAAGTTAGACATAACACTTAAGAAAACATATTTCGAGTACTACTAGGGATATAGACGAAACATAGGTATTCGATTTGCACTAAATAATGTATGTCTTATATTTGCGATTTTTTCAATAATAGATAAGTAGGTATAGGTATAGATATAGGTTTATAGAGTAAGACATATTTCTTTAAAACAATGTTCAGAAGAATGTTCATATAGAAAGGATTTTAAAAAGTTCAATTTCAATTAGATAGATTATTACAAAGCATGTATTTCAGATATCAGTTAACCCTTTCAAACATGTGGAATTTCAATTTGTCCGGGGATAAAGCTTTATCGAACGGATTAACAAAATGTTTATCCTAGAGGCAATTATGGAATGAATCTATAAAATGCAGGAGAAAAAGAATCCCTATCTTATCATCTTCTTTGTAAGTTTCTTGGAACAAATTTATTCAATAATAATAAATAATAAGCATTTACTTGGGTTTTTAAGTTGAAGTCTATTAGATGTATCTATGCCTGGTACAACCCTTCGATTAATTTATTTGGTTTTTAAAACACGTGTCAAGATGCGGCAGATAGGAGGACACTGGGTGTGCTCATATCTTTGGAATCGTAAGAACTTTATTTGCCTCGATCACACCGAGATAGCATCTCCGCAGCATCAGGTGAAACCCGATACTTACACGCTATAAGACCTGTTATAATCGTGTTATTTATTCAATAAAAAAAAAGAACATTTTGAAGCTAACCTTATTCTAAATCACTAGCTACTCAACAACAGATTCAAAGTTAACTATCATAATATAGTGAAATATTGCTCAAATTATAGAAATATTCAAATAATATAGAAGAACCCAGAACTATTGCCTATTATAGTAACAGCTGTTGGTCGTATTCTTCGTATATTTTTTTATGAAATGCCCAGGTCTTCCCTGTTATAATGACACTTATTGAAATACCTAGCAATATAAGTACTTATATTATTTGGAATAACAAAAACGCAAAACGTCACAATCTAGTGGCTTGTGGCGACTTTGTTATGAACTTTTTTAGAAACAACAATTTTTAAAACGTATTCATAATATTGTAATAAAAAGCCAAAATTTAAAATCAATAATAGAAAAACAAGCATTATTCACTAACTTAATTATTGAATAATTCAATCTTACATTATTTTATGAAATAAATATTTTATGTGTTACTGTATTCTTTCGAGATATACCTACATGGATTATTTAAAAAACAAAACTAATAGTTGCTAATATAGGTACATACCTAAATACAATGTTTTTATTGATCAACTTTGAAAAATGGCGCAGGTAGATATACCTAAATCTCGATTTTATATATTATTTGTCTTATACCTTTTTTTTGATGAACACCCTTTTCCTTTTTGATGATTCTTCTTTTATTTGAAAATTGAAATCGAACATGAAGGTATTCAGGCAGAAATTAGAGAGTTATTTTCTAGAAAAACAAAAATTCTATAATATCTTTGTCAGCCCTTTTTCTACTACAGAACGGACCTCCCCTTCGCTTCCTTGAAAGGGTTGTCATTGACAAGGGGTCCTAAATTTTAGGCGCGACTATGAACCAGCGATATGTCTGAGTAGGTAGGTACCTACATATCATCCAACCAGTTCAAGAGGTTTTTGAGACGTACTTTACCACGCTGATTGAATGGAGGGTTTGTAAGGGGCAAGTGTCGTATGCTAGTTTTTGCCATTTTCTAGCGGTCCTTGTACTCCCAGACTTTTTTGAAATAAAATAGGCCATGTCCTAGTAAGGCTCATCCCCACGACCTTACATTTGGAAGTCAAGCGTAACAGTTACAATAGAATAAATATTATTTTGTACCTATATGCTTTAGAGCCGAGGCTAATAAAAACATTTTTTTACTTTTTCGTTCTCTAGTAATGATCGGTCGCTGTCTACAGCTAATTATTGTTTGGCAATGTTTTTCACTTAGGTAGATAGGTACCTACTGTCAAACTGGCATTTAAGAACATCAAAACAAATGTCAGCTACATTTAAAACAAAGCTTGTTCAAACCTGGATGATGCAAGTTTAAATGAGATTTTCTTACTTGAGATCAAAAAATATTTTTTACAAAAAATTGGACCGACGTTATTAGATGGAGCACTGAGAAATCTATTAGTGTTGATACTTTTGAATTTATGCAGTTGCAGTTAGATTTATTACTTTAAGCACCAACTTCACAAGTACCAGCACCAATATAATTAATATTACTTTGTATTTTTCAGTGAACCCACTAATAACGTCGGTCCAATTTTTTGTGAAAAAATATTTATTTCACACTTTTGAGTGTAAAATCAGCCACAAAAATCGTTGAACGTTCACTAATATCAATGAAGATATTAGTTATCGTATAATCCACGTATATTCTTTACTTGTAGTTGCTTTAATTGAGATCTCAAAAGATCGCTGCAGAAATACGCATAAGTATTTTAGATTTAACCATTTTACCACCGCTTAACTCGAAAACCGTAACTCTGAATACTCATTATAAATGTTGCTACAAATAATTAGGTCTTTCATGTAGATCCCACAGATTTTCAATTTTGGAAAGAAATCGCCCTCTCCACATACCGTAAATCTTTTGAAAAAATGTTCTATTTAAACTTTCCGGATATTTAATTATAGCATCTCAGATATTAGATTTTCGAGAAAATTCGCCCCCTCCACACACTTCGGGGGTGGTTTTCGGAGGGAAGATGATTTCGGATTTGTGTTTTTATGAATATGGGACCATTTCTCACGCCTCCTCTTTCAAATGAAATAAAAATCATCAAAATCAGAGTACGGATTACTATGTAGAACGCGCGAAGGAACCAAAAAAAACATTGGTGTGTCCACTCACACGACTCTCCTACCGCTCGCATGCAAATTCCATTGAATAGAAAATCGTCCAATCAGAACGAACAACAATGGTTATATTACATTTTTTTTGCAAGATGAACCCCTTAGCCAGAATCTGAAGACATATGTAGAAAATGTGGAAAATATGGAATTATATTCAAGCATAACTTTTTTGTGTTTTTTCTCAGAGATGACGCTTTATGTGGGTGGTAAAGGGCTCTCAGAAATATACTATAGGCAAGTTTAATAAAAATCCTTAGAGCCGTTTTCGCGCTAGTCTTTAGCAAATCACGTTTTTTGACCAACTTCAAAAAAAGGAGAAGGTATACAATTCGGTTGTAAGATTGCTTTTTTTATTATTTTTTTTATTGCTGTTCGCGCGTTTTGCCTTGTAAACGTACTCCGATTTAGACGATTTTTGTTTCATTTGAAAGAGGAGAGTAAAATATGTGTTCAGCTATGTGCAAGAGGCAAATTTTTCCGAAAATCGAAAATTCGAGATTTGAAAATTAAAAAGGGGACCATATCCGGAAACTTTTAAATTGAACATGTTTTCAAAAGAGTCACGGTTTCCGAGTTTCGCAATGGTAAAGTCTGAAATATGTGATATGCGTATTTCCGCTATGTACAAGCTAAACCTACCTATAACTTTTTGGGTATTAGTGAACGTTCAACAATTTTCATGACTAATGTTACACTCAAAAATGTGAAATAAATATTTTTTACAAAAAATTGGACCGACTTCATCAGTTGTTGCACTGAAAAATACAAAATAATATTAATTCTATTGGTGCTGGTAATTCTGAAGTTGTGCCGTTGTAGTTTGTTGTAGGCACTAGGCACCAACTCCAAAAGAACCAGCACCAATAGAATTAATATTATTGGCTATAGCTTAGCACTCAGTGTATACAGTATTCTCATTCAGTGCCACCGGCGAGTGGTATTGTTACCAAACAAAATAAAAAAGAAAGCTACAAAATATACCTATCCGTTCCCGAGTTAATGCTGTTACAGACAGACAGACATACAGACCAATTGCTGAAAATATGTTTATTAGACTCTGAAACGTCAATATTTGTAAAAATTTCGATACCGAAAATTTCACTGATTACAATAGGTACTTTCTTTTTACAGCTACTATATATAGTAGTGTAGGAATGTAAAAAGCAGACAGTCGAATTGTATACCTCCTCCGTTCGGGCTTGGTCGGTCAAAAAGTAGAAAATTTCACATTTTTCACTTTGCAATACCCGTAGGCATATAAATTAATCAGAGCTGGGTTTAACCGACTTGTTTCTGCTCTTTTACGTGATTTTGAGATTTATTGAGAGTGTTTCAAACTGTAGAACCACACTGTATAGTTTTTAATAAATATTTTTTACAAAAAATTGGACCGACGTTATTAGTTGATGCACTGAAAAGTATAAAATAATATTACTTCTATTGGTGATAGTACTTTTGAAGTTGTGCAGTTGCAGTTAGATTGATAACTTTTGGCACCAACTTCACAAGTACCATCACCAATAGAAGTAATATTATTTTATACTTTTCAGTGCATCAACTAATAACGTCGGTCCAATTTTTTGTAAAAAATATTTATTTCACACTTTTGAGTGTAACATTAGTCCCGAAAATCGTTGAACGTTCACTATACCATATCAATGAAGATAGTACTAGTCCTATTACCCACGTATATTCCTTGCTTGTAGTTGTTATTATAGAGATCTCAGAACATCGCTGCGGAAATACGCTTGAATATTTTAGTTATTACCATGTTAACACCGATTTAACTCGAAAACCGTAACTCTAAGGAAAAAATGTTCATTATAAATGTTGCTACAAATAATTATATCTTTCATGTAGTATCGAAAAATTTTCAATTTTCGAAAGAAATTGTCCTCTCTACATAGCAAAAATACATATTTAACATGCGTCTATCTCGAAAACCGTAACACTTTTGAAAAAATGTTCAATTTAAACGTTTCCGGATCTTGTCCTATCTTTAATTATACCAACTCAAATTTTCGATTTTCGAGAAAATTCGCCCCCTCCACCCCTTCGGGGTCGGTTTTCGGAGGGAAGGAGATTTCGGATTTGCGTTTTTATGAATATGGGACCTTTTCTCAATCCCCTTCTTCCAAACTCATCAAAATCGGAGCAAGTTTACTATATAAAAGGCGCGCAAGAACCAAAAAAAAAAAGCAGACAGTCGAATTGTGTACCTCCTCCGTTCGGGGTTCGTCGGTCAACTGTGTACACCTTCTCCTTTTTTTGAAGTCGGTCAAAAATAAGAAAATTTTGACATACCTACTGATAAAACCGATGAAGTACCTAGGTACCTAGGTACGGATAGGTAGGTACTTACTTACATATGAGTCTAGGTTTAGATACCTAAGATAAGTAACTATAAGCCTAGGTTTAGAAAGTATTACAAGAAATTACAGTGCAAAATTCGTTAGAAATTTAACCTTCTTCAGTGATTTGCATACTGCATACCTACTACCTACCTACCTATTATTTGTTTTCTTAAATAAAATATATTTTATCCTCTTTGCAATATTTTTTGTGGGAACAAACGGGTGAAGAAAAAGGGAATAATCGAACCCAGTAAAGCCTATATCAGTATGTAATTACTAATTACCTACATACTTAGGTACTTGAAGTAAGTTGGCATGTATTAATTTCAGATGAACGATCTGCCAATTTTAATGAATAGGAAGGTACCTACTTCTCGAAAGCATACTATTTTGGACCAATCTTAAGTAACCTGTACCTAAGTATTGCATTTTTACCAAATAAAATTTCATTTGGAAATCAAATAAAAAGCAATTAATGAATTTAGGTATGTGCATGAAATTGAGGTAGGTACCTATAAGAACGTTTAACTAATCTTATATTATGCTTTTTGGGTTCTGTACATCCGATGTAAATGGATAGTACCTACTTTAAATTTTAATTAGAATATTAAAAGAATAGTTTTCTTCAAGTGCCTCATGTTCATATTAGGTATAGGTACCTACATACCAAATGAACGAACTCGTTATGTGATATTTCCAAAGACTTATGTCTATGGTTATTTAATCGAATTTTTCTTGTTGTTTTTGATAGTTCCGTACAAGAAGAAGAAGAAGTTCGAATTAAGTAGATTTTATCTAGGTAATTAGAAAATTGATATAGAAGTTTTCAGAAAGTGACATATCAAATGAAAGGGCTTGTTATCAGTACCTACCTAATTCAAAAGTAATTTTTAACTTTTAACTACCGTTCCTTTATACCTTATCTCCGAAACTATTTGGAAAAATATCGAGTGATTAAAAAAAAACTCATCTTCTTTAAAAATGAGAACATAAACAAAGACACGCTCCCCATTTCATATGCCTACTGCGAATGATTTTTTTGGATCACTCGATATAACGAATATAGTATAGAGTATAGAACTCTCTCCATGCGAGAGAGAGAGTAACATAACATTGGTTCAGAACGCTATCTTTTTTATTTATATTTTCTATTATCCAGGAATATTACGATTATTATCCAAAATCAGCAGATTTTCAATGAATACAATCCGGTTTATATTTTTTATGGCACCCCTTTCTTATAAGATGTGATGTGCCTGTCGGTCTGTTGTCGGATTTTGGTAAAGACATTAAAACACGTAAACATAGGCACACATTGAAGCAGAAATATAGTTACAGGTATATTTTGTATTTTTATACAGTCTCTGAAAGATTTAAGCACAAATTATGTTTATTTTGGCCTATTAATCAATCATCATAAATTTTAACTCAATAAGCAGTTTACTTCTAATCAAATTAGTGTCCCATGAGCCTCATCCTCAATACGGATCTACACAATTAACTGTTTATGTCAACAGCAATCAAGTACGCCAGTAATTATTCTGGAGTCTCTTTATGCTCCATATGTGAGCAAGTTGAATGAAATGAGTCCTTAATCTTACTAAATTTGTGTTGAAAAAAAAAGTATAAGTATTTATAACTCTTCAAACTAGCGTCGGCTTTTTGTCCTTCATGTTGAAGTCGCTGCTACACTAACGTTTTTTGTTTTCTGAATGACTTGGATGACTCCATCTATAGTGACTAGTGGCTTTGGAGTACCTATTTACAAGTGCATCGTTTGTTTTTTTGCTAGAATTATATTCGGGGCCAGCTAAAACTGACTCGATAGGAATGAATTTCTATTTCATATTTAATTTAGTTTATGATTTCATTTTTCATACATGTACCAACGTGCTTATAATAGGTTACAAGTGGGTCACAATCGTATAATATAAGCAAAGAAGATAATCTTTTTTGATATTAGGTCTTGCAACTCAACAATAGAATTGATATTATTTTGTATTTTTCAGTGCAACTTATAAAGTCGGCCCAATTTTTTGTAAAAAATATTTATAATATCAAAATTAGTATTGTTTTAATTTGAAACCGAGTGGTTCTATGCCTATTTAATTTTTCTATCGTATATCGTATATACAGGCTGTGTCGTAAAAACGCCCCAAGCTGTGACTTCGTTATTTACCTGTTGGCGGATTTTAAAAATTCGAAAATACAAGTGAATGGTTTGATATACCTACCTACTCTACAAGATGTCACCAACTTTATTTTTTTTCATCTTTGCCATTAGTGACAGCGATACTCAACTTTTCTTTTCCTAGTGGAAACATCTGTTTATTTTTACATCATATTGTAGAATTTTTTTCTGAATTCAACATTCAACAATAGGTATAATATACCTAACATAATATTAATTATGTTCTAATCACTCTATTAGTAGCGTTCATTATAACATTTTTTCAGGTATTTCTCGACAAACATTGATTATTCTTCATCTGTTAAAGTTATCATTCTGAGGCTGGTTCAGATAAACTTGGTCTTTAAGGTAAACCCAAAACCAAAAGTCAAGTGGCGTGAGGTCAGGAGAACGAGCAGGCCATCGAACAGGTCTAGTTGTCAAATTCACCAAATCCGTCTTGCTCCCTATCTGTTATTTAAGCAATTCAAATTCACATGTAAATTATGTGAAGGAGTCCCATCTTGTTAAAATTAAGTTTAGTAAGGGGTAGTCATGCCCTCTAAATATTCTATCTACAGTAGGTATCTATCTTTCGATGTATTTTTCATATCACTAGCAATTTCACATCTAAACGTACTCGCCTTTTCCTGAACACTGAGAAGAAAGCCTAACTCCACCTCTTCATCAAATTGACGATGCTTTCTTTTAGGCTTCTGGTCATAATTTCTTAAATTGTATTGAAGTCATTAGAATTTTTGTCGATCTGAAATTTCTTTGTTCGATAATCGATTGATGTAGAGACGCACTGCTCGCTCACTATTTTTATTACATTCAAAGGACACTTGAAGCATGTCGGACAATGTGCTGTTATAGGTAAGTACATCATAGAAATTAAAATGATCTTTTCACAGTCTTATAAAGATAATCAAAAAATTGTAATGCCGACAATTTCGGGAAAGGATTTGACATTTTCTAAAGGTAGTGTATATGAAACCATTCATATGATTTTTTTTAATTTTTAAAATCCGCTAAGTTACAGCTTACGTTTTTTATGATACAGCCTTTAGGTAGGTACTTATAATAGGTATACCTATATGGTATGTAAGTACCTATATACCTACCTAACTACCTATATAGTAAAATTTAGCTTTTGTATAATTGTTGTCTTCGTACCATAGGTACCTACCTACTTTCGATTATGAATTCGGATGATATTTTCTATCGTCATTTTGCGAATAAATTTAGACAAACATGATAGGTAATTACAAAATAGGTAACTACATACCTGCCTAAGCTTGTGATGCTGCGAGACTGGTCTTGGTAATTGGTAGGAAATATTTTTTTGGTCAATGATTAGGGAAAAAACGCTGGTAAATTACCTACTTAGTTAATTTAAACTTTGAACTCCTTTATTATCAATCTTTATTTTACAGATTGTTGGGTAAAAAGCGAATTCATTTCATCCTACTAAGATTTCTTGATTTCATAAAATTCTGAAACCCCCTATACAGTAAATTCAACCCTTCTAGGATATGATTTCAAAGAATCCCGACTGCACGTATACAGGGAAAGGTAAACTACCTACACGGTTTTTTATTTTTATTATTTTTTCAATCACGCAGAATTTTTTAAGCTAAAGTTTTACTTAGTTAAAAACCATCAATAAATCTAATATTAGATATAGTATCCTATATGAAAATACCTACACCAAGAAAGTGGTAAAATGAGTGTTCAGGTACAACGGAAGATAGATATCAAGAAAGCACAATCAGAAAACGTCGTGCTAGTGAGATACGATTCTCATGTATAAATGCTGAATAATAGTTAATAAATTTTATTAATTACTGACGCATCTCGCTTGCTCTAAATTAATTTAGTGCTCCCAGTTTTATCATCTGTACTTATTCTAGAATGGTTTGGTAGGTACCATTACAATACCAACTAGGAGTGTTTGTTCTGGAAAATGACTGACATTTTTTGATTTGTGTGAGCCTTTTATATACCTAGTAATTTTACTCCGATTTTGATGATTTTTGATTCGTTTGAAAGAAGAGGCTTGAAAAATGGTCCCATACTCATAAAAACGCAAATCCGGAATAATATTACCCCGAAAACCGCCCCCAAACGGGACGGATTGGCGAATTTCCTCGAAAATCTGATGTGGTATAATTAAAGATAGGACAATATCCGGGAACGTTTAAACTGAACATTTTTTAGAGTTAGAGGCATGTTAAATTCTCAAATATGTGTATTTTTACTAATTATTTGTAGCTACATTTAGGTATATTGAACATGTTTTCCTTAGAGTTACGGTTTTCGAATTACAGCGGTGGTAAAATGGTAACATCTAAAAAACTTACTTAGGTATACGTATTTCCGCAGCGATGTTTTGAAGTCTCAATAATAACAACAAGCAAAGTATATACGTGGATAATAGAATAAGTGCTATGTTCATTGGTATTAGTGAACGTTCAACGTTCAACTTGAATAGAAATAGAATTAATAGATATTATTTTGTATTTTTCAGTGCACCAACTAAGAACGTCGGTCCAATTTTTTGTGAAAAATACTTATTATACGTTCGATATTTATCTATTTCGAATGATAATATAGGTAACTAGGTATACCTATGCAATCTGATAAGATTATAAATTACATACCTACCTAGTTCTTCTTCATTTGAGATATAGATAGAGATACCTAATCAATTAGAATAAATAACAAAGAAAAACAAAGCACAGATTTTTATATGACAATAGGTACCTACCTACCTAATAGAGACAAATAATCTTAACATAAGTATCTATCTAGGTACCTACATACCTAATAACTAGATAGGTATCTAAGTACGTACCTACACACTGGGCAGCAAAAAACTGCTACAAAAATTTTGATAAATTGTCAAAATTCGCTATATTTTGAACTGCTCATTTACCTACTCATTTGATTCTGAAGATTTTCTCTTGTGGGGTGTAGGTCAATTTTCAGAAAGGTAGTAAGTAGGTAGTAGAATGTGCGCCGATTTTGATGATTCTATAGTACCTAACAGGAATATTGAAAGATTTCTAGTACCTACCTACGTTTAATCTTTTAAAGCATAAAATTAAAAAAAAATGCAAAGCGCTAATATCGGGTATGACCTCCTCTAGCTAAAATGACTTCATTCAATCGATGTGTTATTGAATTAAGAATATATTTATTATAAAAGCTTGAGGAATTGCAACAAATTGTTCATGTTGTACTATTCGGAGTTGCAGCTGCTCTCAAAGATTGCCAATGGGGTTGAGATCCGGACTGCATGTTGGCCAAACGATTCGTCCAGATATTAGTGAATTATTAGTGCGCCATGCAGTCATGTGTTGAAATAAAATCATATTCAATAAGCAAGTTTTATGAGCCTCTAAAAATTACATTTCATAAAAATATACCTAATTTAAACCAAATTCGAACCGTTAATTTTGAATTTTTTTCAGATATTTGGTTGCCGTTTCTTTTGAGGGTCCACCAGACATTTCAAAATTAAAATAGGTACAGAGATATACAGAGCTCAAGGTTCAGTAAATTAAGTACGGTGCGTTGATAAATTCATGACAGTATTCCCCACTTCCAAACTTTAATGTCTGTCTAAACTTACTCTAAAACTCTAAGCGCTACTTACTACTACTTCCAGTCTAAATCGTTTTAAATAATCAAAGTATCGATTCAAGAGTTTTCCCATCTCCGAGAATTAATTTATTGATCATGAATCTAGTATGAAGAATGTTGGTCAGGTAGCTAAGTCTACTTGAATATGTAGGTATACCTCTTACCCCTTTCGATCAATTTCTTCAATTCTCATACACTAAGGACAACTCAGATACACAACAATGTCACTTTTTCAAAAACAAAAAAATCCACAACAAAATTTCACTGTGTACACTAAAACAAAAGCTGTCCGCAATATTTAAATGAGCTTCGCCACAAAGTAACTCACGACGCCCGTGACTGCGCTGCTAGATTTACTGAACATAGTTTACTGAAGACGAAGAAACCGTGTGCCTTTGTCGCCGCGGCGCATTGATCGTCCTCGCCACGCCTCTGAAAGCGAGGGGCAGACGTACGTCGGGCTCCACCCCTCGTAAGATGCTAAACGTCGTACTACAGAAAACGGAGCGGGTTGTCTTCTTTTCGTTTCATTACTTTTGCTCATTTTTAGCATTAATATATTATAATATAAATTCGTGCTCGGTCGAACGAATATTTTATGGACAACTCTCGGAAAAGGTCTACCAACTACAAGTTGGATATATATTCTTTTACTACCTACCTATTTACTTATGTGTAGGTACCTATGTTTTGCATTTCTTCAGCTTGAGCAGTAGGGTATCTAAGTATTTACAGCAGCGTGGCATTGGAGGTTCCTTCTGGTTTAGAAGATGTTCATTTTGTGCATATAGGTAGGTACGTGTAAGTAAAAGGGTAGTTACATTTGTGTTTCGACTTTTATCTACATTTTTCCCTGATGTAGGTATTAGTTGTAGGTACCTATTACCTTTATTAAAAATTCTACTTATACCTACATTAGGAGTTTGAAAAGTTCAAGGTAAAGACATTTTAAGGTTTAAGGTAAGTACCTAGCTACATGAGGAAAGGTAATTATCTTACCAAAGTAGTTCAATACATTCAATAGTGTCCCTTAACTTGATGATGGATGTAAGCGTATCTCAGAAACTATAAGAGATGGGGAAGGTTTTATATAATTCTATTGATAACATTATGAGCCTTAAAAAATCAAACCCTTGAAGACAATGTTAGGGCCAATTTTTAGGAAGAATACTTATCTAGGTAGGTAGGTACTTAGGTAAATAACTTTTAACTTCAACGTGTAAGTTGTCTGGAACTATCATCAATATTTTTTTCATAGGAACGCTATCCTAGATTTAAATGGCAATAAAGAAAGGATTTTGCTTGCTTTTTAATGAGGTAGGTAGCTACCTAGGTATAGATAACAGTCGGTAAAAAAATAGTTGTAAATTTGGCAACGCGGATCGTGTGTTTTTGATAACAAAACATCCTAAAGGATTTAGGTAATGAGGTTCAGTCCTGTGAAGTTAGTAACCACATTTGCGAAAATTAAATATTTTATCGGAGTTCCTGTTAGATATAAGATAGTTCTAGAGTACCTACTTCCCATGAAATTTAAATAGTTTTATCAAATTAGGTACCTAGGTAAGTGAAAAAAAAAATTAAATACCAAAATGGGGTAGCAACACTTTTGTAAAAATTGAATATTTTGTCGGAGTTTCTGGTAGGTATGGAATAGTTCTAGGGTACCTACTTTGCAAAAAAATTATTAGTTCTATGAAATTTTGTGAAAAAATGGAAAACATTAAAATGAGGAAACAACCAATTTTACGAAAAACAATTGAAAAATAAAAAATCTCACAACAGTTCTGTTCGGAGCTCTCTTTAGTGTTCTAACAGTTCTATCGAAATGTTGAATAACAGGTTTTGTAAATTTAGTAGGTACCTACATAATTAATAAGATATTCAAAAAAATACTGAAAAACCAAAAAAATCTCACAATAGTTCTGTTGGCAGTTCTCACTAAATTCTTAAGAGTTCTATCGAAAATCTTAATACCTACCTACATACCATTTTTGTGTAGAATTAGTAATTCATAAGATATTCACCAAAAACGATAATATTAAAAAAACATTATTCAGGGAAATGAGGAGAATAAAAACCCAGATAAAAACAGTTAAACAGTTCTGTTTGAAGTAGGTACCTACTCGCTAGAACTCTAAAAGTTCCATCAAAATGTTATTAAATTATATTTCTGTAAATTTAATAATTCATAAGATATTAAAAAAAATTACTGCAAAACCAAAAAAACTCAGGCATTTGGCTCCAGTGGTTTTACACCTTGTAAATCGATTTCTTATCAACATTGTAGATATTTTTTCGTATCTTATGGATTTTTTTCATAATAACTCGAGAACTTTAAACAGAATTATTGTGGGATTTTTATTGTTTTTCGTTTTTTTTTCTTCAAATTTCTTATGAATTAATAATTCTACGCAAAAATCGTATAAGGCTTTTCGATAGAACTAGAGTTCTTGGAAGAACTGCAAACAGAACTATTGTGAAATATTTTTGGTTTTTCATAATTTATTATTTTTCGAATATCTTATGAGTTAATAAACATTTCCATAGAACTCTTAGAGTTCTAGTGAGTACCTACCTACTTCAAACAGAACTGTTTTAATTTTCTTGGTTTTCCTCATATTCTTGAATACCTAACGAAAAAAAATATATTTTTGTTATTTTTGTTTTTTGTGAATATCTTATGAATTACTAATTCTACATAGAAAAGGTATGATGAATTTCGATAGAACTCCTAGAGTTCTAGCGGAATTGCAAACAGAACTATTGTGAATTTTTGTTCTTTTTTTAATAATTTATTTTTTTCGAAAAATGTTATTGAACTGGAGTTCTTTGAGTTCTAGCGAGTCCAACTTCAAATATAACTGCTTTAATTTTCTTGATTTTCCTAATTTATTGTATTGAATAATGGAAAAAATAATTGAATATTTTCATTTTTTGTGAATATCTTATGATTTACTAATTCTAGACAAAAGTGGTATGAGGGATTTTCGATAGAACTCTTAAAGTTTTAGCGAGAACTGCAAACAGAACTGTTGTGATTTTTTTTTGGTTTTTCAATAGTTTATTTTTTTAGAATATCTTATAAATTATTAAATTTACCGAAAAATGTTATTGAATATTTTAATAGAACTCTTAGAGTTCTAGCATCTGGATCTGGACTGAAGGTATTACATCACCTGTGTAACGAGATATGGAGGTCCGGCATATGGCCCCGAGATTGGAGGAAGTCCATCCTGATTCCCCTTCATAAGAAAGGTCCTACAAACAACTGTGACAACTATAGGATGCTAGCTCTCATCTCACATTCCAGCAAGGTACTCCTCTACATCCTACAGCGCCGCCTGGAAAATTTTATTACCTGGCAGATAGCGCCTGAGCAAGCGGGCTTTATGAAAGGCCGTGGTACCAGAGAACAAATCCTTAATGTCAGGAATATCATAGAAAAATCCCTAGAATATTACGTTCCTACGTACTTATGTTTTGTCGACTATACGAAGGCATTTGACAACGTCCGATGGGATTGTCTCTGGTACGTGTTAAAGAAAATGGGCGTTCCTCAACATCTCACACATCTTATCTGCCAATTATATACAAACAATTTGGCACACGTTCGTATAGACGGCTGTCTATCTGATGAGTGCACCACGCAAAAAGGAGTGCGACAGGGATGTGTTCTATCCCCTTTATTATTTAACATCTACGTGGAGTTCGTTATGAGAAAAGTGTTAGACGGATGGCAGGGTGGGGTAAACCTGGGTGGAATCAAGATGTCAAATCTACGCTTTGCAGATGACACAACGCTTTTGGCCGCCTCTCCAGACGAAATAACCACACTTCTTGGAAGACTGGAAAGAGCCAGTGCCGACTTCGGGCTAAAAATAAACTATGCAAAAACTAAAATTATGGTTATTGATCGAAACAAGCAGTTCCCGATAGCTCGAACCATTGCCGGCTGTGAGGTGGTCTCCTCCACGATATATCTTGGTGCCTTAGTCTGTGACACGGGTGGTTGTGAAGCAGAAATTCGGAGACGTATACAACTGGGAAGGGCGGCAATGACCCAACTCACAAAGGTTTGGCGTGACGGACAAATCACAAGGGCGACAAAAATACGGCTGGTCTCGACGTTGGTGTTCTCCATATTTTACTATGCATGCGAGACCTGGACAGTGAAGGAGGCGGATAGAAAACGCATAGACGCCTTCGAGATGTGGACCTGGAGACGACTGCTCAGAGTCCCTTGGACAGCACACCGAACGAATGTGTCCATACTAAATGAAATAAAGCCTAGACATCGGCTTTCTAGTATCGTTTACTCGAGGATTCTAAAGTTCTTTGGCCACATTCACCGCAGTGAACATAAAATGGAACGACTTGTAGTTCAGGGAAAACCCCAAGGACAACGACAGCGCGGTCGATCTCCACAGCGTTGGGCAGATATTACTAAGAAGATTCTCAATAAACGTTACACCGACGCTGCCCATATCACCGCTGACCGTGATAGATGGAGAAACATTGTAGATGAAGCAATCCGAACAGCTGAGGAGCATAGATGAACCACATCGCATCTGCCAAGATGTTTCTGACTAGATATAGATATATAGAGTTCTAGCAAGCACTTCAAACAGAACTGTTTCAATTTTCTTAGTTTTCCTCATTTCCTTGAATAGGTAATGAAAAAAATGAATATTTTCAATTTTTGTGAATATCTTATGAATCACTAATTCTAGACAAATATAACTATTTCGAAATTCTTTTGGTTTTTCAATAATGTATTTTTTCTCGAATATCTCATGAATTAATGAATTTACAGAAAAATGTTATTGAGCATTTCGATATAGGTAATTCTTGGAATACTAAATAGAACTCCGAACAGAACTGCTGTGATATGTTTTATTTTTCCAATGTTTTTCGTTAAATTGGTTGTTATCCTCATTTTAGTATTTTCAATTTCTTTTTAACGAAATTCGATGAAAGTATTAAATGTTTGTACAAAGTACTCTAGAAATATTCCAAACCTATCAGGAACTCCGATAAAATATTAAATTTTTACAAATGTGGTTGCTACCCCCATTTTGGTATTTTTAATTTTTTTTCAGGTAATTCGATAGAACTATTTAAATTTTATGGAAAGTACTCTAGAACTATCTAATATCCATCATGAACTCCGATAAAATATTTAATTTTCGCAAATGTGGTTGCGAATTACCTATTGTTAAAAGAACTTCACATGCATGACTTATTAGATATTGTCCTCGCTCCATACCTATTCTACAGCTTACATTTTACTACAGTATTATCATACCTAATACTTATTAATGATCGAATTATTTTTTGGTTTTAAATACATCCTAGAAAATAAATGATATCCTTTTGTTATTTCAGTTGAATTTAATGTGGCGTCCATATTAAAAGATACTTAATGTTGATGATGGTTCCAGACAACTCAAACGTTGAAATAAACAAATAAATATTTTTTACAAAAAATTCGACCGACGTTATCAGTTAGTGCACTGAAAAGTATAAAATAATATTAATTCTAGTGGGGCTGTTACTTTTCAAGTTGTACAGTTGCAGGTAGATTGATAACTTTTGGCACCAACTTCACATGTACCAGCCCCAATAGAATTAATATTATTTTATACTTTTTAGTGCACTAACTGATAACGTCGGTCCAATTTTTTGTAAAAAATATGTATTTCACACTTTTGAGTGTAAGATTAGTCACGAAAATCGTTGAACGTTCACTAATACCAATGAAGATAGTACTTATCCTATTACCCACGTACATTCTTTGCTTGTAGTTGTTATTATTGAGATCTCAAAGATGTCGGATTCCCATTTTTATGAATATGGGACCATTTATCAAGCCTCCTCTTTCAAAAGAATGAAAAATCATCAAAATCGGATTACGATTACTATATAAAAGGCGCACACAAACCAAAAAAAAGCACACAGTCGAATTGTATTGAATTCGGGGTTCGTCTGTCAAAAAGTAGATACAATAGCATTCTTCATAAAAAGTTGCTCTAACCATATCATCACTGATTTTTTTTTGTAAAGTGAGTTATGAGACTTCTAAATTGCATGATTTTAAACAGTTGTTTAAAAATATTCAATAAACCTTATTAGTTGCAGTTAATTATTTTGTAAAAGGCATTGAATCACCAATACAATTATGTATTCTATCGATTTTTGACCGACAAACCAAACGGAGGAGGTATACAGTTTCACCCCCCAATGAGGTTGGAGGGGAGAGTATTTCTCAAAAATCAAAAATTTGAGACAGAGGCATTAACGATGGGACAATATCCTAAAAAAAGTTTAAATTGAACATTTTTCCAAAAGAGCTACGGTTTCCAAGTTACTTATTGTTAAAATCTGAAATACCTACCTATGTGTATTTCCGCTATGTGGGGGAATTGAAAATCTGGGAATCTCATATTAACTGCTATCTTCTTTGGTTTTAGTGACCGTTCAATGATTTTCATGACTTATTTTAAACTCAAAACTGTGAAATAAATATTTTTTACAAAAAGTTGGACCGACTTTATTAGATGGTGAACTGAAAAATAAGTACCTACAAAATAATATTAATTCAATTGGTGATGGTGATGGTGATGATGGTGATGGTGATGGTGATGGTGATGGTGATGGTGATGGTAATCGACGCGTACGTGTGTTGGTGTAATCCTAACCTACAAAACAATGTGTTTGATTATTCTGGTGTGAAGTAATTCCCCAGACCATCTGTCCTCGTAAGTGGAGGAGAGATGGACCTATTCTTATATTGTTGTAGAAAATGCCGAACATGCACACTGAGAAAAGAAACGCCCCAGTAAGGGGCTCTTGGTCTGTTAATAATTTAACAAGTATTATAAATGCAGCTTTTGGGATTCAGCAGAAATGCATTCCACCCAAGTTCGCAAGTTTTGCCTCGACACAATTCATCTGGAATGGTCTAGCAACATTTTTCAGTAGCTCGACGGGAAGGCACTGAAGATTCTTTAATATCAGGAACAGCACTTAATATATCATTTCACCTTCATCTGTTATGAGATGATGAAGAAATAGATGAGATGAGGCGTGAGAAAGTGTCAAAGAAAAAACTGACCAAAGATGAACCAAGGATTAAGAAGCTGACCAAAGCTGAACCAACGACCAAAGAAACATAGGCGAGACTCTTCCTCGTCAGACTCTGTTGATCTGATTTTGGATAATTCTTCATGTGGTGACGAAGATATTCTTGATTACGAAAACCAGTGTGTTGGATTCGGTGGAAATTATCATGAAACAATAAAGAAGGACGACTGGATAAAGTGTCCAATATGTAACCGCTGGCTACATGACAGTTGTACGACCTACAAAGATACGTTCCAGAGTTACAGAGCTGAAGACATTAAAAAAATAGGAGAAAGAAATGAGGTCCATCTCTCCTGACCTAGGTGGTTCGTCTATCCTGTATTGGGCAGGAGAGACGGACCAATATTTTGTTTTGTTTTTAATCTTTTTTTTTTGTCAGAGTTCTAATGTTGGTTTTATCTACTATCTCTGAAGAAATTATTCACTTTAATTTATTGTTTCCCGTTTAGAATGAATTTTATTTTTTTGTTAACAAAAAAGATATTATTTTTGTTTCAAAATGTGTTTCAACTCTCCCCTCTTTACCCTTGTATGTAGGTAGATATATCGACCTGTTCAGACCAGTACCAAGTCCTCAACTGACACCATAATAATCTTCTGCAGGTATCGAAATAAAATCACTACACTCGACTTGTTGACCATCACTTACCTAGGTATGCCAACTTTACCGTTCACATTTAAACAATTTGATCGAGGATTCTTTACATCTGCCAATTTGATTGGATAATTTTAAATATAAGATCAATAAGCGTGAAGTGCCGAAACTAAGAATGTTGAATGTTGAGTTCCCAAACGCAGGTCGGGATATTGCAGTAAATTAGTCAGCATGGATTACCGAATCGTACATAGGTCAAAATGTGGACTCATTCACCCACAGGTTTGAATGTTATTGAATAGGGCTCATTCAAAATGTTATTGTAATTAACAAATCGAAATACAATCAAAAATTGTGAAAGAAGGTAGGTTGTATACCTGCTCTGTATGAGCATTTTTATTTTCACGGTCTCTATTAGTGTTTTTGTTCGTAAATTAAACATTAAACTTTGTCTGCTTCACTGCAACATTCCATCTACTCATAAAGTGAAATATCCAGAGCAGTGTTCAAGTTCCAGTCTCCGGGTGGGCAATGTTATAAGTATATTCTGGCCTTAGATTTTAAACTTGACCGTTACTGGACTAACATTTGAAATCAATCAATTAAATTTGCACAGATACGGAATCTCATACCAGAATATTTTAATGGTTAGGTACCTACCATTCCTGTCACATCTCTACATTTCAAGCCGATCCAACACGAATCAGAGGTATGCGCATTGGCCTGAATATCTATGTTATGTGTATATGAAAGCCTTGTTTTTCTCTTTCTATTCACGTTTACCTCACATAGTATCATTTCATTAGGGAAATATGGTTACAACTTTACCTACGGAGTAAGGATCAGATTTTTTGATCTGTTTTCTTAGCACTGTAGTTCTCTTCAACTGTGCAGCTTAAGGCCCACCTTGTTAATTCTGGACTGATCTTGGGTTTATTTGGTCATTAGCTTTTGTTTGTTTTATAGGTTTATAATTTAAATATCGTAACCGACATATGAATAAGCAATTCTCATTTATCTATTTACCCTAACATTTAAAATTTATCTTCACAATTTCATTATTATGTACCTACGATTTATATCGACTATTTATAAACGGGTATTTAAAATGTATATTCAACACAAACATTATCACATTCCGAAGTTGCTTTTCCCATACTCTGGATTGGAGTGAATTATCACATTCTAATGTTGGTTGTCCCACCCTTGGAACCGCAATAGTTTTCAATGCAAACTCTCTTAAATACCTCTATATCTATATATAGTCCCCATTCTGGCTAGAAGCATTTATACCTATATCCACCTATATCTATATTAGTTAGAGACTTATTCTTGACCACTCGTAGGTATAGTCAAGTTCATGCCAAACTTATCAAATGTAGCGATTATTATTCATGAGCCAATGTCTCTAAACGTATTCGCAAATTTTCAGATTCTCAAAAAAATATGAGACACATATTACTTGTGGTTAAGATTGATGATTTCAAATAAATATTATATAAATTATGAGTGTTGGATAGAACTGTGTATCAGAAAATAATGTACCAACAAGGAGTCAGCGCACGACGCCTGGAAAGCACTTAAACAGAAATTTTGAGGCCTCCTCAAAAGATCAGTTTGTACAGAATTTAGCTCATTTTTCTGGACATCAAGCGATGACGTATCGACACAAGTTGCAAAACTCAAGAGTTTCTTCAAAGTTGGGAGTAAACGGTCATGTACCTAGTGCTAAAAGTATTTCGAGAAGTTGCTGAAAGCAGATAGCGAGCCGATCCTATCAAGAAAAGAAATTGAAGTTTATGCTGCAGTTTCATGTTCGTCGACACTACGGCTTTAAGATGCGAGATGGGGTACCTATCAGTATAGAGGCAAGTCAAGGAAATGCTGGAAAGAGAGAGTAATTCTGAAAGACTTTTCAGAAGACGAAGAAATCATGTATAATAACGAACGAAGTCAGAGAAGAAAACAAAGAACAAAATACTGTGTCCGGAGATAACGAATTCGATAAAATTTTAAAAGACAGTGACAGTGGTAAGAACTATGACACCGGAGATGAAAGAAACTTCTACATACCTCCTTCCCGTTAAAGAATCGATTGATTGAGGAAGCTTGCGATTACAATATCTTCCTTATCAAAGTTCCGGGACTCAGAGATTTGAAAAAGCTATAAACAGCAAGCATATAAGTGAATGGCGAGAGGCAATGGAGAATAAAATGCAGTTTCTGAGTGAAAAGACCAGAATTTTTATAAACGACCCGGAATTGCCTTAATCAAACTTTCATTCCAGTTACAAAAATTGTATCATTTGATCTTGCTACTTAAACTTGGATTTAAGTTCAGTAAAGCAAATCCTTGCATATACATCAAGAAAAAAATGGCAAAAATGTCATTCTCGTGATCTATGTTTATGATGGACTTATTGCTGAAACTATTTCCCAAGATCTGAAAATATTCACGAATACATTGAATTCGACGCCAACCTTCTATCGATGCTAGTTGTGCTTTGAAGATCTTACTTTGTTGGTATCCCCACAAAATGAAATCGAGTGGTGCTAAATCTGGGAATCGAGGAGGACATTAAATACTGCCTCTTCTCTCAATCCAATGCCTTGTAAAATATTGATCTAAATACTGTCAAACAATCAAAGCATAATACGGTTGAGCATTGGCCTGTTGAAAAAGGGATCCTCATCATACTGCTGATCATTTTCAATAATATCAGTCAAGGCAGGATCTATAGTGTCTTCCAGTAATTGCAAATATATTTCGCCAGTTAAAGTACCAAGTACCAAAGTACCAATAGGGGCAATTGTGACGATTTACAGTCCCGCTCATAAAAAAGCTGCATTCATCGGAAAAACAGATATTAAAAAGGAACTGTGGATCGTTCATTGCTCGCTCTTGCATCACTTCGCAAATTTGTAATCCGTGGTCAAAATCATCCTCATGAAATTCCTGCAGTAAATGTATTTTATATGGATGAAATTTATTCTTTTTTAAAATGGTTTGGATGCTAGTTTGATTGATCCCGGACACAGACGCTAGTTGCCTCGTACCTACTTAACGTAGGATCAAGATGTACATGTCCCAAAACTGCTACTTCACTAGCTTAATTAACTACAGGCTTTTGAATTTCTCGTTTCTTATTAGCTAGATACACTCCCTGTCTCTTGAAATTTTTGTACTAACCTTAGGTACAACATACTTCCTACTGACATGTTTCTCTTTATGTTCATTAAATAGTTGAGCTGTTCTATTCGCACATTTATTGTTCATGAAGTAAAGCAAAATGATATCTACCCTTTCCGGAATCGAATAATCCATGGTATTCAAGTTTCAAAAAAATGTACAAGTAGATAAACTAACAACCAACACTTCGAAATACGATAACAAACTAAATTTCACGTTCTTTGTATATTTGTATTGTATCCATTCATGTTCTTTCCACAAGTGATAACAAACTGCCACAAAATAATGCAAAGCATGAGCTGTTAAAAGACATCTTACTCGAACCCCAATGGTATTTAAATATTTTCTGGTGATTCTTACCCTCAATAGGGGGTCAAAGTGGTGGAGTTGAAAATACAGAAATAAAGTGTCCCCCTTGAATCAAAAAGCAACGGGTCCCTGCTTTTTCTTAAAATATTAACACACTTCCTGAAAATGGCTGTTTCGTTTTATATTGGCCACCATGTATATTTGGACATGTTTATTTTGTCAATTCTTATTTTCTCTGAGCTTTTAAATTAAAGCGACTTTATTATATATACAGTTAAAATTTAATAGTTTGAATAAAACAAGATAATATTATCTGAGTTATGAATTAATTACCTTTGGAGGTTTACATTTTGAACAAATTGAATGTATTCGGATTAACCGTAGAAGTAAATATGCATATAAATGTAGAAATAAGTAATTGCTCTCACAACTATTTGAAGACTCGATCTACGTAAATTCTGCTAACAGCAAGAAGTAGTGCTGCACCATAAACGAAGACGAGATATTTACAACCCGAGTACTACCTACGTATTCAGCCAAGGTCAAGTGCTTACTGCTCATGTTCATTTTCCTCATTATCGAAATTTTATTTTGCAATTTCTTACTTAGTTGCTATATTCCTTTCAAGTTTGTACTAATAAGCTGTAAGAATGGATATAAATAAGAAAATAATTACCTAATCTACATCATCTATATTTGAAGATTCGATTGACATAGGTAATCTCATTATGCATCAGAAACAATCACTTGGGTTTTACAACTAGACATGTAGATATTTCTCCAAGGTAATTTCTCATGTTTCATCATCATCGTCTTAAAAATTGTAGTTTCTCGATTCTGGATGGCTACTTACCCCATCGGCTCGATAAATGAAGGCCCCAAAATCACAATGTGCAAATTTTTTATTAATATTTTCTAGGTAGGTTCTATTGATAAGATTCACAAATTAACTATAGTCAATAAATATCTTAAACTCAAAATTAATAGAATCCTATAACTAAGCATAACACATGTAATGTGTTATCACTCTATTTGTTCGCAAATTTGTGAAAATACTTAACAGGATTTTCTGATAAGAATAATGAAGATCTAATTGTCTTCTCCGCCGAATTGACGATATTTATTGATAATTGAGCATTCCATACTCTCTAAAGAGAAACAGTAACTATATCAGCGAAATAACTAATGCCTCATTATAATTCTTTGCTTTGAGATTGGAATAAATTCAAACTTTTGTTTGTTATACCCAATATGAGGTTATGTCAAAATTTGTTGAGAAATATTTACCAACGAACACCGATTATTAGCTAATAAAATTGTGATGTTGCCAATTGAATTAATGGTTCTATGCCATGATAGCAAATGAACTTGCAAGAACTACATTATGTATTGGAGCCATTCGCATCTGTCCACTCTTAAACTACCTAACACATTTGCAAATAAACGTTCTCAAGAATAGTCCATCACGACTCTTCCAGATGAATAAAGCCCTTTACCATATTCCAAGAAACAACCTGTACCCTTACTCCTTACTAGCACTATTAGGTACACAGAGTCACGCCTACAGGAGAGGCTCCATCCACCACCATATCCAGGTAGCATCTAAACAATCCACTATAAGATTCGGCACCCGTCTCTATTCTGATTGGCTGATTTCAATTATATGTTAGTACGCTGCCGAGTTATATAGCGAAATGTATAAACAGTGTTGAAATTAAGAGTGGAATGTCACATATATTTTTACTGAATGAGGTGCCCAATTCCATTGTAGAATGATGTGCCGAAGAACGGAGCGGAATGTTATGGCTAAACTATTTACGCACTGTTACTGTTTTTAATTACGTTTATTGTTCTTATATTTCAAATTATAACCTATATCATGAAAAATGGGAAAAATATGCTGTTATTTTCTTACATAATCTTTATTGATACCTACGTACCTACTAAACATAATAATAATATTATTTATAAACAAGATACACTAATCGAAATAATAGGGTAAGTGCAGCGATTTTTTTGTAAGGCCCAGTCTGTTAAATAGCCGACTATTGGTGCATTTACCCTACATGTTTTTTTTTAAGTGTTCAATGAAGCATTTGATTGGTTTCTTGCATTTGGACAGTTCTTTGCTACATTTTCTGCCAAATTTCGCATTCTTTTCCTTGGAAGGTCGACCAAAAGGGAGCAGCCTTTGGTTGTCTCTACTTTTTTTGGATGAACTTTTATTTTATTATTTGGTTTATGCCTTAATGATAAGGAGCTTCCTGCAGTAGGTAGGTACATATAAATGTTTCCCATGAACTTTTTAAATAGTTTTTATTACTTTCGGTTCTTGTATCAATGGACTCCGCAACGATTTCTCAGGCCCCATACGGTCTAGAGACTTGAAATTTCGAATTCGAACTTAGATCGCAGACATCTCGCCGCCTGTTAAGGTCCAAGTGTGACCCAATATTTATTAATTATAATTATCTCATTCAAGCAAGATCACTTTTTCTTCGACATGGAACAACAATGTCTGACAATGGGATCCGTCACAAGAATTACGCACGAGCATGGAGCGTATATATACGTCTCTGTTCTCTGGTATATAGGTCCTCTCTGGCAGATCGGCGTATATATTACTCTTTGGTTGTGTGTGTTGTGGTAGACAAACAGTAATTTGTTATGGAATTGCTGTTGCTGGCAAAAAGATATACATAAATATATTTCAAATCGAGAGAACAGAGAAAACATGTCGCAATTGTCAGACGTTATTGTTAATTTGAAGTTTAATTTTGTGTTGTTGTAGACAAACAGTATTTTTTTATGGAATTGCTGGTTGCTGGCAAACAGATATATATAAGTATAGTTCAAATCGAGAGAAGGAAAGCAATAGTAGGTACTCATCGGTACGGTTCAAATCTTAGATGCCTAATAAAAACTATTTTTAATTATTTTTCAAAAATTCCACTTGTTGTCTTTATGCTTTTCACGGCAATATTTTCTTAGATGTCACAAAACTTTTATGATAAGTATTATTTATTTCAATCTTCATCTTAAGTTGATAATTTTTTTGTAGTGTATTTGAAGTCACCGAAACAATTCCTAATTGATTTGAAGCAGTCTCTATTAAGTCAGGTGTCAAATTACTATTTTCTTGATCTTTTTCCTGAAATTCTAATTTTGTCATTAAGTATCGAGATTCCATTATTAGAGCAGGAGTATTTAATATTTTGTTATCGTAATTAATGTAAACTGTTGCTTGGTACTTTCAAAACTTACCTAGATTTCCAACAAAGCAAGTACAAGCGCCAAAGTCACCATCAACAATATAAAATGCATCTTGTTGGGTTATGCTAGGTACTTTGAATAGTTTTTTATCCAAGTATGTAATGTCATTTTTCAACGTTGCACGCTTCTTTATCAGATTTTTTAATATTAATCTTGGTAAGTATGGCATTTCTTCCATTAGCAAAGTTTCTGATTCTTTTTTCAATAATACTCCTCTGTATAAATTGAATAAAATTTATGAGCTGTTTCGATATTCTACAATTAAAATATTTCGAAAAATGGTATCTAGTATATGGCGATCATTTGCCTCAATATTATGCTTTTATAAAGACCCATCGCCGTACTAATTGTAAAACATAAAATTCGGATGAAAAAAAAGTATGCTTTGGGCCAAACAAATTTTACATCATTTCTTTCCTCATAGCTCTCATCCGTAAGAATTACTTTTGGATATTCTTGACCACCAAAACTGATCTGTAAATTATTTTTAAGTACGTACTAAAAATACGGCTGTATAATCTATATGCCGGCTACAATTATTACAGTTTTTCTTTTCGTTTCTATAAAAAACAAAAGAATTGATTTTATTGTACTAATAAATAATAATAATATAGAGGCTCCAACCTCAATGGAACCTGGGCCAAATCGATAACATAATTAAGCTTCCCCCACCTATATAGGTACCAGTGAAAGAACGGTGCAATACCGATGATGATTTCTAGCGTTCGCAAATTCCATATTGTCCATCTGTCCAAACCGAATTTCAACTCAAGTTTTGATTCATGAGAGTTAATGGACTCTTTCGATGTCATTCCCTCATTAAAATATGATTCATAACGAGATCTAATTTCCTCGTTAGGGCGCAAAAAAGAAGCAGCTTCTGCAGTATTTAAAGTATAATTGTGTTCATTTTAATGTTAACTTCAACTCAACTTTACAAGCGTTAGTTAGCGAATAATACTTTAATATGAACTGAATGAAATACTTGCAATAATTTTGATACTTTACCCATAATTGCTCCAAAGATATTTGATTTAACCAACGGTAATTTTCATTGAATTAGGAATGGAAAAACAAGCAATCATCGCATTGCTATTCACAATATCAAAGCGTTTTTCTGTGCAGTGTGGCTCCTCCTTCCTAAACACTACCACACACACACATACACCCAAAAAAATTCAAATCAAAATTCTTACCATCTAAAAGTTATCGCCTCAATAGACAGACATTCCGACATTTTCACGATTACACTACCCTTCCCTTATACAAGGGATAAAGTTTTCTCATTTAAAAAATCAATAATAAATATCCTATTTCACATGAGAAAATTATTAAATTGTAATGGAGTGTTTGAACATCTACCCGAAAATTAGTTACCTAAAAATTGCATCTTTCTTCCGTGTGTCCTTTGTTATTTTCTTATGGTTATAATTTGAGGTCTTCCTAAAAACTACGTTCATGCTGTAAGCCAACACAAATCATACTTTATTCTTAACTTACTTGTACAGAAATCGAATACTGCTTTTCAATGCAGATTTAACGCGCTACGAAGTGGCTCCTCATAGGCACGAAGCCATGCAATAGCCTTTTCTTGTTTTTCAAATTTAGCGCGAAAAATATAGTTGTTTATTTATAAAAGTTTGTTCATTGTTGCAAGTATGAATAAATCGATACACATCAATATAAACATTAAGCCATAACCTATAAATCGTATACGCAACGCCACCAACCAACTAGCAGCTTTTTAGCTGATAGCATTCCACTCTGCTTTTCAGCACCGCTTAATCATGCCACTCATTACGTAAAAATTGATTGATTTCAGCAATGTTCGAACATTTCGCTATGTAATTTGGCACCGTACTAAGGTATAATTCAAATCAGCCAGTCAGAAAAGAGACGGGTGCCCAATCCTATAGTGTATTGTTTAGATGCATCTTTGCACCAAGCTCTGATATTCAATTATTAGTGTCAGTGGCTGGTCGCAGTCATGCTTCGTCAGCTTCAACCCAGACAAGCTATAATGTGATAAAAAGAGGAATTCGTCGTTTATTCATGATATAAAAATTATTTGGAAACTATTTTATTTCATAGATAAATAATTTGACAAGTATTTTCCAATAAAATCTAGGTATTAGATTTATATTTGAATTATTGTCGGGTTCTCCTATTTGGGAATAGGTACATCCAGTGAGGTGCAAATATAGCTACATTTTCCGGATATTGTCCTATCCTTAGTTATACTACCTCAGATTTTCGAGAGAATTCGCGCCCTCCACCCCCCATCGGGGTGGTTTTCGGAGGTAAGGAGATTTTGGATTTGCGTTTTTATGGATATGGAACCACTTCTCAAGCCTCCTCTTTCAAATGAATCAAAAATCATCAAAATCGGAGCTTGTTTACTATAAAAAAGGGAGCACAAACCAAAAAAAAGCAGACAGTCGAATTGTTACCTCCTCCGTTAGGTGTTCGTCGGTCAAAAAGTTTTTCATTAACGTCTCATTAAGTTCAATAAAAGTTCTCAGTTTTAAGTACAGTTACCTAGTGCCATGGGAATAAGCTATTTTGAGATATCTTGGCGAATACTATATACCTACTTCGATCGGGTCGAGCAGAAAAGGTCCAATTTATGTTTATAATCTATCTACTCATATCTTTGCAATACATGAGAAATCTTTTACATAATCTTATTACATCGTTGATTCTGGTGGTGTTTTATATAATAAAACAAATTGTTATTCTATCCTTTTAAAGGTTTTTCACGATAAAGTTTCTTGATATGGGAATTAAATAGAATTTCCACATGTAGGTATACAATTGATAAACAGAATCTAGAATAGCCTATTGGAATTAGAAAAAAGTGATTTCAAGGAAATCCACGGATCCTGCTTACTAACAAACTAACAGTCAGATCACTATCAATCGGCCACAGCAAGCTCCATGAACTTGAAACCCGACTTTAAAATTATTATAATAAAAAAGTATGGTCGTAAAATTCAGAAATCGAACATAGATGATTATAATGGCCTTTTTTTTGTTGATTTTCAGAAAACCCCTGAAATAACAAAAAATCTTTTACTCCTATTTCTCTAAGTAATTTTCTCATAAATTTGTCAACGTTCGCTTGAATAGACTAAAAATGACGTTGATGATTGTATTGAAATTTATTGATTTGTAGTTTTTCAAGGGACCTTGAAAATCAAACAAACTCCTACATTGTTTGATGTTCTTATGGTATTTTCCTATAAATGTATTAAGAATCGTTTGGTTGTTTTTTAAACTGACAACAATTTTAGTACCTATCAAGTTTTATTGAGTTTTTTGTACATTAAAACACATTTAAGTAGAATAATAGTCAATATATTTTTTCTTGTTTCGTAAACTACAAACGACGTAGGTGATTGTAGCGAAATTTATGTTTTTGTAACTTTTCCAGAGAATTTGTAAAGCAAAATAAATAAAAAAAATGGACCGACTTTATTAGTTGTTGCACTGAAA
This sequence comes from Crioceris asparagi, assembly GCA_958507055.1. Taxonomy (NCBI): domain Eukaryota; kingdom Metazoa; phylum Arthropoda; class Insecta; order Coleoptera; family Chrysomelidae; genus Crioceris; species Crioceris asparagi. The sequence continues at coordinate 49,735,027 of OY293829.1, forward strand.
GCGGCACAACTTAAAAAATTACCAGCAGCAATTGAATTAATATTATTTTGTATTTTTCAGAGCAACAACTAATAAAGTCCTTACAATTTCTTGTAAAAATATTTATTTTACATTTTTGAGTGTAACATTAGTCATGAAAATGGTTGACCGTTCACTATTACCAAAGAAGATAGTACCTACTTATCATATTAGCCATGTATAAGCTCAGCTTGTACTTGTTATTTATTATTCAAAGATCTCAAAAAATTGCGGCGTAGAAATACATATTTCAGGCTTTCCTGGTGAAAATCAAAAACCGCAACTTTTTTGAAAAACTGTTCAATTTAAACGTTGCTACATATAAAATCTTCTTTAATTTGGCCATCTCATATTTTCAATTTTCGAAAACAAAAATGCCCTTCCACATAGCGGAAGTACGCATATCACATATTGCAGGCCTTACCATTGTTGAGCTCGAAAAATTCTTTTGAAATAATGTTCAATTTAAACGTTTCCGGATATAGTCCCACCTTTAGTTCTGTATTCTCAGACTTTCGAGAAAAATTATAGAATATATCTTCTCCTTTTTTTGAAGTCGGTTAAAATTTTTCACTCTTACATTTTCTGACATATAAAAAATAATAAAAAAGTCTTGATAAAAAATTATCGTCACTAATAACATTACATGTATGTATTGCAATGTATTGCTGGGAAAATGCCATGAAATATCAAAGAATGAGTAAGACAATTTATTTTGATTTCTAGGTTTCTTTGAAAATCTACAAAGAAATAAATTTCACCACAATCAACTGCGTCGCTTATAGTCTATGGAGAGTGAAAATTTTGATCAAATTTATTTTACCTTTTTTTTATTTACTTAGTTGCAAAAAATGCATCAGCCTATTAGCGGGGATATGTGTGGATACAATGGGCTACTTAAGCTGTATTCTGTAAGAAATATTTGCGCTTTTCCGGAATTAGATTATAGATAGGTACTATGCTGCAGTTACTTAGTACCTATGAGTTTCAAGTTTCTGAAAAAATTTTTATATAATCTTTCGTATTCAAAACGTGCACAATCCTAAATCTTGTTTGATGGTTAATTGCACTTTACATACATAACACTGTGTTTTTGGGCATCTTGTTAGTGTCGAGTGTGATGCGAGTGGGTATATCCTAGACCTAAACGGAATCGGGTGAAAATAACTTGTTGAAAATGGCTGGTTTGTTTTGTTGACCATAGCTGGAAGGTTGGTTTTATTTCGCTAAATTTTGATATTTTGAACTGCCGTGTTCGATTGTATGCTTTGGTTATTTTGGATTGGAAGAGTAATTTCAAAACTGCTGCTAGGGTTTTCGTAATGGGAAATAGGACTGGTTCAAAATTTGTCAGCTAGGCCGGTGAGTTAGGAAACCCAGAGAAAAATGATTGTTTTGCTGTAGAGTGACTTCTTCTCCTCCCGTATTAACTTCACTAAGGAATGGTATATAACTACTTCGAACATAAACATAAACATGTAGAGAGTCTAGAGAGTTGCCGTTTTTATGTAACAGGGTGCCTTGTAGAATACGAAAAGTTCCCTATTAGAATAGTAGCGGCTTCTGGAAGTTTAAACTTATGGTAGCTCGCCAAGTTCGTAAAGGAGACTGTCTATTGGAGTGGGTTTTGCAAAAGATAAAATGCGAAGTGCGTTATTCTGGATTGAATTTGGCACTTCCAAAGTCGTAGCAGAGGCTGATGAGTAGTAGCCATAGTTTAGGAGCGAATCAACGTTCTACATAGCGATAGTAGTGTTTTGCCATCTGCACCCACTATTTGTTCCTGAGGCATTTTATAAGATTTATTCTTCTTCGGCATGTTAATGACAGATGTTGAACATGAGGCTTCCAGGATACGGATTGGTCGATAATTAGTCCTATATTTTATTTGGTTCTCAAGACCAATTCATAAACTCGATGTTCCGACTGCCAGTGCCGTTTGCAACTGTCGTTTTAAATTAAAAAAATGGTAATAGCCTATATCTATGACTTCCCTCGACAAACCACTCCGCTTCGAAAGGGAAACAACCTCGTCGCTTCTACCGTTGTTATATTGACACTTAATATTTTGGACACCCTGTGTATATGATTAACGAAAACCCTTATATTGCATCGCCGGTAATCCTTCAATATGCATACCAAAATTTGTTGTTCTAGGTCAAGCCGTTATTGAGCTACAACGCCAACAGACTACAGACAGACCGACGGACTTGAGATACCATGATTTTTGTGATCTAGGAACCCCAAAACGTAAATATCAGCAAAAATCTCGAGGTCGTTTTTTTACGTGAATACAATACTTATTGAGGGAAGTAAAAAATGAAATGTATTGTAACTACCTACTATTTATAGTTACTGTTGACTGTATGGACCGCCATTGGATCTACTCATGATGCAGTTCGACATAAACCAATTGTATCTTTTTGTGCCTGATGGCCGCGGCATGGTTATTAACAGTTTTAAGATCCAATCAAAGGCGCTTAATCTGTCACCTGATAAATCATATTTCAAAAGCAAAATCGACAAGGATTTTTTTTGTTTTCGTTTGTGTCAGAGATAACTTTGATCATTTATTGGATAATTTTACTTTTTATTGCGTTTTAATCGTTGGGATGTACCTAACTTATTTACCTACATGGTGTTAATTTAATAAGATATTCTCCGAAAACGGTGAGAGTTATCGGTTAAAATAAGCTATACATTCTTAAGGCAAAATTTTGAGCGAGTAAAAGGATGAAAGAAAAATGTATAATTTGTCAACTTATTTAAAAATGTATAAATTTAACTGGGAAATTTTATCTGTCCCTGTATAAGACAGATAGACTGAACCAAAGTTTACATATGAAAACAATCATAGGATAATTTATTTCTTCAAATTTCGTTGATACCCTGCGGTAATTGTTTAATAGATGTAGGCAATTGAAATTATTTTTTCGAACTCTCACATTCAAAGCGAGCTGCATAGGTACAGAAAATAATTCCGAATCCTCCTAATAAATATTTTGCATCATGATAGTTATTCATTTTTATATAAATTCCATAAATATTTGTTGTGTAAGATTGTTTGCGTTTTTGACGGAGCCAACATAAGCACAATGAAAAGTTAATAAAAGGTGAATTTCGTGGCTACTATCGCTAGTCGACAACCCTCAGGTTCATCGGCAAACGAAAATCTCATCGTCAAGTTTATGAACCGGCATTTAAGCTTAGGTGGATTTTGAAGCTTGTTGAGATTTTTCGAGATAACACCTTTGTGGACTATGTTTCTGGCTTGTTAATTTCTTGATGTGATAGACTAGCCATACTTGGCATATTATTTTTGCCCCGCATGGATATTATGAGATCATTAGTGAATGTAGCTTGTTGTTGATTACTATGATAGAAACGGTATAGCTAATTACCATAGACATATAACTTTATATGTCTATGCTTATTACCGATCCCGAAATAACATCATTTTGCTGATACTTTGGGGAGGATAGAGCCATTTGTCTTCACTTGAAAATATATGTTTGAGAGGAAGTTTTGAGCAACAGTTGGAATATTTCCCTGACTCTAAAGTTTTGAGAATGTATGTCATGTTAAGCGCATTAGAAAGATAAAAATCTGGTGTGTCCACTCATATGACTTTCCTACCGCTCGCAGGCAAATTCTAGTGAATAATAATAGCGGTAGTAAAGTAAAAATCCTTTCGTCAAATTGTGCCCCCACTCATCTTTTTCAGCATGTCAAGACAAACAACAATGGTCATGTTACATTTTTTCGCAATATGAAACGTTTAGCCAGAATCTGAAGAAACATGTGGAAAATATGGAATTTCATTGAAGCGTAACATTTTTTGTGCTTTTTCTCAGAGATGGCGCTGTATGTGGGTGGTAAAGGGCTCTCAGAAAAATACTTTAGGCAAGTTTCATCAAACTCTTAGAGCCGTTTTGCGCTACAGTCTTGAGCAAATCGCGTTTTTTGGCTATTGCTCAGCAATCAGTGTATACAAGATTGTTATTCAGAGCCACCGGCGAGTGGTATTGGTACCAAAATAGAGGGTCCATTAAGTTGCCCCCCCGTATTAATATTTTGCTTTATAAACTACTGTGCAAGCTTGCACACACCTAGCACACTCTAGCACAACAAAAAATAGAGCTAGCACAACTTTCGTTTAGAATATAATAAGAAAAAAAGGCCGGGGGGCCATCTTAACAGTTGCCCCCCATATCAAATTTTAAGATTTTTTATGCTGTCAAAATATGCATCATAGCTTGCACAACCTAGCACAAGCAAATTTGAAGATAGCACACCTCATATAACTAAAGGAAAAAATTTCAAAGAAAAAAAAATGCCCCCCCACATTAATATTTTGGTTTAAAATAAATTGTGCAAGCTTCTACACACCTAGCACAAACTTGCACATCCAAAATCAAAACTTGCACAGCACCCAATAACTTAAGAAAGAATATTAAATAAAAATAGTAGCCCCCATATTAATAATTTGGTTTCAAATAAATTGTGCAAGCTTCTACATGCCTAGCACAACCTTGCACAACCAAAATCAAAACTTGCACAGCACCCAATTACTTAAGAAAAAATAGTACAAAAAAATAGCAGCCCCCCATATTCATATTTTGGTTTCAAATAAATTGTGCAAGCTTCTACACACCTAGCACAATCTTGCACAACCAAAATTAAAACTTGCACAGGCCCCCACAACTCTTAGCACCACAACTGAAAAAAACTAAAAGACGACATGTATCCCCCTCCACAATAATATTTAAGTTTCCAGGAAATTGTGCATGCTTGCACACACCCAGCACAAGTTTCCACAACCAAAATTTTTCACAACGCCCAATAACATAAGAAAAAAATTAAAGAAAAATAGCGGCCCCCTTATTTATATTCTCGTTTCAAATAAATTGTGCGAGCTTCTACACACCTAGCACAACCTTGTACAAACATAATTAAAGTCTGAGGTGGCCCCCATAACTCTAAAGAAAATTAAATACACATCACCTCCCGGGTCCATAAAGTTGCCCTCCCTCCATATAAATATTTTGTTTTATTAAGTTACTGTGCAAGATTCAAACAATTTGCACAACAAAAAATAGAACTGGCACAAATCCGTTTTGAATAAAAATAAGACACAAACAAAATATAAAGATATTTAATTTATATATTTAAAATATTAAAACGTAAAACATAATGTACAAATACAACAAATACAAAAATAGTTTAATGAAGTGCATATATAAAATATTTATATATAAAATAAAAATGAATTCTTATCGTTTTATTTTTTGGTATTGTAAAATACGCGTATATTGAAAACTGTTTCAATTAAAATGTATTCATGTTTGTCGGTAACGTAAAAAAATATTTTCTTTTGATTATATAAAAGAGGAATTAAGCACTGTAAAACAATATTTGAACTCTAACAGTGGTATTAGAGACCATTATGCCTGTAAGCATAACCTATGAAATTACCTAAAGCCATTGCAGGTCCTATATAGCCTATTAACCCTCGTAATATATATGGCATGCTGTTTATATATAATTTATAGGGAATACTTTTTAAAGTTGTTTCAACTTCCAATGTCTCACTAGTAGTGTTAATTGGGTCAATTATCAAATGCGTTGCAGAAGGTTCAACAAGCTTGTATACCGTACCTGGACAAGATTGGCTGGAACATTTATTTTTGTGCTATTTTTTTCTAAGCTACTATTTAAGAGCATGTTAAAATTTGATGTAGGAGAATTATTAATTTGTATTTCAACATAATTTTTTAATGAACAATATTCGTATTTACAAACATCACAAGTTATAGTTTGAAGGAAACATGGTAAGTCCAAACAGTTTATTACTCTTGATACGCTTCCTCCAATATCAATGTTGACAATATTCTGAAAATGTTCTTTCATTTCGTAATTATTAAAATGATACTCAGCCCGTAAGCGATAATTTCTTTTAGAAACTCCACATTTTACAACATTTACAAAAAGTTTTGATATTAACGAATTCTCAAAGTTTAAATCTATAAGCATTTGAAAAGAATAGTTTTCACAAACGTTGGAAAATTGAATCAAACCCACATGTATTCGAAAGAGTCACAGGTATATTTCTGATTTTTATAGATTTCAGAACATCTTAGTTTCCATTTTTTAATACTCCAATAGGTACTACGGGTAATATGGGGGGCTGCTATTTGTTTTTTACTAGTTATTGGGTGCTGTGCAAGTTTTGATTTTGGTTGTGCAAGGATGTGTTAGGTATGTAGAAGCTTGCACAATTTATTTGAAACCAAAATATCAATATGGGGGGCTGCTATTTTTTCTTTACTATTTTTTCTTAAGTTATTGGGTGCTGTGCATGTTTTGATTTTGGTTGTGCAAGGTTGTGCTAGGTATATAGAAGCTTGCACAATTTATTTGAAACCAAAATATTCATGTGAGGGGCATTTTTTTTTATTATTTTTTCCTTTAGTTATTTGATGTGTGCTAGCTTCAAATTTGCTTGTGCTAGGTTTTGCAAGCTATGATGCATATTTTGACAGCATAACAAATCTTAAAATTTGATATGGGGGGGGCAACTGTTAAGATGCCACCCCGGCCTTCTTTTCTTATTATATTCTAAACGAAAATTGTGCTAGCTCTATTTTTTGTTGTGCTAGTGTATGCTAGGTGTGTGCAAGCTTGCACAGTAGTTTATAAAGCAAAATATTAATATGGGGGGCCAACTTAACGGACCCCAAAATAGAAAGAAAGCAACAAAATACACCGATCCGTTCCCGAGATAATGCTGTCACAGACAGACAGACAGACCATTGGCTAAAAATATTTTTATTAGACTTACAAAACTCTGAAACGTCAACATTTGTAAAAATATTGATACCGAAAATTTCACACGATTAGGTAGTACAATACTTTCCTTATACAGCTAAATAAAAATCATGTTATCTGTTTTTTCTCATTTTTTTTTTATTTTCAAGTGTTTAAAGTAAATATTTGTGTTTAATAGTTTATGGGTCTTTTTTTTAATAATATGAAAATATTTATTTTTACCTTTGATATTTTCATTGTTAAATTTATTTAAAATTTTTATAAGCTTTCTTAATTTTCTTATCTTTAGAATAAATTGAAACTATTTCCTAAGATAGTTTTTTATTTTCTATTGCTATTATTGCAGCACCTGCATTTTTTCGAGATCAAGAAATCTCGAAAAAATATCTCGATCTGGAAAAATCTCGTAGTGTAATTCTTGATCTTTCTCGAAATCGAGACGAGAAGAGACGAGAAATATCGAATTTCTAGAGTCTCGTGAAACCCTAGTTGTGATGAAAAGGAATTGTTGTCATAACAAAAAACAAAACTACAAAAGGAAATGCAATGAAAACAACAAAATATGTAGCAGTTAAACTTTTCGATGATATCCAGAGTTTTTTGAAAAACTGCAAATCAATAAATTATCAACGCAGTTATCAACGCCGTTTGTAGCAGAGATTGGGGTATTTAATCTTTGTTTGTGGCTTACGACCATATTTTGTTATTATTGACCAATGAACCCCGAACGGAGGAGGTATACCTACCTACAATTCGACTGTCTGCTGTTTTTTTTTTGGTTCGTGTGCGCCTTAGGTATATATTAAACGTACTCCGATGTACGTACGTATTAATTTGAAAAAGAAGTATTGAGAAAGATCCTGTGAAAACGCAAATCCGATATCACCTTTCCTCAGAAAACCGGCCACGAAGGGGATGGTTGGGGCAAATCGAAAATCAGAGATGGCAGAATTAAAGATACTAAAATATCCGGAAACGATTAAATTGAGAATATTTTGTGTATTTTCGCTATGTGGAAGAAGCAATTTCTTTCGAAAATTGAAAATCTGAGAATGCAAAATTATTGAACAGATTATTTGTAGCAACATTAATAATGAACATTTTTTCCATTGAGTTACGGTTTTCGAGTTAAAAGAGTGGTAAAGTTTATAATATGCGGATTTCCGCGACGATGTTCTTAGATTCTGAATAGTAGCAAATACAAACAAAGCATACATGGATAATGGTGAAATATGTATTTTTTTAAATTGGACCGGCGTTATCAGTTGGTGCACTGAAAGGTACAAAATAATATTAATTCTATAAGTGCTGGTTCAAGTTGGTGCAAAAAGTTTTCAGTCTAACTGCAACCGCACAACTTCAAAAGTATCAGTACCAATAGAATTAATATTATTTTGTACTTTTCGCTGCACCAACTGATAACGTCGGTCCAATTTTTTGTAAAAAGTGTTTGTTATTATTTTCATATTGGGTTCCAAGTTCACGGAGCTGCCACGACCCACGACGCCGTTAAAATTTTGCGAAACACTTCTGGATAGGGCCTCAAAAGGATCGTTAATTCATAGATCAATGTATTAATGCGAAGGCAGTTATTTCAGATACATATTTCTATTCTATCTATTTTGATAAACAATAATATTGTGTCAATATTTCAAATTATAACTATCAGAGACATAAATACGCAACTGTGAGATTTAACGAGATATTTTCAAGAAAAAATATTTCAAGAAAATATGTAATAAGGGATGAACAGTAGAAAACGAAGGGCTTTTTCGAAGGATAGAGCTTTATAGACCCCAGAAAACTTTAATACTCGAAAATCTCTCAATCATCTTCATCCAAATGAAAAATGAATCATCAAAATCGGTGCACGTTCATTATAGAAACCCGGGTTACATACCGTAAAGCGGGGTTACTTTGGCAGATTTTGGGACTTATTTTTTAATAATAAATCAAAAACCATTGCCAATAATCCATAAGAAAAAACATCATTGTGACAAACATCAATAAGGCTGTAAATGCTGAAAATCGGAATAGGAAATATTGAAAAGTACCTAACTGAGAAAAAGTTTAGAGGCCGCCAACGTTTGGAGTAACTTTAACAGGACATATGTGGGTACCTCTTTCGTTAAAGATAAGAATTTAGACTGCTCTTAAAGTCTTCCTTGGCACCGTTTTTAATTTTAATATGGATTTTGATCATCTTCATAAACGCTATAACTTAGCTTTATTAAAAAAAAGTTTTTGTCCTATAACCGACATCTTTATTCAAAAATAATAAACCATTGCATAAAACAACATAAAGATATAGAAACACATAGCTGCATAGCAATTAGGTCATCGATTTTTTGATTTTGTCATTTGTACTTCTGCTAGGACGTTTAATACCGGATGGTCCTGTTTGTGGTTCAGATGACACTTCTAGTCGGGTTTTATTTTTTGCTGATTTAAACTTCTTCCATGTTGATTGCTGGATTTTCTTGTACGGACCTATTTACCTGCTGCTTCTTCTCTCAGTTAGCTTGGTTGATCGAAGAGTATGCTAACTAAGACAAAACTTATAGCTTTTGTCAGATAGTCAGATTTTATTTACGATTCTCCACAAATATTGCATAGAAAGTACCAACTTATAAAATATAGAACATCAAGAGTTCTTTGCCGTTATAATACCTAGTATAAAGCCTTCAGTAATAACTACCTTGCCTACAATTCATAACTAGGTATATTTTATTTTTTTATATGTATGTATGCGCCTTTTGTGTACTAAATGTATATGATCATTATTTTTTAATTTGAAAGAGGAGTGTTCAGAGTTTCTCCCACATTGTTTTTGTTAAATTCAATATGTCCTTTTCCCAAAGAAATACCTCAGGAAAAGTTAGAGGGTAGATTTTTTTTTCTAAAATTGAACATTTTATCTGGGCGAATATCATTTCCAGCAACATTTGAGTTGAATTAGGAAGAGCAACATTGTTACCGCCATATTTTAAAATTACTGGGAATATGCGAACGTTCAAAATTATCATGAATAATGAAACACTCAAAAATGTGAAATAATTATTTTTTTACTTTTCAAGTTGTGCCACTACAACACTTCAAAATTACCAGCACCAATAGAATTAAATTATATTGTAGGTTTTACTTCACTAACTAGTCGGTCCTAAATTTTGAAAAGAGTAATTTATTGGTAATATTTCGATTTTATATAACAGTCTCTAACTTTCTGATAACTTATAAATATAGATCCTTATCTAAGTACGAAGGTAATAGGTAGGTACACCCTCCGAGATATCCAGAAACCAAAAATCGACCATCGACCATGGGTCTTACATTTGTCAATTTTAACGTTACTTATTGCAAATAAATAAATATTTGTTTAAATAATTCACATAACCGACTATAAGTCGGATTTCGTTTATGAAGCTGCAACACTTGATCTGCAATGGATAACTTATTAACACTTTACTTCTGCACAGTGAAAGTGTAAACGAAATAGATATTTTATTAAGCAACTGTATTATTATTTCTGGAAATTCGTTCTTGAATCCTGATGTGTAGTTAGGGATTATTTTTTGGGACTTGGATTCTGGTACTAACAAAAATAAGAGATGGGCAACGTTTCGTCCCTGGCCGGGGACTTCTTCAGGCTTTTATTATATAATTATCATTACAATATTTTTTTCTGAAAAAAAGGGGGAAATATACATATTATGATAATGGTTATAATATTGGTTATATATATTATTTTTGAACCATCAGATACGCACCTTGGCAGAGTATGGATTACCTTTAATAGATTTAATTTTTATTTTTATGTTTTTCATCTTTAAGTACTTGAGTAATTGAACTTTCTTATTTATTCTCGAATTTATATTTGTCTGGTTGAGGAAACGTGATCAAGATGGAAGTTGATGGAATAGAAAGAGCATGTGCGACAATAAGTTGCTCGTATTTGTTAGGATTATTTCGCGCCTACTTGTTTGGGGGTGATGGGGGTATAATTTCTGATGGTGTAATTATGTTTTTTTTGTTTCATTTATTATTGTGGTGGAAGCTATGAGCATCATAAGAGTGTGTAGTAAATTTGATTTAGGTTGTTGATGTCTGTTCTATTATTAAGGGGAGATTTACATTTTTTTATATATATCATTTCTTTTATGTTGCGTTTTTCTCTGTTTCTTTCAAATGCTAGAATTTTGGTGTTGTTAAAGATTGGATTATGGTTGTCTCGATGATATGTTTATTAAGAGCTGTGCTTGATTTTTTCATGAATTTGTGTCCGTTTAGTCGATTATTTAGGAGTTGTGCTGTCATACCAATATATTTTTTGTTACATTGCATGGAATACTGTATATAAGATTTGAATTTTTCAGTTTTGCAATTTTGCTTTTAAGTGGAGTGAAAAATATTTTTAAAGTGTTGTGCGGTTTGCAAAATTTTGATTTCCACTGAAATATTCTCAATACATCAAAAACTTAATAGATAGGTAGGTGACGTCTAAAAACGTATTGTATTGTTCTTCCTCTATGATTAATTGAAGTTTGCTATTGTACCTGTTGAATGTATTTAAGATTGTATTTGTTTGAGTTTTGTTACTGCTAATAGTGTAGGGGAAAACGGGGTAATGCCACCATGCGAGGTAACACTGCCATAGGCCCTCTAACTATAACCGACAGATTATTGTACAATCAACAAATGTAAGATATTAGTATTGACCTCTAGGGGACAGTAATCTAAATAATATTCCAAACTTGTAGAAGTCTACTACAAATCATAAGTATAAATTTCAAGTTAGCCTAAAAAGTGTGGTCGGCTTATAACATTGTGGTGCATTGAATTAACAGTAAGTCTTGTTTTAATTATAATTAATGGATGTGGGAAAGTTTGGAGGCTGATATGACGGCAGTTGCTGAAGAAAAATCAGTGAGTAGTGTATCAAAACAGTTTAACATTCCATGAACCACACTGAGAGGTCGACTAAAATCAGGAAGAAGAGATAATAGGAAGGAAGCCGATCTTTACGAAGGAACAGGAGAAATTACTTGCTGATCATATCTAGCGAAGATGGTGTGATGCAAACGGAGCTGCGAAGAGCTGCTTACGAATTTGCAGAAAATAATAATACAAACCATTAGTTGATCAAGATAAACTGGATGATTTGGATCCTATGGCTCTCTACTTTGAAGCTGAACTTCAGAAAAATAACTGAAGAAGTTTGTATGATATGCCAGGAACAAGGGAAAAATGAAGTATAGTACCGGTGCGTTATGTATGACAAATAGGCCCACAAAGCCTGCAGTGGCATTGATAGTGCCAAAAATTACGTGTGCGACTTCTGTAGACCGTAGATTCTTTAGATTAAATTTACTAATTTATTTCTTTGGTACGACTCTATTAGCTTGAAAACCCTCCCACTAAGGAAAAAATGTTCAATTTGAATGTTGTTACAAAAAATCTGGTCATTAAATTTCCATTCTTAGATTGTTAGTTTTAGAAAGAAATGTCCTCTTCCACATAGGGAAAATACAAATGTTTCAAATTTTAACATCGCAGAAACTCGAAAAAATATTCAATTTAAAAGTTCCCGGATATATTGGTTTATCACCTAAACTGACATTTCTGGATGTCGGTGAAACTTTGCGCCAAGTACATATTTTGAGTTAAAAAAATGTTGTCTTCAATTCCAGAGTAACTCAAAATATTTACTTGGCGCAAAGTTTCACCGACATCCAGAAATGTCGGTTTTGGTGGTATTTCAATTATTTTTGTGGTCTTAATTTTAAATAGGTATATAATTTTTTTTATAGAAAAGCTATTTTATTTGTTATGTACATATATTATAAGGGTTATCTTTCGCTATAGTATTATTACCATTACTGTTATGAACATTAAACCAAAACACTACGATTCATTAATAAAAGATGAAACAGTACCTACCTACTTGTGAACAATTTTGATAAGAGTATATCAAAGTTTTGTATCAATATTGTGGCCTCCTCTTCGCCTTCTAGCCAGGCCAATCCCAACATGTAATTAATAATTTATTAGAAATTCGGTATTTTTCGGATACTGAATTTGTTTCATTTATAAACAATCAAAATAGTTATAAAAGTGTCGTTTTCCAGATTCTTTAGTACCAATCTAATGAAGCTGCATTTTTTAATTTTGAGGCAGCGGTAGTGGCAGTCATCGTAATGGCCGATAGTGATGCGCAAAGCAAGACCAAGATCAAGACCGATATGGTCTTTGGTCTTTGTTGCACTCTTGGTATTGGTCTTGTTGCATTAAATCCTTAGTCTTGGTCTTGGGTCTTGGTCTTCTATATACGGTCTTGGTATTGGTCTTGGTCTTGCTGCAAGACTTGCAAGACTACGCAGGACTCTTGCAAAAATTTATAAGCGTACGATTCTAAACCGTAATTGCATAATTCAAATGAAAAGGAACCCTGAAATATGGATCGGAAGTATGTAATTGATAATCTTATAAGATTGCCTATAATTATATTGTCATTCGAAATGAATTAATATTGACCGTATAAAAAAATCATTCATTGTCCAGAACAAACGCGCCTGGTATTTTAATGGTACCAAACCATTCTAGAATAAGTACCTACTGAGAATAAAACTAAGTGCGTAGAATTAAGTTGGAAAAAGGGAGATGCCTAATTAATTCATAAAGTTTATAAAATATTATTCACTATTAACACATGAGAACTCATTTTACTACTTTCTAGCCATATTTTCAGATATAATGGTTTCCCTGGCCCAGCTTCATGTTTGTGCATCATACTTCTATCTCAAAACTCATTCTAGAATGATTTTTGACCGACGAACCCCGAACGGAGGAGGTATACACTGTCTGATTTTTTTTGTTTGCTTGCCCGTTGTATACCTACCTATATTAAACGTACTCCGATTTGGATGATTTTTGACTCATTTGAAAAAGGAAATGGTCCAGTATTCGTAAAAACTCAAATTGGATATCTCCTTCCCTACGAAAACCAACCCCGAAGGGGGTAGTTGTTGCAAATTTTCTCGAAAATGGAAAATGTGAGATGCCAGAATTAAAGATAGGACAATATCCGGAAACGTTTAAAGTGAAAATTTTTCCAAAGAGTTACTGTTTTCGAGCTACATTCATTTTAAAATATTACATATGGGTATTTTTGCTATCTGGAAGGGGCGATTCATTTCGAAAACTAAAAATCTCGTGATACCAAATGAAAGACAATAATATTTGTAGCAACATTTATAATAAACGTTTTTTCCTTAGGGTTACGGTTTTCGAGATTGGTAAAATGGTTAAATCTAAAATGAATACGCGTATTTCCGTAGCGATGTTCTGAGCTCTCTACATAATAACACGTACAAGCAAAGAATATACGTGGGTAATAGGATAAGTACTGTCTTCTTTGGTATTAGTGAACGTTCAACGATTTTCGTGAGTAAGTATATTACATGAGAGTGGCCACTGAGTGAAAGCGATTAAAAGTATTTCTGGTTTACAAAACTAACTTCAAAATCTGTATAAAATTTTACCTCAAAAAAAAAATTTAAAACTGGTAGAGATTTATTAATACGCGCATTTCTAAAAGTAGGTATGTATTTCAAAAATCAGTCGTGTGAATATCTCAGTTGAGTTAGTTAATGAGCATAATCGAAAAAAAATGTTTCCAAACAAGGACTATCTAAAATTTAAAAATCTCCAAAAATGGCTACTGGTTAAATATCATCAAAAGAATATCAGATTTATAGATGATTTGTAACGTTTGCTTAAGTAATTCTGCGTTATAGAAAAAATAATAAAAATTCAAAACCGTGTAGTTTACCTTCCCTTGGCCACTAGCTGTCGGGTTAAGGAGAGAAGGGTAAAATGAACTCGCTTTTAACCTAACTACTTTTAATTCAATTTTTTTTATTTGTAAAATAAAGATCTATGATAAAGGAGTTCAATGATTAAACTATCTACTAGCGTTTCTTATCTAATAATTAAGCAAAAAACTATGTTTCCTACAAATTTGTTGTTTGGTTATGGAACTGCGAGAGTCTTGCAAGTCTCGCAAGACTACGTTAGTCTTGGTCTTGGTCTCGGTCTTGGTCTTGCAATTTTGCAAGACGAAGACCTCGTCGAATTCCTCCGTTCGGGGTTCGTCGGTCAAAAATAATTCTCCTTCGGTTTTTTGACCAAGGAACCCAAACGGAGGAGGTAGGTATACCTACCTACAATTCGATTGTTAGCATTTTTTTTGTTTGTGCGCGCGCTGTATATAGTAAACGTACCTACCTACTCCTATTTTGATGACTTTTGATTCTTTCGAAAGAGGAGATTTGAGAAATGATCCTATATTCATAAAAGCTCGAATCCGGTTTTCGAGTTACAACAATGATAAAATCTAAAAGTTCTTTTCGAAAATTAAAAATCTGATACCTACCTATAGCATATTTAAAGACCAGATTTTTTGTAGCAACAATTAAATTGATTTTTAATGGTTTAATGGTTAATTCTAAAATATGCGTATTTCTACGGTGATGTTTTTAAATCTCATTTTAATAACAAATACAAGCAAATAATATAGGATAAGTACTATCTTCTTTTATATACCTAAGAAAACGTCTAATGTGACTCTCAAAAGTGTGAAATAAATAATTTTTACAAAAAATTGGGCCGACTTTATTAATTGGTGCACCAAAAAATACAAAAAATATTAATTCTATTGGTGCTGGTACTTACGGGCAAAATCTAGTCAAAATATCATTATCAAAGTATCAATGCAGGTAAACTTCGTTAATTAGCGTAATTGGCTCAATATTACTGAAATGGCAATCGTCGAAATTAGAAAAGAAGATCTAAGTAATTGTCTGTTATCTAAAAAAAATATGGGATTATATTCTCGAAAAAATCAATATAAAATGAAAATTACTGGTTCAATTATATATTTTTTTTTTGAAATCCGTAATAATTGTTTGTGTCCATTCAATTTGTAATGTATATCTACTGGGAAGTTCTAAATTTGAATTTCAACGGTCACACCAATACAGATGTCTATTAATTATCTCTTTTTTGCCTTTTAGCTCCATATCAAGTTCAGTTTCTTGTCTATAAAAAAATATATCTGGCACTACAACAGAGACATTGCGTTTCCAGAAAACGGGAATTAATCAAATAATGCCACATCCGCTCTAGAAAAAGATCATATGCTCTATTACTTAAATACTAAACCTTCTTCCTTTATTAGAAACGAGCCTATATATATAATACCCCATTTCTCTTATCAGCAGAGCTACTAATTGATCCATAAGGAGCCCCACATGCACGCATTGATACACAAGGAAACACTTTGGCATCTCCGATTAGACGGTCCGTGCTCGCGGCGCGGGGCCCCTCAATATACTTAGGTACTGTAATCTATTAAAAGGCTCCAAAATATTGAGAGGAGTCTGTGTATGGCTGCGGCAGAATGGTGTACAATAACGAGGCGCCGTCTGTTTTTTCTTCACTATATAAAATGTCTTTTTCTCGGTTGGATGGCACCGAATAGAATTACAAAAAAAACTGAGCATGGGAAACATTGGAAACGCATATCGGAACTCTCAGGTATCTATAGATGGTAGGTACATCTACCTGCGATTGATATAACATGATAGTGTGGAAATGTAATTGATCGATTTAATTTGCAGCAGTTTGTGTGTAAAATTTGATTTCATTTATTATTATTGGACGACCGAAGGTGAATATGGGTTAAAACCTTGGCCCAATTTGGTTGTTTTTTCTCTGTACTACAATCCATTTCAAACAGAGAGAGAGAGTAACAAATTATGATTATAATAAATACTTTTTACAAAAAATTGGACCGACTTTATCAGCTGTTGCACTGAAAAATACAAAATAATATTAATTCAATTGGTGCTGGTTCTTTTGGAGTTGTTCCCTACAATAACAAACTACAACGGCACAACTTCAAAATTACCAGCACCAATAGAATTAATATTATTTTGTATTTTTCAGTACAACAACTGATAAAGTCGGTCCAATTTTTTGTAAAAAATATTTATTTCACATTTTTGAGTGTAACATTAGTCATGAAAATTGTTGAACGTTCACTTATACCCCAAAAATTTATAGGTAGGTTTAGCTTGTACTTGCTATTTATTATTCAGAGATCTCAAAACATCGCGGCGCAAATATACATATTTCAGACTTTACTGCTGTAACTCGAAAACCGTAACTCAATTTAAATGTTGCTACATATAATCTTTTCTTTAATTTGGCCGTGTCATATTTTCAATTTTCGAAAAAAATTGCTCTTCCACATCGCGGAAATACGCATAACACATATTTCAGACTTTACCATTGCGAAACTCGGAAACCGTAACTCTTTTGAAAAAATGTTCTATTTAAACGTTTCCAGATATGGTCCCCTTTCTAAATTTCAAATCTCGAATTTTCGATTTTCGGAAAAATTTGCCCTTTTCACATAGCTGAAACACATACCTATTTCAGACTGTAGCGCGGAACCGTATGATTATTTTTTAAAATGTACAATTTAAACATTTCCGTATATGGAATTTTCATTAATTCTGTCGTCTCAGATTTTGAATTTTCAAGAAAAATTGCCCCCTCTACCCCCTTTTGGGGATGGTTTTTGGAGGGAAGGAGATTTTGGATTGATTTTCAATATGGGACCATTTCTCTCTCCTCTTTCAAATGAAACAAAAATCGAATTGTATACCTTCTCCTTTTTTTGAAGTCGGTCAAAAAACTATCTATCGTGTTATGATGCATACCTATGCATTATCAAAATTTGTTATACTCTCTTTTGTTAAATAAAGTATAACTCCTCACTCGATATCTATTAATTACGGATTACACTATTACGAAGGAAGGAAAATAAAAGTGGCGGATTGCGAATTTCTAGATTTTTTGACTAGATGTTATAGGTTTTCTTTCTTCTGCCATAGATATAATACAATAGAGTAGGAAGCTATAGGCGCAATTATACTTATATGAAAATGTACACCAAAAACTCGATTTCCCACTTATACCACAGTTTATGATGTAGTTATACGGACTCGCAATTATCCAGATTGTCAATCCTCATTTATTGATCGACGGACAAAACGGAGGAGGTATACTTACATTTCGTTTTTTTATGAATGTTCGCGCCTTTTAAACAGTAAAAGTGCTCTTCATTATTCTTTTTTAATTTACACAGGACTCAAAGAGTTGGTTCCATTGAAAAAAATCGTGGTGCTTCCTCAAAAACTTGTCCCAAAGGGAGTAGAGGGGGCATTTTTTTCGAAAATCGAAAATTTGAGGGGACAAAATTAAAGAAGATACCATAAACGTTTGAATCGGAAATTTCTGCTATGTGGGAGGACTTTTTTTTCGAAAACTGAGAATATGAGACGGCTAAGTTAAAGAGGAGATCATATGTAGCAACTTTTGAATTGAATTTTTTTAAAAAAACTGTACGGTATCCGAATTAACAGCAGTTGTCATGTCTGAAATATGTGTAGGTATTTCTTTGGTGAACGTTGAATGATTGTAATGACTTATGTACCACTCAGAAGTGCGAAATAAATATTGTTTTTAAATTGTACTGAATTTATTAGCTGAAAATACAAAATAGTATTAATTCTATTCTGGTTCTGGTCCTTTTAAAATTGGTGCCAAAAGGGGACCTGGACACTTCGTCCAATGGACACTTCGCCCAAAATAATATAGCGACCGCTTCGCCCAAAAATTTCGTAGTGAAAACAGTTTCCACAGCCACTTCGCCCAAAACTCGCTGGTGGACACTTTGCCCAAAATGTCCACTTCGCCCAAAATACGTTGGTCGACACTTCGCTCAAAATGTCCACTTCGCCCAAAACTCGTTGGTGGAACACTTCGCACAAATTTATTTATTTTGATCCAACTCTATTCGGAACCTTAGTAATAAGTTGATATTATAACTGTTTACATTTTATTAGAAAAGTAGACCAGCATAAAATCTTCAAGAAATTAAAGTTTGTAGTATGGACCTTGAGGTCTATTTTATCCCATAGAAATTCAGTAGGTAATATAATGAACTTAACATTCCACGAACATGAATTTGAAAATTTAAACAGTTATAATATTAAATTGTTACTAAGGTCCCGAGTTCAATCAAATGAAATAAATAATTTGTGCGAAGCGGCCATTTTGGGCTTTGTAGAATTTCAGTCGGGCGAAGTAGCTCTGGAAACTGTTTTCAATAAGAAATTTTTGGGCGAAGTGGTCGAAATATCATTTTGGAAAAAGTGTACATTGGGTGAAGTGTCCTAAACCCGCCAAAAGTTTTCAATCTAACTAGGTACAAATGCACACCTTCAATATTATCAGTAGGTACCAATAGAATTGATATTATTTTGAATTTTTCAGTGCACCAACTAATAAATTAGGTCCAATTTTTTATAAATAAATATTTATTAAATCAGTAGATTACCCGGACGAAAGCTTCACACAATAAAGTGGTCACCAAATGGAAACATAATAAAGTGGAAATAAGTGAATGCAGTTATTCGTCCAAGAAAAATATTTAATTCTGAAAAAAATAGTACCTAAGTCTTATAGTAAAAAGTATTCATAACATTATAGGTACCATATTCAATTGTCAAGAAGTATAATATACTCAATATATTTTAAAAATAGACATCGGATAAATGCAATATTTGCTTCAGACACCTTTTTCTAAAATTCTATATAAGCGTTTTTTTTTCTTTTTTTCAGGAGTTTAACCTGATTTAAATTTCATTCAAATCTACCCCATTGCTGAGGTTTCTGCTTATTTAGTCCTTGATAGTGGTCAAACCTCTGGTCTATGGTCTATCTCACTACCCCCCACAACGGGTAGTGAGATAGAATCTGATAACTTTTAAAAAAATTGGGTAATTTTTGTTCATACATGCATGAATTATTTAGATCGATAGTAGGTAGGTACTCACTGCAAAATACGTGTACCAGGTATTGCTAAATAATTTCAAAAGTTCAGTTGTCTTGGATGGTTTTAATTGATATTACCCCATTCGGTATATTTGCGAGATATAGGTACTATTGAAGATTAACGCTTGGGTACGTTAAAAATGCTTTGCTTTTGAGGATTTCAATTAACTGTCTACGTTCGACAGTATCAAAAGCTGTTGAGAATTTTTAAAACATGACCTCTATGTCGTAGACATATAACAAAATCCGTTATTCCTTGAAAAGCCCAGACATTTGATGAAAAGCCGGCATATAGTCTAAAGAAATATTACGTTATCTGCACGCGGCTTTTTCGAAATGCCCGTCACATTATAAAATAATAATGCCTAGTTTGAGAAGTCGGCGTTTCGCCAAAAGACGATATTGGTATGGTATAACATCAGATCATAGTTTGCTCAGTAATCATTCCTTTCAGATATTCGCAGAATATACCTATAACTATAACTAAGCAAACATTGAATGAGGTCCTAATACATTATAAATTACATGTCAAATATAAAAAATACTAGGTATTTCAAACTACATGTTGTGTTTCTCAAAAACAATTTTTCTTAGATTGTTCGATTAAGGAACAAAAGGACAAATGTTTTGGAGGAAAAGCAGAAATAGAATAAATTTTGCCCGATTTAGAAATAGGTGTTTTAGTTAACACTAACAAAATGGATGGTGGCCTAGCAATCCATCAAACATTATTTATGTCGTAACTGATATTAAAAACAGTGTAAACGAAGTGGAAATACCGAATGAAACAATCAAATCTTAGTTCAACAGATCAAATTTAAAGAAAGGCTACATCGTCATTTGTTATATTGGGGAAAAAGAATGTAAAAGAAAATTTATTTTATTAAGAGAAGCTGTTTCTCTTCAATCCTTATTTACAGGTTTTTAAATAACTATGCCAACATTTTAATATGCAGTGTCGAAGCATGTTATAATAGAAAGCTTTAATAGTACCATACATACTAATTCATTTATTTATTCTTAAAATAAGCAACCCATTTGTGTTTATTCTGTATTCTGTATTGTTAATAAAATAATGAATACCATTTTCTGTTGTAATTTTATTTCATCAGACTAAAAGAAAATAGCTAATAGAGTTTAGAAAGGAATTCGTATTAGTTTCACGAATTCCGAATTCTCCAATAAAGCAAATCATCTAAAGATTGTAATTTTATAATGTGACGATAAGTGTTGAGGCATTTAAGGAAAAGCCGCGTGAGACTAGATTTATTATCACTTTACACCAGCGTTTCACGAAAAGACGGATTTCGCTATCAGACTACGACATATTTTAAATCATGTTCTTAATAGGTACCTACAATATCATTTATGCCGACTATCACCTGTAAATTTCCAAAGAAATAAATGTGTATTGCTTATTTCAGTCTAAATTTCTGATGATTCTGTAATAGATTTAAAAAAACTTTGAGGCATGATTCATTAAGACTACATATTCCGAACATTGTGTTACATTTCTCTTCATGAGTATTGTAACGAACGTAGATGTTGACATCAGCAATGGTAGATCGTTGTTTTGGAATTGTGCCTGTTTCATTGTAAATTTGAACTATAAAGCCAATTTTATCATCATCACTGAGAATCTCAAATGGGTTCTGAGTTCATCGCTTTTTTCCCTTTGTCTGCTCTTCAGCATATCTTACTTACCTACTAATCTCCTCTTGTAGAATATCTTAGGTCTAAATAATGAATTTAATCTATTGTCATTGAAGAGGACTTCAATAAACGTAACATATGTTTAAATTTTGTTTAGTTGTTCTTGTAGGGGGATTAATGACTAGCAGTTGACAAAATATTACATTTTAGGATCTCTTTTATAAGAAAATGTGGCAAGGAAGAGTAGATCTCAAACCTCGAGAGTTCCTTATCTTTATATAACCATTACCTGTGGTGTTTGTAACGAGAACTATAAATAAATAAATTACTATAACGCATAGTACCTAAATACAAAGATTTTATAGGAGAAATCTTGAGTTAATTAAAAGTATATAGTTAATATTATATTTGATTTGGGGTACTAAGAGCACTAATCCCGAGAAACCCCAAATCTAAGTAATATATCAAGCTCAAGAAACAAAACTAAAGTCAATATTAGATATATAGCGATTTACGTTTATTACTTGAATAAATTACTAACATTTACTTTTACTTTATGTTAGTATTTCGCGTCAGAGTTTAGCTGATGGGCTTTTTCGAATTTGTTTAGCTTGTCTCTGTCCTGTAGTTTCTTACCATATTCCACGCCAGGTTCTTGATCCCCTGTTGGATGTGCTCCTTAATTTGCGTTTTTCTAATCCCACAGAAAGGTTATGGTCTGAAGATTTTGTTCTGTTCTGTAGTAATGCTCAGTAGAGTCCGTCTTCCCCCAGAGATTTGAAAAGTTGGGAATTTGTCTGTGGATTTTATTTTATCTGCCCTAGAGATGGTGGTGAAAATTTACCAATCATTGTGTTTTGGTTTTCTAGTCTCCTCGTGGTTGCTAATCACAACTGATCGACCTAGATCAACTTCCTAATAATTTTAGGTCATACACACTATCCAATTTCAAAAAGAGACTGCAAATTTTACTAAAAAATTCTCAGCTCACTTTGAAACGTTGATAACTGCTACTCAAATTTGGATGTTTCATGTTGAATTATTTGATGTTCATTTGTACAATGCTACCTAAAATTAGGAATGTTTTTATACTTTTTTTGGTTTAAGTTAGGTTTTTAACTCATTTAATTTTTCTTTATTTCTAGTATACAAACATTTTTTGAGTCTTTATTTCTATTTTTTAGGGTTAAGTTGAAAAACAGCTCTTGCTGACACTTCCCCTTTCATTATATTTCTTCTCGTATGTGATTTACTGTGCTAATTTAATTTAAATATGATGAATAAAGCTGTTTTATTATTATTATTATATACTCTAGCTCTTGGGAAGTGTGCTTTTGTCAGCATCTCCAAACTTTCCTTAGCCGATTCGCCGTAGTCTCTGTCAGTTTTCCTCAGGAAACTAACTTTATCCATAGCTAGAACTTTTTGGATTTGCGCACATGCTGTTGTCTTATAAATTACCTCACAGAACCTTCCTCACGAGTCCCTTTTATCCTTCCGGAACTCCTAGTTATAATGAGTGAGTCTACTCCTATATAGATCCCAGTTGCCATTGGATCTGGCTCTTTTGACTAGCCTTCTCACCTCGGTTATCAAGCCCTCGAGATAATTGTTCTACCCATCTTTATTCCCTTTGCTTGACTTGTTTATTCTGGGCACGTTTTCTATAGAAACCTATATAGGTACATATTTATAATTGCCTCAATAATCGGATTTTTAGCAATAAATAAACCTTCACCCAATACAAATTCATAAAGAGTTTGATTTAATTAGCTGTTGTGCGCACATGTGTATATTTATTTATCACCTTATTTGGACTTTTTAAGTGGAAAGTCGCGGATTTAAGTGATTTTTACCCGACATACACGTAATAAGTTTTGAGCCGCTTTTCTAGTTACGAAATTAGATTTGTCTTTAAAGACTTTCTCGTCGTATTGTTGAGAACTAGGCTTGGGCCGACCTGGTTAACATATCAAATACCAAGGAACGAGTCAGCCTACATGTCCCCCTCCACGCAAACATGTAGGTATGACTTGTGCCAGAGTAATCGCAGTGAATGAATGGTACACTTAGAAGAATAGAAAACTACAATCAGACAAAGTTGAGAAGCAACTATTGGTGGCAAAAATGAAGGAACGATCGTTTTTGTTACCGACCTTTTCAATCTGTGGTACCAAAATTAATGCTTGTAACTTTAACATTGATATTTGTTACACTAATATAGACATTTGCAAGAAAAAAATCAGTCTTGTAACACAAACATTGAACATTTTACTACTAAAATTGAGACATACAACATCAACATTGAATCTGAAAATATTTTTTTATCTGCCCATTTCGATCTTAATGATTGCTTTCTAGCTATGTAGGATATAGACTTTTTTAAATCTGAAAATAATTTGGTTAAAAACCGAATTGTTGTTCTCGAGGGAAGTTATTGGGCTCTGCTGAACAGATGCAGAACGAAGTAAGAGTACCTACGAATTTGAAGAGAAAGAAATATAATTTTGTCTGACCTCCTAGAGAATTTTAAGAAAAATAACGATTTGATCAATATTATCACGATCTTATCTAAGTAACGACTTTGTTGTTTACAATTACCTATCATTTTTTATGTCTATCAACGAAACATGGTTAACTCATGAACTGGTAGATTCGCCTACTTGCCTTTCCTCGTATAATGTTGTGAGCGTTTGTGTCATTAAAGAAAAATTTAATTAAATACTTAAATTTAGCTGGATGACTGAAAAATGCAATACTTTTAAGTTAGATTTACGCTTGTATATCCTCCAGAGATCGAGCATTCGTGCTGCAACTTGAACGATAACGATAGCATCACAGAAACGGCTAGTAAACTAGGGCTTTTAAAAACAAGAGCAAATAAGAAAAGCTAATGCTGTTTTGTTTGACATTGACTGTTTTCTTAAAAAAACAATTCAATTAGAAATATGCAAGTCTTCAAATATTTCTACGCTACTTGAATTACTTAAGCTCCAGACGACAATATAAAAATCTTCTTAAAGATACAAAGAAAAACAGAACCCTTGTTTGTTGCTTCCAGCTTACACGTGCGAATCTTTTACTTTTACCTTTTATCCGCCTAGTTTCATTGATAACACCACGTTTTTCGACGTCAAATATTCTTACTTTGACAGCACAATTAACTCAGAAGAAAATCACAGTATTTTAGCATTGTGCAAAACCAATAAAAGCACTGCCAAATAAAACATCCCAATGGTACGAATTCTTCAAATTTGTTCCAACAAACTCGATATTTTACATAACTTGCCTTCTTAATAAGATTTTTGAAACTCAATCACTTCCTCAAAGTCAACCTTCACAAAAAGGACCGACAGACGAGCCAGCTAACTACCGCGGTGTTGCCTTACCTAGTTGATAGTTCAACCAAAATCTTCACTGAAGTCTTACCAGTACGGGTAAAACTTGAAGAAAATTTTCTTCTCCCGGTGTGGCAATCCGGCTCTTGGAATGGCAAGAGGTTGTATAGATAATGTTTCTACGCTACACAAGTCTAGTGCTTCAACTAAGATTACGAAAAGGCAAAGTTTCTATTTATGGACTATAAACGAGCATTCGATTCATTAAATGACCGTTTAATTTGGCAAAACTCCACGCATGGGATTGTCTTCTTCTTACATGAATATATTAAGATCCCTTTATCGATGTGCCTCTATGGAAGTGAAATGCACTTTTACGCGGCGCATTGATATTAGTGAGGCAATTTTGCAGAGGGAGTCTCTTTGGTCCTCTAATACTTGTTCCGTTTATTAAGAATAAACATAAACAGCACGCGACGACCAAAATATTATCTAAATTGGAAGATGATTTAAAGATAAAAATTAAAAATTTGGAGAAATACTCGAAAGAGAATCTTCTCTCTGGCAATGTGTTCAAAATAAATAAAAAATTCTAGAGGTTTCTCACGTATTCATACCAACTCATTTCGTTATAAAAATCATCAGATCATATAATATTTAGGAATACCCTGCTCTTCTAAACAAAGCTAAGCAGGCGTCTTGCCTCTGGGCGTACTTTCTATATCTTCTAAATCAAAAATGGACTCAGGAGCTTCCAAAATACAACTAATAGATTCACTTTGTTATAAGCACTCTTTCAAACTGCCTTCCCATTTTGTTGAAAATTATTCTAACATCATTGAAAGAAAGCTAAATTAATATAATGTTTTCAAGAGTACCTACTATTAATTGACTTATTGAAGTACTTAAAATTGGAGTTTTTCACTCTCCTAAACTTTGCTCTATCAGACAAATCCAACTAAGCGACAATGAACTAGAATACAATTTGCAGTAGGTAGTCTATGGTCTATGACAATCCTTACTACCTGTGAGGAGCAGGTCAGATCTTCCCCTGGAAAGTAAGTAGAACAGGCTACTAGTTTCTTCGTACCTCTCCCTGTTTGATATAAAAGTATTCCTTTTACAACATCACCTGTGTCCCAAGATTAGAACACAATTATTTACCCTTGCACTATGCTTATACTTATACATGCTCTTGGCATGGCTTATACCTAATATGGAAACGTACCTTTTTGTTGTTTAATGCCTGCTATGGTCCTTCCATGAACCAAGGCTCCTGCGGGGGGAGTCTCGTCAATGCCATCTTCTTCCCCTCTTCCACTGGCTGCGTGTTGCAGGTTGACCTGCAGGAACCTGATCCTATGAGTTGAAGATGCCCCCGATAGTATGATGCCAGGGAGGCTTTCTTAAATCTCTATTTGTGGTGGCTGCCTCTTTCTGTCTCTTCAGCAGCTCCGTCAGCCTTACTGATGCTAGTTGTCTCCCAGGCACTTTCTTTCCTTTGTCGATGCAGATCCCACGATAAAATGGGGAAGTTATGTTCTTTAGTTCCCCGCTTCAAGAGGTAAGGATGCATGCAATGGGGTTTTGTCCGGTGGTTCTAGCTGGAATTACCGTGAGATTCAGGTATTTATTGACTTTGTCTCCTCTTAATCTAGACAATTAAGCCAAGACCCCCAGTAGCCTTGTCCTAGTTTTTGTGAAGAGAACTTTTTAATTTTTACTATTCTTAAAATACAGTCAGTACCTAATGTGTTATAATATCGAAGGATTTGCAATCTCTTGATATATTTTTGACCAACGAACCAAACGGAGAAGGTATATAATTCGACTGTTTGTTTGCATGATTTTTTTATGGATGTGCTTTTATTTTCCTGATTCTTTTTCATTTGATAGATGACTATTGAGAATTGATCCCATTAAAAAAAATCGATATTCAACATGTCCATCCGTTTAAAAATATCTCACGAAGTGGGTAAATGGGGCAAGGGGAAATTTTTTGAGAATCGAAAACTTGCTGCAACTGCTGTTGTATTTTGTTGTTGTACTCCAAAAGTACCAGCACCAATATCTAGAATTAATATTATTTTATATTTTTCAGTGCACCAACTAATAAATTCGGTCAATTTTTTGTAAAAAATATTTATGTATCTATCATTTTAGAGATATGAGTTTCCTTCTTTCAGGATTTGACCATTAGTATCTAATATAGTTGCTGTCATCAATGAAGGAAGTGGAAATTAATCTGGTAGCTTCTACCTTCGACGAGTCACATGAAGGTACATATGGCTATTGCAAATAGCAGAAGGGAATTAGTTGTCATGTCACAAACAATGAGTGTGTTCGGATGGCCAGATGAATGAACCAACGATCGACGGCAGCAATAATAATCAGACTTAATAGGTAAATGAATCAGTAGGCCTCTTCTGTTTAAAAACTGTTTAATTTCACATAAACATAGATATAAATGCACCATATAAATAAGAAAGTAGGTATAATATTATCCATAAGAGAACGAGATTGCCCGAAGCCGATCTAAGTAGATTCAATTCCAATCTGAATCTATTCCTTTTTGAAAATATTTCATCCATCCATCCAAAATAATTTCAATACACCACTTCAAATTAAATTCACTCAAATTATAGAATATTTAGACAAGCTCTGATTATATCTGCAGCAATTTACCTCTTTTTGGAGCTTTTAAAAGAAGAATTACTAAATGATTCAACCGAACTGAGAGTGAAAATTGATGAACAGTGCGGAAATTATCACTTCACATCAGTCTTCCAGAAACCACGAACGCATTTACGGGTGCCTTGCAGAGCCAAGCGATTCGACTCGAGTTAAGTGAAGTTTAGAGCCTAGCGAGTCGCCTTGCATCTAGCTAACTACCAAATTGTCGAGTGGTCCATCAAGAGTTTGCGCCTTCGCTCTCGCTTGACGTCTAGCTCATCTAGTGTGTAGGAAATTATTGAAGTCAGATTTTTCAATAAGGAAAGAGAAACCCATTTCAAAAATATCTTTGATAGGACTCAACTTGTTCCAATTTACAAAAAAATAAGTCAATATAAAATGATCTTAACCACACCAGATATTCATCATTATTTTACAAATAATGATTTGCTCTAGAAGTGATAAAAAATATTCAAAACTATAATATGAAGATTTAGTAAATGAATTAATCTTGACCCATTTATGTATTGAACCCCAGATTGAACCTAAGATGATGGATAAGGTCGTGGCCATAGATTCCTAGATATATTTTAATGATTAATTCTCTGGAGGGGAACTTGCTTATATCATACCTACTTGTTCTTAAATCGTACCCTACCACAATCTCAAAACAAAGCCCAACGCCTGCAATTTAAGTGAAAGGAAATGAAACAAACAGTTTGCCATGTTTCTTCACCTGAGTGATAAGTGATAAGGCTGTGCCACTTGTCTGTGAAAAATAATAGAAAAGTGCCTAATACCTATCACTTTTTTAGTTCCTACATGTTAGTACTTTTTTGTTCGACTCATAAGTATTTCTTATGTGTCTTATTGTGAGCTAGTAAATTCTGCATTTTACCTAACAGAAATTCTATGTGTATTTTCGAAGGTGTTTATGTGTGTGTTTCTGATTTTTTTAATTTTCCAAATATTTAGCATTTCTTCTTAAGAGGTACGAATAAAGCAAATTTCCCCAAATGCACAGTTTTCGAACTAGGTATATTTAAAAACGGCCTGGCACCTTGACCAGTTGCCTGGTGTTTAGCTATTCACCAGGCTATTAAACGAAGGTGCCAAGCGGGTAGTGCGGCCGGTTCCATATTCCATATAAGATTGTACCTACCTACTTCGTTAGATGCCAGGCTACTCGCTAGGCTCTAGGCTCTAAAAAAGACACCCTTCAGTGCGTTCGCGGCCTTGAAGTTATTGAAGTATTTGAAGTAAAGCTCAAAAATATTTCTATGGACAAATATAGCTACATTTTAAATTTATGTTCTAATGATACTTACCTACATTAGTTCCGGCGAATGTATTTCTTTCAATATTGATAAATATAAATATCTTTTACAAAAAATTGGACCGACTTTATTTGTTGGTGCACTGAAAAATAAAAAATCTGGTGTGTCCACTCACACGACTTTCCTACCGCTCGCAGGCAAATTCCATTGGATGAAAAATTTTACACTATTACCATTATATTATATATTACACTATACTTTCCTTACATAGTGACGATAATAGCGGTAGTAAAGTAAACATCCTCTGGTCAGATCGTGCTGCCACTCATTTTTTCAGCATGTCAAGACAAACAACAATGGTAATGTAACATTTTTTCGCAAGATGAAACGTTTAGCCAGTATCTGAAGAAACATGTGGAAAATATGGAATTTTATTCAAGCATAACTTTTTTTTGTGCTTTTACTCAGAGATTGCGCTATATGTGGGTTGTAAAATGCTCTCAGAAGAATACTTTAGGCAAGTTTAATCAAAATCCTTAGAGCCATTTTCGCGCTATAGTCTTGATAAAATCACGTTTTTTGGCTATAGCTCAACACCCACTGTACACAGGATTTTCATTCAGTGCCACCGGCGAGTAATATTGGTACCAAACAAAATAAATAACAAAGCAACAAAATACACCGATCCGTTCCCGAGATAATGCTGTCACATATAGACAGACAGATGGACCGACAGACGGACAGACAGACCAAGTTACTATAGTAGCGTAGGAAAGTAAAAATAATATTAATTCTATTGATAGGTACCTACCTAAGTACTTACTTGTAATTTTTCACAAGTATCTACCAGCATCAACAAAATTAATATTATTTTTTTATTTTTCAGTGCAACAAGAAATAAAGTCGGTCCAATTTTTTTGCAAGAGATATTTATTTCACACTTTTGAGTGTAACATTGGTCACGAAAATCGTTGAACGTTCACTTATACCAATGAAGATAATACCTATACTAAGTATTACCCATGTACCTACATTCTTTGTTTGTACTAGTTTGGTATTATTACCTAATAAAAACATCGTCGAGAAAATAAGTATCTATATCCTAAGATATAGTAAATTCTAAACTTTACCACTGTAACTCGAAACCGTAACTCTTTTAAAAAAATGTTTAAATTAATTTTTTGCGGATATTGTCTTATCTTCAATTCTGCCGTCTCAGATTTTTTGATTCTCGAGAAAAATTGCCCCCTTCACCCACTTCGGGGTTGGCTTTCGGATTGGAGTTTTATGTATATGGGACAATATCCTCTTTGTAATGAATAAAAAATCATCAAAATCGGAGTAGGTATATTTGCTATAGCTATACAACGAGCGCACAAATCAAAAAGAAAGAAGACAGTCGAATTGTATAGGTACTTCCTCCATTTGGGTTCGTCAGTCAAAATTATTTCTTCTCGAAATCGTGAGAAGTGATTTTTAAACACTATACAATTTAAAATGATTTAAGTAAAGACATTTTCCCATATTTACAAGGCACACTTTTTTAGATCGTTACAACCTGCTATGTCTACAGCTTGTTCTACATAGTAAGTTCCAATTGAAGTATCTATAATCAATTTCATTTGTATGACCTGGAAGGACTAATACTTTTCGCCCTCACCTGCGGCACTGGCTAGTCCATTAGCTCCCCTGACGTGGCGCCACACGGCTTCACATGGGAGAAGAGGTACACGGTGCGCCGTAAAAGCCCCATAAATTTTATCCTAAACAGAAATAATAAAAAACCACACACCGGTCAAAATATAATTGAATATATCGGTCGCTGTTGCAGGCAGGCCCACACCTTTTCCCATAGCTGCGGCGATTTTGATTGGAGGAGGGCGAAATCCACAAGACGCGCCCCCATGTCGCGGCGGAGTGCAGTGCAGTGCGGATGGATATTTGGCACGGGTGGGACGCAATTATAGCTTATCTGCGAAATCGATAGCAAGGCAGGGGAGAAATTATAGGGGCTAGGTATTATGTACTACTGCTTATTAGATGGGTTGATCTACCGTGTACGATAGTTATAGCATATCATGTTCGAGATTTATTGTGATTGGATATTGTTTTTTATGACTTGTTGGAAGCGTTTTATAGTAAATTCATCGCTTCGACAGTCAGCTTTTCAAATACGTCTAATAACAATTGCGGTCTGTTCCAGGAATTTCCCACGTAATTTTAATATTAATGAGATTTACCTGGACGAGAAAGTGCTCTGGCATTTTATAATATGAAAATTGTTTTTAGGAGCTTTTCTCGATTTTAATCTACGACAAGAAAATAGATAGGTTCCTGCATATATATGCTTTGTTATTAATAATTAAATAATCAATAATAATTAACCTATGATAAAAAAAATTGTAACTTTGACTTTAGTAAAGTGCAAATAAAATATTTGAGTCCACACCCACGCTTTTATTTTCGAAGATGGTAATTGAAATAATACAAAATAACAAGTTCTCTGTCCATACCTAACTCTAAATGAACTGCAACACGGTTGTAGAAAGAATTATGATTATCTTCTAATTGTGCATATAATGACATACCTATACCTAAACCTAGGGAGGCAGACAGCGAGCACCATTCAGGATCTCGCAGGCAAAGGACCCATTTAGTTCCCTACTAACATCGGGACCCCGTTAACGGTTTCACTGACGTCCGTGCCCCTCTTAGAGCTAGCTGAAACTCGTAGCCTCATTTAGGGCTCCATATAGAAACTCGCGGCCCATTTAGGGCATAGCCGGTTTTGGATCCAGTTTTAGGGATCAACTTGCATCATATACCTACACATTTTGGGCTACAGTGATGTAGGAGCTACTTAGGGCTTCGATGTCACCAGGGCCCTTTTTAAGGTTCCGCGCTTGCATTGTTTCACATCAAAGACGTATCTACTGAACTATTAAGCCTAGTAGGACCTATCTGTTCGAAGTGAAGTAGGTACCTACCTACTTACCTACCTTCAATTTTAATAATTTCTATAACAGCAGAAGACGAGTTCAGCCCGGATTACCTACCGAAAACCAACAAAGAAGTCAAGAATACCTACACTACCTACTTACCTACATAGAAGATCGCATTTTTTTTTTCATTTAACAAATTCTTCTTCTGGTCTTAATATCGGTACACATATAACTGCAATGGCTGAAGGAAAACTAAATTTTAGACATAGCTGTACCTAGGTTTTACCTAAATATTTGATAGGTATTCATAACACAAGTAACGGTTTGAGATACCTATAGATTGGTAGGAGCCAAGTCTCCTGCAATGTCTGTTTGGATTGGATCGCCAGCATACCTACCGTTAAAAGAGGCTACTTTTTCTTCATTGCTAAAGTTCCACCCTTGTTTTTTTTTGGTTTGAGAAAAAGAAGATTAATTTATACATGAAATTTTTTAATACAATAAAGACCCGGAACTCGGGACTCTACGAATCTTACCTCTCCATAGAACAATAAGTGTCTATGCAATAAAAATATTTTGTGTATGTAGGTATGTACCTATGTTTATTCCAAAAATTTTCCGTTTTCTAAATATCTACATAATTACGTATTAACATCTATACTAATATATATACGAGTAAGGACTTTTCGTATGTTCACGAAAATATCGAAAACTACTTATACGATTTCAAATTTTTTTTTATTGAATTTTCTTTATCTGTGCGTGTGACATAGGCTTTCTAGGTTGAGGGTTTCATATCTGTAATTATTCTCAAAGAAGTATCTCTGAGCTCGAGCTCTATGGCTGAATTTTCGTGAATTTTTCGGTATATATTTGTGTATACTATGTCACTGGACTGTTTTGTGAGAGTCTGTCAGTGCGACTGGAATTTAAAGGTGGAGGATTCCATACCGGAGAATCCTTAAGACATTACGAGTAACGACTTTTCGTATGACCACAAAAATCTCGAAAACTACCTATCCTATTTCGATAAAAAAAATACTGTTGTTTTATATTTGCGCGGTTGATACAGGCTATATTTTATGTTTGTCTGGGCCTCCTAGGTTGAGGGTTCCATATCTATACTTAACATATAAATATAAGAGTAAGGACTTTTCGTATGACCACAAAAATCTCGAAAACTACTAATCCGATTTCGATAAAAAAATATTGAATTTTTTAAATTTGCGCGGTTGACTAGGCTATATTTTATATGTGTCTGGGACTCCTAGGTTGAGGGTTCCATATCTGTAATTAGTGATGCGCAAAGCAAGACCAAGACCAAGACCGATATGGTCTTGGTATTGGTCTTGGTTTTGCACCCTTGGTATTGGTCTTGCATCAGATCCTTAGTCTTGGTCTTGGGTCTTGGTCTTGCAATACGGTCTTGGTATTGGTCTTGGTCTTGCTGCAAGACTTGCAAGACTTCGCAAGACTTGCTTTTGCATTTTGATCTTTTTATAAGTGTGAAAAGTTGTTGCGATTCTAAACCGTAATTGCTTAATTCAAATGAAGAAGAACCGTATAATATGTATGGGAAGTATGTAATTCATAATCTATAAGATTGCCTATACCTAATTATATTATCGTTCGAAATGGATAAATATCGACCGTATAAAAAAATATCATTGTCTAGAACAAACGCGTCTGGTATTGTAATGGTACCAAACCATTCTAGAATAAGTAATGAGAATAAAACTAGGTGCGTAGAATTAAGTTAGGGCAAGTGAGATGCGTAATTTATTAATAAAGTTTATAAATTAATAATTACCATTCACATATGAGAATCGTATCTTACTCCGCGACTTAGTCTGCTTGTGCTTTCTTGGTATCATCTGTCGCAACTCAGCACTCATTTTACTACATGCATCATACTTATATTTCATAACTCATTCTACAATAATTTTTTACCATTTTTTTTAATAAAATAAGAAGAATCTCTCATAGTGGATATTGAGTGAAAGCGATTAAAAGTATTTCTGGTTTATTAAACTAACTTCAAATTTTGTATAAAGCTTATTCAAAAATTAAAAACAGGTAGAGATTTGTTAGTACGCGCGTTTATAAAACTATGTATTTATTTCAAAAATCAGTCGTGTGAATATCTCAGTTGAGTTAGTTAATGAGCATGACCGAAAAAATAGTTTCAAAATATGGGCAATCTAAAATTTCAAAAATCTCCATGTGGCTACTGGATAGATGTCATCAAAAAGATATCAGATTTATAGATGATTTGTAACGTTTGCTTAAAACATTCTGCGCGATATAAAAAATAATAAAAATAAAAAACCATGTAGTTTATCTTTCCCTGGCTACGAACTGTCGGGACTCTTTCAAAACAGCTCGTTAAGAGAAATCCCAGAAGGGTTTATTGAAATTAAGATCGATAATAAGGGAGTTCATAGATTAAATTAATTAGGTTATTTACTAGCGTTTGTTATCTAATCATTAAGCAAAAAAATATGTCTCCTAACAATTTGTTGTTTTGTTACGGAACTGCAAGAGTCTTGCAATTTTGCAAGACCAAGACCAAGACTGCAAGACCAAGACCAGTCTCGCAGCATCACTATCTGTAATTCCCAAAGAAGTAGGTATCTCTGAGCTCTATGGCTGAATTTTCGTGGATTTTTCGGTATATATTTGTGTGTAGTACCTATGTCACTGGACTGTTTTGTGAGAGTCTGTCTGTGCGACTGGAATTTCAAGGTGGACGGTTCCATACCGGAAAATCCTTAAGACATATGTAGGAAAAATTATCATGCTGTTCTCTCTTAGTGCGTATCTGTGGATTGATCTGGTTTGCTGTTCGGACTGGTTTTACGTGCGAGTAGGTCTCATAGAAGGGTTCCGTACTCAAGACTTTTATTGACTTTATGTTTTCATAGCACAATCTACGAAAGTGTTTGTCCGGGAAGTGCCGGGTAAAACAGTTAGTTTTATATAAAAGAGCTCAGCATAAATTAGAAGTTGTTAGAAGTGGGCCAAGATAGGTACTTAGAATATTTAAATTTATTTAGATACTATGAATTTACTACTCTTATATGCAGAATTGAATTCGGTTTCAATTCAATTTCAGTCCAAATTCACTATATGTAAACAGGCACGGTTTTCAAATCGAATCTAGCTCCAAACTCGATCCAGCTTTTTCTGGGATCGAATCGGATTGAACTTGCATGTAAACGGTTATGCGGACTGGGATCGGATTGAGACATGTGCAGTGGATCGACAGTAGAGAACCGTTATTCCTCGTTAAAGAAAGCACATAGTACAGATTGAAAATAAGCACAAATGACAATATCATAACGATTTATCATCCATTCATTGCTCGTTTTCACGTTTATTTGACAGATCACGATAAATAAACGTGATTTTGATAATTGTCAAATTAATCTCATCTGTGGTGACATTACTCATGCCGGATCGAAGGTGGTTTGAGATCGAATTTAGATCGCAACATATAAACAGTACGTTTATTTGTGTTGAATTGAAACCGAATCGGATTCAAAACGAATTCAATCCTACATGTAAACGTAGTATGAAAGTATTTTGAACTCATGTCTTAAATAATTCTGATTCTATTCTATCTAGCTGCCGTGTAGATATTTTTTGATATGCAAAAAGTATTCAAAAATTATGATATTAACATTTTCAATGATAACAGCTGAATTATTTCTGTACTTGAATCTTACGAACTTAAGAACTCTTGATGTTTTTATTAATCTTTTAATATTTTTTGGTGATTATTCCTGTTGTTACGGATATCACGTGGCAAATGTGTTATCTACATGTTCTTGACATAACTTGAACTCATTACTTAAAATTTCTTATAATTAATAGATAGATATATTCAAATTATCTTATCGTTCCAGCAGTTACTGAAAATTTAGAAAATAAGTAGACAAAAGTATAGGTAGGTACATATTATTTACATCTGTCTTACACTTGCTTTAATTTCTTGATTAGGTATCTATAGATAGGTAGGTATCTACCTACATATAATAAAATTGTAACAGGTCTATGATAGATATAAGAAAAACTACTTTGTTTGACGAATGTTGGCCTTTGCATTGAAAACACGAAAAATGTATCAATCCATTTGATGGGAGTAAATCAGTGGCGTAACGATTTCGAGCTAAGATATGGCATTTAAGGAAGGAAGGAATTAGAGGAAAAAATATCTATTGATTAAATAAGCAAACATAATATGAAAGATTTATTATCAACAATAATGCAGAAAAACAAAATACTAATTTATTGCTTTATTTATGAAATATAAATTTATGCACCTGAATTATCTGAAATGTCACAATGACTTTGTGACGCCTATGAAATAAAGATTGCGTTGCCTTCGGACATACGTGCAGCGTCCTGTCATTGTATGGAAGGAGATAAGCTTGACATACTGATGTCGTAGCTTAGATCAACAAACGTAGTAGAGAATTTCATGATAATGAGATGCGATGAGACGTATAGCGATATGTACGTAGCTGGCGAATGATTACACACAATAGCCATGATTCGTGAAACAAACTATACCTACCTATCTATAGATACCTAATCAAAAATGTAAAATATATAAAATTATTGAGATGTCTTTTACAATGGAAGGAGAATTGAATAGAGAATAGAATATTAGTTACCGGAAGGCTTTTAAATTAGGCTAGGATAAATTTTTGACAAAACATTCATGACATTTTGTTTCATATATTTTATAAAATATTGTTGTAGATGATATTTAGCCAATTTTTATTGCTTTTATGGTTTACTGTGTTTTGTTTCTTCTTTATATATATCGTTTCAAGAATTACGCGTTTATATGTAGATACCTACCTACCTATTTTGTGCAGTAGATAATATTTGGGTTTCATAATAATTTAAAGTAGATATGTTTTTTTCTCTTTATGATTTGTTAATGCGGTTGTATTTTTTTGTCATATTTATGATCTCTGATAAGATTTATGAGGTAAGCATTGGTTAGTTTGTCACAAATATGAGCTATTGCATGGTATTTCATAATATTATACGCTCTGGGTAATCTTATTCTTTTCGTCTTGAGAATTTGTGTGTATTGTACGTTGCTTGCATTTTGGCTGTAAAAATTGAGTGAATAAGTTTAATCGGATAGTTGTCATTTGTTAGAATTGATTTTGCTTTAATTATTTTTTTGTGATATTCTGGATCTGTAAAATTGATTGATCTGTCTGCAAGATTATTGATTACTGATTTTTTGCAATGGGTGCTCCGAGTTAAAATACAAATATCTCCCTGACCAAGTATCTTTAGTGTACCATTTTGTGCGTATATTCTTTGATTGTGTATTAATGTTAAATCTAGAAAATTAATTGTATTGTTTTGTTCAGTTTATATTATAAACTTTATTTCATTGTGATGTGTGGAAAAGATCAGTATAAAAGTTTCTTTATCTTTGGGAATAGTTGTTAAACCATCGTCAATGTATTTTATTAAATAGGGTTTTAAAAAATAACTTGCATGTAAAGAATTGAATAAAGAACTATGGCAATAACTATTTTTATTGTTATTATTATTTAATAAAAGTATTGGTTGATGATGTATTGTCCTCGAACACTACCACTGCCTCAAAATAAAAAAATGCAGCTTCATTAGATAGGTACTAAAGAAACTGGAAAATGACACTTTTATAACTATTTTGATTTTTATACATGAAACAAATTTAATAACCGAAAAATACCGAATTTCTAATGACTTATTAAATTATTAATTACATGTTGGGATTGGCCTTTCTAGAAGGTTTAGGCCAGAATATTGACACAAAACTTTGATATATTCTAATCAAAATTGCTCACAAATAGGTACTGTTTCATCTTTTATTAATGAATCGTAGTGTTTTGGGTTGATGTTAATAACAGTAATGGTAATGTAATAATACTATATCGAAAGATAACCCTTATAATATATGTAGGTAACAAATAAAATAACTTTTCTATAAAAAATATAATATATTTAAAATTAAAACTACAAAAACTATTGAAATACCACCAAAACCGACATTTCTGGAGGTCGTTGAAACTTTGCGACACCTACATATTTTGAGTTACTCTGGAATTGATGACAAAAATTTTTGAAATCAAAAGAAATGCCAAGATATTCATAAATTATGAGTAACCATTACCATTATGTGTGATAATTTAAGAAAAATTCTATAATCAATTTCAATTTATCTAAAATTACTATTTTCATGAAATGAAATAAATAATTCCTTTTAAACCAATTTTCAATAAATTTAAAAAAAATATTTATTCATTATTACATATTTATTATCGTACAAAATGATTTTTTTTGACGACTGAACTTGAAATCGGGCTTTTTTAAGAGACACTGGTCATTCGAAATTTGACACTTGTCGCGGAGCGAGCGCAAGCTCAAAATCGCCACTCTAGACTGTTTTCGCTTTCTACCAATAAAATAAGTTAGCTGGTCAGACTTTGGCTATGCACCGCTAGTTTTGAAAACGACCTTATTGTCCGAATTGCTTGATAACATCGTTATTTTTCAAAAACGACGTTAATTGTGATGAGTTAGCAAAAAAATAACGTGTATATTTCTAGCAGAAGTTCTTACCGCTCTGACAAGAATGGTGCACTCAGCTAGGCCTCACACCAATTTTCATGCACGAGTGCAAAAATGCTCCTAATAGCCTAATAATAATAGGTAGTTTCGGTCTTAAACCTGCGCCAAGTCTTATTTTTGGTTCAGAATGTCCCCCTGAATTATCGTTTGTCGGTTGAGACGAAAAAAGGAAGCGGTGCAAATGCTTCAATTAGAACGAACTGCAGCAAATACGAAAAATTATGTTGGATTATCCTTGAAGATAAATAAAAGATGGCATTTGAACGAAAATTTGGATTTTTCTATATAATAATAATAATAAAGTTATACGAAAGTAGTTTTTCTTTCCGAACATTTTCTAGGAATTATTTTTTTTGTTAAATTTTTCTTTTATGATCAATCGTTTTAATTTGATGATAGAATTGTATCTATACCGATCAAATCACCGAAATACGATCATAGCAAATTTAGAAGAAAACTAGATACCTATTTTGTATCCATTTACACATCCCTAGTTCGCTCAAATTGTGATCGGCTCGTGGGTCAGTACGACTAGCATTTCCTTACCAATGTTTGGCCCCGGTAATGGCCGACAGTAGAGTCTACATTTTTAAAGCTACGATCCTATTCGTGTGATTTGTATGGTATACTTCCTGAGAGATACGGTTAACGGTATATGGACAAAATGTCAAATCATTGAAGTACGTTAATTATGATTTCAGAAATTATTCTAACCTATTCCAAATTGAACATAACTTGAGACATGAGAACCCCAAACGATTTCTCGATATTTATTAAAGTAGGTACACCTGACTTGTGATTTAATAAGAATAATTGATGATTAGAGGTACTACAATATTTTATTGGCAAATATTTAAATCCTGAAAATAATTTCCCACATTTTCTTTTGGCTAATTTTTTACAAGTCTCTATAATTAGTATTTTCCGAGATACATCACTTTACACGCTTATTTGGCCAGCCTGTACATAGTAGATATATCTTTGTTACTGCTGTTCTACAATCAAATTTGAAATTTGTATTGTGAAACGTTAGACAAGGAAATCTATATTATCTTATAATGTATTTGGAAAGCTATATTGAGACATAACCTGATAAGCCACCAAAATTAAAATCTA
The DNA here is from genome assembly GCA_958507055.1 of Crioceris asparagi. Classification (NCBI taxonomy): domain Eukaryota; kingdom Metazoa; phylum Arthropoda; class Insecta; order Coleoptera; family Chrysomelidae; genus Crioceris; species Crioceris asparagi. The sequence continues at coordinate 49,774,483 of OY293829.1, forward strand.
ATGAGAATACCAGTGGAGATACAGAGTATGTTATTCGTTCTATAGATATTTGTATCAACGACATAAGCGAATAACATACATCAATGTTATGAGATGAGATAGTCAAATGTTTATAGTGTTTCGTACAAAATTGGTGAAAACTGGACCCGATTACTGAGACTCTGCTCTCCGTCCGTTCGTCCGTCCGCCCGTCCATCCGTATGTCAGCGAGCTCTATCCCATCAACTGTAATAGGCAGAGCTGAAATTGACAGAGAATGTATATTTCTATTGCCGCTACAACAACAAATACTTTCATTCCGTTCATTTGTCTGTCAGCGGGCTGTATCCTATGAACCGTAAATATAGGTAGAGATAAAATTTTCCAAGAATGTTTATTTTTATTACCGCTACAAAAGCAAAAAGGATTTCCATCCACGTATCCCTCCGTCCGTCAGCCATATTATTAAAATAATTAACAAAGACCCACTGTAACACACTAAAATTACGAGGAAGCTCTTTTTGCGAATGAAATTACTTAAGTCTTTTCCGATATGAATGTAATGAGAAAGTGTCCACCATATTTTTCTAAAAAAAATCCTGTCTTGTTCATTAAATAATTAAAATACTATCTTGTTTTTCTTGACTACAATTTATTTCCGTTGCATATACCTACTCTTTCTTCAATATTACTCCAAATGCCAAAATCTAATGGATTGAATCCGAGAGATCCGGGTGGACAATGAATTGGACCATCTGCTCCTCTTTTTAACCATGTAGGTATTTGGAAATTCTTCATAAAGCCACCTTTTAGCTCGTCTATCAAAATGTTGAGGAGCGAGGTCGTGCATAATAATAAGAGACCTTGAGATGGTAGGTCTATTAGCTATATATGTTAAATGGTTTTCTAATAAATCTAAATAAATGTGTGTGTCAAATGTGATAACCAATTAACTTATTTCCTATTTTCCTAGTGTATTTTCAAAATGTCTAGCTCGAGTTACAAAAGGGTTTTTATTACACCAATAATAGGCATTATGCAGCTTATTAAACATTCCTTGTCGTTCAAATGAAGCCTTATCCGTAGAAAATTGTTTTTAAAAAGTCTCTAGGTATTATCTTCTATCCATTCGAACAGAGTCTCGCAGAAGTCTACTCTATGCGGAGGATCACCTGGCATACATTCCTACAGGTAATTTCCGATAGTGACAGGGGTAGGTATAATAATTGTTCATCTTTTGGGATCCTCCACGTGCTGGAACCTGTTGTATTGATTTGTAATGCCATTGTTCGTATACCTACTACTTATAGTAGGTATAACAACATTGTTATTTTGCACGGTTCTAATAACTAGATCGACCAAAATTAATTTTCCGTGGTTTTAATGGCCCAGTTTCCCGGCCCGGTGGTGAAAAATATCCCAAATAAAAAAAAATATTTCCTAAAAAACATATAAACACGTACACTACACTATCAACATGAAATATTTAGTTTATACATGCATTTCAATTCTTCATTTTGATGAAACCGTTTCTTCAAGTATGGAGATCTAAGAAACTACACATTTTATGGAAGTGTGAAGAGTACCTACATTATTTACTTGTTACTTACTTTGTTAAATCAGAAAATACAAACTAAAACTATGAATTATCCAGTGACTTCAAAGTTAGGGAGAGTAAAGGGGTTCTTCAAAATGTACCCTTTGAGTTTAGAACTGCCTTGCAAATTTCGTGAATGAATACTGAGTGTTGTAGAAGTTATAGCCAATATTCATTGTTTGATTTTAAACTTTAACCCTCTGTATCTCGAAAACGGAGGGACTTATGTTTATTAAAGAAATCCTACTAAATTTTATACTTACTATTAATCTCACAAACCTGGCCTTTTTTTGGGACACCTTGTATACGTCTGAATGTGTGTGTGTGGGCGTGTATACGTACCTTATAGGCTCTTACAGGCTTCAAGATATCACGACTAAATTTTGCACACGTGTTTACCTATCATACATAACTTAAGTAAAAATACTTTTTACTTTTATATAAATATATATTAATTCATATAAATCCTCGAAAAATGCCAGAAATTTCCCCGTGATAATAAACTCTTTCTCTTTGTTTGTCTTATGTCTAGCCATTACACAGACATAATTTCATTCCTCATAGGAGGAGGTTTCCATACCGGGAAAAGAATGTAGGAGACATTCTGATGCTGTTTTCTCGTGATGCTTGTGTGTAGTTGGATCTGGGTCAGTGTTCTGAAGGGTTCTATGTGCATGTAGGACTGCGAAATAAGAGGGTTGCATACCCAAGTGCCCCACACTGGACACAAAGTCTGTCAGGTTTGACTAAAATTTGTTCATATCCCTAAGGTCGATAGAAGTGTCCTTCAAGTTCTAAAAAAACGACCTGCCTCTTAAATTTTAAATTATATATCTATTCATTCCAGATAACACACAATCTTATATCAACACCCTGAGCGAAGCCGGATACCCCAGCATTGCTTGGAATACACTTAGAGAGTCTTCTTAAAAAAAATTTGAGACATCAATAATATAAGTTCTCTTCTTTAATTTACAATGAATAAATTCAAAGGGAGCCAAGATGTTCTAACTATGGATGTAGGTAATGAATAAAAAACAATTATCAAAAATGGGAACGTCAACAGACACAATTTTCATTATTATACAAGAGAAAATTTAAGCGCAGTTAAACGAGGTGATCTGCGCCTCGATACCTCCAGTTTTCAAGAGAAGAGATTAGACCATGATTGAATAATATCTTTATAGACGTCCACCATGGAATGTAATTTATGCATGATAGTGCCACATTTCATCATATCCTTAACATTCATGATTTTCTTAGTGAACAATTTGAATAATGCTGGAATGGATGAGGAGGATCTATTACATGGCCACCAAGATTACCTGAATCAACAAAACCAAAGAAGATACGAAAGAATGAATCCGAGATGTATTCAACAATATTGTAACGTACACAGCTTCTCATGTAGGTACTTACGGTTGTTATTCGTTTTAGTCTCTATTTGTGCTAGTACCTTTTTTACTATAGTAGTTGGCTATGTATTTCATTAATTTGTTCTAGAATTAGTAGAATTATTCTTGAACCTTCCAGAAAATATATGTGAGGTACACAGTATTGTCAGTTAGACAAGCGTCTAGAATAATCATAGAACATTCTCGATGAATGTCAAGTTAATACTCAGATATATAAATCCGTGTCGATCACGTGTCCCAGTTAGTCAGTCGATGAAAGTCAGCCTAAATTAGTTCAGATGGTGAAGTCTTTGGCACTTTTACACACAACGTTTAGCACAGGGTTAAACGTTGCAATTTTTGTCAGAAGTGGGATACTTCACATTTTGATAACCAGACCAGATCGAAAGATTACGGCAAAATGGCAAATATTTAAGATCTAATGTAGTTTCTGAAAAAGGAAACTGCAGAGCAAAAAAGACAAATCTTAGAAGGACTGGAAAAAATTAGACGAAAAGAAAATGGGCAAGAATTAGACCAGAACGTAAGGAACAACATACAAGAATTATGCTAGGATATAAAGCAGAACGGATCAAAGTTAGACAAGATAAATATAATAATAATAATAATAATAATAATAATAATAATAATAATAATAATAATCTTTATTGGTTCACATTGGATCATGCAAAGATGATCTAGAACAAGTCAGTATTTTTTAAATATAGTGTAAAATAATATACATTAAATTTAAAAGTAAATAAACTAACTAGTGTAGTATACATTAAATTGATTTATCCATAAAATATTCATTCAAGGTACAGTACGCCTTTCTCAGAAGAATCCTTTTTATTTCAACTTTAAACTTGCCAATTGGAAGCGTTTTATAATGATTAGGAAGATGATTATAAATAGTCACCACCATATACTCTGGACAGTACTTAGTATTTTGTAACCGATGAAGGGGTATCTCGAGAACTAAGGAATTTCTCGTTTGGTAATTGCTATTTCCCAAAGCTCTAAGCGAGGTCGCGTTTTTCCTAGCGTATACTAGTACATGCATAATGTATAATGAGTAAAAAGTTAGGATGTTCAATTTTTTAAAGATATCTTTGCAGTTTGTTCTTCTACTTGCACCTACTATATTTCGGACTTCTCTCTTCTGCAGTTTAAAGACTCTGTCAGCTTCACCAAACATACCCCAAACTAGTAATTCGTAACTCATTACTGACTGGAAGTTCGCAAAATAAATCATTATCAAAATAGGCTGTTCCACAGTTTTCCTAAGCTGATATAGGAGATAACACTTGGAAATCAGATTTTTGCACACGTTATCTATATGGGTAGTCCAAGTACAACATTCATGATGGAGACCAAGAAATTTTACAGAAGAGCTTTGTACCATAGATTTACCATCAGATTTAACTAGTAGGCTATGGTCGGGATTACCATTTGAGTGACTGAATCTAAAGAACGTTGTTTTGTTCATATTTAACCTAAGTTGATTATGAGTAAACCACTCTTTATATCTCCCAATATCTTCTTCTGCCATGGATAAAGTTACAGGTATATTTGGTCCTGTAATAAGCAGTGAGGAATCATCTGCGTAAATTATACAGTCTTCATGGATGTCATTAACATATAGCAGATATAGTAGGGGACCTACAGTAGAGCCCTGGGGAATTCCTGCTGTAACATTAACTGGTTGTGACATATACTGGTTAACTTGAACATATTGAACTCTATCTCTTAGATAGCTAGTAAACCATTCGAGTACAATGCCCCTAAAGCCATATATGTCAAGTTTTTGTAAAAGAAGAATAGGAAAGAATTAGACGAGAATATAAAGAAGAACAGACAAGAATTGGAGACGAATATGAGACAAAAAGATTTTTGTTTAAAAGTGGAAGAATAATGTAAGATAATCCTTATAAGTTGAACTATCTATGCCTGATTGACACCTGTCAGGGCTGAGGATTTTCGTCACAAAACTCACTAGATGGATATATACCTACTCCAAAATTAATCCCTCAGGGTATTTGTAGCAAAAAGTACTATAGGTGATACCTCTGATCAGAGGATTTTCGCCAGGGATTCCTATAAACTTTTTTAAAATTTTTGTGCTTATTTGTTCCATGGATAAGGAAGGGGAACGGTTAATTTTCTTCAATATTTTCGAGATTATAAATTTTGAGGTCTAACGAAAATCTATTTATATCTATTATTCATATATCTGCCAAGAGTCTTATGGATATAGAGGAGCTTTCATTAACTATGATTTATAATTTTTTTACGCTTCTAGTGGTGGTCAATATATTTTCGAAAATAATAAAATAAGTTTACTATCTTTCACTCCTAGATAACCCTATTAAATTCACAGGATCGAAAACTAGTCTTTTCTCACCTAGGACCAAGAAATAGGCACCGTTTTTGTCCCACTAGATGACGGTCTTCAATAAATAATGTCAATTTGCAAAGCAAAGCGGTGGAAATATTTGAACATAAAATATTCATCGTTATATGCATTTATTAAGCATAGGTATATTATGTTTATGCAGGCATTAATAAATATTCTAGGATCAATTGTCAAATGGCGTGGAGTTTACAACGTTCTACGATAGATGACATTATCAAACAACTGATAATATGACTACCCTTAAATAATATATTTATACAGTGGGTCCAAGAAGTAATGACTTTGTTGCAACGACTACCAATTTCATTTTTTCACATGAAATTACGTATTTCTTACTTCATCTTTGAATCTTGCTTCAAATTCTAAGCAGGTATGTTTCATGTAGGTACCATGTCCTCCTAAACCTAAACTACAAATGAACATATCAACATGAGTGAGTCGCAGAAGGGATGTCTAAATACATTTAATATTATAGATATTATTCGGTGTTTCCGATGGTAAATTTATGCATACAAGGGGACCGTTTTGGTATTTAATGTCATAAAGAAAACTAATGATTAAAAATATTTGAGATAAAAAATGATTGACAAGTAAATTTAGGTCCACAAAAATACGTTGGGTACAGGTAGGTATATTAAAGCAAAATTCCAACTGAACAATTTAAAGTCATTCATGGTTAAAGTGTAAATAAAAGATTTGTTTTGCTCGGCAATAGAATTTGTAGGTATTCTGAAAATTACATTATGGAAATACGGCAACACCCGTATAATCCTATAGTTTTCATATTGTTGCCAAATTTCCATTATGAAAATAGTTTTAATTCAAGATTTAGAATTCAAATCAAGGAATTAACATGATGTACATTAAATTGAATCGAATATTGAAAATAAAATTTTTTTAATTATGGACATAAGATTAGTTTATGAATTAAAATTATGTACCTACGTTATGGAAATAGGATATATTTTTGTATCAAAATGTAATTAATAGGTACTCTCGTTTGAAATTATTCTTTGAGATAATAATAATTTAATTTTTTATTCAAAAATTGTTTAAATTTCATATATTTTTTTAACTGTTAGACATTCATGAAATTGATTTGGCAATTTCAAAAAATAAATTTTATTTTACCGCAGCATAGTTAGGTACCTATATTCCTTATAATAATTATATATTATATTGTAATCCATAGAAATATAAATTGATTTATTATTTTGATATGAATTAAAATAATATCATGAAACGTTATCGAAGTATAAAAACATCCCGATGGCCTGTAGTCAGCGGAAAGGTAAATTTTTCAAAATTCATTGAATTGAAATTTTAACAACCTTTTCATTGGTATACCTACATGTTATTAAATAAAATTGTCATAGCCTTGCGGTTAGAGGTTTTTGTTTTGGCTGTTGAATATAAAGCAGACAGGGTTCGAGTCCACTTCAAGGCAGATTTTTTTTCGTCTATTTCTTTTCAATAAATATACTATATATTTTTTTAATCAGGGTCTATATTAAGATCTCCAGAAAATGTACAATTACATCAAATTTATATTGAGTGTTCATGTTTTATCAATATTTGTTATTTTTCTTTATTAATTTTTATTTTTTTACCTGTGTATTTTATGAAAAATTGCTTTGAACAAAAGTTGTAGGTACTGATTATATCTATAACCTAAAATTATTTTTAATAATATTTACACTAGTGCTCTTTTTTGATAATTTTTTAAAATGTTTGAATGGTCGCCATTTTGAAACTACTTACCCGATATTGCCCAATAACGAACTCGACCGAGATATTTGAGAGATTGATTTTTGTAGCAAATTTGAACTTGATACCTTCAAAACTGCGACCTCTATCGTGTTAACAAATTTCGTAATATCCCATATATATATATATAAACTTTTGAACCAAAGGTTTTTTTGGACTAACTTATAGACATATAACAACATGCCGTTGAAATTTTTTCGAAATTCAAAAGTGTGAACGATCGCAATAGGTATATTTCTATAAGAAATTTACCTAAAATTCATACATATAATAATAATTCGAGATTTTTACCATAATTTGTTCCTGTAGACTCCGAATACATTTTATTATAAAACATAATAATTATATATTGTTTTTAAGTTACTGCATTATGTAATTCTGAAGAGTCAATTCATTTCTAAATTTAAAAAAAAAATATTTATTTTTATATTTACTTTATGGAATCCTTGCTATTAGGTAGGTAAATAGCAAAACGGCGTGCCATTTTTGTAAAATGAAAACACCTATTTTTTTCATTTCATTTTTGAATAGAATTCTTAGTATTTTTCATATATGTAAAATGTCATGCATAGACTCAACAGTTGCGAAAAAATTATGAAGTGTTTATTAGATAAAATATTTTTCAAGAAAAATTGGACCGACTTGCACTGAAAAATACAAATGAATATTAATTCTATTGGTGCTGGTACTTTTGAAGTTGGTACCAAAAGTCTTCTATCTTACTACAATTGGTCCTTGTTTTGAAAGGTTTTTCAAAAGAAAAGAAAAAGATTGTATAGGTTTCGCTTGTTTAAATCATTAAATATACATATCGCTATGGCGATTATAGTTGCTCTAAAATATTCAAATAAGAGTAAAAACAAATTAGTCATTTAATAAATAGAGCTCACTGGAGGGATTGGGAGTAGGAAAATATAATTTCAAGACTTACTTTTCAGAAAGTGCACTCCAATGGTTTGCTAAGTTCAACTTAGGTAGGAAACCTCTAGTTTTAATTAATAGATTAAGAAGCAATCACACATGTCTAAAAGATAGCCTCATGAAAATAAAGATTATTAAGTCTTCTTTTTGTGAATGCGAAGAAGGTATTCAGCCAGTCAACCATGTTTTCTTCCAGTACAAATTATATAAAGATCAGCGTGTTTTGCTTTTCAAACATGTGATGGAGGGAAAAAATCCCACCATACCTATTGTTTGGAATCATTACTCCACACGTTGCATAAATCGTCCAATTTTTCAATTGCCAGGTTTATAAATAACTAGGTTTAGCGCGTGGAAAAATGCATTCAATTCCATGCGGTAGTTTTTGCGTGATGCGTGTTTAAATATACAATACACACATATACACATGGAGATGATGATATTAAATTATTTTTAGGAAACTAGAGAAACTGGAAACACGGTTCCCAAACCAGTGAAAATTAAAAAATAATACTTAAAATAAAAGCAAAAAATTGATAATCCCATTATAAAATAATAAAAATAAAGTTAAATTCTAAAACAAAAATGATTAGAATTAGAATTTAACTTTGTTTCTATTATTTTATAATGGGATAGTAAATTTTTTGCTTTTTTGCTTTTATTTTAAGTATTAATTTTTAATTTTCACTGGGATCCGTTTTTCCAGTTTTTCTAGTTTCTTGAAAAAAATTAATATCATCATCTCCATGTGAGTATACTATCCACCATTTTGTATCATTAACTACATAATTTCTTCACTTTACATTTCAATATCTTATATATTGAATATTTTTTTATTAAAAATGAAATTGTACAATCTCGAAACATGTTTCAATAATTAACCTTTTAATGAAAAAACTGTGGAGAAGACTTTATGTTTCTTTTTCATCTTATTAAAAATGTGCATATTTCTGGTTAAAATGTATTGCGATCGGTAAATACTGCTTTTATTGTTCACATAATCGTAAGTTATAGATTTCGAAATACATATAAATTTGTACCTAATCCTAATATGAATGAGAAATATACCAGAACTCAGCTTTATCACCAATCGACTTCTCGACCCCCAAAAATTATACATACTGAAATTTTTATCTGCGGAGCTATTCCCGATATAGCTAGTGTGGAAGTCGAGGGTCACATCCATTAAATATGAAAGTATCGTCAATCGATTTCTCGACTCCGAAAACCCCTTTTAGCTAATTTTTATCAAAATCTCTCTCTTAAGGGTCGCAATATTTTAGATATGTAAACATCTTTTATTAAAAAAACGGGTTTTGTTAAAATAGAAAACTCAAAGCTGACCAGAACGTGAACCGAGGAACTCTAGGTTGTTACCCAGAAAATTAACCATAGGGCTATTTTTGCCCTATGATGTTATTGGGTTCATATTAATTTTACTTCGATAATCTTCTGACTTTAATATCTTGTAATGTTTTTTCAATATTAAATCATCGTTTTCCCCGTCTCAGAGAAAAAAAAATATTATACACGGGAAAAATATTAGATTTTAGCTATTTAGCCACACAACCTCGAGCTAAAATCTTCCCTTGTATAGTAAATAACTATACATAAAGATAGTCAGTAGTCATATTTACAGTTGGTATGTAATGTAATTTCATCTATCTGAGAGTGTTGTAAAGCTTGTTGCACATCTACATTATACGGGAAAATAATACACAATACTCAGTTTCATATCTTATTATCTTATTCAATGTAGCAGGCTTAAGCTGTAATCCATATGACAAGAGAGAGAGAGTCCTTTTTGGTACACTTGAACACCTTGAACTACCACCTCCCTACATCGCCCGTACTTTATCTACTGTTTAAATCGGTGATTGAGATAATGAGTTTGCCCACAACACGAATTGGGTGTTTACAGTGATCGAATAAAAATAACCAGAAGGCGACGTGGATATTTTGATGTTTCCAAGTCGCCTTTTGGGTGAAAATTTCGTTCAGTGGTCGATTTCGATCTTTGAGGGTAACATATAAACTAAATTCTTCTAAATTCTTATTCAAATGACCCTCCTTAGTAAATATCACCAGAATGCGATGCTTTACAAGATAATTAAGGAGTAGACGCGACGGTCACTACTAAAGAACGCCAAAATAGCTTTTTATACGATGCGATAAAAGCGGGGTAGATAGAGATTTTTTTCTTTGTATCAAGAAGAAAAAAACGAGACACATCGTGAGTGCATTCCCGTGCTGGTGCACTTGACTTCCTGGAAATCGAGCACAGTGAAAGAGCAGACTGGCAGGATGGGTTGGTTCGTTCTCTCGGTCGCGACACCACTCGTACGCGTTGCTCGCTAATGCCAAAGACATTTATTTATGGACCGCTTTTATAGAGTGTGGTCGTTTGCGAAAACAGATATAGGTACATGTAGGTATATACTTACTGCTTCAAACATTTTTTATGTTAGTTGCTTGGTATATTACAATGGATATTCATATCCCAAGGATCTAATTAATAAACGATGTGACTGTTATTTTAAATTTTTTACAAAGTTGATAATAAACTCACTTCATTATTTATTTCTTATTAAAAGTTATAATGTTTCTATAAAACTATTTCTGTAAATAATTCTATCTCTATTCCTAAACCTTTTTATATTTATTATTAAATGACGACAAAACGAACAACCCACTTAACTGTTATTATTATTTACTTTCTTCTAAGGAAAATACCTGACTTTTCTCAAAATTATAAAATACTAGCGGACCCGACAGACCTGTCTTGACAAAAGCAAAAACAATATCTTGGTTTTCTAAATTTTCACCCATGACAACAATAGCAACTTCATCAATTGTTGCGTCGCGTGTTGTCCTGCAGGCGTCTTATCGGCTTTGCTGACAATTTTGTGGTAATCAGATGGCATGCAGTTTAATGCAGTCTTGAATAATACAACCAATTCGTTTTCTGATGGAAAAACATTTGAAGTTGCTCCACACTTGGTCTGTTCACAGATTTATTGTGTGCATAACGCTGATCGACTTGTTTTGCTGAATCGCCCAAAATTGTAGCACCATGTGACTTTCAAGATACTTTGTCAGCACTGCCATTCCCTCATCAACTTTTGACTGGCTGCTTTTGGTTATTCACCTAGCTACAAACCTACTGTACGCTACTTTAATTGATATATGATTTTAACTGAAAATTACCAACGTATTCAGGCACGTGGTAGTAAAAGTTTATTGTTTTACAATATAGTTACCTTGAAAGTTAGCATAAAATTGTCTTGAATAACTTTTTTGCGCAAAATTACTTCATTTAGAAACAATTATTGTATTCCTGTATATGAGTTAAAATGTATAGAATCTGTTCCATTTCCGTAAACCCATGAATGCAGAGGCTCTGGTGGCAGTACCAATGGCGTCAATTTGACTTTACCGCTCCCGGAACACAATCCAGGGGCTTCATTCTTTCAATATTACTTAGGTGTGATTGATTTTAACTTACCGAGATGAATAAACGCTTCTCAAAAACTCACTCTATAATAAGTTGAAATGAAACTATTATTTATCAATTGATCCATCTATGTTAAACGATATTTGCAGCGCGCGTTCTGTCAATTGCTGACAGTTATTTCAAACAACTGACAGTTGTCAAACAACTGTATGTACTGTATGTAAAGTTAATATTGTCTTTAAGTTTTCATGAATGCTCTTAAATTTTCTAATGTTCCGCTCAACTTTCTTATTTTTTTCGTTCATAAGAACCTTCTTCTGATAATTATGAACACAACAAAAAAAGAATTAGCGAAATCGGTTCAGCTGCTCTCGAGATTTGCGCTTAGTAACACATTCAGCGATTCATTTTTATATTATTGACTAGCTGACCCGACAGACGTTGTCCTGTCTTAACAAAAGCAAAAACAAAATCTTGGTTCTCTAAATTTCCACCCATGACAACAATAGCAACTTCATTAATTGTTGCCGTATTACAGCATCTTGCGTGTTGTCCTCAGGCGTCTTATGGGCTTTGCTGACAATTTTGTGGTAATCAGATGGCATGCGGTTTAATGCAGTCTTGAATAATACAACCAATTCGTTGTCTGATGGAAAAACATTTGAACTTGCTCCACTTTTGGTCTGTTCACCGATTTATTGTGTGCATAACGCTGATCGACTTGTTTTACTGAATCGCCCATAAATTTGCAGAAATTGTACCACCATGTGACTTTCAAGACCGGCTGCTTTTGGTTATTCACCTAGCTACAAACCTACTGTACGCTACTTTAATTGATATATGATTTCAATTGAAAATTACCAACGTATTCAGGCACGTGGTGGTAAAAGTTTATTGTTTTACAATATAGTTACCTTGAAAGTTAGCATAAAATTGTCTTGAATAACTTTTGTTGCGCCAAATGAATTCATTTGAAAACAATTACTGTATTCCTGTATATGAGTTAAAAATGTATAGAATCTGTCCCATTTCCGTAAACCAATGAATGCAGAGGCTCTGGTGGCATTACCAATGTCGTCAATTTGACTTTACCGCTCCCGCAACACAATCCAGGGGCTTCATTCTTTCAATATTAGGTGTGATTGATTTTAACTTACCGAGATGAATAAACACTTCTCAAAAACTCACTGTATGATAAATTGAAATGAAACTATTATCAACCGCGTTCTGTCAATTGCTGACAGTTATTTCAAACAACTGACAGTTATGTTAAACAACTGAATGTACTATATGTAAAATTAATATTGTCGTTAAGTTTTCTTAAATGTTCTTAAATTTTCTAATGTTCCGCTCAACTTTCATAATTTTTTCTCTCCGTAAGAACCATCCTCGTACTTCAAGGAATATTTTAAAAAAAAGAATTAACAAAATCGGTTCAGCTGCTCTCGAGATTTGCACTTAGCAATACATTTAGCGATTCATTTTTATATTATAGATTGATAAATATGTGCTGTGCAACTTTACATAAAAAAGTAGTTGGCTGTACCATTGACACAGCCGCAAGCTGTTGTTCTTGACAAGATTTATGATATTCCTGTATTAAGGAATTATACTAAATAATAAAAATAAAAAGGGGTAATAATTTGTAAGTGGGATATATCGTTTATATAGATTTGAATAGGAAGAATGAAGAAAATTACAAGTCCTCACTTAATATAGGTAATAAAGTCCCCGACAAAAAAACCGTCATCTAATATTTTTAATAATTTCAATATGGCATAACTGGGCGATAGATATATTCATTAAAATTACGCAGCAGTTTGTTCTAATGTAATTTTGGTTGCCTGAATGTACAGGGTAAGACAAAATGATGTTTTTAGTCGTAAGTTTAAAACATTCTGCGGAAAAAACACGCCAGAGCACCATGATTTTCGTTAAAGTAGGATGTATTCCTAGCATTTTGTTTTTTCAATCATTTGGTTATTTTCTTTCTTTTACGAGCTACATTATTTTAATTGAAACGCTTCATTTTTTCAATGTCAATAAAAATAATCAGCCTAAAATAATCAAGTTACCTAGTGGTTAATTTATTAGATTATTTTGTCAGTGACATTGTCGATACTAAAATCGTAAATAAAATGGAGTTAACCACTGCAGACATGGGTAAAATCGAAATAAAAGTTATGTTGCCGTACTTTACAAATTGCGCGATCTAGGGGTCAAGATGCCTGGAATAGGTATTTCGAGACGGGAAATCATACCAGAAGGCCAGGGTCTGGATGAAAAAAATCAACCACCTTGGCCGTAAACCATTCCATATTGCTAAAAACATTAAGGGATCGAAATACAACAGTCATTCCATTTGCCCCTTTCATTGGAGAAGAGTTTATACTCATGCAAGATAACGCCCGACCACATGTTCCGCGTATAGTAGGTTCCTACTTAAATGGTTTTTGGATGAAGTTGGAATTCGAAGGTTAGAATGGTCAACCTGTAGCCCACAAGCATCTTTGGAATGAATTTAAAACATTCGTTCGTCACCGTCCCAATAAATCTACAACTTTAGCATTGCTCGGGATAGGACTAAATGCAGAATATGAAGCTATTCCTCAAGAAAAAATGATCACCCTAATTGATTCCATACCACGAAGAATCCAAGTTGACATTGCGACTAGAGGTGGACACACACGCTAATAACTTTTTTTAAAATTTCAAGTGCTCTAATGGCAGCTTTTAATTTTTAAACTAAATTTTTTTTAAAAAATGCAGCGTTTCAATTAAAAACTCGTAGCTTGTAAAAGAAACAAGATAACCAGATAATGTTCGGTCGGTTTTTTCCACAGGATGTTTAAAACTTATGACTAAAAACATCATTTTGACTCACCCTGGTATATAAACATTCAAGCAACCAAAACTAGGTACATCAGAATAAATTGCAGCGTAATTCACTGCAATAAAGTCAAAAATAAAAAAGTTATGCCATATTGAAATTATAAAAAAAATTAGGTGCCTTTTTTTTGTCGGTGAGTATATTTATATAAGATACTGAAAAACAGAGGCATTCTAAAATCTGTTGAATAGAGATTAATAAAATTTTCTAGAAATTTCTTTCATTTGTTATTGGGGAAAAGTGAATTCTTATTTTAATTCCTGGAATCAGTTTTATAAAGTTATTTATTATACAAGAGAAAAAAGTACTAGATTTTAGCTAAAATCTAATATTTTTCCACTTGCATAATACACTATTTTTTTCTATGACGGGAAAAACGATGATTTAGTATTGAAAAAATATTACAATATATTATATTCAGAAGATTATCGAAGAAAAAATTTGAAGCAGCATCAATTTGCTCTACTGTAAGCTCTTCAACAACCCATGTTTATTACAGATATGTATAGGTACATATCAATCTCATTTAGCCACTACAATTGTACCAAAAATAGATTATCAGGAATTAATAAGGCAATCAACAATTTATATTTCTCAAAAACAAGAATCACCGTATAATAAACTAACCTTATTATATTATTCAATTCGTTGGCAAAATCAAACAAGTTTTTCTTCCAAACTTCACAGTAAGAACCTATGATTATTATAGTACATCTATGATAAAACATAAGTAAGTTTATTACGTTGTTTAATATTGTCAATCTTGCCATCTTTGTTATTAATAATATTATATACCTACCTATCTACCCTTGCCTAGGTACTCACTGGTAATGATTCGCATATTTCTCGATACAGGTATTGCTCCATGCTTAATTATTCTAACACTATACGTATTCGTTTTCATTGAATACAGTTGTTGTAAGAATAATAGATTATCCTCAAATACACTCACGTGCAATAAAAATGCCCACTCAAATTTAGCGCTGTGTATCGATTTTGACAATTCTTTTATTAAATTTAAGATGAAATTTTCTGGTTTTAGATGCTGTTAGCTGGGTTATGATAAAATAGATCTTAATTAATATTGGAACTTTCAGTGGATTTTGTTTAGGAATTCAAAACTGTTCTTCCAGGGAAGAAATAATGACTTTTTCCAAATATTCTCTTTTTTATTCAACCTGTTATCAATGTTACCTACCAATGAAGATACAGCCTCTTAAATGCAACACTGAGTTTTCGAAGATTGCGTCTTACAAACCTCGTTAATATGGTTTTGAAAAACATAAAAAAGTTCTCAAAAACTTCTAGAAATCACGTATTTCAGAAAAATGACATTTTTCATTTTCCAATTTCTGTGTACTTTTTTGATTATGGTCCTGAGTTCAAAGGATTGTGCCAAAGCTATTGCCCTCATTGAAGATGGGCGAAGCCAGCGTTATGTGAGGAGAGTGCTGGGGGTTAGTCAGTACACCATCAACAAGGTCCATTAAGATAGCACAACAAAAGTGGCACACATAAAAAAAAATGTGTACTAAATTCAAGTATATATAGTGCTAATTTAGTACGCAAAAATAAAATGTATAACTTTTCAAATTTTGAAATTGCGAGCAATATTACTAGCTTAATATAAAGTGAGCACACAACCTGAATATGATCGAATTTGAGAGAATCTGCTCCAAATAATTTAGTGCTAATTTAATACACTTAGAAAAATTTAACTCTTCATTTTTGAAATTTATAGGCAAGAGTGCAGGCTAATATTAAGTCAGCACACTTAAATGAAATATAGAGAAAATCCAATACTATTTGTTAGGAATAATTTAGTGCTAATTTAGTACGTACAGGGTTATTCATTATATTTTGACACCCACCTACAGCTCTTATTAGGAGTTATAGAAAAAAAATTAGATACAAAAGTTTTATATTCGTTCATGTAGTATCTTTTGGTAATAGAGAAAATAAAAAAAATGACTTTACAACATTGTAAAAATTAATTGAGACATATTTTTTTTAATTGTAACACCCTATATATTATTAGCTCAAATGAAAGATCTCTTTGTTCTGATTTTAAATATATATAATTTGTTGACATTTGGTTCAGCCACTTTTAAATTATTTGAGTTTATAACTTATTTTTCCACAATTGGAGATCATCACCCAATATTACAGTTTGTTGCTTCAATATAATCAAGTTGCCTCGAAAATGTTGACGTTTGTAGCTTAAAGTATTTTTTTGAAACTCAAATATTTCAAAAGTGGCTGAACCAAATCTAACAAATTATATGTATTTGAAATCAGAACAAAGATATCTTTCATTTGAGCTAATAATATACATTGAAAAAACTATGACTCAATTAATTTTTACAATGTTGTAAAGTCAATTTTTTATTTTTTCTTTTACCAAAAGATACTATATGAAAGAACCTAAAACTTTTGTATTGTTCAGTCGTGAGAGTTGGGCTGCCTAACGTTTCAAGCAGTTCGTCCCGACTCCTGGCCCCCTCTTACAGCTGACGATTGACCAAAGCGAGTAACCATCATACTATTGCTTCATTGACTTTTGAACGACCACGTGCTCGCGATCTTCTACTTATTTCAAGTTCACAGAAGAGCTCAATTCGTGAAGTCATCTTTTTTATCCTCACATTGTCCTATTCGCGAAGTCATCTACTTTTTCATTCTCAAAAAGCAAATTGAGCAAATTAAAGTGAAGTGCCTAGAGCCATCGGGGAAGTGACCACAACGACGTTAGGGCATAGGAGGTCATCCTTTCCTTCCTCCATCCCCCGATCCTCCCGTCTGCTGCTGAATTAGTGCTCATCTTCTACCTCTGGGGTAAATGCTTTCATTTAATTGCTCAATTGCCAGCTTTAATAATCACCTAAGATCGGTTCCAGCTAAATTTTCGCTGGAACCCTTCATTGGTGCCGAAACCAGGGAACTTTAGATTTTAAATTCAGTTTATCATCTTTATTATCTTCATCTAATCATTCTATCGTAAATTAATTATTTAGATTCATTGAATAAATAATTTTTTACCATCTGTTTACCATTATTTCTCAATTCTTCGTGAACGATTTTGCCATTTCTACCATCTGTTTTTCTACCATCTGTTTATAATAAATTACATCGTCTGTTCATCTGTAAATCCTTCGCCAATAATTTCAACAATTCTACTGCGAAGCTACCGGGGTCGTTCAAAATTCAAAATGCCCTCATCGATTGAAAAATTGAAAGCATCAATCTCCGAACACATCGTCAATCGTGAGAATGCTTTCGCCGCGGCCTCGACTTTGCTTAACCTAATTAAAGGTCTGACCACTGAAGTAGATGTGGCCAATATGTGCTTGGCCGAATTGTCTAAGGTGGTCAAGCTCAACTCTCAGTTGGAGGAGCCAGAGCGGGACGGATCACCGTCGAAATTCGCAGCTTTCTTTGAAGTCTGCCTTCAAATCCGCGCCGCCCACAGTCATCTGACTGCGTCTTCTTCTGTCGCGACGTCTTCGTTTTCCTTTACAGATCTCCCTATTCCTCGGGTCAAGTTACCACGTTTTAATGGAAAGGTCGACGAATGGCCCGGCTTAATCGCGCTGTTCGATGCCCTTGTACATCAGAGCAACTCCCTCGCGCCGGTCCAAAAGTTTCATCTGTTGTCGTCTGCTCTTTCAGGTGAGGCGGCTTCTGTGATCTCCGGCTTTGAGTTGAATTCGGTCAATTACCCTCTCGCCTACAAAGCCCTCTACGATCGGTATCAGAACCCTCGTCGGCTGGCCGATCTTTATGTCGCCACCACACATCAGAATGCCATCAATGCCCTCAAGGCGTTGCCCATTCCCGATATGGCAGATTATCTTCTGTTTTCTTTAACTTTGCATCTCCTCCCGTGTGCTTTCGCCGAAGAGGCTGTCAAGAACCCAATCACCAGCGTCTGTTCACTCATCGTCTGTTCACTCATCGTCTGTGCTCGGATGTGCTCCCTCATCTTATTCTTCCTGGCACGTTATGTCAATCGTCTGAGCTTCCAGGGGCATTGTCTACCTTGGGCTGGGTGCTTTATGGGCCCTATGCTCGCCATCGCAGGAAGACTAAACATGTTTCCTTCTCACCAGACACTGTCAATGGTCGTGCTCGACGTCCTTCCAGTGTTCATCGGGGTTCAAGTCGGCACACTTCTCTCTCATCTTCTACTGCGATGCGTTCTCCATCGTCTTCGCAGCCCGATTCTCCTCTCTCAGTGGTCACCTACCAATCTTCCTCTGTCAAAACTAACTCTACTGGTGCATCTCACCAAAATTCACCATCTGACGTGATAAGACCTCCTGCTGATGAAGACTTTCAAACCATGAATTCGAACCCCTCGCACAGGTCGGACCAGGAACTTATCAACATCGTTCGGCGGTTTTGGGAAGTCGATAAGGTACCTGACGTGCTTCCGTTGACCCCTGCCGAGAAGGAGTGTGAGATGCTGTATTGCGCTGCGGTCACCCGTGACTCCAATGGAAGATACACTGTTGGTTTACCCTTGTCCTCTAATCGATTGGGTACCTCAGTCAATGTGGCAACTAGACAGTTTATTCGGTTAGAGCATCGTCTCGACAATAACCCTGCTCTTCGTGTCGCTTATCATGACTTCATGCGAGATTATCTCGAGAGTGGCCATATGGAATTGGTTCCAGAATCTTCTAATTGTCCGCAATATGAGCCATATTATATCCCTCATCATCCCGTACATCGGCCAGATGATCCTCTTACTAAAATTCGAGTGGTCTTCAACGCCTCTTGTGCATCTTCTAATGGCAAATCCCTCAACGATCTTCTGTTTACCGGCCCGAAGCTGCAAGCGGACATTTCAACTCTTCTTCTTCGCTTTCGTCTATATCGCTTTGTCTTCACTGCCGATATTAGACAGATGTATCGACAGATCTTGATACTCCCTGAGCAAAGAGATTATCAACGTATAGTCTGGCGTTTCACCAAACAGGAACCTCTCCAATATTATCGTCTGAACACCGTCACTTATGGAGTTTCTTCTGCTCCCTACTTAGCTCTTAGGACCCTTCGGCAGCTGGCTTCGGATGACGGACCCAAGTTTCGTGCTGCTAGGCAGGTCTTGCTGGATGCAATTTATGTCGATGACATCTTGACAGCCTGTTCATCCGAAGCTGAAGCTCTTGAACTGCGACAGCAAGTTCAGGATCTGCTCATGGCGGGCGGATTTGAGTTGCGTAAATGGGCTACTAATCATCTTCCTCTGCTGGACGGTATTCCCTCTGATCATCGTAGAGAATCCTCCTCTATTGACCCCATTCTTCTTGATCGTGAACCAAGTCTCAAGATTCTGGGACTTGGATGGAACCCTGCAGTCCGATCACTTCTTCTACTCTGTCCGCTTGACTTCAACGGCAATCACCAAGCGGACTGTTCTGAGTCAGATGGCTAGAATCTTCGACCCCTTGGGATGGTTAACTCCTGTCACCTTCTACGCTAAAATCTTCTTTCGTCAGCTCTGTCTTCTTCATCTGGAATGGGACCAACCTCTCTCAAATGAGGCCCAGCCCTCATGGTTGCGGTTTCAGTCTCAACTTTCCACTTTGTCAGAACTTCAGATACCACGCTTCATCCCTGACGTTTCTTCTTCTGCGCATCAGTTGGTCGGCTTTTGTGATGCCTCTGAATCAGGCTACGCTGCAGTCGTCTATCTTCGCACTTTGGCACCGTCTGGTCACTGCCAGGTGTCTCTTCTAGCAGCTAAATCCAAAATTGCTCCTTGCAAGGCTATGACCCTGCCTCGTTTGGAACTATGCGGTGCCCATCTTCTCGCAAAACTCATGCATCACCTGTCCACTCGCGTGTTGCAGCATCTCTGTGCTGAGTGCATGGCCTTCAGTGATTCATCTGTGGCCTTGTCGTGGATCCGTGGCGAGAGTCATAAGTGGAAGACATTTGTTGGCAATCGGGTCGCTGAAATCCAGGATCTCATTCCCTCGAATTGCTGGAGACATGTGGTGTCTGAGGACAACCCAGCTGATTGTGCCTCTCGAGGATTGATGCCTGCAGACATACATCATCACCCATTGTGGTGGCGTGGTCCTCCCTGGTTGTCTCTCGACTCATCGTTGTGGCCCTTCTCTTCTGTTGATTCCTCTCAAACTGATCAAGTGGACGAAGAAGCCAAACCGATCTCCGTTTTGATGTTAGCTGCCATCTCCGATGAACCCACCATGATTGACCGGTTTTCCTCGTATCTTCGACTCAAGCGAGTCACTGCCTATTGTCGACGATTCATACTAAATGCTCGTGGTCCATCGTCCCGTCGGTCAGGTTTTCTCTCCTCTGGTGAACTCCAGGAGGCTGAAATTTGTTTAATACGTCTAGTCCAGTCTAACACCTACGCTGAGGAGCTAGCTGAATTTCAAAAACCTTCTTCTCGTCATCGTCTTATCATGAACCTCCGCCTGTTTCGTGACGAGCATGGCCTTCTACGTGTTGGGGGTCGCCTTTCAGCGACCTTACTGCCGTATAGACACAAACATCCGGTTCTTCTACCAAAAATTAATCATCTCACTCATCTAATCATTGATGATGCTCACCTTCGCCTTCTGCACGCCGGTGCCTTGGCTACTCATTCGTTCATTCGTCAACGGTTCTGGATTTTGGATGGACGTAATGTGGTGCGTAATCGTTTGCGTAATTGCAACTGATGCTTCTCTTGCAAACCCCGTCCTCGGATTCAACCAATGGGCAATCTTCCACCTGAGCGTCTATCCTCTGCTGCGGCTTTTCTCACTACTGGCGTTGACTACGCCGGCCCCTTTTATGTGACGAGTGCACGACTTCGTGGAGCCGTCAGCACCAAGGCATATTTGGTTGTCTTCATCTGTTTCACTACGAAAGCGGTTCACCTAGAACTGGCGTCTGAGCTGTCCACCGCAGCTTTCATTGCTGCTTATCGTCGATTCGTTGCACGCCGAGGTCATCCTTCCGTTATCTTTTCGGACAACGGGACCAATTTCGTAGGTGCACATAACTATCTCCGTGATCTTGGCCGCCTATTGTCTGCTCCACAACATCAGCAGAGTCTTTGCGATGCGGCATCCTCTTCCGGCACCGACTGGAGATTTATACCACCATCCAGTCCCCACTTCGGCGGCCTTTGGGAAGCCGCTGTAAAATCAGCAAAGCATCATCTCACTCGCGTTATTGGCGAGCAAAGGCTCACTTATGAGGAGTTTCTCACCGTCTGCACTCAGATTGAGGCAATTCTCAACTCTCGACCTCTGTATCTTCCATCGTCTGATCCTTCTGACTTTGAGGCCCTCACACCAGGGCATTTCCTGGTTTTCCGTCCCCTCACCGCTCCTCCGGATCATGAGCTCTGTTCCGTGTCTCTGAACCGCCTGTCACGGTGGCAACTAGTCCAGCGACTTCAGCAAGACTTTTGGAAGCGTTGGCGTCAAGAATACGGCCGTATCTCATCTGTTTTCCCCGGAGATGATTCCACGACTCGTGTGGCTGATGTCGCTACTCCTTCTGGGACAATTCGACGACCAGTTGTCAAACTGTGTCTTCTTCCAAGTCAGTAGATAGCTTTTTCGTCCGTTCACTCCTTTCGATTGATCGCACTGAAGGGATCCTTCAGGGCGGGCGGCATATTCAGTCGTGAGAGTTGGGCTGCCTAACGTTTCAAGCTGTTCGTCCCGACTCCTGGCCCCCTCTTACAGCTGACGATTGACCAAAGCGAGTAACCATCATACTATTGCTTCGTTGACTTTTGAACGACCACGTGCTCGCGATCTTCTACTTATTTCAAGTTCACGGAAGAGCTCAATTCGTGAAGTCATCTATTTTATCCTCACATTGTCCTATTCGCGAAGTCATCTACTTTTTCATTCTCAAAAAGCAAATTGAGCAAATTAAAGTGAAGTGCCTAGAGCCATCGGGGAAGTGACCACAACGACGTTAGGGCATAGGGGTCATCCTTTCCTTCCTCCATCCCCCGATCCTCCCGTCTGCTGCTGAATTAGTGCTCATCTTCTACCTCTGGGGTAAGTGCTTTCATTTAATTGCTCAATTGCCAGCTTTAATAATCACCTGAGATCGGTTCCAGCTAAATTTTCGCTGGAACCCTTCATGTATCTAAACTTTCTTTCTATAACTATAAGAGCTGTAGGTGGGTGTCAAAATATAATGTACACAAGAATAACAATTATAAATTTTATTTTGATGAAATTATGAGCAAATTTGTTTGTCATTCAGCTATTATGTTATGTCTTGACAGACACTGTACATCGCCTGTGACCTGGGAATTCCATAGCCATGGAATGAAGATGTAGCTACTGAGAGATGGAAGGAGGTATCTCTTCTCATTAGGTTGCGTAAACAACATTGTATTTGTCATACTTACTGATATTATATAGGAAAATATATATCTAATATTTAAAATAAATGTATAAGTAGCATCACACAGACAAGAAGAACACTATATATATAACACTATAAAATTTAGAGGTCTTTCAAGCTAGCTAGCAAAAGTGGCACACATCAATACAATTATTGTACTAAACTCAAGTATATTTAGTACGCAAAAATAAAATTTATAACTCTTCAATTTTTGAAATTACGTGCAACACTGTTAGCTTAATATTAAGTCAGCACACTTAAACTGAATATGATCGAATTTGCGAAAATCTGCTTTAAATAATTTAGTGCTAGTTTAATACACTTAAAAAATGTATAACTCTTCATCTTTGAATTTTATAGGCAAGTGTGCCAGCTTAATATTAAGTCAGCACACTTAAATCAAATATTGAGATAATCCAAAACTATTCGTTAGGAATAATTTAGTACTAATTTAGTACACAAGAATAACAATTAAAACTCTTATTTTAAAGAAATGATGAGCAAGTTTCTTTGTCATGCAGCTATTCTGTTATGTCTTGACATACACTCTACATCGCCAGTGAACATTTCAGTATGAAGTGGAAATTCCATAGCCAAAGAGGCTTTTCTCAATGGGTTGCGTAAACAACATTTTATTTATGATAGAACATAGAACTTCTGTTTTGTGTTACTAAAAACAAGTGAATTTTGAAGAAAAATCGAAATGATAATATGATTTTTTCAAGGTATTACGGTTTAAACAAATAAAAGTCTTCAAAGTAAAATTTATAGAGATTCATATAAAGAGGCCCTGAGCTTCTAGCTTTTTTTAGTTAGACATATATCTATCTACTTTAAAGTTGATAATTGTATAAGATTTGCTAAACTTATTTTATGTTGGTTGTGAAAATTAATATTGTTTTTAAATAATTATTAATTTAATCCAGTTTGTTGAATATGATAATATCAAACAGAAGAAACTTCCTCGAAAATCAAACTCAATGCTGATTCCCTACCTCTTGTTATATCTAAATATATGACAGCCTTTCTCCACTCTCCTGGCAAAACAAATATGCTTGTCACTATATGGCCTGCAACTACAGATTTTGTACAATATTTTTATATGTACCACACATACCTATGCTTATTTAATGTAAAAGTGTGGAGTCTCAATATGGTTTTGTCAACTTTTTTACATTTCACAGGTGATATTCTTAAATTATTGAAATTCAGATACTGAATTTATGGTACCTATTTGATTTTAATTTAAATATCTGTAACCAGCAAAAACTTTAATATATAGTAACACACAAACAAGTGTTCTTATTATGACTTGTATTGACCCCCTACATTATTAATTTAGCAATTAAAAAATAAACCTTTTAACCTAGGATAACCTATTAGAACTTTAGCAGTATCAGTAAATACCTTCCACTTTCATTAGAAGATTGGAGACATTTTCAGATCTAACAATAAAGAAAATTTAAATAAATTTTACCTAGGGATTTAATAGACTATATAATATTACGATTGATAAGAGAAAATTTAAGGTACCTATATCTTATAGTGTCCTTCTTGAACTATCTCTGTGATGCTACTTATAAATTTAATTTAAATATCTGTAACCAGCAAAAACTTTAATATATAGTAACACACAAGTGTTCTTATTATGACTTGTATTGACCCCCTACATTATTAATTTAGCAATTAAAAAATAAACCTTTTAACCTAGTATAACCTATTAGAACTTTAGCAGTATCAGTAAATACCTTCCACTTTCATTAGAAGATTGGAGGCATTTTCAGATCTGACAATAAAGAAAATTTAAATAAATTTTACCTAGGGATTTAATAGACTATATAATATTACGATTGATAAGAGAAAATTTAAGGTACCTATATCTTATAGTGTCCTTCTTGAACTATCTCTGTGATGCTACTTATAAATTTAATTTAAATATCTGTAACCAGCAAAAACTTTAATATATAGTAACACACAAGTGTTCTTATTATGACTTGTATTGACCCCCTACATTATTAATTTAGCAATTAAAAAATAAACCTTTTAACCTAGTATAACCTATTAGAACTTTAGCAGTATCAGTAAATACCTTCCACTTTCATTAGAAGATTGGAGGCATTTTCAGATCTGACAATAAGGAAAATTTAAATAAATTTTACCTAGAGATTTAATAGACTATATAATATTACGATTGATAAGACAAAATTTAAGGTACCTATATCTTATAGTGTCCTTCTTGAACTATCTCTGTGATGCTAGATGCTACTTATACATTTATTTTAAATGTTATGACAAATCCAATGTTGTTAATGCAACATAATGAGAAGAGATACCTCCACTTATCTCTCACTAGCTAAATCTTCATTTCATGGCTATGAAATTCCCAGGTCACAGGCGATGTATAGCGTCTATCAAGACATAACAGAATTGCTGAATGACAAACAAACTTGCTCATAATTTCTTCAAAATAAGAGTTATAATTGTTATTATTGTGTACTAAATTAGCACTTGAATGATTGTTGACTGAGTGGGAGAGATATTAATCTGTGTATGTAGGTATGGAAGGCTGCCATTTTATGAGAAATCGGATGATGTGAGCTGCTATGGATAAGTGAAGCAGTTTGTGATGGTTTTCTATATATAAGTATATAGAAGTTGAGTTTGTTATTCTGAATGGAAATAGTTAAATCAAGGAAGTTGATGCTCTTATTATTGTTCTGTAATTCTAGAGTAAATTTTATATTGTTATGTAGATTGTTAATGTAATTTAAGAATTCATCAAGTTGTTCAAGATTACCTGATCATAGCATGAGTATACCTATCATATATCTATAGTAGAATTTTATATTGTCTGTGTATCTGTCGTTATTATTGATTTTGTTATTTTCTAAATTATGCAAGAAGATGTCAGCAAGAAGTGGAGCAATCGGGGAACCCATATTGAGGCCTTCTTGCATAATATAGGTCTCATTTTTAAAATTAAAGAAGTTCTGCTTCAAACAGATGTTTAAGATATTGAGTAATTCTCTAGATTTTGTTTTGTTGTATGAAATAGTGTCTAATTTGCCTTTTAGTAAGTTTTTAAGTTCTTTGGTTGGTATATTGGAGTAACGATTTGATATATCTCATGATAGTAGAATGTCGTTATCATGTACATTTGTATTATTGATTTTTTTAACTAGTTCAATGCTATTTTTAAGTGAATATGTGAAGCTATCTTGATATATATCTTGAAGAATTTGAACCACTTCTCAAGTTTATATGTGGGCGAATTATTATATGCCATAACTGGGCGAATGGGTATAATTGCAAAATTGTCTGATTTGTGTGTTTTTAGAAGTCCGTAAAGTCTTGGGATTGTTGCGTAATCTGGGGATAAGGATAATTTTACATTCTCAGTTATTACATGTTTAGATTTTTTGATTATGCTTTTAACTTTTTCAATAAAAGTGGCAAGACCAACACGTTTTTTAGTTATATCAGTTTTGTTAAAGAAATCGTATATTTTGTTCACATAATCTTCTTTAAGGAGAAGACAAAGAGTGTTGCTCTTATCACTTTTTGTGACAGTACCTAATGTTATTTTCATTTATTTTACTTTTGATGTTTCTAATAACTTGAGAATTGGAGTTTGTCGTATTATTAACGTTGAAAATTTTTCGATGATTTTTCGTGTTTATATTTTGAATATTGGCTCTTAGGGTGGTAATATTAGGTATTATTTTATGATTTTGTTAAATGATGGCTTCTGAATCAACAGATAGTATTTCTAGTTCTTTAATCGAATCATTTTTGTTTGATGGAGTTGGATTAAATTTTAATTATTTGTTAAGTAATGATTGTTCTTCTTTTGTGAAACATATTGGAGTAGTTAAGGACAGGCGTATAGAAATTGTGTGCAGTAATTTGTTGGCTTTGTGAGGATTGTACTGGCTTTTAGAAATTAGATTATGTATTTTGTTGTTAATTTGTTCAAGCTTTTTATATCTCAGTTGTTTAATGTAGTTAAAAATGAAAATTAACGTTTTGTTTAATATAATGTGATGTACTTTAGTTTTGTAACATAAATCCCTTATATGCAAAAAGGGAATAACAAAAACACCAATTGGCAGTTTATTTAGACAAATAACAATCACAAATAACTCCTAGCTACCAACCTTTGATTTCATACCTGTTACACTAAAGTATCGGCAATTAAACAACTCGCTTCTACAAATGGATAAAATTCAAACATCATAGATAAATTGATCATTAAAAAACGAAACAAATCACTACAAAAAAACAATATATTTAGATAATAATAACACAGAAAATAGTGAAAAACGTAAATATGTGACACTTAAATTTATAAGGCCAGCCTCCTAGAATATAGCCAAATTGTTTGATATACACATTCATTGAAGACACGGGTTTTAAAGCTTTACACGTAGCTAAAAAAGTAATAATTTTAGATAACTTGGAAAAATTAGAAACTGAGACACAATCATAACGACAACAATAACCATCTTATTAATTCACAAGTTACCTTTGACACCCATCGACATTCAGCATCTTTTTTGAAACATAAATCCCTTATATGCAATAACAAAAAACACCAATTGGCAGTTCATTTAGACAAATAACAATCAAAAATAACTCCTAGCTACCAAACTATGATTTCATACCTGTTACACTGCGGGTCAGATAAGAATTTATTTTACAGAGCACATTAAGAGTTTTCAGATTATTATCACAACTTGAACTATTCGTTAATAGATGTCTCTCCATATACCATGAAATATTAAAAAAAAATTGTTATTATTTAGTTATTTCGAAACCGGTAGCAGATTAAAGAAAGGTGTTGTGAGATTAAGGTTCTTATTCTTCCCCATCAACTAAATATATATATATATATATATATATATATATATATATATATATATATATATATATATATATTGAATACCTCTCTAACTGTTCTTAATGTTAAACTCTTTGCTAAACGTGCTGTGGTAGAGAAAATCTCTTATGTTTACACTTCTTCTCTCTTACCTACAGTTTGTTTCACGAATGTTGGCGTCTGCCTTGAAAACACGAAAAATGGATCAATCCAACTGACGGGAGTAAATCAGTGGCGTGAGGATTTCATATAATTAGAGGAAAAAATATCGATTCATTAAATAAGCAAACATAATATGAAAGATTTATTATCAACAATAATGCAGACACACAAAATACAAATTTATTGCTTGAGTTATGAAGTATAAATTTATGCACCTGAATTATCTGAAATATCACAATGACTTTGTGACGCCTATGAAATAAAGACTGCGTTGCCTTCGGACATACGTGCAGCGCCCTATCATTGTATAAAAGGACCTAAGCTTGCCATACAGGGGTCCGTCAAGCCACACCCCCGATAAAATGAATATAATTTTTTTTTATTGCAAAATTATGTGCAAATTACTGCCACAAAAAAAATATTTTGTTCACAATTCCTTGACCATTTTTTCGTAATTTGAAAAAAGGGTGTGCAGCTTGACGTCAAGCTGCACCCCCGCACCGATTTCTGTTGCCAAAATTTGAAAATCGATTACACCATAATTATGTGCAAATTATATGCTCTCCAATGGCCTACAAAACAACCATGCTACTCTAAGCATACACCTTCCTTTTTTTATTTATTAAAGGGGGTGTGGCTTGACGTCAAGCTACACCCCCGCACTAATTCCTGTTGGCAAAGTTTAAAAACTATTTATTGAAAAATTATGTGCAGATTATGTACAAATTACAACCACAAAAAAAAATATTTTGTGCACAATTCCTTGGCCATTTTCTCGTTATTTGAAAATGGGGGTTCAGCTTGACGTCAACAATCTCCCTGAATATCTGTTTAAAAATTTCATCAAATTACCCAATAAAATGGAAACGTCTCGTTAATTTTTGTCTATTTCGCAAATCATTACACAAAGTATCATTTTTCACATTTGATACTGTTATTGCTTTCAAAATTATATAAAATTGAAAAATTTTGTGACTTACATGAAATATAAGTAAGACTAAATCAGTAAAAACAAACTATAATCTAAGAATGAAAGTAAACATAAAAAAGTTTCTTTCTAATATTGCGGAAATAAGTAGAAGAAAAAAATTCAATACCGTAAAACGTTATTTGCAAATCATAAAGTAATCGATTTTCCGGTGCTGCAAATAGGAATCGAATTACGAAAAAATGGTCAAGGAATTGTGCACATTTCTTTTGTAGCCGTAATTTACACATAATTTTGCAATATTTTTTCTTATTCGTTTTACTCACCACTTTGTATCTCGAAAAAAAGTTGAGGGATGGAGTTAAAAATTTCCTTTTTTTGGCCGTAATTTGCACATAATTTGCACATAATTATAGTGTGATCGTTTTTTAAATTTTGGCAACAGGAATTGGTGCGGGGTGTAGCTTGACGTCACGCTACACCCCCTTTAATAAATAAAAAAGTAGGTGTATGCTTAGAGTAGCATAGTTGTTCTGTAGG
This sequence comes from Crioceris asparagi, assembly GCA_958507055.1. Lineage (NCBI taxonomy): Eukaryota > Metazoa > Arthropoda > Insecta > Coleoptera > Chrysomelidae > Crioceris > Crioceris asparagi. The sequence goes on from OY293829.1 coordinate 49,803,810, forward strand.
TCATTGGAGAGCACATAATTTGCACATAATTATGGTGTAATCGATTTTCAAATTTCGGCAACAGAAATCGGTGCGGGGTGAAGCTTGACGTCAAGCTGCACCCCCTTTTTTCAAATTACGAAAAATGATCAAGGAATTGTGCACAAAATTATTTTTTGTGGCTGTAATTTGCACATAATTTTGCAATAAAAAATTTTATATTCGTTTTATCGGGGGTGTGGCTTGACGAACCCGACATACAGATGTCGTAGTAGAGAATTTCATGATAATGAGATGCGATGAGACGTATAGCGATATGTACGTAGCTCGTGAATGATTAGGGTAAATGTGTATAAGAGTACGCAATTAGTGCTTGAACCCGATTACCTCGATAATGTTTTTAGCTGCAACTGTTAAAATTATAGCATTGTTTGAGGATATATTTTCCGCACTTAATTCCATCAAAGTTTTCGTTAATTTTATCCATAAAGGTTATATATATATATATATCAACTTTTCTGCATCTCTTCAACTGCGTACTCTTATACACATGTATGTATAAGAGTACGCGTGTTAACGTCTAAGAATACCTACTCACAAAATATTTTCATTACTCTGTTCATTTTTTAAATAGATACAAACAATAATTACGAAATTCAAATGCTTAATAAAGATATAGTTAACAATTGAGAATATATTTTTAAGCAAAAACATCTAAAACAAAACAAGTTTCTTAATAACAGGAAAATAGTTATTCACAATTGACTCAAGTGAATCGCCCCACTTCATCGTCTTTGTGGTCACTTTTGTTCTTCTTTCATATCCTTTTTGGTTTTTGGTCAACAACAACATTCTCTTAACTGTTTTTATCTTTTTCTGTTCCTTGGCTTTCTTTGCTTCATCTGCTGCCTCTAATTCATCTTTAAATGGAGTATCAGGAAAAATCTCAAATTTTGGTGATTTGGATTTGAAACGATTAGGAGCCTCATCAATTTTTGGCAGTGGTAAAATTTCCGAGATGGTGACATATTCATTTAACACGTTTTATTCAGTGGTTCTCATATCTGATTTGCTCTGAATAACCACACTATCCTCACACACTATATCCAAGTCACATAGGTATGATCGGATGACGACATTGGGCACTCCAAAAATGTCCTCATCCTTTGCCATGTACTGGTTGTAGTGTGAAAGATCGTTGATTGTTCCGTATTCTAAGGTGTCATCTGCGTCCTCTAATTCATGTGTTGTTGTAACGTCGTGAGAATATCCTGGACAAGGTTCTGAAAATGCTTCGGCTGGTCCTCCTAGTTCATCTGCACCTTTTTCATTTTGATCAAAGTCTGCTGCCTAATCCCCATTTGCCTTGCGATATTTCTTCTACTATTCAATTCAGAAATTCTTCTTTTGATCTCGTTTAAATTTTGAAAATTAGTTACCTATCGCTCTTTCTTTTATACAGACTGATTATATAAATTTTGAAAAAAAAAAGTACCGTTGAGCCTATAGTATCACTATCATTGTATAAGAGTACGCATTGCGAACTCTTATACTGACAAAAATGCGTACTCTTATACATCGGCGCGAAATGTAATGTTTTGCTTCATTTCTTTTGTAAAACACATGTCTCCATAATTCTTTCAACGTACAACTAACGTCGAAGCTTCACACATCAACAAAAAAGCCCTGTCAACCTCATGGCCTTTGTACTTACCTCCAAAAACGCTAAATGCTGACCACCTCAAAGTATAGGACACCGGTTCAAAACTTTGCTGTCGCCATATTTAAGAAATGGCCTTGTCAATTCGCATAGTATGTTTTCTCTATGGAATCATTTGCCTTTGTGGTCAAAATAGATGCAACAAACCGTCCCAGAGAAGTCGATACATATTCAATATCATGTGTGCGTGCTCTTATACATATGCGTGCTCTTATACACATTTACCCTACACACAATAGCCATGATTCGTGAAACAAACTGTGCTTTATATTCGAGAATCATGTTTGCTTTTGAACTAATATTTTTCTTTACACACTCATCTTGATAAAAAGTTGACAGGTCACTGTGAGCTCTACTTTTTGAACATGGTAGAGTAGTAGGACATCGGCAACTCAGAAAACAAAACAAAAATCAATGTTCAATTTAAGCTCTCACAGATCTGCCCGCGCCCGATAAATAAACAGCTCCAGATTATTATGTTTATCATTAAAGGTTCGATTTGAATCAATGGATAATAAAGCTATTCTCGATGTGTGGGCTATCAAGGGCGAGCTTGAATACTATGATTTAGCCAACACCTCAGGCGTTGACTCAGCTCGTGGTGCTAGGTTCCGTGCGCTACTACCTACATTTATACAGTCGACTAATCGCCCTTTAGTACGAAATTTAACTTGCATTGTTGAATAAATAATCTTACAAAACTTATTAGTCCTCAAAATGTATCGTCAGCAGAAATCAGTCCTGTAGGTACTGAATGAGAGTGTACAGAATAACCCGTCTAATTGCCCAACTTTTGCCCAGTTTAACCGACTCAGTAGGTATCTATAACCTTTGTCGAGATCCTATTGCCATCCCATCCTTACCTTAGGCACACTTTATTGATACAGATATAAGAACTATGACTTTAAAAATGTTAATAAGAGGACACCTTTCACATAAAACAACAGGTAATATAGTAAATAATATAATATAATAAAATCCCGATGGCCTGTAATCAGCGGAAAGGTAAATTTTTCAAAATTCATTGAAGTGAAATTTGAACAACCTTTTCATTGGTATAATGTTATTACATAAAATTGTCGTATGTATCATAACCTTGCAGTTAGATGTTTTTGTTTTGGCTGTTGAATATAAAGCAGACAGGGTTCGAGTTCCACTTCATGGCAGAATTTTTTTTTCGCCTATTTCTTTTCAATAAATATACTATATATTTTTTTAAATCAGGGTCTATAGTAAGATCTCAAGAAAATGTAAAATTACATCAAATTTATATTGAGTGTTCATGTTTTATCAACATGTGTTATTTTTCTTTATTAATTTTTATTTTTTTACCTGTGTATTTTATGAAAAATTGCTTTGAACAAAAGTTGTATGTACTGATTATATCTATAACCTAAAATTATTTTGATGATATTTACACTACGGCTCTTTTTTGATAATTTTTTTAAATGTTTGTACGGTCGCCCTTTTTGAAACTACCGATATTGCCCAATAAGGAACTCGACCGAGATATTTGAGAGATTGATTTTTGTAGCAAATTTGAACTTGATACCTTCAAAACTGCGACTTCTATCGTGTTAACAAATTTCGTAATATCCCATATATACCTATATATATACCAACCAAATGTTTCTTTGGACTAACTTATAGACATATAACAACATGCCGTTGAATTTTTTTCTAAATTCAAAAGTGTGAACGATCGCAATAGGTACATTTCTATAAAAAATTTACCTAATAACAAAAACATTCATTAAATATCTAACAAAATCTATTCCAATTTATAATTCATGCAGCTTATTACTCATTGAATGACGCTTAACTTTAAAACTATTAAAATGAGATAAAAAAAATATTGAATAGATCTTTTCGAGGATTATGTAGGTAGGTACTTAAATCAACTCTAGCTAACTTTTTTTTTCGATTCCATTTGCTTTTTCATATTTTTTAATGTTATAATTAAAATCAATCAACATTGAATTAGGGAGTAACATATATTTTTATTTTCAAATCAAACATCAAAATTGCATAAAAAACCGATACTATTTTATAGTTATTATCTTACAAACTAAAATATTTACAAAATAAAGGCAAGATGCATTTGGTTTTCTTACTATCAAGATAATTTTATCATTAAGATTATCTAATACCTAATATGGTATACCAATCTTTTATAAATACATTAACATATTTATTCAATTTATAATTATTTACATATTTCGATAATCATTTGACTAGGTGACTCATCTTTGAAATTTTTGGCACAACTGGGAATAATTCAAAATTAAATTTCAATTATATTTTACAAGCATTATATGGCAAAATATTAGATAATTATCTATATCAAAGTTCTAATAAATCTTTCTCTATTGTTGAGTTTAATGATATCTTGATAATGACAATGAATACGAAAGATTGTAAGGACAGGTAGGTACTCTAAAAATGGAGTCCAAACAACTGCTGCTATAGTTATAGGTAATTCAATGAAATTACTCTTATTATCTCATAAATACAAAAAAATAAACCTGCAATGGTATACTTGGCAAACATTTTTCTTTGCTCTAACTATAGATTATTGATTCCAATTATGTAGTTTCAAAACTGAGATCATAAAATATCTAAATAAGAACTGTTCTTCAGAAGCAGACAATTTTCTCCCATTTTAAATAAAATTATCCAAGAAACTTAACGAAATAGTCGAAATCTTTATGTGTCATCTTTTGCAACCCTCCGCTGGATTGTAGCAAAAACATTATATTAATCTAAAAAACATTTTTTTAGTCCCATCTAAAGATTTGTATTTGTTTGATTGCTGTCATCCTCATTTTCTTGTTTATATCTTGACTGTTGTGACGTTGAAGTGATTACGCTGGTCTGATCATCGTCCACGGGCATTGTTTGAAATGTCGGATGGAGGGGTTGAATGCTATAAAAAGATATATTTTTATAGATAGTTACTTGAGCATGATTCATTCGACAAATACTATATAGGTAGGTGCTTATACCTATGTGATCCAATTATAGGTAAATTTTCTGGTTTTTATAAAGTCAAGAAATATTTCAGATTTTTTCCGTTTATTTATGAATCTGGTTAATGTTAATTATACCTATAGATATTAGTGATGTCGATGTCAGTATTCATTTAATTAAGTGGTGTGTTTTATATGCTAAAGTAATGTATACAGGGTAGCTTAAAAATAAATACCATTATCAATTTCGTTTTTTTAAATGAAAGCACCTATTTTTCAAATTCGAATTCGGAGTACCTAACTGTGTTTCATGTAGATAATACCTATGTCCTATACCTAAACTCGTATATTGGGGAATTAAATACATGTACCTAAGCTCAACAGCTATTGAAAAACTTACGATTGAACACCTCATTTAGTATTTTTGTGGAGTTATTTGTAAATAGAGCAAAATAGTCCACTCTGTGTAGGTAGGTACATTGTACCTACCTACCTATATCTTTTTTTTTCTAATTCTAGTATTTCTAAATGTTAACTTGTTACCATAGAAATTTTATGACAATTTCACTTCAAATAATCTATTGATAAGTTCAATCGCATTTTTTTCGCTGTCTGTTGAGATCAAGTTGTCACTTGAAACATTTCTAGAATTCGATGTAAAATTAAACAAGTGAAATTTAAAAAAAAAAATAGTTTTTATTAGGCATTTAAGATTTAAACCGTACCGATGAGTACCTACTATTGCTATCCTTTTCTCGATTTTAACTATACTTATGTATATGTGTTTGCCAGCAACAGCAATTCCATAACAAATTACTGTATTTCTAACACAACACAAAATTAAACTTTAAATTAACAACGTCTGACGTCTGACAATTGCGACATAACCATAGACGATCTTCCAGAGACTACCTGTATACCAGAGAACGAGACGTATATATACGCTCCATGCTCGTGCGTAATTCCAGTGACGGATACCATTGTCCGACATTGTCGTTCCATGTCGAAAAAATAATGATCTTGGTTGAATGAGATATTATAATTACCAATATTGGATCACACTTGGAGCTTAACAGGCGGCAAGATGTCTGCGATCTAAGTACGAATTCGAAATTTCAAGTCTCTAGACCGTATGGGGCCTGAGAAATCGCTGCGGAGTCCATTGATACAAGAACCGAAAGTAATAAGAACTATTTAAAAAATGAGATTAAAATTTCGTTTGATCCAAGCGATAGATACCTACACCTAAATTCTACTATATAGGTAACTCAATAAATAAATATTATTATTATTCAGTGCAACATATTTGTACTTATGTAGAAAGTTATTGATTGTACCTTTGTAGGTATATCTGGGTATTCAACATGCCGCATTAGGATATTATAAACTAAAAAAACCTTAACTAGCCTCCGAAATGTTGTAATTCAATTATGGAGAAATAAAATGTATCTTTTTTTGGGTTGTCTTAGAGGTAGGTGTGGGCACCTACATTCAAGTCAGCGCGTCTGAGGGCATAACGCTTTTAACGATTTTTGAAATAGAATAGGTACGTATATTTGTGACTGTATGTATTTATAAGCAAAGCTGTTCTAAATATATTTGAGATAGTGATGAATAAATATTTTTACAAAAAATTGGACCGACCTTATTAGTTGGTCAAAAACATGATCAAATGATCGTCAGCTAGAGGCAAGGAAGTGGCCTTTCAGATAATTTAATATTCCAAATATATTTCCCATGTATTGGTATCATAATGAATAGAGAGAATTTTAATTATTTATTCAAAAAAATCACACCTTCATCTATTATGACACGATATTATCAGATTGAATTACCCTGTATACCGTGTATACTTATGCAATTTTAGCCCAGTAGGTGTACATATGACTAGGCAACACATAATACAAAAGTTTGTTGTCTGTGTAGAAAACTATGGATGGTGTATATTAATTGTCGCAAGCAAGAACACTGGGAACGAGCAGAGTTAACTTCCTATGCATATCTACGTAGCCACATGAGATTACAGAAGTTGCATATCATAGCGTGGCCTCGTGTACGACAAACATTGACGATCATCTTGACAATTACCTTAAATATTTGTTCTCTTTATTTATCTTCGTGATCACTGCTGTCTTTTTTGAGAGAGCCTCTTGTTGCGCAGGGCAAGGTGCACAAAGACGCATTCACAAAAGATATGCGTATGAAATTTTACACAATTTTTAGGGTGAGCTTAACTCCTTGTTTCCAGTCTTCTTGGTCGCGAGTATTAGTCCAGGTGAGCTAGACCATAAATATATAAATTCAAATTGAATGACCAGAATGAAGCTGGTCGGAATCAATTTTTAAAACGCTTTCATACCAAAAATTCAAACCATATTAGGGTTATATTAAAATAATTAAATGAACTTTCAAGTAATACATAGATAACTTTGAAAGAAATCCTTGCTTGATCCGCGAAGATCGAGAAGAATAGGTATCAGTAAGCTTTAGATGTTTTAATAATTTAAACTGGCTAGAATGGGCACTAGTAGGTATATAGGTAGGTAAGTAAATGATCCCAAAACATAAGAAAATTTAGGCATTGAGCCGTTTTACCTAAAACTAATATAAATATAAATTAATACATGAAGTGACCCCATTTAATGAATAGGTAATGCGGTAACAAACGAATGTAAGATTTGGGATAGTTGAAGCTTATATTATGAAAGAGTTCAACAAGCTAAAATTAATTGATAATAAATTAAATAAATTAAATGTACAGCCATTTATATTTATCAATGTACCTAGAGGTTCATGAAAATCTGGTGTTTTTCTTACAAACAAAATCCGAAATGTTATAATAATAATTTATTAGATTGTCAAAAGTGTTCAATGTTTCCTAAATTTAATGAATTACTTCTGAATTTCGACCATTGAGCAATCTCGTTGACACAAATATATGTATTTACAACTTGTGAGAACTTACTTCAACTTACTTTAGTCGGCTTGATTGTTCCGGTGTATACTGATGTCTGTAGGCTAATTGTTGCTGGGGTTGAGTGTAGGTATCCAATGGCAGCTCGTATTGTTGAGCCGGTATTTCGATATCTGCATTTTGATAGTATGTTGTAGCTGTCATGTGGGCTGGAAAATTGAACTTTATCAGAAATAGGTAGGTACATCGTTGCAAACGAAGTGGAGATGCATTTTATCTAAATAGAGGGTATCTCTAAACAGTATTTGCAAATTAGCCACACCATACCACATATTCCTGAGATTTACACAAAATAATTTAAGTAGGTACCTACTAAGAAGATGTCTATTTTGGACTCTTTACATTCGTGAAATTATAATTTTAAAATTAGCCATAGGCTTAGAACTTTCATTTTTAATAATTTGATATTTTCAATTCCTGTACCTAATAGGTGATGGAAAAAGGAATTAGGTGAACCTACCTATATTTTTTAAATAAACAATATTTGCTGGAGTATTCAATTATATCCTCGTAACTATACTTTTTTAAAGAACCTTAGTGAATTTATAAAAAGCTATTGGAAATGTGGGAACCATGTTATAAAAACAAACAAATGTACCTATTTGTTGGTCGGATCACGAAGCAACGCAAAAGTGAGAACCAACGTTATTTTTATTTAGTCTTGGTATATCACTAGGTACTGCCCATATTTTCCCCATCCTGCACCCCTATTCCACTCCACAATCCCGTAAGCTTGCAAGGGGTTACAGCGTTAAAATTTCAATTGGAATGTCTTTCTACATATCTATATTCCTACACATCTAGCAAGAAAAATTCCAAAATTCGATGGGTACCTGTTCTACACATTTACCTACCCATAACGATAAATCAAATAAGTCGTTCCTATCGTCAGTTTTATAGAAACTATGAATTCTGAAGTTTTACCGAATTTTCCGATTTTCAGGCTCGAAGTAGGTACACGTGGTTGTAGTTTTTAAGATATTACATCGTGATACATCACAAACGATAATCTGTTCGGTGAACCAAAAATTCAAAAATGATATAGGTAAAATTGTATATTCGGAAGAGAAGGTGCAGAGATAAAGCCACAGTAATTTAATAACATAAAAGTCAATGTTATAGAGTATGTATTTCAATTTGACCCACGTACATTATTGCATCTGTTTCAATATTGTTTATATGCTTAGAAATATAAATTTTCAATAATAATGTCCGCACCTATATTCGAAAATAGCAGGCATAAACATAAAACTTTCATGTTTTATTTAGTCCAGTTTTTTGACAGGTTATGTGGGGTGTAAAAAATAAGTAAAAAAGGAAAATTACAACTCCAAATTATTGGAGAGTAATTCTGCTTCATCCTTTTGATCTAAATAATAATAAAATAATAATAATTTATTAGTAGTAAATTAAAAACATCCGAATGTAGGGTAGGTACATGACAAAACTAAACATATCCCAACTAGCACACACTAATCACAACTGATACGGGAACCTACAGTGTGTAATAATTACGTAGTCGCTACTAAATCTACGTCTTATAGGTACAAATAACTTCATTTGTTAAATCAATAGTGGCTGCTACGTAGTTTTCACCATTTGCGATTACTGTATGGTAATATAACTCTTAAGTAGTTTTAACAGTCGTAGGGTAGTTATTTTCACCATCGTCAAGAACTGTAAAGAGGTGAAAACTTCCAGGGCGCAAACTATGGTAGCAGCAACTGTCCTGTATCACTGAAATGTAACTTTAAAGTTACAATTACTTTCAAGTGGTGTTGATAGTTATTGTTAAGTAATGGATACTTTTTCTATTACTTTATTGTACTGGAACTTACAAGTTGTATTTATTGGTTTTAATAACGTGTTCGCTACTTTCAGATTGGGACTTAAAAATGTTTGATTACCACAAAGTGCGTTTTACTTCTTTAATTTACCATGAAGTACGACTTACGATTTAATTCCAAATAAAACCAACATAAGTATTATGGTATAATATCCTATTAGTACTCTTCTTCTTAGCACTGTGTCGTGCGAGGTCAGTCAGTCAGAAAAATATACCATTTTTTCCCATTGATTGATTGAAGGAATGACAGTGAAATGAAATCCTTGCTTTTCTTGGGTTGAAACTATTTTGAAGCAATCCATGATGATCAACAAGCCTGCATTTGCTATTTCTTACTTTATTGCACAATATTAATTTTTATCTTCTCTTTTATAGTATGGTTAAAACGCCGGTATCAGCTCATTACTGAAATAAAACTACCGATTCAATTTTGAGGTTAAAGTCCCATTTGAAACTACAAAGTTACAAATGGAACTTTGACGAAACCGTGCGTAGTAGATATAACTTTAAAGGTACCTCAAGGTGATGCTATAGTCGCTTGTGGTACTTCGTAGTAAATGTAACTTATAAGTTATATATTTACCGTTCTGGCGACTTCAACCAAGTAACGCTAACTTTGTAGTCAAATTTCGGAGTAAAAATGACTTTAAAGTTTCAATTGCTGAAGTACGCCATTTTTAGAGACATACCAATCGCCGCCATTGGAAGAATTTCAATTGTTATGATAAAAAACTAACAATAAAGGTATTATTCTCACACTGAGCAAAACTAACGCATAATTATTGATTTTAGACTCATAGAATAACAAAACATGTGTTTTATTCTCCAAAGCATCTAATTATTTCACGACATTTATTAATATATCAATAATTTTTTTTGTCAAAATTTACCATTTTGAATGGCCCACCGGCAGATTTCGAGGTATCATTATCATGTTTGACAATAAACTTGCCTGCGTTACAGTTTCGTCCCTAGACCACGGCGAATAAGACAAATTTAGTTTACTAATATAATTATTACTCTCATACTATCCTATACTCCTTACAGAAGTATCATTTCGGTGTATGCTTGACGAAGGTTGATGTGGATCATATGGTCGAATGAAACACAAACTTATAAAAATCACTTGCTAGACAAAGACAACTAGCAGCAGCATGTATGAGTCTAACAAATTGTTAGTTACTTTAAAGTTTTATATTACACGGTGCCACGTCTTCGTCATGTGTCAGTAACGTCTCTGGAACGTGGCCTTCCAAGTTCCGATTACGTCGCCAAAACTTTTTGATCACCAAAAAATTATCCCCCATTTTGGTAACCGGTACGTAAGTAAAACGGTCCTATTACGTACCGGTCTCTGGTGGCAAAGCACTTTAAAATCACTGTGATGGTCATAGTTACGTTCCAAAGACTTATTTTGCTAGTTGGGATAGGTACACTATAATATACCTACATATTAGTACCCATAACAGATGCATTTACTTATTTGACATTATATCAACACTTAGCAAGAAATTCAGCCACCGAAAAGAAGCATTTTTTTACCTAGTAAAATTTTAATCATTTCTTGAAGACATGTATATTAGATGACGCCTTGATGCTAGTTGGCAATTTATTACATAATATCTTTATACAAGAATACATAGGCGATTTTTCATATGGAATAGTGTGGTACTATTCTAAGATTTGTACCAAACCTAGTATTATATTGATGGTACATGTTATATTTATGAAACAAATTTTGGTATCCTACAAATTTTTATTATCACTTTTCTGTTTTTGAATTTGGAACGGCTTTTTGTTCTAATCTGTTCAACTGCATTGTTATTTTGGGTTTTGAAATACCTATCAAATGATCAATTTCACAGGCACTACGATTTAAAGAATCGTTTATTAAGGATGTATGTTTTCTCACATGATAATGAATTCTAAAACATCATACATGTGGAAAAAAGTTAGTTTTAGACAGTTGCGTTGTTAATTTCATTGACTCAGAAGTACACATAGTTTACAAATCTGACAATAAAATCATCTTGAAATGCAGAAAATCGGCTTAGTTACCAATTTGTTTAGGGATGGCTTTTAATCATGCTTAGCATACACCTACTAACGTAATCATAGATTGCTTTTTCTTCAAAGCAGAATTAAAATTAGAATAACATTCAGACACACAGCAATTTCTTTATATAGGTACGTTCTTGATTCTTAGTCTAGGCATTTCTTATTCATCATACAAGAACAGCACAACAGTGTAGGGAGCAATTATTGTAATTATACAACCCACAAAGAAGTTTATCTGTTGAAAGATAAAGTTAACAAACTATTATATATAACAGGCGAAAACAAAATATAACCTATTAAAACAAGGAGAAAGCTAAGATGACTTCATTAAAAAACTCCATAGAGAAATCTCTAGCCAAATTTTGGTAGCCGTTCTCAGGTGATCACGAACGAACACCATCTAATTTTTATCGATAAACTAGTTTATCAAAACTTTCTACTGATTTTTTTTTATCCATTGGATATAAATTGGAAATATAAAATTATTAGAGGATAAAAGTTCTATGGGCAGATATTTTTCATCGGTTTGTTTGCTGGATATAACCAAGTTACACCACCAAAACTTAACCAAATTCCAAGAGCCATTAGAAATTTAAAACACAAAAAATAGAAAAAGCAAACATGCAACCGAATTGTATACCTCCACCTGATTTGAAGTCGGTCAAAAACTATTATAAAATTTGTATAGCGTTTAAGGTGAGTTTATACAGTAAATAAAATAAAATAAGAAACAAATTAAAATTGAAATAAGAATAACCTCAAAAAATATTGGTTTATACAGATGACGAAAATAAAATAAGAAATAAGAGGGGACTAATCAAATCACAGCTTTGTTGTTTAGTGTTCTCTGGTGGTTGATCATGCGTATTATCAGTTTCCAAACAAAATAAAATAAGAAATAAAGATGAAAGTTGACCATCTTTAGTTCTTATTTCGTGTATAAACTCTCCCATGGATATGATCATGTTCAACTTTCTTATTTTATCTTAATTTGTTTCTTATTTTGTTTTATTTACTGTATAAACTCACCTTTAGTTAGCTTGCATCATTTTTTTTCAAGAATAGGTATGTGGTAGCATTTTATAAAGATTTTTTCAGAGAGATCTTCTATAGAATTTGCGAGCATAACAAAATTGGGTTACGAAATCGTTATCAAGTTCTAAATGACCTTTTATTATATAATTAATATCAAATATCAAGATCTTTGGGTCAAGTACCCACATATTTACTAATGAATTTTAAAGAATTGGTGGTAACTGAATTGCTTCTTGCTGTAAAGTTATGAGGAAAAAAGATCGATTTAAAAACTTAGTTTTAAAGTAGGTAGGTAAAAAGAGGAGGCTCAATAAAATATTCAACTAAGTATCAACGTATAAATATTGACACCTGCAATAATAATTTTATGATAAAGTATTTGATAAATAAATATACCGTTACATAGCCAAGGCTTTAACTTAAACACTCGCGCATTTGATAGAGACCTTCTTCTTCTTCTTTGAGTGCCGTACTCGTATTCGAGTATTGGCGGCTCCTCTGCCTTGAATGTCTTACTGCAGACAAGGGGCCCTACATAGCCACCGACATGACACAAGATAAATCTCTCAAGACACACCTTTCCAGATAATCTGTAGGTACTAGGGAAACAGGTATACTCTCGCTTCTTCAAACCGTTCGCCATGTAATGCGCTGACCCCTACTTGATACTGTGTAATTCTGGATATGTATTCTATCAGTTTAACTGAGAAGTCAACCGATAATAATTATTGTCATTTGTCGATATTTCTTGTGGATGCAATTAAAATTTTGATGAAGATATTGACAATAAGCCAAAAAATAATTCTTTGAAGGCTCTTCCAAAAATTAATTTTGAGCCATACGAATTAGTGAGCGACACGAGGTACACACTTCGAACTTCCTATCAGATCGATAAGAGTAGAATTTCTACCCTAAGCATACCCATACACTATAAATTCATAAATTTAGTTTTTTTTATTTATGTATTTTTCTTTTTCAAAAAATTTCTCCCACAAAATATGCAGCTTGAAATAGTATGAATCAAACAAAAACCTTTTCATGGGACAGGAGAGTAGGGGCTTTTAATAAGTTTTCTTTACCAAAATGTCGTTATTTTTAAATTTATCGCAAGAATTAAATAATATTTAAAAATCAAATTATATGAGTGACGATATTCGCTAAAACTCTAAAACACACTAAAAACTCAATAATTTTGTTTAGTTATTCATAATGAGAAAGTAAGAAAAATCTATTTCAGTCCTGTTTTTGAACAGTTTCTGCATGATTTAATGTAGAAATCTAAATCGGAAAATGGAAAAGATAGATATAGAATGGCCAGCACCATCACCTGATCCATACACTTTTTAAGCTTCATGTGGGGATGTATACAAGTATCTATAGTATAGGTAAACCACTCAATTAATTCGGTCACGCCTCTTAGGTATATTGAATACTTAACGTTGGATGTAATTTTTATAATATTTGGATGGTGCTGATAAATTCGAAAGAATAACACGTTTGTATACTTCCTAATTAAATAATCGGTAATTATAACTATAACTTGAAGGGAGTTCAGTAGAGGGATAAAAAAATCGCTAGAAGATGTCATTTCATGATATAAGTATAGGTACTTGAATTGTCTCAGGAAAATTTAAATTGAAAATGTCTTCCTTAGAGTTACGGTTTTCGAGTTACTGGTGTGGTAAAGACTAAAATTTACATATTTCCGCAACGATGTTTTTATTAAGTAGATCTCTGAATAATAACAATTACAGGCAAAGAATGTACATGAGTAATAGGATAAGTACTATCATCTTTGGTGTAAGTGAACGTTTAACGATTTTCGTGACTCAAAAGTGTGAAATAAATATTTTTAACAAAAACTACCAGTACCAATAGAATTATTATTATTTTGTATTTTTCAGTGCACCAACATATAAAGTTGGTCCATTTTTTTTCTACATAGTAGGTACCTATCTATATATTAATACGTGGGAAGCATATTGCGTTCACAGAGGAAAATGTGATTTAGTCTAATTAAAGTTGAAATGGACATGGAGTGCAGTTACAAACACAAAGTTAATGTCCGTAGACCAGCCGTCGGAAAAGTTGAATGTTATGATGGTTTATTGGTTAGGATAAGTGTCCTTCTAGAAAGCTTACAGCTGATCTGAGTTCGATTCTTGGCCATCGTTTTTTCCTTTATTCATATTTGAAATAGATAAACAAAGCTTATAAAATTATATACAATAATGTTTAAACTTAAATATAATGAACTACAATATAATTCCAACCATTTGGTCATAACTAGTAGATTGGTATTTATTATTGGACCTAGGTAATATAAGTATACCAAAAAGATAAAGTACATAATATTGATTTTAGATTAATAAACTGCGCCACGAAGCATTTTATAAGAAAGGAGGTGAAACAATACGTATATATAGTTGTTATATAAAAATACATATAGATTCATCAAAATTGTATTTACCCTGTTCCAATAAAATATATTTTCCCCGCAGTAATGCATATATATGTACATATACAGCTATATATTATACTTATATATAACATACAACTGTCACATTATTGGCTTATCTTTTATTGACAAAGTACTTTAATTTTATCTCAGCGTACAAAATGAAAAACGCTCTAGAAACATGTCACTTTTGGGAACGAGAAGATAGAGAAAAAGTGATAGTGCTCTTATTATTTCTGATGCAAGGTCATTTCTAATAGTCGTATTAGGTAATTAGAATTTAAGTAGCTATATACCTATTTATATCTACCTGTGTATATTATATAAGACATATTTTAGCCAATGGCAGTAGGTATTAAAAGTAAATTAATACAAATGGCATTTATTGCAATTAGTAGGTATAGGTATACTTGAGTCCTTGGGTAATTTTTTAATCTTGTCTATTTTATAAATAAAAGCAAATAAGTATAAACAAAAACAAAACGTAGGTATTCCTTTTCATAAACTTATATAAGCCGAAGGAAGAGGCTCAAAGGGGAGCAGTATCAAGAGGTGGACTTATACTGATTATGCTTTAACCAGACTGCCAATTCTTTTTAATAAGAACCTGCATAACAAACATTCTTAAAATCATTAGTTACTCCTAATCCGTGAATGCTCTTGTCACTCACAAAGTCATCATATTGAGCATCTCATACTGGAAACTTTTCCAAATGTGTTTTCACATTTAGCAAAGTTAGTACTCAATTTCACACTGGAAAATCGTTTAATACTCACACACTCTCTGATGATGTCCTGAAGCTCCAGCTCCTCCAGATCCTGAAGTGTTTTTGGGCCTTCTTTTCCTAGTCTGGATGCCCTCCTTTTTCATACTTATAGGCCTCGGCACCTGAGTCATTACAAAACTTGTAAATTTTATCAATTATTATCAACAACTAACTATGAGCTAACATTTATCACCATAGATAGAGACTATCTTTGTATTTACAAGAGATTTCACATTTGTTGTCGTTATTTTTCTATTATTATTATTTTTGCAACGCTCACGTCAAAGATAATTTATATCTCTCAACCCTTACAATATTATTCAAACTGATCTCTGGCATATTTTACTGATGGTGGAGCAGACAGTTTGGCGCTCAGTGATTTTTCTTGTTGCCTATTGATGGTATAAATATGATATTTATGGTCTTTTATCACTATACAAAGGAACTCACTATCATACATATATTATACTGAGATAGTATAAAATATATATTAATAAGCGAACAAACAGTTTGCTATAAGATATCAGCTCTGATAGAGATTTAGATGGTCTCGCTGTAGGTACTATCTGCTACCAGAAAACATACTTGTATCAGTGTCTGTGTACTGTTGTAGGATATAACTCTTACGGATAAATCAAATGATCATAATATGTAGGTAAATTATATCTAGTGACAAAAAAGGGTCTGGAAAGCTGGTTCTTATTTCATAACTATGTAAGTATGTATGGCTACTACATCGTTGATAGTATATTTTATGGAGATTGCATTACAATATAGTATTTCAGGCGAGAATAATATAGAATCAAAATAAACATCTCCGTTTGGCGAAAGAAAGAAGCTACTACATTATTTAAAGTCTGAACTAGTTGCTTCATCGCGCATCATAGGTACACCTTATTTATAATATTACTCGTTGTTTGTAATCTACTTTACAAGTACCTATCTATCATTTATTTTTGAAAGAGTCTTTGACAATCACCTGTTCAAAACTGAAAACATTAAACGTGTTATGTAAGATAAATGAATTAAGGGTAGGTAAAGGCAATTTTTATCTTTTAAAATTGGTGTTTATTAGAAGGGGGGATATTTATGTTTAATAATACCTAGGTGAAAGTCTAGTTAAACGGCTTTTGCTATAAAAGCCCTATAAAATCAAATGTTTTCAAAAATAGTTATATACCTACCTATGTTAGCACAACTTTTAATAAAATTAAGGCGGAAGATGCTATTTTTAATGATTTGTTAATAAAAAAAGGGAAAAATTGTGTTCTTAGGACTTACGACTTTTAGCTTTTCGATTTGGATGTATCTTTTCAATCCTAAATATTATAGAATCATCTAATAGCTAATCATCCTTCATTCGACTAAATGGTAACATCCTTCAAAATTTGCAAAAAAATGCGTTAAAATACAAATCATGAGTTCGCGAAAAAGTGAGGTTGAACGAATTCGAAATCCTGAAGCTAAAGTTCGTCATCTTCGTCATTCTTGATCAAAATTTGCCATAATATAGTATTTTTGCCCTAAAGCAAGTATTTGTAAAAAAATTGTGCAAAAGTGTTATTGTTAGCTTTGGCAACATTGGATTTAGGAGTTTTTAAATTTCAAACACACTGCACAAGTCAATTATCATTTTTTTGTTAATTTTGAAGGATGTTAGTGTTTAATAGAATGCAAGTATGATTATGTACTATTTAGAATTGAAAAGGTAAGTACTTCAAAATCGAAAATTCCAGCTAAAAGTCGTAATTTCTAAGAACACTATTTTTCCCCTTTTTTATTAACAAATCATTCAAAATAGCGTCTTCAGCCTCAATTACAATCAATACAAGTACCTATATAAGTCTGAACTAAAATAGATTTTTTCAAAGTGACGAAAAATGTTATGCATACCTATTGCAAAACTTTTACCATTTGAATCCAAACTCCAAAAAAATCAAATAATAGGTACTCATTCTAACGAACATATGAAAATTAAAACCGTTTATAATAATTATACTATAGCATTGCAAAACTTACGTTATGAAGTTTGAAGTACAATCCACATGCATTGCACACAGGTTCACCTTGATTGTTTCGACGCCAAAGTGTGGTATTTTGGGTTTTGCAATTTGCACAGGAGACTCCATTTCTTCTTGAGCCAGTCTGGAAGGTAAAAACAAGTCAATTGATTTTCTTCAACTATTTGTATGGAGTGTAACTATAGCAACAATCCTGCCAAACTGATATCACACCTATTAGCTAGACGTGATTTAAAGTCGATTTGATCTGAATTACCTTGATTCAAGAGTATTTTCAATAGAAGGTAGAGTTTTCTGAATATGACATTACAAACATGTTCAATTTCAATCTCCTCTGTCCAGACAAGTCTAGTAAGAAGGAAACTGTTTTCTAATGAAAGATTTATAATTAGCTTACTTGCTTAACTTTGATTTGATTTGATTTTCTGATTACAAAGTTTGAAAGTACCTTACATAAAGCAAATCAACTTGGGATCATATCTCGAGTTGTTCCGTTTGATACAAAGGTTTTGGGACACAAAGCAATTGGAATGAATTCTTATAAAGTAGGTACTTATAAAATTTGTATAAAAGTTTCAGATTCTATTTTACAGTTCTGGCTCCTTTTCTGTACCTATACAGACTCATCTTTTTCAATGAAACCAAGTATACCGTTATAACAACAAAAAAGGGCCTGCTGATCCTTTATACACAAAGCGACATCAACATTCATTCTTAATATACACAAAATGCCGTTTGAAAAAAAAAACTCTCCACCTTTGCCCCCCTCCAAGCTTATCTTTTTTCGTCCTCATTTCGTCTCACTGTTCAAACAAAACTCGCGTTCTTATCTCACGTTCCTAATACATATCAAGGTGATACCTATTTTACACCTCTCGTGCATTTTCATTTCTCTACACCTCCTTTAAATATCTACATGCTATCTCATAATACACAGATAACATCTAGACAAACTGGTCCTAGCGATGAACATATTTTCAAGAGAATCGATTGCCACAAAATTATTTGGTGCGTCAATCCAGGGTGCACGTGATATTATTAGAAACAAATTGGAACTGAAAAAAAGTACCTACCTACTGCTTCAAACCTCGTGTGCAAATAGAGGCAGATATTGTGTCACGTAGACCATATAATATTTGTGTCATTGTTATGTATGAAATTAAATATATTATGAATCACTTGCAAGATTTCGCAAAAATGATATTCTTATTTATAACTTGTAATATTATGTACATAAGATAATAGTCACATCTCTTTGCCGGTGTGATCCCAATTAGGTATGTTTATGTAATCGCATTTCCGAGAACGATATTTTTATTTTAATTACCATTATTTTTGAATTGACATTTTGAAAAAAGTTCTTTTAATAAGAATAATTTTACAATAGATTAGAAACTTTTAACAGCATATACATATGTAATCCGATAAGAAATGAGAATTTCCACAATTCAGAATAACATAAACTTGAAATACTAGGACACCTTCCAGTTCCTCTAGATAAAAGTACTTTTCTTCACTTTTATAAATTATTCTTGCTTTGTTTCACATATAGAATTACAGAACTATTATTGCGTAGACTTTTCAACAAGAATAAGAAAATCTAAAAAATGGCACAATTTGGGAAGATTCTTAATGGCACTGAAGAAAAATTACATCAAGAGTATCATGATATGATTCTGATAGGAATTTAGATTATGTAGGTACATAGGGTTTCAGTAGAAAGGTACCAGTTACAGCTCTTGCCTACAATTTGTTGGATCCAACACTGATGGAATTTAAACTAATAACATTGTAACTTATCTTGGTGTCGAAACATAATTATTTGTCATTTTATTAGCGAAATAGAGTATAAAAGTATTGGAATGAAATCAATTAACAAATAATATTGACGTATTTCACAGTAGGTACACTCTACCATACTTTTATGAACATGATAGTTATACGGGTATCTTTTAATAAACCGTACCACAGATATCCTCAAAATAATATTTCATATTTGGCTCTTCTTGAGTTGGATTTTGATATCTTGAAACTAAAAAATCAATCATTTTCTATTTGCATCTGTCAAGATCTAAGATTATTTTGGATTGTTGTTAATAGAAGTCGAATACGTATTTCTTTCTTGATAAAAATTAAACCCATGACTATAGCGAGTAAAATTGTTTTAACACGTGGTAACCATATAAAATACAGGTTGGAAAAAACCTACTGATCACTGTATCCAGGTAGTTAATTCAAAATTAAATTATTTGGGGCACGAACCAAATTCAAAATCACACTAAAACTACCACAAATGGCTTTAGCAAAAACAATATATGAATAAAATTACCATACGTCATACCATTACCATTACCATACATCAAAGGTAATCAACAAATCGAAATATTAAAAGATAAATTCCGGTTATAGACAAAGAGGTGGCAATGTTTTCCGTTACCTGAATTTAGAAAGGTTTCTTTTTCTCAAAACCATCCCTTTCCTAGCTCTGAGAAAACATATCTGTCTGGCTGATTGCCTTCAGCTGTATTCGAAATAATAGTCTCGGTTACTTCGAATATATAGACACAGAGGGTGGACTCAACAAAGTCTTCAATAGATTTACCAATTGTCCAGAAAGAGGCATGATGCAAGGAAGCAGTAGGTATGTGATGAACACAGTATCGAATTGAGTTAGTTCTGTGTCAGTATATAAAGTTACTTTAACTTCGAGTAAAGCTAAGAGCAACCGCCAAGCAATAGTCACAATTAAAAGCAGTGAAGTTTTAAAAATTTAAATTTAAGTCTATTTCCGGGCCCCAATCCAAACTTCAACAACTTAAATAAGCTGACATAGAAATACGGGTTTGTTCGAATAACTTGGAGGGAACAATTCCTCGTTGAAAAACCATGATCGTCATTTTAATAAGTGTGTAGATTTCGAGTTCATCAACTAGGTTGATTAACTTAGTTTGTCAACACGTTGAAGCATGGATGGGACCCATTAAACATTTAAGGACCTAAAGCACTCTCACATCCATTCAAAAACGGCACTGTCATTATCATGTCAACAACGGTATAGAATGTGAATAAACATCTGGTTTTTAATGATTTTTTGATTGACTTCTTTTTTTGTGGACCAGCAACAACTTACCGCTTGGGGCTTTTTGGTCGGCCTCACCGGTGGCCTGTGCACCCCATTAATTTTGTTGTAGAGACCGCATGCGTTGCACAGATAATGGCCAGTACCGTCTCGACGCCACAGCGGTGTCACGCTAGCCCCGCAATTCACGCACTCTTTCACAAGTACCTCTTGGCTGACGACAGATGACGGGCGCGGCGAAGACGCCTCATCGATGGGGCTGTTGGACCAGCTGGAGTTGACGTAAGGACCACCACCGCCACCAGGACCACTACCGCCATAGCTCTGCGTACTGTCAGCCGATGGCAGCATTGTCGTGGTCGCAGCCCCAGCGGTGGAGAACTGTTGGTACGTGGTGGCCGAATTCGAGGGCCAGTTGGCGGCACCTGTGGTGTAGTAGGCATCGCCTTGTGGCGTTATCAGCACCTGGCTGGGAGAGCTGGCCATTTCGTAGGTGTTCTGGAAGAAGTATTTAGGTAGACGAACAGAAGCCAATTTAGAAAGCTGAGTGTTCTAAGTATTGGTTTCTGACATGAAAATATTTCCGAATTACCGTATAATCACTTTATGTCCAGTCATCCGTTCCTGAATGCGATGCTCTATACCCGGTTCGGTTTGGAAATTCACATAGAAGCATTTGAAAATCGTAACAAACATTTGTTTATATGCGTTTTACGACGTATAGTGATGGTACTTTCTGGATGTTTCGAAGTAGAGAATAGAAATTCAAACCGTCTATTGAAAAATGTTATTGTTCGACTAGTGTCCCTTGAATCTGGATCATCTTGAATCGAATCTTCAATACTAGTATATATTATTAATGATTGCAGTATGCGTAAACCAAAACTCCCAGTCTGTACTATCAGCTACTCACATATGTATACTAATACCTAAATAAAATCGAAGTGACTGTTTGTAGTAAAAAAATAACAGGTTTTAACTAATTGTATATGGAAGTATGTGTCAGTAATAAAAAAAGCAGTTTTCATATTTTTTGTCGGTCTGTTCCAGCGAATCTCCGTAACACCTAAACCTATTCGGACAGGATTTTCGGCAGCAGGTAGCGCAGACGAAGCCGCGAGTAACAGCTAGTATTTAATATTAGGGAGGTGAAGTGCGTATACGTGGCCGCCACGTACAAACGTGACTTTATGGACTGTACACATGTATAGATACGTATATATGAAAATATAAAAAAAAACATGCAGACATACAGTCGAATTGTATACCTCCTCCGTTTGGGAAGTCGGCCAGAACGTTAGTTGATGTAGATTGTAATTTCCATGCGTACGTGACGATCAATTAACATATCCTTATTTTCAATTTTTCTGTATGATTCTGCTATTTATAATTTCAAATTTATTTGTTGTTTATTGTTTTTCATCTTCTTCATTTTAGCTACTAGGTATATAAATATTAGTTCGTTAACGACTAAAAATTTAACAAAAGTGGATCTTGCAGTTACTTCCTAGCAATTTCTGTGATTAGATGGAATAGGTACATTAAAATTTACAAAATATATAATTGTTCTTCTGCATTATTTCTTGTTATATATTATTTTTGTCATTAAGGTATCTGCATGATGTGCAAAATCTGAGAAAAATACATTTTGGTTGCAATAGGGGCTAGTGGCATTTATTAGACGACTCTTTTGTTACGAGATGGATACGCATTTGTATAACTTGTATCCTTGTTAATACACTAAAATAATTATTACAAGTTCTAAGTTTGTGTCTCTTTGATTCATGTTATTGTGAATCTAATATTAATAGTTATTTTAATTGAGGCAACTACGTAGCATGAAAATGGTAAGAAAGGAATAGTTATACCTGTAATAATTCAAAGTTGTACCTATCGTATATTATCGAATTCATTCGGTAGACATAAGTACAACGTTACATTCATTTCGCACGCCCGTGAAACAACGTAAGATAACGTAATCCTGAAAGACCCAATCTAACGTAAACGTAAACAAAATCGGCTCGTAGCCGGCGGCCAGGTAAATCTGAAGGTATTTGGCTTTAGGAAAAAAGATTCAAATTAAATTTCCGAGGAAAAATCACAGGTGTCTATAACTGGAATGTATTTTTGATGAAATTTTTTTTACGAACTCGAATTTTAAAGTGATACCTTTAAAATGCGACCTCTATGGTGTTTAAAATTATATATACACAAGATTTAAAAAAACAGTCCTCTATTTTATGTAGATTTCATGTAGAAATCGAATCGTATTGATTTTCGAAAAATGTTTAACGCTTTGGTGTTATAGAGAACTGCGCCTGCTTAGCTGTCAATTTCTAGCGCACGTAAATATTTGTGGTCGCACTCCAACTCTCTATTTAATACTTCGCTAAGCTTACACACTGAGAGCACACGTGTCAAGCGAGTCAGGCTCTCGACGATCGATCAGCCGTGGGTTTTATGATTTATGAGGCGCGTCAAAGCAAACACTAATGAATGGCAGAAATGATTCACCCGTTCAGATATGTGTGTGCGTTTACACTAACCTCTGTCCGTAAAACGGACTTAATCAATTATTAGATTGAGAGGTTTTTGCAGTAGTTGATGCAGTATGATTTTACTTTTAAAAACATGAGACTAAATCCAAAATTGTAAAGAAGCTTCCATGTTTTTAGTTTGACTGCCGAAGTTCCTGGGTTTCTCTAAAAGACTTTCTTCGTTTTGAATTAAATAAAAATAATTGTTACCAGTCATTCCATCTCTTATTCACCGCCAACCAACCACATCATATCTTCGATACATAATTGAATTTCTTTGGTTTAGTTCACATCAGAAGACGTCAAATTAGCTAGATTATTTTCATAATAAAGTACATTTACGAATGACTACCGTCAATTCAGTTTTTGATCCAATAAGCTGATCATTGCTGCCAAAGTGATACCAAGCTGTTTGGTTGAAATGCAAGAAAAGGTACACAAAGGTGGTCTGTGAATGGAATAATAAATAAGATTGATTCTCTTCTTTTTTTTCAATCGTCCACTACATCACTTAGGCCCCTTTCATATTTTTGCTGTCTTGTCTCTTTGCTGTGACATAACTTGAATGGTCATTGCGAACGCAATACCGAAATGATATCGATATGATTTCATATGACCATATTTTTCAAGTAACAAATTACCAACCCAGGTGTACTTGCTAGCCTAACTAGTATTGAAGCATCGAAAACTATCATGTTAGGTCTCAAAGTTATTCTTCAGCTTGTTACGAATAGAATCGATTTCAAAATACTAATTTTACTTACCGCGTATCTGGAAGAAGCAAGGTTTGGATCATCCCGATACAGCAAGGTATTAGTTGGCGAGCCTGCTTCCCCTCCAACGCCTGCTCGCTCTATATACATGTTTTGATACTGGTGCTGAGCCAGGTATTGGGGTCCATTGTAGCCGTTGTTATACTGGGCTGGTTGTAGGCTGGCATAATCGTTGGGATGCTGCTCAATATCGGTAGTCACCATCTCATACGTCACTTCCTGATTGTACTCTGGCTGGTGGTAACCGGTCGTTTCACTGGTGGCAGCAGCCATTTCCACAGTGTATTGCTTACTAGTGCTGTTGTCACCAAACTGGTCTGGGTGGTGTTGCTGGTGGATAATTTCCGTGTACTCAGTACTTGGAGCTTGATGGTGGTTCTCCTTTGTTTCTGGAGAAATTGCTGTCGTCGGTGGAGATGTTGTTGTGGCATTGACCACTATGACCTCCTCATTGGTAGGCTCTGGAGGCAGCTCATCGCTAATAGATTCAACGATAGTGCCAGCTGGGGTGATAAATTGTCTGCGTTCCGAGCGGCGGATGACAGTTGTTGTAGCTGTTGAATTCGTTGGAGGTGTGACGGATTGTGGGGCTGGTGGTTGCGGTTGTTGTTGTTGTTGATGTTGTGATTGGGGTTGTTCTTGATTTGGTTGGGACTGTGTGGTGATGGGCACAGGTTCTTGGTAGCTATTGTCACTGTTAATGTTATTATTGTTCTCTACTTTTGGTTTGACTTCTTGGGGTGATTGGGGCTCTTCTTTGGGTTCCATTTTGCTGATTGGGGAATAAAGATTTTTTTAATAAAAAAGAAATAAAAGGCTCCATAAATATTGTTATGCCATTAGCAGTGAAATACAGGAAAAATGAGATGATTTAAGCTATTTTACCTTCTAGCCTGGAATGTTTTGGGCGCTATACGGACTTTAGAAAAATAGTGTTTTGTTATAAATTACTATCGACTCTTAGAATTTTGCAGGAATTTGGTACGATTGTTAGATAGGGCAAATAAACTCATATCAAAAAATATGGTGCGTCCACTCACACGACTTTGCTACCACTCTCAAACGATTCTCATATTGCATATAAAAATCAACTGATCAGATGAAGAGAAACTATAAAGTTCTTATTCGGTTTTGATATAGGAGGAGTCGGTTCGCCAGAATATGAATAAATAGTTAGAAAATATGATAGTTCATTTGACTTAACCTTTTTCCTGATTATGCCTAATAGTACTATTGTATAGCTTCCACTCTCAGCAGAATGACCAATCTGTGTCACCGCCGAGTGGTATCGATGCCATACAAATCTAAAAAGAAAGCAAAAAAATCGGCCCACTCGCCCCCGAGATAATCTTGGCTCTGACAGACAGACTATAATGGCTAAAAATATATTTTTTTGGTCTCAGTAACCTAAATATGAACATCTGCTGAAAACGGAAAATAGAACATTTTACACCATTACAATACTTTCATATCTTTAGAGTAGCGGTAGGAAAGTGAAAAGGAAAAATATCTATCAACATTGTATAATTCAAAATTTTTACGAAAAGTATAAAGAATAACTTTTGGCACCAACTTCACAAGTACCAGCCCCAATAGAATTGATATTATTTTATACTTTTCAGTGCACCAACTGATAACGTCGGTCCAATTTTTTGTAAAAAATATTTATTTCACACTTTTGAGTGTAACATTAGTCATGAAATCGTTGAACGTTCACTAATACCAATGAAGATAGTACTTATCCTATTACCCACGTACATTCTTTGCTTGTAGTTGTTATTGAGATCTCAAAACATCGCTGCGGAAAATTGTTACTATTTTAACACCGATTTAACTCGAAAACCGTAACTCTAAGGATAAAATGTTCAAAATAAATATTGCTACAAATAATTATGTCTTTCATGTACTGCAAACAGATTTTCAATTTTCGAGAGAAATCGCCCTCTCCACATAGCGAAAATAGGTATATTTGAGACATTAAAATGCCTCTATCTCGAAAACCGTTACTCTTTTGAAAAAATGTTCAATTTAAATGTTTTCGGATATTGTTTTTATGAATAGGGTACCAATTCCCAAGCCTCCTCTTTCAAATGAATCAAAAATCATCAAAATCGGAGTACGATTACTATATAAAAGACGCGCACAAACCAAAAAAAGCACACAATCGAATTGTATACCTCCTCTGTTCGGGGTTTGTCGTTCAATAAAATGTAGTCTATTTATATACACACGAGGGTATTCAACAAATACTTTTTGGATCAAATCTTGAAAATATATAGATAGAAGCCTAGATAATTTATTGTTTATAAAGAATTCTTATAATGATCTACTCTATCAACTTTAGAGCAAGTTATTTCTAGATTTCTTCAAAAAAATTACCGAAACAACAATGTTTGGAAAGCAGCAAAAGATAGAAGTTTAAAAAATATTTAGGTAGGTACTTGAATTTAGATTATTTTGAGTGTCTTAATGTTATTATAACAAAACTATAGGAAAAGGTGGGTCTTCTACAGGAAATAAGAAATATCAAATGAATTAAATTTAAAATTTCTATGTCTAGGGATAAAACATTTCCATAGAATGGTTTATTGGCCCTACTTAACAGTTTCACCGTACCAAATTTCAGCTAAATTCAATGAGCAGTTAAAAAATTGTAACAAGAAAGTCTGCTTGAAACTACTTATTGAGATATTAGGAATATGTAGTAGTATTGTTTAAAAACTTTTAATAGTGAAATAGAGAATCAGATAATCAAGAGCAATAGGTACCTAAGGAACCTAAATGTGGAATTAAATCCCACCTTTTCTCCAACGTAAAAAATTCATTAGAAAACTTGGACATAAATCACCCTTGACATAAATGAACCAACAATGAGATCATAGATAGTTGATCTATAACGTGTATCTATAGAAATGAGATTATCCTTTAACGCTATCTTTGTCATGTAAGCGCATGCGCGTGAATGTTATTCTTATCTATTTGATATTATTGTCAACTTAGAACCAGTAAATATTAAAAATAACTTATTTTATATGTAATAAAATTATACAAAGCAGTCTCAAATCGGAGAAATAGAAAGCTCTTTGCCAAATTCGTCTATAATTTGGAAAGGAGCTAACTCTAAATCAAAATCTACGCTGTATATAAATGTTCTACATAAAAACTCCAAATGTTTGATAAGATATACATATCAAGCAGTTTTTGATACATTTCCCTACTACTGAACAATGTCAAGTGGAATGCGACAAATTGATATTACGTGTTGTCGTGAAATATATCAAGTTTAGATAATAATTTCGAAACCAAATTAATTACATTTATTTTATTTTGAGGAACACTTGAAATCGGCAAGCTTGTTGCCTAATTCTCAAAAATGGCAATAGCTCCTCTGCCTGTTTCTCGAAATAGGCTGAAATAGTGGCACAGTTTGAGCTGTTTAATTTTTTTTAAGGGGAAAACTTTAGAGAAACTTTAAAATGTCCTTTGACTATCGACCTTTCCGTCTCTTACCATGCACCATTTCAAAAGATTTAGAGCAATTGCTGCCATAACCTTTCAGACCAGGCTAAGAAATGATTGTTGGTGGTAATGGTGATGGTGACTATGGTGGTGGTGGTAGTGGTGATGGTGTTCAAATAAAAAGCTATAAGTCTCTAATAATATTCTTGTAACCCATCAGTTAATTTCACGAATGAAGTTGATCATTCAGTATCTAATTATGTTTTATTATTGAAAACAAGAAGGTACTAATAATATAGATAATAAACATGGTGTTATTGAAAATTGACCTGAAAGAAATAATTAAGCAACTACCAAAATATGCTAAGATTTCAATCATTTTGACCAAATTGGTACGAGATGCTAGAAAAAATATAAATTCAATAGATATGTGACGTTACGTCAACCTCCTTTGAATGAACGACCAAAGTTTGGTATTGCCCACGCCAAATCGGAAGAAACAGACCATCATCCACATCCAGGGAAGAGAGTAAATTTGAACAGCGATTTCCGTTTCCCGACCGGCGACACTTCTCAATGATGATACAATTTACTCGATTTTTTTGTGTGTACTCACATAAGTATACCTGGATATGTTTGTACAGACTGCACACCTAGTTAGCAAACATATGACGAAGACAATACGTTAATGACAATGATGCTGATGTTGTTAGAGCTATATTACCTACCTATAGTAATAATAACAGCTAGTTTCTTTGAAGAATGAGGCACGTGCTGTAATACATTTAAAATATTAAAGATGGTTATCTCTTGTTGGATCTTTTCAGGAAGTCTTCGGTTTTTGTTTGGTCAGAACAGACGGTAGTCGTTGATGATTCAATAGATAACTGAATACAAATTGAAGAACTATATTTATTTCAATTTTGATGTTGAATGAGAAATACGTTTAAGTTTATTGATACAAGAAGGACTTTTTTCGTTTGATTAATGATATGCGAATTTCAAAACTTCAGAAATATAATTTCAAAAATGTGCATAGTATAGCTACTTACTTATTCGCAATTCAAAGCAAATTTGTATTGAATAAACCAGGCGGTAGAAATTGTGAATTGGGTAACTAGAATAGTTAGGGATCTTCATAAAGGATGGTTTGTTTTTTTTTTAAATAAAACTAAGGAATATAATATAATTTGAAGTACCTATCACAGATTCTCTAGTACCTATACATTTTTGTTTAATTTGAAAAATGGTAGATTATGACTAATTATAAAAATATCAACATGTCTTTCTTCTCAATAACATCCTCTAAAGAGAGTAGGAGCGAACTGATTACCCAGATGTCTTTTCTTAATTTTCAAACGTCGACTATGACTTATAATGACCTCTCGCGTATATTTATGGAAGAAGTCATTTCACAGATACGTATACGGGACCTACTGTTCATCAGTGCCACACGAAACAATGAAATAAGTAGCTTTGAAAAAACCAATATGAATGGATGATACGACGATACACAAAGTACGAAATAATATTTTATTTAAATCGGAGTTCTGGAAAAAACTATCCTTATTTAAAAATATTGAATCTATATTCCACGCAAAGTCGTGGGTAATAGCTAGTTTGTAATGAGTTCCATGCAATTAGCCACATATGTGACTATTCCTTAGATATTCCTTAATTCACTCATAACTTTTGATTATCTATTGGGAAATAGAGAAGGACTACAATTTAACAGTAATGGAAGATAAATATTTTTTACAAAAAATTGGACCGACGTTATTAGTTGGTGCACTGAAAAATATAAAATAATATTAATTCTATTGGTGCTGTTACTTTTAAAGTTGTGCAGTTGCAGTTAGATTGGTAACTTTTGGCACCAACTTCACAAGTACCAGCACCACTAGAATTAATATTATTTTATATTTCTCAGTGCACCAACTAATAACGTCGGTCCAATTTTTTGTAAAAAATATTGAATAATAAATAATAAATAAGTATTTTAGATGTTACCATTTTAACACCGATTTATCTCGAAAGCCGTAACTCTAAGGAAAAAATGTTCGTTATAAATGTTGCTACAAATAATTATGTCTTTCATGTAGTGCCCACAGATTTTCAATTTTCGAAAGAAATCGCCCTCTCC
This sequence comes from Crioceris asparagi, assembly GCA_958507055.1. Classification (NCBI taxonomy): domain Eukaryota; kingdom Metazoa; phylum Arthropoda; class Insecta; order Coleoptera; family Chrysomelidae; genus Crioceris; species Crioceris asparagi. Next base: position 49,833,628 of record OY293829.1, read on the forward strand.
ACATGGTAAGAATACGTATATTTGAGAATTCAACATGCCTCTATCTCGAAAACCATAACTCTTTTGAAAAAATTTTAATTTAAACGTTTCCGGATATTGTCTAATTATACCATTTCAGATTTTCAATTTTCGAGAAATTTTGTCCTCTCCACCACTTCGGGGGTGGTTTTCGGAGGGAAGCAGATTTCTCGGATTTGAGTTTTGTTTGATGAATATGGGGCCATTTCTCAAGTTTCCTCTTTCAAACGATTCAAAATCATCAAAATCGGAGTTCTTTTCCTATATATAACCCGCGCGCAAACCAAAAAAAGCACTCAGTTGAATTGTATATCTCCTCCGTTCGGGGTTCGTCGGTTAGAAATATAAAATAACAGATAATATTCCTATATGTGATTTTTTCTTCTGTGAGACAAAACTATCTGTTCTTATTAAATCACCCTCCAACTATCGTTCGAACTGGATGATGACTTAACATCTAACATAACAAACATATATATTTATATATATATATATATATATATTTGTTGATTGGCTGCGTCCCTGTGAGATGTCCGTATATATGTGTATGTATATGTATATATATGTATATATGTATGTGTGTATATATGTATATATATTTCTCTATTTCTCTATTTATGTTTATACAATTTCTCTTTGTTTGTCTTTATGTATTACTGATTCAAGTTTCATACATTTAGTGCCTTACTGTTCATTTAATTTTTATTCCTGACATGCTACAATTACCCATGTAAAAAGTAGTGAATAAACGTTCTGTATTCTGTATTCTGTATTCTATAGTCGATTTGTATACCTCCTTCTATTGGGATGTCGGTCAATACTGGTAACGGATATCCCATCCTATCCCATATATAGGAAGGTATGTGAGTATATAAAATCGTTCACCTTATCCTGGCGACAGATTTATTACTTATGTAGGTATGTTAATGTGCTCCATTTCCCAGTTATTTTTTTTCATGGAAAAATCTGAATCATACTACATACCAAGGTATACAATTAAAATAAATATTTCGTATTTCCCCACCAACGTGACTGAATAATCTAGAGAAAGTTATAACTTTGTTCTATCCGAAAGTCCTGTAGGTAATAAATTGAGTTTGTTCAGAGGAATAACATAATAACACCATCACCAAAACGGTAGATACCAATTTTATTCAAAAATAATTATTAAATATGAAGGTTTTTTAAGTAGTTTTTTTAGAACCTACACATATGAAATACAGTTAAACTAGAAGAAATTATGTATAGTTTACAAATTTAATTGAGCAAAGATATTACATCATCAGTCAGGGACTATTGACTTATTGAACGTCCAATATCATTAGAAACTGAGAATGCATAGAGAATTGGAATCCCTAAGCTTGGAATATATAAATATTTTTTACATAAAATTGGACCGACGTTATTAGTTGTTGCATTGAAAAATACAAAATAATATTAATTCTGTTGGTGCTGTTACTTTTGAAGTTGTGCAGTTGCAGTTAGATTGACAACTTTTGGTACCATCTTCCCAAGTACCAGCGCCAAAGGATATAATATTATTTTGTATTTTTCAGTGCACCAACTAATAACGTCGGTTCAATTTTCTGTAAAAAATATTTATTTCACACTTTTGAGTGTAACATTAATATGCAAATCGTTGAACGTTCACTAATACCAATGAAGATAGTACTTATTTTATTACCCACGTATATTCTTTGCTCGTAATTGTTATTATTGAGATCTCAAAACATCGCTGCGGAAATACGTTAGATGTTACCATTTTACCACCGCTTATCTCGAAAACAATAATTCTAAGGAAAAAATATGCATTAATAAATGTTGCTACAAATAATTAGGTCTTTCATGTAGTACCCACAGATATTCAATTTTCGAAAGAAATCGCCCTCTTCACATAGCAAGAATACACAAATTTGAGAATTTAATATGCCTCTATCTCGAAAACCGTAACTCTTTAAGAAATGTTCAACTTTAACGTTTTCGGATATTGTCCTATATTTAATTATACCACTTCATATTTTCGATTTTCGAGACAATTTGTCCCCTCCACCTTCTTCGGGGACGTTTTCGGAGGGAAGGAGATTTCAGATTTGTATTTTTATGAATATGGGACCATTTCTCAAGCCTCCTCTTTCAAATGAATCAAAAATCGGAGTACGATTAGGTACTATATAAAACACGCGAACGAACCAAAAAAGAAAAAAGCAGACAGTCGAATTGTATACCTCCTCCGTTCGGAGTTCGTGGGTCAAAAATATCTTTATAATCTTCGGTCAACCGGACATTATAAAACCGGCCCTATCTTGAAACTCAACCGAGGGTCAACCGTGACTATAGAAAGTAAGTAGTATTAACTCCCAACCGAAGGTTGAACTGACTGCAACAGCAAATGACAGTTTACTAGAGCATTTCAACCGGCGATTGACCAAAGATTGAAACTCAACCGGGGGTCAATCGTAACTTTCTGTATTATAAACCTTAAACCCAAAGTTGAAATGACAGCTCCTGACAGTTTTCTCAGACATTTCAACCGTAGATTTCGCTTCAACCAGCGGTTTACCAACAAAACTGTCCTTTAGAAGTTCACGTCAGTTAATACTGTGTATCTTTACATATTTATATTTAACTTTTTCAACGAAACTAATAATTCATACGAACTAAAATTTAGAATTGAGTATCTACGGTACTTACGGCAATATTTGTTTCGAGTAAGAACTCGAACATAATACCCTACCAGCGATGATATAATTCAATGCTGCTTGGGGTATTAGCTCCACGAGTAGTTGTTTTCATCGTTGGTATTACTATTGGTTACTTTGTAATCCTTTTATCTACCACATGGCCGATATAACTTATTTTTATTATATTATATTATATTTCCTATAATATTTCCTAGTGTTCACACTGCTTGTGTATGGGATATTTTTAGGATATATATATATATATATATATATATATATATATATATATATATATATATATATATATATATATATATACCAGCAATGTTGATGACTCTTCGGACACGTCCCGGATTACCATATGTTCTGCTGATGAGATCTAACAAGATCGAAATTGCAGCAATCCTATTTTTGGTTCAGTTTTGAAGTGTTACCTAGATAATGTAACATAAAGGTGTTAGAAGTTAAGGCAATATGTGTGTCAAGTAAGAAACCCGAACATATTGCTCTACCAGCGATGTTATACTTCAATGCAGGTTATGGTAGTAGCTCACCAATTAGATGTTTTCATCGTTGATAATATTTGTGGTTACTTTATAAACCTGTTGTCTAACGAATGGCCGATATATCTTGTATTTCATATACCTACATTGGCTTAAGTTTATTTATGGTAAATATTCTTTATATATGTTATATAACATTCCATATGAACAATGTAAAGTTCAAGGACATCATCCATGTCCAAATTTGTAATCATTTTTTTTATAAAATATTATATTATAATTAAATAAATTGTTTTTAAAAACTTAAAAGTCAAAAAGCAAATATAAAAATTGGTGTCAGAAGTGGGATATCCTCTACATATTCAGAAAACGGAAATCCTAACTGAATGTGGTGGTTCCCAAACCTTAAAGAAGATAACGAACAAAAGCCAACACAGCCAGCCAACCAACCCTTTGTAGACGGTCTCTCCAACGTCGGGAACACGTGAATACCAACCTGCCGGAGTAAAGCTTGTGGAGCCGGATTGCAGCTACAAATGAGGAGATCGCTGTAAGTCTTTAAAGAATCATCTCGCTATACTATTAGTTTATTTTTATTAGGAACAGTTCTTTTGCCTACTACATTATCAAATTTTTATTCACATTGTTTGTTGTTAACATTTTATGAGATTAAGAAATAATAAAATCACAATGCCTAACGACGGTCAAGCAAACGATAACAACGAAAATAGAACAGTCGAACCGTATAAGTTGAGTGAGATATTTTCGGTCGTGCCGGGATTTGATGGCAACCAAATCTTCTTAAACACTTTCCTTTTATCATGTACTACGGCTTACAATATGGCCGTAGGAAATCAGAAACCATTACTTATTTTATATATCAAGAATAAACTGCGTGGCAGAGCTGCAGAGCTAATAAATTCAAGGAATCCTGCAACTTTGCTAGAAAGTCATTTCGGTGATGCAAGAGATCTCGCATCATTGATTCAAGACTTACAAAGAATGAAACAGCTATCAAATGAATCGTCTCTCATTTTTATAACGCGACTCCAAACCCATGAAGCAAAGATGTATGCTTCAATAAACAAACAAGAATATAGTCAAGAAGAAAAAACTGCTCAGACTCGTTTAGCCCAATCTATGGTCTTGATTACATTACTTACCGGTCTTGATCCTAAAATAGGTCAAATTGTTCGTGCTAGTGATCCTACGGATATTCTTAGTGCTACTAATAGAGTCCGTAGGGAACTGCAGTTGAATTACTTTGAATCTCAAAAATTTAATAACCCCAATAAGAATAGCAATATTCCGCAGAAAAAACCCAATCAGCCTCTTCCATCGAAGCAATGTTCTAATTGCAAACGTATGGGACACAATTCCAATGAATGTAGACAAAGACAATTTTCCCAAAGTCAAAACTATCAATCAAATTTCCAACAACAACAAATCAGACCAAGTTTTCCACAACAGTCTCAACAGCCAAGACAACAACTTCAGTCAAACTTCCAACCTAATCCAATGTTTCGAAGAGATCGCCCTAGTGTGATTAGACAAAACCCTAATATAGGCAATATAAGATCCTCAGTCGTACAGCCTAATCCTAATTATATTAAGTTCCAACAAAACGGAACCTACCATTTCAATTACGAACAAGATCCTAACTCAGATTGTTATGATCCATATGAAAACGAAACTTCTTATAATTTTTCGAGTGAAGATCAATTATCTCAAGATCTCTATTATCATGATCCAAGTGTCCAACCAAATTCGGATTTTCAAGAAGGCCCGCCTTCGTCGTCAGAGCCTCCAGACGAGAATCCAGAAATAAAAAACATTCAAGCCCAAATTCAAACCATGAATCTGGACGACTTCAACCCGAACCTCAACTTCTCCGAACAGAACTTCATCTAAATTCTCTACTTTCAGTCAAATCGAAAAATCTGTATTACATTATCGACACCTCAAAATCATTTAAATTTAAATTAATCGACTCAGGAGCAGGACTTTCCATCTTTAAACCTAATGCATGTCGAAATTTTCCTCAAAGATTTTCAGAAAACGTTATGATCCAAGGAATAACAGATCAAAAAATCAATATAAATGAATCTACCCTATTTCCTTTCAATTTCAAGGACCATCATAAAGTTTACATATGTAATTTGGATATTGATTTTGATGGAATTCTCGGAACCGATTTTTTGGATCATTACGAATGTATAGTAGACTTGAAAAATAAAGAACTGATAACAAATTTTAAAAAATGACCCTTATTTAAAGTAAACGAAAATTCAAATGTAGAATCGGAAAGTAGAACTAGTCATCTGAATTCAAACACTATATCTATAGATGCTCGCACTGAACAAGTTTTCAAACTCAAGTGTACCCTCTCTAATACTGATGCAATATTATCTGCTAAAGAAATAGATAAATTGCGCCTCCCAAATGCTCTCGTTAAAGTTAACGAGAAGGGCGAATTTTTCACTACCATATTAAATCCGAACGCAATTAATAAAACAATCGACCACTCAGACATCGTGTTAGAACCAATTCAGCATGTTTCTATTAACAGTCTCAATGAATATGAACACAATATTGAAGCCAATAGAATTCCCGAAATTAGAAATCAGCTTCGCCTAGAACATCTAAATCAAGAAGAATCAGAAATGATCACCAATCTTTGCCTTGATTATGCCGACATATTCTACCTTGAAGGAGACAGACTTACATTTACGAACGAAATAAAACATACGATCAAAACTAATTCGGACAAACATACATACACGAAATCATACCGATACCCTCACGTGCATAAAGAAGAAGTTAAAAGCCAGATAAATAAAATGCTCGATCAAGGAATAATTAGACCTTCAAACTCACCATTTTCATCACCTGTCTGGGTTGTTCCAAAGAAGATGGGAAACAAAAGTGGCCATTTGGATTGAAGAACGCTCCATCAATTTTCCAAAGAGTGATGGACAACATCCTGTTGGGAATTCGGAACGAAAGATGCTTGGTCTATATGGACGATATAATTGTGTACTCCCCATCGATCCATGAACACATTGACAGACTGATAGAAGTCTTTAAAAGACTACGACAGGCAAATATGAAAATTCAGCACGACAAATGTGCGTTCCTTCGTAAAGAAGTATCTTACCTTGGCCACTTAGTAACCAAAGACGGTGTCAAACCCAACCCATCGAAAGTTGAGTGTATTTTGAATTTTCCGCAACCGAAAAATCAAAAAGAAATAAAATCATTTTTAGGTTTAGCAGGTTACTATCGAAGATTTATACAAAATTTTGCTAAGATTTCCAAGCCACTTACTAACTTACTCAAGAAAGATATACCTTTTGATTTTGATTCGGACTGTAAGAAATCTTTCGAAAATCTGAAGGAAGCACTAACATCCACCCCTGTTCTTATATACCCAAATTTAGAGGAAACATTTGTTCTTACCACCGACGCTAGTAATTTCGCGATTGGAGCTGTTTTGTCCCAAGGACCAATCGGAAAAGATCTCCCGATTGCGTACGCTTCCAGGACCCTTTGTAAGGCCGAAACCAAATATTCAACAATCGAAAGAGAACTTTTAGCTATTGTTTGGGCCGTAAAACATTTCCGACCATATTTTTTTGGCCGAAAATTCACCCTTATTACAGACCATCGCCCTCTATCATGGCTCTTTTCAGTTAAAGATACTGGCAGCCGTTTAGCTCGCTGGAGATTGAAATTAGAGGAATACGACTACGAAATTCAATATAAACCGGCAAAAATCAACAAGAACGCGGATGCCCTTTCCAGAATCAAAATTAACCATGTGAAAGATTTTTCAAAATTTCAAGCTGAATCACAATTAACCCCTTATCGAACTCTCATTACAACTGAATGCGATGACAAGACAAATGAAGAAACAAATTTAGAAGATAACAATAGGATGTACGAAGAATTTGATACTTTCGTTCACCTTTATAAGACTAAATCTCTGATAGACTACTCGAAAATAGAATTTTCTAACAGTCAAATTTTAGATAAAAGTAACAAAAATATTATTAGTTTCTTCAGGCAAAACGAATTAACGGATATTAACGAAAAAATTATAAACGATATTTTTGAAGACAATCTAGATTTCGAACATCTAGAGATTAACGTCGCATCTAGCAAGACAGTTAAAAATGGGAAATATTTTCTTATTGCCCTACCATACTCTACAGATACAGTTAATGAATATCTATTCGGAGCACTGTATAGAAGCCAAGATCTTCTATCGCCAAACGAAACATACTGCATAGATACGAACGTAGATTTACCAGTTTTAGAAGTTTTATCTTTCATCAACGCTGAAAAAGAAATCAAATTCAAAGTTTTCCAAAATATCACTCAAACACCAACCGAAGATCAAATACCATTGATTCTTGATCAATATCACAATGGCAAAACGAACCTACACAGAGGTATCAACGAAACAATTAGAAGGATAAAAGAGAAATACAACTGGAATGGTCTAACTAGAGACGTAGAAAAAATTATCAAAAACTGCGAGAATTGTCAAAGAAACAAAACATGACGAAAAAACCTCCACCGACCGCTGGTTATCACCGAAACACCAAAGACCCCTTTCGAGCGAGCAAACATCGATATCCTAGAAATTCCAACAAGAAACTATGCGTTAACTATTAGAGATGAGTTGACAAAATTTAGTCAAGCTTATCCAATCGAAAACAAAACCGCCAAATCAGTCGTTAATACGCTCATGGTCTACTTCCAACACTATGGTACACCATTGCGGATCCATTGTGACTATGGCAGAGAATTTGACAACGCCCTACTGACTTTTGCACATTGTACGATATTAAACTTACATACTCCAGTGTAGAACACCCTCAATCAAACGAATCAATTGAAAGATTCCACTCGACTCTGATGGAAATGATTCGAGTTCACATAGCAGAACATCCTCACGAACATCCGTTTAATATACTACCGTACGCAGTTATCTGTTATAATAATTCCAAGAATAAGACACACGGATTCACTCCATATGAACTTGTCTTCGGACACTGTTCCAGTAGACCTCCTGAGAAATACTACAATAAGAAAGAGCTAATTACAAAATACGTAAGAGATTTGAATAATCGTCTCTCTTCAAAATTTTAACGTAAGTGATAAAGTTTATATCAAAGAATCGCAAATAAAAAATAAACTCGCAAACAAATTCAATGGACCATTTGAAATTTTAGAAATCCATAATAATTCAGCAGTATTACTAAATCCTAATAGTAATCAAAAATCTAAAATCAACTTTGATCGCATGAAACTATGCTCTGAGATCTAATTGGTTTCAGTTACTCCGTAATGGTCACAACGGCCTTTTGTCAATACCAGATAGAACCAATAAACAACACCCTTGGAGTATTTTATAATGACGAAAGCCGAATGGTCATTTCAAACGACAAATGGACGCTTCTTGTACACAAAAATATATCGGGACTACTAACTGCCTTTGAGAACAACAACAGAATACTCGACATAATACACAAGACTCTAAAGCCAGACTATCATTCTATGAACTCATTCCACTCAGACGTAAGGACTCATGTTAATCTTTTAACACAGATTTCGAGAACAATCAAAGAAAAATTTAATGAAGTGATAATTGACACCAAACGCAACAAACGAGGAATTATAGACGGAATTGGTAGTATATTCAAGGCTATAACAGGTAATTTAGATGCAGCTGATGGCGAATTTTATACCAACAGCATACACAAATTACAGACCGGCCAACATCAAATCGAAAACCTATTAAAGAATCAAATATCAGTATCCACTTCTCTAATCAAAACATTTAACGAATCCATTCAAAACTTAACTATTGATAGAAAAGTTTTCAACGATAATATAGGTAAAATTGAGAGAGCAGTTCATCAGCTGAATGATAAGCTAGCTATCGTCGAAGCCAAACTCAGTTTCTTCGAGATATGTGAAAAACTATATCTATAATCACTCCAAACAGTCTTATTCTTGCCCTTCAGGAAATCTCTCAAAACCTTGTTAGAAATAATATGCCATTACCTGTAAAGATTTCAAAAGTTGCTTTATACCTAGAGATAAGAGATCTTCAAGCCTATCAACAGGAAAATAATATTATATTCATTTTAAAGATTCCCCTTGTGGAACAACAATTATATACTTTATATCATTTATATCCAATACCAATATTAGACAAGAGAACTGGATTACATCATATACTTTCAATTTCTTAGAAATATATCGCGAGAAATGATGATTCTTTAATGTACATTCCCGTTAAGGACCCATCAAATTGTAAGGAGTTGGGCTCACATAAGAAATTGTGTTCGAACTTGTATGCCTACCCAATAGACAATAACGCTATCGGCGAAGCCCAGTTGTTGAAAAACTGCCAAGAAGTACCAGAAATATGTAATATTGTGATAATTTACAGTCGAGGATACAATGTTCACAAATTAAGAAACAATGTATATCAGAACCATTACAAGTAACACTAAATTGCCCTAACTCGAATACAAAGACTTTGCTACTTTATCAAAATTCAATTATCAAGTTTGAATCCGAATGTCAAGGGTTCATAGGAATCACAAAAGTTCAAGCCGACAACCAGAGGTTTACGGACTTATCCGATAATCCACATCCAGTGATTATCCCCTACGAGTGTTGCAACCACCTTCCAAGCAAAATCCAACTTCCAAAACTAGATGCCCTGAAATTAAATGAAATCAATATGGAAGAACTCAATGTTGCGAACCATAAGCTCCAACAGTATTCAAGAGACTTGGACCATTTGATAAACGAACCATTCGTATCTAGGAATATATCATGGATCACATATCTAACAATTAGTATCATTTGTGTGCTTTCAGGCGCATATGTTACAGTTAAACTTCTAAGAAAATTCAAACCAAAGTCTCCAAAGAAGCCCTTAACCCCTTTGAGGAGAATTGGAAGTTTCTTCCCAAGAAGAAGACCAGATCTACAAGTTCCCGAGGAAGAAAATGACGTTCCCATAACCGAACACATCAACCTTGCTTAAAAGTTGCTGCATAGCACCAACTTTTCAATAATGAGGGGAGCTGTTATATAACATTCTATATGAACAATGTAAAGTTCAAGGACATCATCCCATTTTTTCCATAATACTTGGTAGCAGGCCTAACACGGTTCCCATGGTCCAATTTCGGCGCCATATTTCCTAGACGCTGATAAAGCATCACGCCACTACCATTTCCAAGGATAATACAGTGAACCGAAGTTCCCAAGGAAACGCTGACGGAACATCACACCACCACCATCATCCGATGTGCTCAAATGGCCTACGTGACTTTACCACATATATCAGTACTATTTTTTTATATAAATAAGGAAAATTGTAATTATAGAATCAGTTATTAACTCACTTTAGTAAGGACAGGACTATGTCCAAATTTGTAATCATTTTTTTATAAAATATTATATTATAATTAAATAAATTGTTTTTAAAAACTTAAAAATCAAAAACAAATATAAAATATATATGCTAGGCCCAAAGACCGAATTCGGCCACTTGCCGAAATGTTTCTTGCCCACAACGCGACGTGTGTGTAGTTCCTTCTTTAGAATAAAGCAAACGTGAGTATGTCCACGTCGCGTTCTGGGTTAGAATTTCGGTCAGTGGCTGAAATCGGTCTTTGAGCCTAACATATATATTCAAACCACATATCCCACTTAGATTTTGCTTGGACGTAGGTATAGAAATATAACAAGGTCCTAATTAGCATTTTGATTTTCTCATAAGAGAGGAAATGCAAAAAAATTAGAAAAAGATGAGATCAGTAAGAACATTTTCGATATGTCTTTGATGTATGTGATTGTGTTGACGGTATTACCATAAATTTAAAATCTATTTTCATTATCGATGCTAGAACCAATTTTAATGTTATAGGTAGATATAATTTACTTGTACACTATGGAAATATGAACTTTCGAGAGCTTGATATAAAGTAGCAAGAGCTTCCTTTCAAGTATATGTCTACAATCAAGCTTCCTATAGGTATAGGTTATACGTTATATTCATCGTGTCATCTCTATGTAATTAACTACCTACCGAATAGAGTTTTTTTACGGTTATTCGTGAAAAGGTGTTCACGCGATTTAGGTCACGAAAAAAATCATCACATCGTAAATTTTAAATCAAGTGATTGCAGGTTTTCATTCTATTGAAAAAATATAATCACCCAAGTATTCACAGTCCTAATGATAAAGATCCATCTATGAATCACTCTGTATATAGGTACATATTATATTTTATTGATGAGGTCTTGTCACTAAATTCTCAATATATTATTATTTAAGGTAATAATAATTGTAACACAACCTAAGTATATACTCATATATGTGTATATTTACTTCGCGTCTGTTTGAATAGTAAAGTAAATACCAAGAGTTTATACAACAGAACATAATATATAATGTAGGGGTACAGCACTTTCAACGTTTTCGAATAAGTATATAAATAAATACATAATATACACATATATTATATATAGGTGGAAGTACTACTTCAACAACAAAAAAAGAGCAACACTAGAGGCTTAAATCTCTATTATATGGGCATACAAATTATATGAGATATACCTACAATAAAATTATAAACCGCAAGACCCATGTCTCAACATTATTTTGTATTGTTCTACATTGTACACCATTACAGACACATCAAAAATCATGTTTTCCGTTTGTTTCCTAAATAAATTTGGATTTAAGTATAATAAACAACCTTATACAGTTTTTCGTTGGATCTTTGAATTTTGTTAAATTTAATTGATTGCAATAAAAGAGATAAATAAAATATAAAATGGGATCAAATTGCTTTCTGATCTTAAAAGGTGATAGCTTTTGAAACGATTGAAAATTATAATTAGAAGGTATCTAATTTTCCGTGAAATACGGAATACCGAATCTTGCCTGCATCTCAAACTGAAACTGACATTCTTTAAAAAAGCATCGCTGAATATATTAATATAGGATTTACTTACACAATACAATCAAATTATAAAAGGCGACTAACTTATTTTCTATTATTCTATGTATGTTGTAGGTATTTATTTTATGGACGTAATCATAAAGCATTTTTCTATTAAAGCGTCAAATTTAGGTAAGTATATCTAATATATTTCTAGAATAGTTATTGGTATAGTTTTGAATGAAAAATAATAAAACGAGATCTCTAAGTAATTATTAATTTGATCAATGCAGGTGTTATCGTTTGCAATCGGGTAGTTTTTTTTATGAGAATATTACTGAAACAGGATAGCATCTATGAATTTCAAATGCTTTTTGCAAGTTTAGTAGAAATAGTTGAGTGTCTTGCGGACATGTGCATCACACAACAATGTGAAGATACGAAAATAAAATAATACATTATATTATATATATCAACATACCTATCAGTCATAGCTGTAATCACACAAAGCTCTATACCTATATAAGAACGAAACTGATAAAACTTCTAATCTGTACTATACACATGGATGTCTAGATGTACAATGATCAGTCGCTCCTAGCACGCATCATCACACATCATGATTTACCCACATATATATCTAATATGAATTACCTTTGCGCTCTGTACATGGCCACCTGCCCGAACAAAGGCGCCATCTTACATAGCAAACAAAACAAGATGGTGGTCTGTCATACTAACATCGATGCCACGACTTTCAACAATTCAAAATAAGATATTTTCATAATTAAAAAAAATAAAAAAGGGATTCCTTATTAAATATTATGAAATTCTACACTATCAGATACTATATGTCCTTAACCTTATATAAAATAATAAATATTAGATGTATATATACATAGGTATATACAAAGATACTGGATATCTGTTGTAATAAAATTTATCTTGTCAACATTATAATCGCAACCCCAAAGACAAATTTACTTTTTTATCAGTTTAGATAGATAGAGCAGAGAGAGGATACTTGCCGTGGATGCAAATGATACTGTTGTTTCAGATTAACATTGCCCGTGTGTTAAGATACCTACCTAAAAATATTTGGTGCCTGTAGAACGGTAAATTTCTTCTTCGGTAGAAGTAGAGTGATGTATGGTTAAAGTAAATGAAATCGGGGGAGTTTTGGCAAGAGAAGTGTTAGGTATTATGTGAAACAAAAAAAAATATTGTTAAGTGTACGTATAGATGACGGTTAGTGACATGAGCTACGATCTAGTGACAGATTAAAAGTGGACGTAGTGACACCGACACCGATAGTGCCCAGCCCTTCAGGTTACATTCATAGGAACCCGGTATGAATTTTGGTTGTTTCAATAGAGTACGGTATCCACTACATATTTATCAATGAGAAGAGAAGGGTGTAAGTCTTGGTCAGATTTGGTTTTGCAAGTCTTGAAATATCAAAAAAGGAATGAAGCTATTAAAGAAATAAGCAATGAAGTCAATAATAGATAATTTCTCAAGAAAAACGATCAAAAACGAGTTGGGTTAGCATGAAATTGAATTTTTCTTAGTATTTTCCTATAGGTTTTCTTATTATATTTAAGTAAAGCTGCACATTTTGGATTCTACTGTTTTTTCGCTCAGGAGTTCCAAAACGTAGGGGGGCGCGGTCAATTTTTGTAATTTTTTCTCCATTTGAATTATCACATCATGATGCGCTTGAAGACATTTTTTTTTATTTATAATTTCCAAAATAAATCTACTCTTAGAAAGGCCCCCCGGTAGTCTCGTAGGAGTGACGTTGGATAGCAAGCCGAGAGTCGTGGGTTCGAGCCCGACTAGTTCAAGGGATTTTTCCATACGAGAAAATTTTCTGAAAAATTCCAGGGATACAGGAATTTCTAGTAAATGATAAAAACTAGCGATCAATAACACATAATAACCCTGAGCAACCTGCATTGAAAAAGCGTGGTAGGATACACCTTTAAACCCCCCTGTTAAGGCAGTGAAGGGTGGCGGGGAGGCCTGTTCAGTAGTGGTCATACAAAAACGCTGACGATGACACCAAAATTTGAACTCACTCCTTTAAGTAGGTACTTTCTCTGAAAATAAGCTGTGACTGAAAGACAAACAGACAGACAGATCGATAGACAGAAAGAAAGAAACTTGATTGATCTTATAAGTGTTCCATTTTTGTCCTAAAAAGGTCAACTTCATTTGATGATGGCCTCCTAATAACAAAATAGTATTCATTATATTAGATTGAAATTATAAAGAAATTTATATTGGTTGAACCAAAATAAATATACATTATATTACAGCAATGTATACTTATAGTAAAGTCCCTATTTATGAAAGTCTGGACAGATACATGAATGCGTATGTGTAAAAGAGAGAAGTCGCTGTCGTTTACATAATATTTAAATGGCGGCTGAGGTCTCATGAAATGCAATATTTCAGAATCACAGATAATAAAGTTCAGGTTCATAGACAAATAAAGAGTATGGAGTCATAGGGTAATAGGTTAGGTATATATATATATATCTATGATATAAACAAATGTTGAAGTATTGTCGTGAAATTAAATTAATAATATATTTTGAACCGAATTTATAATAGTAGGAAATAGCTTGTTATATTTCTTTTAGGAAACTGCCTGTTTGTTGATTGCCATATTGCAAAAATGATTCGATGGATAAAGCTAAAATAAACATTTGGATAACAAAAATTTGGAATAGAATCTACATCATCCAAGGGTTTAGTTTTATGCGAGGTATTTATTGTGTTCTTCCGAATAATAACATTTTTTACACAAGATAACAATGTAATGTCCTTAGTTCCAAATAAAATTCATTTATCGTAGTTATTACTTAATTATATCTTCATTTCTTTATATCTGCTATGACGTTTATACGTAAAAGTATTTAAATTTACAAAAACAATAATATTTAAATTCAAATTTATGTAAAAGAAGTTAGAAATTGGAATGTATTCAAAATTTAACTTTTAAATAAATTGTGGTTTCCTGCGCTTGTTTCATTGGTGCCGCCATTTAAATATTATTTGGCTGTAGACCAATCCCTCGAACGACCCGATCTGTCTAGACTTTCATATATAGGGACTAACTTATAGGTAGGTAGTACGCGAGTTTGGAAATTGTAGGTACTAAATTTTATGACATTTGAATGATTTAAAAGGACTATGGGCATGCTGATGCTAGGGATTTTATAATTCGCTATTTTATTATTTCGTAAGTTATTAAATAATATGCTGCCAAATATTTAGAGAAAGAGGCAAGAGCATACCGAAAAATCATTTCTGAGGAAGTTAGTGACCACAATTTCCGAGCTCGACTGTACCTAATAAATACCTAAAATACTTGAAAGACCAAATCTCCTTGCCGACGGAATATTTCCAAAAATCCTTTTTACTATAACATTTAGAAAGAGATCTCAAAACAGTTTTTTGTACCTAACTATAATTGATATCTATTTGTGCGTCTGTTTGTACCTGTGACTGCTCATCACGAAAAACTGCTAAACACATTTCATCTAAACTTAGCATGAAGATACCTACATTATATTATTTATTCGAAGGGTATTTTAATTCCAATATATTAACCTATTTTAGGCGTCTCTTCAAAGTAAAAATTAATTGCGGATAAGATATATTTTCAGAGCTGTGTTCATTAAAATCATCAAGGCTACGTACTCGAGAAAAGCGGGTATAGACATGTAGTTTTCAGTGAATACCATCAGGCAAACTGACGACACTGCTAGATTAGGTGATATACCTACAAAACCTATGGCTGATTTTATTATTTGGTGCACTAATAAATAGAAGATAAGGTAGATAGGAGACTTTTGGCACCAACCCATTAATGTCTTGGAGAAAACGTCAAATTTTACTGTTTGCCGGCAATAATATTTTCTTGATTGCTACCATACGATATTCAGTTTTAGAAAATAATTGTCCTCTCCAGTCTATTTGCAACTAGGTATTTTTGGTGGAGAATGGCATATTGGATTTCAAAAAAAGGACATTTCTCAAATCTCTTTTTTCCATTGAGAATACAATAATCGAAATTGGTGCACTATAATATGCAAAACATACACATGAAATGTATACGTCCTTCGTTTTTTCGTGGCTGGTCAAATAAATCAGGTGAATTTCGGTGTACGTAGAGAGCGTTCAAGAAGTAATGTCTAAGTTCATTCAAAATTCAGCACGTTTTTCGTTAAAACACTCGGACACATCGATATATCTATTCTTCGGATGGTAAATTCATGTATACAAGGTAGCTCAAAACTAAGATACGACCATATTTTATATACACCTATTTTTATCCGACGAACCAAACGGAACAATTCAACTGTTAGTCTGCATGTTTTTTCTTATTTTCATGATTCTTTTTTACCGACGAACACCGAACGGAGGAGGTAGATATACAATTCGACTGTCTGTTGCTTTTTTTTGTCTTCACGCATTGTTTATAGCTAATGTACTCCAATTTTGATTATTTTTGATTCATTTGAAAGAGGAGACTTGAGAAATGGTCCCATATCCGTAACAACTCCAATCTGAAATATCCCTCCGAATACCGCCCCCGATGGGGGTGGAGGGGCAAAGTTTCTCCAAAATGGAAAATTCAGGAGGCCAGAATTAAAGATAGGACAATATCCAGAAACGGTTACGGTTCTTGCGTTAAGCGGTGTTAAAATGGTTAAATCTAAAAAAATACCTATCTTCTTACACGTGGGTAATAGGACAAGTACTATTTTCTTTAATATTAGTGAACGTTCAACGATTTTCGTGACTAATGTTACACTCAAAGGGGTGAAATAAATTTTTTTACAAGAAATTGTACCGACGTTATTAGTTGGTGCACTGAAAAACACGAGATAATATTAATTCTATTGATGCTGGTACTTTTGAAGTTGGTGCCAAAGGTTATCAATCTAAGTAACTGCAACTGTACAACTTCAAAAGTAACCGCACCAATAGAATTAATATTATTTCGTATTTTTCAGTGCACCAACTAATAACGTCTGTCCAATTTTCTTAAAGATATTTATTCATTTGATAGACGACTATTGGCTATTGAGATATAGTCCCATTAAAATCGACATCTCCTTCCCCCAACATTTAAATTGGAATTTGAAACAAATGTACGAATTATGAGTTACAGCAGTGAGAAAAGAAATATCCGCGATATTTTGAAATCTTTGAATAAGTATAAGCAACATATTACCTTATTTGGTGAACGTTGAATGATTTTTGATGAATAATGTTACACTCAAAATTGTGAAATAAATATCTTTTCAAAAACTTGGACCAACTTTATTAGTTGGTGCACTGAAAAATACAAAATAATATTAATTCTATTGGCACTGGTACTTTTGAAGTTGATGTCTAAAGTTTTCAATCTCACAACAACTGTGCAACTTCAAAATTACCAGTACCTACCTACCAATAGAATTAATATTTTTTTGCATTTTTCAGTGCACCAATTAATAAAGTCGGTCCAACTTTTTGTAATAAATATTTATTTATATATTATTTGCGTTTTACTTTTGTTTTGTGATGGTAAAATCATTGGGCGATCTTGATGAAAGATGTAGAAGATAAATCTTTCATTAGAACCGGTAGCAGGTATTCGCAATTTTTTAAAGTTCTAATGTTTCTTGAAACTTTGATATTTTCTCATAAAAAAAATCTTCAAGAAACAAAAATGTTCCTTTGCACATTTATATATTTAATATGTTATCGTATATTTATTGGGGTGATAGATAAATTGGTATATCCACATATTATACAAAAAGCACTATTTATCAATTTTATCTATATATACTCACAAATACATAGGTATACGATTTCGTTCGTATTTTTTTGGTTTTATCTTCGATGGCAAGCTTGGAAATTATCAGTCTGGCTTTGAGTTTAAAAGGTAAAATAACATCTCTTCATTCTGAACAGAAACTCAAAATAATCAATTCAATCTTTTTTGGTGAAAAAGTTCGTTACAAATAAGTTATTCAAAAGTGATGGTGCCAACGATTTATTGATGAAATATGTGTTAAAAATGTGATGAAACGGAAATTTATAGTGATTTTGCGCAAGAGCCATACTAATGTTTTAGGAATACTGTAAATGGCAAGTTCCAATCGATACTCAATTAATTGATAACATATCGGACGCCATCTTGTTCAATACACCATTATATAATCGATTAAACCTTTTTCCCTCATTGCAAACTTAATGTTTATAGGTATTATTTCTCAACAATTTGTGGGTAATTTGAAACAAAATTCGCAGACATTTTCCCATAGACTCGAATCATTTCTTGGATATGCAATCTTGTCAAAATATATCGTTTATCAACTTTTGTTTATCATGATTTTGAATAATCTTTTTTTCCGATACCGATAAAAACAATATGGCTTAATATACCTACGCGCTGTACTTATCATACAACGCACAGTATTTTTTAACTTTTCTAAAAAAAAAAATGACTTACCCACTGATGGCAGATATAAATTTTCTGAAGCGGCGTCAATTTGAAATAATGTATCTCACTGATTCTGGTGATATTCAATACCTAGTGAAATGATTTCGAGTGTGATTATTGAAGTTATCGAGTCTCGCCACCTGGCGAGAATAATTTTAGCTATACCTACAATATATGGTGTGTCATACGTTTAAAATGTAGAGGATTTGGTGGTTAAGTACTTACCTACAGGTGTTTTTTTGTAATATTTTTACTTAGGTATTGGATTTTTATGGGCGTTTTCAAGATCATCAAATTAGGTAAAAATCACCATGGAAGTGGTCATCTAAAACTGAAATTCATCCTTAAATATATTTTGAGTTAGTTGACAAATGTATGTACCTACAAGGTGTTTTACGAAAGACTTTCATTAAAAGTTTTCCAACTTGCAGAGAGTTAGAAACTTGGAACTCGATGTGCAGTCATATTCAATCATATCCGTTCTACCTAGTCTTACAACTGTACGGGAAGTGTCAGAAATCACATTCCAAAGTACCAACTTTCTTATTTCAAACAGTATATGTTTTTCCATCTCATTTGATTGGCCATCTGATTCTAAGTTGAATCAACCCAGTTTTACTAACTTATCTGTGACAGTTATTGACATACCTATGTCATATTTTTTAAAAGAATACCGTTGTATTAAGTTTACGAAATGGTATGAACGTAAACTGTTCAAAATTGGAAACCTAGATGATGTACCACCGATGGCCCAAATGACTTTCAAGTGTTACATTGAAAAATTTACCTAAACTCGGCCATACAAAGCCATTGTACCTAATTTTATAAAATTAATTATATATTGTAAAAGCCAAAACAATTTGAGTCAATTCTTAAATGAAATTGAAAAATAAATATAAAGTTGTGTTAGACTAGTAGATGTGTAATCCTTAGGACATGTGAAAAGAATATTCAATGAACTAACGGTGAGTTTAATTTAAAGTACCTACCTATCCAAAATTATCAAGAAATTCTCGAGGAAAGTTATCATGATTAAAAAATTATTTTCTTGATTTTGGAAAAGTTATTGGATATATTACGAGATTGCAACTACCTACTATTTGGTAAAGAGTAAAGACCAAATTGCTATTGCGTGTAAGCTTAGCACGACCATTTCAACGAAAATAAAACAAATTGTACCATAATTAGTCGAAAATTTGCCGTGGAAAAAGAAAATGTGTGTTTTTTTGCAAAATTCATGGTCGACCTAAATTAGCGCAACTATCACCGTATCTTCCTTAAAAAACAACCGATTCTTTTGAGAAAACCACCAATATTTGCCGTAAATTAGTCTTAAATTTTCCGCGAAAGAAGAAAAAAAAAACTCTTTCATGAATAGTAAAATTTGTAAGATTATTAGTCGATTCCGTGATTATTATTTGGCGTTGATATTGGTTAATACATTTATTTGTATATGGAAGCTCTTGAATTAGATTTTCCTGTGCTGAGTGTATTGTGTCTACATCATCTGCTTCTTTTTGAGTGATTGATGAAAATCATTATCTTGAAGTTCAGGTAATTTGGTTGGTTGGGTTATCAATTAAATCTAAAGAACTAAGTATTTCGTCTAGACTTTCATCGTCAACTTCGGGTAGCTCTTTATCTGCATTATTAAGTAATGATAAAAGATCATCTTCGAGTTTAGCTGTTTTAGATCTCGTTAATACATTAACTTCACATGAATTTCCATTGATTTTAATTCTTGATAGGGCATCGGCTACATGATTAAACTTTCCTGATTTGTATTTGGGGATTTCAAATTGCCATTCCAGTGGTTTGTGGTCAGTAAAAATTGTAAATTTATCACCAAATAAATAAGGTCTAAAATATTGACAACTCCATACTATGGCTAGTAATTCTTTTTCTATTGTTGATTAATTTGTTTCGGAAGGGTTTAATGTTCTTGATGCATATGCTATTGAATGTCCATCCTGTAAGGGTACTGCTCCTATTGCATAATTTGAAGCATCGGTTGTTAATTCAAAAGGTTTTTCAAAATTTGGATATGCTAAGATTGGTTCATTTGATAAAAGGGTTTTGCAATGTTCAAAACATGAGATCTATTCCTCTATTAAATTTATGTTGTGATCTTTTTTTAAGCAATTAGTTAAAGGTTTAGTCAGTTTTGCAAAGTTTTTTATAAATTTCCGATAATAACCTAATAATCCAAGAAATGATTTTATTTCCTTGTGAGTTTTTCGTATTGGTAGCTTTAATTTTATCTGGATTTGGTTTGATTCCTTCGGGGGTAACGATGTGTCCTAAGAATTCAACATTCTTTCTTAAGAATTCTGATTTATCAAGTTGTATAGGTACTCAAATTAGCATTCCGTAAGGTTTGGAATGTTCTTTTAATGTTACTGATATGTCCTTGTAACGATGTTGAAAATATGAATATATCAGTATACCAGTCATGTTTTATTGATGTGTTCTCTTAAAACATTGTCTATCATTTTTTTGAAATGTACTTGGAGCATTTTTTAGTCCAAATGGCATTCTTAAGAATTCATAATGTCCATTCTCTGTATTAAAAGCGGTTTTTGATATGGATTCAGGTGACATTTCGATTTGATGAAATCCTAAGGCAAGGTCTATTGTAGTGAAATAGCAGCTTCTTCCTAATTTATCTAATATGTTTGTTATATTAGGAATCTGATATCTATAAGTTATCGTTTTTTCATTAAGCTTTCTATAGTCTATGACTATTCTCCATTTCTTTTGTTCTGAAGTATCTGATTTTTTTTGGAACAACCCAAATAGGTGAACTCCAGGGTGATATACTTGGTCGTATAATACCGTTCTGAATCATTTTTGAAATTTCTTCTTGAACTTCTTGTTTGTATACATGTGGATATCTGTATGTCTTAGTATAGCATGGTGTTTCATCTGTTGTTTGTATTTTGTATTTAATTACATTAGTAAAAGGTAGTTTATCTGTTGGGGCTTGGAAAATATCGGTGTATTCTTTACAAAGATTTATTATAGCTTCTTTTTCTTCATGATTCATATGATTTGTTCTAATTAGGTTGGTGATATCAATATGCTGATTTTTCCTATATGGTGGTATAAATTACAATTGAATATTTCATAATCTTTTTCTGAGAATGGTGTGGAATATTGGGGTACTGTAAAAGATATTAACTGTTGAACATTGTTTAAGTTATGGATTTCTACTTCAGCAAAGCCATTTATGCTATTGGTATAGTTTCAGGGACATAAAAGATTGATGACTGAAATTTTGGAACTAGGACTGGACCATTTTTAACTGTGACAGGGATTTGAAGTCTTCGAATTTCTAAGGGATTTGAATCATATAGAGAACGATAAAATTCATTTCTAAAATAAAGTGGAATTTTAACATGATTATTTTCTAATGTTCTATTATTCAAATTCACATTGAGTTTAGCATTTATTAAATCATAAAGTCCTATAAGTTCGTCAAAATAATTATGAAAATCGAATAAAACGAATTCAATCAAATTGTTAGAATGAAATTGTGGAAAAGATAGGATTTGGGCTTTATATAACGATTTAGTTTTTCCAGCACAAGTTTGAATAGATGTAGGGTTAAGATAGATTTTTTCTGGAAAAGTTCTTTCAATAATTGATGGTCTAATAATTGAAAAAGAGCATCCTGTATTTATAAGTTTTATTTCCTAACTCTATATTTATATACGGAAGTGCATTTATTGCGTTTAAGTCGGGTAATCTGTTTGTTGGGTGTGCAGAAAATACTGAGTTGTAATTTCTTCTTAATCAGAATTTCGTTCATCATAATCAATTTCTTCTGAGAATTCTTGGTAATAATTTTCATGTTCATAATCTTGTTCCTCTAGATTTTGAATATTGTCATTTACTTCTGTGTTATGTAAATATCTTCTATATTCTGGTTTCTGTCTTGTTTATTGAATGTTCTGCGTATTATGTGATACTCCCGACATTGGTGTTGGTTTTGGTAAGTTATTAACTGGTCTTGGTTTCCAAACATTTTGCATAGCTGATGGTGTTGTTCTTGGAAAACTTTGATAATTTTGCCATTGTTGTTGATTATTATATTGTGGTGGCTGTTGATTATTATATTGTGGTGGTGTAAAGCTCATTTGTCTATGGTCAACGGCGTTCGCATTATAATTAGGGTTTGGATTTGTAACTCTTCGTTCTTTCAAAAATGGTTTTGAAAATTTAGTCGGATTATGATTCCTATGATCGATCTGTTGTAATTTTGTAAAATTCTGAAATTCATCTTCTTCTAGAACATGACTCATTGCATCTTCTAATGATAATGGGTTTTGTAGTCTAATTATCGTTTGTATATTTGATGGTAATTTTTTTATAAACATAGCTTCAGCAATATTATTATATTTTTCAATTTGTAAATCTCTAAGTGCAGTTGTAGTTGCATCAGTATTTTCTTTTATTTTACCTAATTATCATAACAGCTCTAAGTTCTTGTAGATGTAATCCAAAATCAAATGGTCTTTCATTTTTCTTTGGTCGCATAGATGTTAATTGGAGCGTAAGATATGGTAAATAACGCTGATCTCCAAATGTCAATTTTAATAGTGATTCTATTCCATTCCAAGTAATTAAATCTGTTCTACTAGCTACTAAAGTTTGTGCGCGTACTCGTAATTTATTTTTTACTGCTTGAAGAATTAAATTATGAGTGATATGATGAGGATCATCTGGGAAATTTAAAAATGTGCTTCGTACTGATTCAATATATGAATGTAATACTAGATTGTTTCCATCAAATAGTGGTACTCTATCGAGATATAATTTCAATAATTGAGTATCGAGAGGTCTGGTGTCTGGTATTGTATGAATTTCTGGTTGAATGAATGTGATTTTTATGTCTATTGATTCTATCGTTGTGACATGTACTTATCGATATGTTGTTTATTTGTTTGGTTGTGTGGTTGTAAACTTTTGTTCTGGTTTTTTATTTCTAGTGAATTATCAGTTCGATTTGTTTCTTAACTCTAATTTGCCAATCGGGTGGGTGAGACCCAAAAGAAAACGGAAATGATTAACAGGAAGACTGTCGGCAGGAACCCTCTTTGCTGAACGGGCACTGGTGGTCACTGTGATCAATCTCCCCCAAGCCGGATATGACTGCGCCAGTTATATGGGAACGTGGAGTAAGGCACAACTGTTCACTTCGACGTATTTATTCTAGATCTAACCTATTTTACAATTGTCATGGTATTTATACTTTTAAAAATGCTGATTCTTAAAAACCATGATCTGGTCTAGTTTTAATATGTTATAATATAAAAAACAATAGGAGATTAAATATATATATACCTATATATATATATATATATATATATATATATATATATATATATATATATATATATATATATATATATATATATATATATATATATATATATATATATATATTGTTTGATTCTGAATTCTTGACTGGTTTATTATTTAATAAAATAGATTTTTGTTGGGGATGCAGTCATTTCATAAATAAAATTCTTTGGATTATGCCAAGCTTTCGAGAATGTTTATTCTCTTCGTCGGGGCAAACTAAAAATCGTTACAATTTTTTTTTAACTACATAATAGATTATTAATTAAAGTACTTACATTCGTGAATTTATATAAAATTAACCACAAACAGGAAAGATTTCATAGTCAGCAATCAGAAATGTCATTAGTTATTTATAAATGTCATGGTAACAGCATATCTAGAGTTGAAAGTGTCTAGATTCAAGTTTTCTTAGAAAAAATCCAAATAGGAGTTATCTTTGTGTTTGTAGCTCTTTTTTAACAAGTCACACATTAAACTTAAAAATATTGAGGCAGATATAAGTTTAGTAAAAAGAAAAAGTTGTTATTCAATTATATATAAAAAAAAAATATATTCATAACAGACTTAGAAACACATAATATAAATAAATATATACCCGTACACAGACTAGACTATCTGAATTCGTAGGTATTGCAGTATAAATTCAAGTTTATTATGTCAATAATATTATTTACTATTTTGTTAGGCATTCAGATTATTTGTTAATTATATATAATCATATTCTCTCACAATACGACATACATAACTTTAAAATGAATAATGGAAAGCGTCAATTACATAAAAAAAAAACAAAAAAAAAAAAACAAGTCAATCTCTCTCATAAATTAACCTGAGAAATTTATTAAAATAAGATATATCTAATAGAGAAATATTAACATATATCATCTTTATCGTATTCTCTCACAATACGATAAATACACAATATAAAATATCCTGAAAAGCATTCATTCATTCAATGAAGCTAATAATAATGATAAGCTGATTTCTCTCACAAATCAACATGTAAGAATATTTTAAACATTTTCCATGTTATTTAATACATTTTAAATAGTGTTATCAAAAAAGCAAATGGCGAAACAAAAGGAAGGAAAAAATCATCGTATTATATCTCACTATAGGTTAAACATGAAATGAAAATCCTTTTGAATCAACTAAATTTCTCTCACCAATCAGTTGATATAGAGATCTCGAAACTCTTAATATTAAGAGTTTCGAGATCTCTATATCAACTGATTGGTGAGAGAAATTTAGTTGATTCAAAAGGATTTTCATTTCATGTTTAACCTATAGTGAGATATAATACGATGATTTTTTCCTTCCTTTTGTTTCGCCATTTGCTTTTTTGATAACACTATTTAAAATGTATTAAATAACATGGAAAATGTTTAAAATATTCTTACATATTGATTTGTGAGAGAAATCAGCTTATCATTATTATTAGCTTCATTGAATGAATGAATGCTTTTCAGGATATTTTATATTGTGTATTTATCGTATTGTGAGAGAATACGATAAAGATGATATATGTTAATATTTCTCTATTAGATATATCTTATTTTAATAAATTTCTCAGGTTAATTTGTGAGAGAGATTGACTTGTTTTTTTTTTTTTTTTTGTTTTTTTTATGTAATTGACGCTTTCCATTATTCATTTTAAAGTTATGTATGTCGTATTGTGTGAGAATATGATTATATATAATTAACAAATAATCTGAATGCCTAACAAAATAGTAAATAATATTATTGACATAATAAACTTGAATTTATACTGCAATACCTACGAATTCAGATAGTCTAGTCTGTGTACGGGTATATATTTATTTATATTATGTGTTTCTAAGTCTGTTATGAATATATTTTTTTTTTATATATAATTGAATAACAACTTTTTCTTTTTACTAAACTTATATCTGCCTCAATATTTTTAAGTTTAATGTGTGACTTGTTAAAAAAGAGCTACAAACACAAAGATAACTCCTATTTGGATTTTTTCTAAGAAAACTTGAATCTAGACACTTTCAACTCTAGATATGCTGTTACCATGACATTTATAAATAACTAATGACATTTCTGATTGCTGACTATGAAATCTTTCCTGTTTGTGGTTAATTTTATATAAATTCACGAATGTAAGTACTTTAATTAATAATCTATTATGTAGTTAAAAAAATTTGTAACGATTTTTAGTTTGCCCCGACGAAGAGAATAAACATTCTCGAAAGCTTGGCATAATCCAAAGAATTTTATTTATTAAATGACTGCATCCCCAACAAAAATCTATTTTATTATATATATATATATATATATATATATATATATATATATATATATATATATATATATATATAAAATGTCAAAACTGTCTTCAAACTTTCCAATCAGCTGTGCAAATAACAATAAAAAAAATCCCGATGGCCTGTAGTCAGCGGAAAGGTAAATTTTTCAAAATTCATTGAATTGAAATTTTAACAACCTTTTCATTGGTATACCTACATGTTATTAAATAAAATTGTCATAGCCTTCCGGTTAGAGGTTTTTGTTTTGGCTGTTGAATATAAGGCAGACAGGGTTCGAGTCCACTTCAAGGCAGATTTTTTTTTAGTCTATTTCTTTTTAATAAATATACTATATATTTTTTTAATCAGGGTCTATATTAAGATCTCCAGAAAATGTACAATTACATCAAATTTATATTGAGTGTTCATGTTTTATCAATATTACTTATTTTTCTTTATTAATTTTTATTTTTTTACCTGTGTATTTTATGAAAAATTGCTTTGAACAAAAGTTGCAGGTACTGATTATATCTATAACCTAAAATTATTTTTAATAATATTTACACTACTGCTCTTTTTTGATAATTTTTTTAAATGTTTGAATGGTCGCCATTTTGAAACTACTTACCCGATATTGCCCAATAACGAACTCGACCGAGATATTTGAGAGATTGATTTTTGTAGCAAATTTGAACTTGATACCTTCAAAACTGCGACCTCTATCGTGTTAACAAATTTCGTAATATCCCATATATATATATATATATATATATATATATATATATATATATATATATAAACTTTTGAACCAAATATTTTTTTGGACTAACTTATAGACATATAACAACATGCCGTTGAAATTTTTTCGAAATTCAAAAGTGTGAACGATCGCAATAGGTATATTTCTATAAGAAATTTACCTAAAAATGTTGCTTCAACCAAGTTTTACAAAAAGTCTTTAAGCAAGGCATAGCTAGAAAATTACCATCTATTAATTATTCAGAAGAAGACGACAAAGAGGACGCCGACATAATGACAATCATAAATGAATCAGTGATATTTGAGAATAATATAATAAAAGACCTAAACAATGAATTGAAGGAAGAAATAAATAAACTGAAAGAAGAGAACAACGACCTGAAGGCCCAACTCTTTTCTAAAACTTCTGAAAATTCAACACAAAATATTGAACTAGTTGTCAAAAAAGCAGTCACAGAAGTATTCAAAAGTATAATTGAACCCTTACAACTCCAATTAGAAGATTTGAAAGGCATCTCCCATCTATAATTAAACCTGACAATCTGACTACAACCTCTAACAATAAGAAAAATGACGTTCTAGAGCATCGGAACACAAATGGACATAATGAAGTAGAGGCGATATCCAACAAGTCAACCAAACCAAGCGTAGCACAAGATAAAGAGAACAATAAGAGGCAGAACAAAGTATCACAAAACTCCATCGAGAAACATGAGAATGATACAACTCGAATAGAGTCAGCGGATATCTGCAACAACAATAATGGCACTATGGAGCCACACCGCCGAAAGGGAAAATCAAACACACGCCCGAACCCAGTTGTGGGGACTAAAACGGACTTTGATATCGAAGTGGCAAAGAAAACATCATATTTGTTCATCACTGGATTTGACTCTCAAGTAAAGGATGAACAGATCAGAAACTACCTCCAAAATACCGTCAATATCAAAGTAAATTGTGAAAAAATGAAAACAAAAAGGCACGAACAAGTGGGCTCATTCAAAGTTGAAGTCCCAATGGACTATAGAGACAAAATCATGTCCTCTGATGTTTGGGGCGAGGGAATATCAGTCAACCATTTTTTACATCTACACCAAAGGACAAACAGAGTGAAGAGACGAAGGGAAATACAATTGTAAAGGCGTTGCATCAAAACTCCTGCTCCATTAGGATACTCCATTGCAATGTCCAATCTGTGAGAGGTGCCACTCATGAGTTAGACGCATTTACCTGTGATAAGATGGTCAACATGATGTGTGTAACAGAGCATTTCTTAAGCTCAGAAGAGATGAGCTTTTTAAAGATTGGAAATCTTGTAACCGCAGCCTCCTTCTGCCGCAAAAATTCCAAAGGTGGTGGTTCAGCTGTATTATTGGAAGACGACACAGATTTTGTTGAATTAACTCATATCGCCCAGCAGAGTGTGGAGAGATGTATTGAGGTATGTGCAGCTAGGTCAAAAAAGTGGCTTTGTCACCTTTCTCGATGTTCTTGAGAAAATCTTAGGTCAATTAGGTATACACCATAAAATAATATTAGCGGGTGACTTTAATGTCAGATTCCGTACAAACGAGGAAACCTGCAGGGAGCTCACTGGCATGTTGCATAATATCGGTCTGATACAGAGTGTTTTCAATCCTACACGTGGAAATAACTGTCTAGATAACATTTTTATCAACTTCTCAGAAGATGAGTATGAGATGACCATAGTAAAACCATGCAAAACAGATCACGACTACTAACCTTGAATTTTCCCCTGCAAAAGCCAGCCGCCAAGTTCACAAAGAGAGTGTGCCAACCAATCACGCAAAAAGGCAAAAATAACTTCTATTCCAAAATATCAAACCTTAATTTTAGCTTTATTGACTCTCCCTCATCCGCGGAAACTAAGTTCAAAACTCTCATCCATAGGTTCGAGCTTGCTTTCAATGAGTCTTTTCCAAAAAAACCTACAATATAAATAAAAGCAAACAACATAATGTCAACTGGTTCAATGATGAACTAAGAAACAGAAGAGAGACCTTAAACTTTCTAATTGACATCCATAGACAAAAACCTACTGACAAATCGAAAAAATACATAGAAAATTACCGTAAGGAATATAAAAATGAAATAAAAGCTGCAAAAATGCAATGTAATGAAGCAAAAATAGAAAATTCAACCAACCCCGTGAAATGCATATGGGATATTATTAATGACTACCGTGGTAAATCCAATAAACCAACAACTGACTTAACAAACATAACATTAATTATTCTTTTGTGAACGTGGCAGCGACTATTCAAAACCAAATCCAAAACACAAACTTAAACCCGATCCATAACCTAAGAGATTTGTCGCTGTCCGTAAACCCATTTTCATTTCAAGAACTTTCATTTAATGAGGTCCGGGAAATAATTGATAAATTCAAAAATAAATCTAGCAGGGATATTTACAACTTGAACATTTCTTTAATAAAAGGGGTGAAAGATATCTTACTCATACCCCTAACAAAAATTATTAACCTATGTATAAAGGAAAAAACGTTTCCGGACTGCTTGAAGATTGCCAAAGTCTCGCCGATCTTTAAAGAAGGTAATGCTACTGACCCTAATAATTATCGACCAATCTCCATACTACCTGTAATGTCAAAAATATTAGAAAAATGCTTGGCTAAAAAAATCTCTATTTTTTAGAACAAAATGATATCCTTAGTGCTAATCAGTTTGGCTTCAGAAGGGGTAAAAATACAACTCTAGCAATTTTGCGAATGGTGGAAAACATAATGGAAGGTTTTGAGAATTCTGAGTACGCAGCGTCCATTTTCTGTGACCTAAGCAAAGCGTTTGACTGTGTCTCGCACCACATTCTTCTAGAGAAACTGCCTCTCTATAAATTCTCAGCCGAAAGTATCACTCTTATCAAGTCATACTTGTCAGACCGTGTGCAAGTCGTACACCACAACGGAATTACATCCAGTAAGCAAGCAGTTACCACTGGAGTTGTCCAAGGCTCAATATTAGGCCCTATTTTATTCCTAATTTACACAAATGACTTGCCAAGAATTGCGTTAAGCGAAAAATACTTTCAATTCGCTGACGACACAACTGAACAAATACGCGATAATAATCTACAGTCTGCTCTAGACTTGTCGTGCGGGGCTCAGTCAAGGGCCAGGCAATGGTTTTCATCAAACAAGCTTTTCCTCAATGAATCCAAAACACAGACATATGTTTTCTCCCTGAAGAAAGTTGAGTCTATGAAATACAACGTAAAATTCCTAGGTGTTACACTCGATCAGAAACTCTTATGGGATGCACATACACAAATAACAACAAAAAAATTAAGTAAAAACATCTATCTCCTAAGAAACCTAACTATGTGTGTCTCATCAAAAATCATGAGGCAGGCATATTTCTCCTTATTTCACTCCCATCTAAGCTTCGCGTTACTGGTGTGGGGTCATGCAAGTGGCACTCGGCGAGTTTTTTCTGTACAGAGGAAAGCAGTGAGAATAGTTGCTGGTCTGAACTATCAGGATGACTGTAAACAGGCCTTTATTGATCACAACATTTTGGACATTACCTTCTGAATATATCTTACAAAACCTGATATACATCAAAGATCATCATGACCATCACCTGCTGATGTCCATAGTCATAATACCAGGAATAAAACTAAGCTAATGGCTATTTATCATAAATTGGAAAGGTGCCAGGATGGCCCTGGGTATCATGCTGTAAAACTTTATAATCAATTACCTGACGAGGTATTACAGCTGAATAAAAAGCAATTCAAAAAAAGATAAAAGAGTTCCTCCTTAGAAGTGCCTTCTACTCTATAGAGGAATACTATAGTTCCACTCTCTGTTGGACAGACAAAAAATTTTTTTTAGTGGGAAATAGAAGAAAAATTCAAATACTATAATATGTATATGTAATTTAGTCTGTATAGCATTAAGTGTAATGTCTTCAATTTTAACAGTAGGATTAAGTGTATTATCTATCATTTTTGACTTGTGTAAACACTCTTGTGTATTTAACATGAATAAAGAATCACATCACATCACATATGTAGGTCTGCTATCGGGACACTAGACCAGAGTGGGAGAAAAATATATTTTTTTTAAATTGGACCGACCTTATAAGTTGGTGCACTGAAAAATACTGCTGCTGCTGGTAATTTTGAAGTTGTGCTGTTGTAGTTTGTTGTTGTAGGCACCAACTCGAAAAGAATTAATCACCATCACCAATAGAATTAATAATATTTTGCACCAACAAATAAAATATTTACCTATATTATGTACGATGTAAATTTGAATAATGGTAGAAGACTTTTTACAGTCTCGGTCCCAAGGAAATCAGGAGAGCACGCTATCTGTTGGTTGTATTTTAATAGATCGTCAGAACAGAGGTTGTGATCATATTGAATATTTACATTAAAATTCTGACAATACTATTTATGATGGTTAATAATAATTGGCCATGTGTAACCAAATAGGAATCCATATTTTTGATTGAGTTATTACAAATGGTCGTGCCC
The DNA here is from genome assembly GCA_958507055.1 of Crioceris asparagi. NCBI lineage: Eukaryota > Metazoa > Arthropoda > Insecta > Coleoptera > Chrysomelidae > Crioceris > Crioceris asparagi. The sequence continues at coordinate 49,865,241 of OY293829.1, forward strand.
ACAGAAGTGACTACCAACCAATTAATTAGCAATCAGAATGTAGACAGGTAATCAGTTAACAATAATGTAACATATCCTTTGTTTCTGCTATTAGGCAATTTTATTATGGAAATCTATTGTTTTTTTTAGAGACATACAGGCGTATTCATAATCGAAACTTAGTACGCTACTAAATTAAGTGCGGAGGTCTAACCTTAGATTAGGTTTATGACTCTTGTATCTTTTACATCTCAACACATGACCTAATGATTGCATTTTTCTCTCTTTGATGGTGTTTCTTTCCGTTTTCTCATACGTTGGATCACCTTGTCGTTGTTGACCTTTTTATCCATGAGACTCGCATTACATTTCGAATGCCTCTATTTTATTCCGTTTGTAAATCCATTGTCCAACTTTCGCATCCATAAAGTATCACAGAGAAAACGTAACATTTGACCATTCTTATTCTAAGCTCCAGACTGAGGTCTGGTCTTTTAAAAAATGTTTTCGTTCTCATGAATGATTTCCTCGCTTATTCGATTCTTGATCGTATTTTGTTTTTCGGGTCACACTGGCTGTTGATATTAGCTCCCAGATATTTTACAGAGGTAACTTGATCTATTATTTTTATTGGCGTCTTTGAGAAAAGTAGTATTATGGTCTTGGATACATTTAGCTGTAAGCCGAAGACTTCGTTATGACGAACCACGGAATTAATTATATTTTATAGCTCTTGAACGCTACTTTCTATTAGGACGGTGTCATCAGCGTACCTGATTTTGTTTATTATATTTCCGTTGATCTAGATTCCACCTTGAGATTCTTCCAATGCTGCTCTAAATATAGATTCCGAATAAAGGTTAAACAAGAGCGGAGACAAGACGCAACCCTGTCGGACTCCTCGTCTAATCCTTATATGTTCTGATGTTGTTTGCCCTATTTCGACTGTTGCCGTTTGATGCCAACAGAGTTCTGAGATAAATCGCAAGACTTGTTAATCGATCCCGGTGGTTGTCAGAATTTCAATCATCTTTTGATAGTTAACGCAATCGAACACTTTTCTGTAGTCTATAAAACATGCATATACCTACATCTACGTTGATGTTTCTTCATCGTTATGTCAGTACATTTACGGGAAAAAGAGCTTGTCGTGTTCCCAATCCATTTCCGAATCCTAATTGAGTGTTATCCATCTGATATTCGCATTTATTGCAAATTCGTATATGGATGATTCTGAGAAAAGTTTTAAGAACGTGATACGTCAAACTTATTATCCGGTAGTCATCGCATTGTGAGGAATTAGTTCTTTTTTTGTAACGTTACAAATGTTGACTTCAGCATGTCTAATGGAAATTTCCTGAGTTATATATCTTATTGAATAGCAATGTTAACACGTCTAGGCTTTTGCTTTCATTCTCTGCGATTAGTCTAAGTATTTCGACATTGAATCTATCGGGACCGGTAGCTTTTCCATTTTTCTGTGCTTTTATTGCATAAATAACTTTTTCTTTGGTGATTTCTAGGCCTATTTCATTTATTTGATTAGGTATCTGTGGATGGTGGAACACGAGGTCTAACATCATCGAAAACTGTTTGGATGTATACTTTCCATCTCACAAGTTTGTATCTTGTCCCCAGAATTATTTCGTTATTGTTATCCCTTGAGATAGTTACTTGCGCTTTTTATGTCTACCTGCCATTTCTTTTAGTTTCTTGTGGACATTACAGGTGTCGTATCTTTCCTGAAGTTGTTCGGTTTCTTGACATTTTGTTGTCCAGTTTTATTTAGCTTCTCCGCACTTTTTCGTGATGATTTTCTTGTATTCTGTTGGGTTTGTTATGTGTTTTCTTCTTTGTCTTTGATTCATGAGGTCCAAGATTTCTAGCGTCATCCATTCTTGTTAACTGTTGTTTTTCGTCAATCCGATATCTTCTTCTTGCATCTTTGTTATTTTTCTTTTTAATGCATTCCATGTTCCTTCCAAGTCTTTCCTTTGTGCCGAACTCGCTATGGTTTTTACTTCTTTCTCAATATTGAGACTTATTTCTTCCTTTCTTTTGTTTCTTATGCAGAGACCATATGACCCTAATTGTCTCTTTCAGCACCACATCCAGTTCGGGCAAGTCTCCAGTGAACATCTTTACCTCTCCTCTTCTTGTTAGTCGTATTATTTCATGTATTTTCTATGAAATTCTTCGATTTCTTGATCGGACTTGTCACTTGTTGGAGCATAAATCAGAATTATATTTAGGTTTCTCTAAGTTGTTCTTAGTTTCGAATTCAAATTAAAATACTGCCCCTAAGGTTTCGGTTTTTGATATTAGGAGAGCACATTAATAGCACTTAAATGTAGTGCGATTTGATTGGACAGTGCCAGAAAGATGAATTATGTTAATTTTAAAGGCAGCTTATATCTCCAAGGAGTTTTAATTGAGATAAATAAAAAAGCTATGAACTGGGCTCTTCGACATGTGAAAGGAACATAAAAATCTCATAAATATTATCTTAAAACAAATAGAAATATTGCAAAAATAAGCAGAAAACACTCAATTTTTTCGAAACAAAAACAGCACAAAAAGTTATTGCAGCTCATAATTAGCTCATAAGTAGCAAGTCAATTCAAAATCGAGTAGGTACATTTTGCAAAATTCAATTCACCTGAATGATTGAGCCGTCTTACCTTATTGATTATCCAAATTTTCCTTACATTAGTGGGTATTTAGTATAGATATCTCTTCTTCAAGAAAAGCTCCTGAAGTGACGCAGGACGCGGTACAAAAATCAAACTTTCATGACTCTGAGACCGTATAATTCTATAAGTTTGAAGAAATTAATTGAATTGACGAGGTATAACCAATCATGCATTTTTTCAGAAAGTTTTTCACATTTTCATCATGCATTTCTTAAGAAACATTTTTCTTATCTGTAACATTCTAAGAGAAGTTCTTCATGGGATCAATTTTTCGCAAAGGCACAGAAAAAGAATTGTTGTAGTTCTATGCCGCTACGAGCCATGGTCGAGTAGCTAGAGTCCATTGCAGAAGCGGATCTTTTACCACGGTTATCAATTATTTTAGGTAAAATGTGTTCCGCAGGTACCGTTTTCGAAGCAAGATAGATTTGTTCACGTTAGAGTTTCGAGCATTATGACTATTACTTTGAATTGTTGTTTCACTTCTAGCTTCGCTATACCTACTCACACACAGTCGCATATAAGAGTTTAAAGTCGGTTCTAGTTTTTGTAAAAAATACTTATATCTTTAAATAAACGTATTCGTTCATTGGGCCTAATTCATACACTATTTAAAAACAGTCAGTCGAGCTCGCTTGGAGAAGGTAGGTATGTAATTCGCAAAGATATTCTTCTAAACTATAAATGATGATACACCCATTAGTATCGGAGATACAGAGAAATGGTTAATTTTCGAATAGTGTGAAATAAGAAGATTACATCAAATGTCTAACAATTTTGGACAGTTCATGAACTGCTTAACTGTCGTATGACGCTTTATGAAACAGATTGCAAGCACGAAGTGTCTGAACAGATGCAATTCAGATTTAGTACCTAAAACCACCGCAAGCTTAAGTGAGCCGAAGAAGTGGCTTCTCAGTTGCTTAGCATATGTCTGCTAATAGGGGCCCCAAAAATACTGCAAAGCGATAATGAGCGTGATTTTTTTAATCACATCATTCAGGGGCTTAAATCACATTGGCCAGAATGTTTGATTGTATACGGACAACCAAGACACCCACAAAGTGAAGGAAGCATTGAGAGGTATAATCAAGGAGCATATATGATACATGCTTGGTTAAGTGATAATAAGTCGAAGCAGTGGTCAGTGGGTCTTAATTTTGTGCAATGGCCAACAGCATCATTTCATAGAACTATCGGAAGGTCTCCTTATAAAGCCCTCCCGGGATGTGATCCAAAAATAGGCCTTACATCTGCCACAATTTATTCTCACTGCTTTCAAATCTGTCAACGAAAAGAGATCTGATTGAAATTGTGACCGAAAATAAAAAAACTTTGGACAATGAAGTGTCAATATGTGAAGTGTCAATATGTGAAGTGTCAAACTGATGCTGCCTGCACAGCTCACCAAGAGCTGTGCTTCCTTTTTACTGCGTGTGTGAGAAAATATGAACAAAGATACCTTAAAATGCATTGAATGTTCTAGCGTCTGTCCATAAAGAATGTTCAGCAGCAACTGGTGAGATATTATGTAGTCTGTGCAACACAGATGAATCGATATTGCACGAAAGGATCGATTCAAGACAAAAGCTGCAAGATGCCGTAACAAAAATTTTGATTGTCTCCCGTAATGAAACCCCTGTTTTAAACATCAGTGACAATGTTTTAATGTCTGTTCCAAAAGTAGACCGAGAATCAGCGGACCTGCCAAATATTTGGGTAATCGAAGATCAGCGAGAAAGGTGTAAATCAGATGGCCTGTAAGGGAGGGGTTTGAAGCAGAAAGTCTAACTTTGGCCGGCATCAATTTTATTTCATCTGAGGAAGTTGGTGGCCGAGAAATTTCCATAAGAAAAGATGTTGCAGTAACGTCCGGGATTCAAGGATATTCGAAATGTGCTTGCAAGGCTGGGAGAAGCAGTGCAACACACGAAAATGTATCTGCAAACGAAATAAAGTACTTTGTGTTGAATTATTCTCTTGACTGAAGAATTGGGCTGAAGAACATACACTCCAAAAGTTAAATCAACACTTTGTAATAGTCGTTGCCACTAAAGTGTTACATGTGTCAACCAATGACCTATTAACAGAGATAGACAGAACACTTCATTGACAAAATACGTTTTGTTTGTTGACAACATCTTTGTGGGCCAAGGGGGTGAGCTGTGGAAGCGGTCAGAAGGGGGATACAACAGTTTTAACTAAACCCCGCGTCACTGAACTTTCACATAGAAAATATGACACCTGTGGCGTCTCGTTCATTTAGGTTTCATTTGTTATACATCGAAATAATTAATACCACAAAATAAATCTGGAGCTTGAAAAAAAAGGCCGAAAGTTGCATGTTTCAGCATTATAATTAAATAGGTGTGTATAATTCTTTTTTAAAGTCTAGGATTTGAAAAGCGCAAACGATGTAAAAATCTCTTCAATGAAATAACAATGATTAGGTAATAATTTCTTTACTACACCCATGACCGGCGTTTATATTTCAATAATTTTCTTTCAAAATTCAAATATATAAGTTAGCAAATTTTAATTTAGACGGGCTACGTATCGATGAAAAGTTACTTCTGGGTTCGTGGATTCTATTTTATTGCACATTTTGCAACCCCTACTCATTTTTTCAAGTTTTGAAACCAAAGAATATCTATAATAGAATATTCAAAAACAAACAAAACACAAGTATTTAAATAATGGGGGGAAAAGCTAATATACGATGAGGCGTGGCCGAACAAGGGATGATGTCAACACAATATATTGTTAACAGTTCCGTTTATCTCTGTTAATAGGTCATTCGTGTCAACAAGTGACAAAATTAATATAGTAGAAAGCATTTTTGTTTATTTACTTACACACGAAACATACCTACATAGGTATTTGATAGTTTAAAGGTTTCCAGAAAATTTTACGTTGTGTTTTCATATTTATATACGTATATTTATATTGCATATTATGTAGTTATGTATAATAAATTTGGATTCTGAAATATTTTTTGTTCACAATTGCCTCGCAGCCCGTCTGGACGCTTGAATTCATTTGCAGTTCATGAACTGTCCAAAATTATTAGACATTTGATGAAATCTTCTCATTTGACCCTATCCGTCAGCGTTTCATGAACTATCTAGACGTTTCATGAAATGACCTATATATATATATATATATATATATATATATATATATATATAGTAGGTGGAAGAACGACAGTGCTTGTTAATCACAACAATTACAAAAATGGATTGGGGATACTGTCGGAGGACTGGGACTTAAAAAAGCATACTCTGTTTGCTCACCGAGCTTTCGAGAAAATTTATTCTCTTCATCAGGGCTAAAATTAATACAAAACGATGTATAAATTCAAAAAAATTCGATAAATATATATTAGACTTACTGTGCAACTTGAGGTTTAAAATATGTTAGTTAAACTACAGTATGGAAAGAGCATCCTCATTACATATAATTACAATATTGGTATTGAAACATCTAATAAAATAGTGAAATAAAAGCGAGAGAAATTAATAATACACTCTAAGGTAATAAACACATTGATAAAACTAAGAATTGTCATTACAGAATGAGAGGGAATCGAAATATTTCTTTTTTTTTACACCTATGTATAGTAGAGGGAAGAAATATGAAGAAAAAAGTAATTGTTTTGAATTTGCAAATTGTATTTTGCGGGTAAAATGTGACAATTATGACAGTTGATTTTATACCTGTCACCTTTCATTCAAACTATCTTGAGACATTACAGGACGAGAAAATTGTTATAAGACGAACCAAAAACAAAATAAACACAAGGTTGCTTAACCACAAAATTTTCCTTTTAATTTTGAACGCAATATTTTGCAATTAGATATGCGTAAATCGAGCTGAGCCCGCGTAAGTCAGAGAATTTGTTCATTGCTTGGGGTTCCTTGCTAATCTCTATCATTTCGTGTATCAGTCTTTTTTTGTAACAGGACTCGGTTTTTAAGATGCAGGCCCCATCATAGTTAGGAGTGTGCTGTTTTATATTGGAATGTTGGGCTAGGGCACAATATAGTTTTTTATTCTTACAGTCACTTTTGTGTGAGGTGATACGGTTTCCAAGTTGTCGTTTGGTTTCTCCAATGTATACAGAATCGCAATCATTGCATGGGATCTTATAGACCACATTTCTCATTTTTCTTGTGGGAATCTTGTCTTTTATGGTAGAGAAATGATAACCAAGTAAGTTTACATTCCTTTTGGCAACCTTCTTGGTAACCACCACTTCCCTTATGATACTGACCAATTTAGGTGTGAGATCCCTTATCCAAGGAATTGTGAAAAAACCCTGATGCTGCTGAGATACGGGATTGTTTAAGATGTTCTGGTTGTTGTCAATGGAAGGATTGCTGTATAGAAGCTTACGTAGAAGTTTGTTGGGGTAAGAGTTATCCAATAGGATGTGGTATAATTTGTCAATGTTCTGATTTATTAGTGATGGATGGCAAATCTTTTGTATCCTATTCTTCAAGCCCAAAACCAAATTAATCTTGACTCTTGCATCATGGTAAGAGTGATAATTGAGGTATCTTCCACTGTTGGAAGGTTTCTGATACCAATCTAGGACTATGGTTTGGTTCTCAGTATGTATGCATCTGGTATCCAGAAAGGGTAAGGAATTATTGGATTCTTGTTCAATTGTGAATTTCAAGTTGATGTTATATGAGTTGAAAATTTCAAGAATTATATCAGATGTATCCGTAGGAATTGAGCAAATAATGTCATCAACGTATCGCTTGAGAAAGGGAACTTGAAACGGCAATTTTGGCAAACTGTCATCCAACAAATCATCCATAACAAAAGCAGATATGATGGGTGAGAGTGTGGAACCCATCGGAGTACCGAAAATTTCCAAGGAGAAATATACTTGCAAATTTTCGGTACTCCGATGGGTTCCACACTCTCACCCATCATATCTGCTTTTGTTATGGATGATTTGTTGGATGACAGTTTGCCAAAATTGCCGTTTCAAGTTCCCTTTCTCAAGCGATACGTTGATGACATTATTTGCTCAATTCCTACGGATACATCTGATATAATTCTTGAAATTTTCAACTCATATAACATCAACTTGAAATTCACAATTGAACAAGAATCCAATAATTCCTTACCCTTTCTGGATACCAGATGCATACGTACTGAGAACCAAACCATAGTCCTAGATTGGTATCAGAAACCTTCCAACAGTGGAAGATACCTCAATTATCACTCTTACCATGATGCAAGAGTCAAGATTAATTTGGTTTTGGGCTTGAAGAATAGGATACAAAAGATTTGCCATCCATCACTAATTAATCAGAACATTGACAAATTATACCACATCCTATTGGATAACTCTTACCCCAACAAACTTCTACGTAAGCTTCTATACAGCAATCCTTCCATTGACAACAACCAGAACATCTTAAACAATCCCGTATCTCAGCAGCATCAGGGTTTTTTCACAATTCCTTGGATAAGGGATCTCACACCTAAATTGGTCAGTATCATAAGGGAAGTGGTGGTTACCAAGAAGGTTGCCAAAAGGAATGTAAACTTACTTGGTTATCATTTCTCTACCATAAAAGACAAGATTCCCACAAGAAAAATGAGAAATGTGGTCTATAAGATCCCATGCAATGATTGCGATTCTGTATACATTGGAGAAACCAAACGACAACTTGGAAACCGTATCACCTCACACAAAAGTGACTGTAAGAATAAAAAACTATATTGTGCCCTAGCCCAACATTCCAATATAAAACAGCACACTCCTAACTATGATGGGGCCTGCATCTTAAAAACCGAGTCCTGTTACAAAAAAAGACTGATACACGAAATGATAGAGATTAGCAAGGAACCCCAAGCAATGAACAAATGCTCTGACTTACGCGGGCTCAGCTCGATTTACGCATATCTAATTGCAAAATATTGCGTTCAAAATTAAAAGGAAAATTTTGTGGTTAAGCAACCTTGTGTTTATTTTGTTTTTGGTTCGTCTTATAACAATTTTCTCGTCCTGTGATGTCTCAAGATAGTTTGAATGAAAGGTGACAGGTATAAAATCAACTGTCATAATTGTCACATTTTACCCGCAAAATACAATTTGCAAATTCAAAACAATTACTTTTTTCTTCATATTTCTTCCCTCTACTATACATAGGTGTAAAAAAAAGAAATATTTCAATTCCCTCTCATTCTGTAATGACAATTCTTAGTTTTATCAATGTGTTTATTACCTTAGAGTGTATTATTAATTTCTCTCGCTTTTATTTCACTATTTTATTAGATGTTTCAATACCAATATTGTAATTATATGTAATGAGGATGCTCTTTCCATACTGTAGTTTAACTAACATATTTTATACCTCAAGTTGCACAGTAAGTCTAATATATATTTATCGAATTTTTTTGAATTTATACATCGTTTTGTATTAATTTTAGCCCTGATGAAGAGAATAAATTTTCTCGAAAGCTCGGTGAGCAAACAGAGTATGCTTTTTTAAGTCCCAGTCCTCCGACAGTATCCCCAATCCATTTTTGTAATTATATATATATATATATATATATATATATATATATATATATATATATATAGAAATCTATTAGTTCATTAATGAATTAGATTTAAAATATAAAAATAGGATGAAGCTCTACACCTTTATGCTTTTATTTAGTCCGATACAACCACCCACTCGAAGCGGATCACGTGATTTCAAGCTTGTTAGCTTTCATCAGCGCCACATAAGTGGAAGCTGTATCCAACTATACAAAAGCAACTGGAAGTAGTCAAAAACTTTGAAATATTATCTACCAGTGGGACACAATTCGCGCCACCTAGGTATTGAGAGCAAAATTTCGTTTAACGTAAATATGTATAATAATTAAAGAAATCTATTAGTTCATTAATGAATGAGATTTAAAATATAAAAATAGGATGAAGCTCTACACCTTTATGCTTTTATTTAGTCGGATACAACCACCCACTAGAAGCGGATCACGTGATTTCAAGCTTGTTAGCTTTCATCAGCGCCACATAAGTGGAAGCTGTATCCAACTATACAAAAGCAACTGGAAGTAGTCACTTATGTGGCGCTGATGAAAGCTAACAAGCTTGATATCACGTGATCCGCTTCTAGTGGGTGGTTGTATCCGACTAAATAAAAGCATAAAGGTGTAGAGCTTCATCCTATTTATATATATATATATATATATATATATATATATATATATATATATATATATATATATATATATATATATATATATACCGAGTGATCCTTTTATGGTGTTACAAGGTAATATCTGGATTTAAAAAAATGGATTTGAATTGATGCAACGGGGCGTTGGGGGCACCATTTGGAAGCATCAGTGATGTTGTATCTCTCACCACTTTTTAGGGGTGAATTTTATCGGATATGGTATCTTCTTTAACTTGGCCATCTGAAACACATATATTTCAGACTGCTGTTATTCGGAAACCGTAGATTTAAAAATACCCAATACAAATGTTACTGGAAATGGTCTCTTCTTTCAGCGCGTTCCTAAATACAAACCATTAGCCTGGCCAGGGTTAAAATGGCCGTGGGAAATTGACAGATATACGGACTCAATATAGGAATATGAGATTGACTGATGACATAATTTAAGGCTTGTCAGGCTAATGGTTTGTAAGTATTAGGGAACACGCTGTTTATTATATCACATTTTAGATTTAAAAAAATGCCCTCCACCCCTTTTGGGGTCAGTTTTCATAAGAAATTAATAAACTTAAACGTTCGGGTAATTTCTTCAATGACTTGATCGATGATATTAGTTTATAATATTAGTCATTAAGGTGTATGTTAACCATCCTTATTATTTAAGCAGGCACTTATCATCTTTTTTTGTTGATACCAAATTTGAAAAATGCAGTGTGCGGAAACAATTGTCATGTTTAAACAATATATTACTGGAAATTCAATGCCATAGTATTCTAAAATCATCAAGTAGGAGGATTTTGATGAAATTTGGGAAACAGAGTTTTTGTATTCCTGGATTAACTCAAGATATCTACTTCTTATTCCAGAAAAATTTGAGACTCCTGTGAGATTATCAAAAAAAAACAAGTATTCACTTGAAATTTGGTAGTCATAGAAGTCTCTTATGAAACATTTGTTTGAGTTGGTACAAAATAAATTGGAAATACGACGACGGGTTCCTGAGGGAAATGCCTATATACATTTCGCTCATGTGGTTTGCCCCTGCGAAGCGGGTAGGAGCGTCTAATAAGAAATATTTCAAAAACCTTAAGGCTCTTCTTTTTCTTTATGTGCCATACTCGTATCTGAGCGGAGGTGATTTATCTGCCTTGAAAGTGTTGGTAAAACAAGATTTTATTTAGAAGAACCCAAAATGTAAATACTGTACTTAAAGGGCATTATATTTAAAAAGGCAACTTTCACAGTAAGGAATGTAACAGAACAGTAACCACACTTCAAATAACGACAATGTTCCTGTCTTAAATCTTCAGTTACTTATTCAGATTACGGAAGAAATATTTTTTCACATAAATATGTAAAAACAGTATGAACCTCATATCGCAAACATAAGTTTATAACGTAGTACCGAAACCTGAGTCTCTATAAAGTGTTAGGTAGGTACTTTTAAATAAAATGTATTTATTGATCAGTTTCAACAGGCGTGATATCGATAGCTGTCGATATACATGTCAATTTAATCTGTAATTGCGATTTAACGACATTATAAAATCTCTCAATTCTAAGAATATAGATTTACGCATTTAGCTCTGATAATTTCATTTTTATATCATTCAAGTTATAAGTTAGGTATCCATACTAGGTACTATATTATTTGCTAGCTTGTTCAGTGATTTCATAGAAACATTACGAAATATTCATATACCTATACCTTATAATACGTACGACTTATGTTATTTAGTAATGTGAAATTTCATATAAAATGGGAAGAAGAGAATAATCAAGGTATAAACGTTGTTGCGCTTAATTCCATAATACGAGTATTATAAACTAAATCAAACAAAGTGAGTAAATATTTACATTACAGGTCACCAATTCAAACATAAATTTCATACCTTGTGATATATCATGCAGTACTGTAATATATATGAACGGGTTTATAATCTAGTTTTATATTTGATAAGAATTAGCTGCTTATATGCAACCCATGCTACATGTGACAAAAGTGATAAGAGTTTTCAGTCTTATTGGTTGGTTTATCAATGCAGACTGTAGTCGGCAGTGATTAGGGGCTTTCCCCACTCAGCCCAAAGAGCATAATTTACAAGAAAATTTCGGTTTTTCAAGGAGCTTGAAATTTACGAAATATTTTGGTATAGAAAACATCTATTCAATGATTCTATGTTAGTTCGCCTGTTTTGTATAGTAGTAGCATTTATTTTGAACTTTTAAACGTCTAGTAGGTGGGTATGCCCTTCTTTTAAAAGGCGTAGAGATAGTATTTTTATAATAATATCTTTATTTCTAAAGAAATCCCAAGGGGGAGTTCACCATATGGTGCTCTGATAATATGATTCACAAATATTAATGAAATAAACATAACAATAAATTTAATATAAATCTAAGTTAATTATAATATCCTTATCATAGTAGTAATAAAAAAATAACAGAAGAAAATAAAAAAACAGACAAAAATATGGGCTCTCAACTATTCAAATATTGCAGTTGGTATGAAATTTCAAGTAATGCTTTTTTGAATATCTGACCTAAATAAGATTTTTTCATATAAATAAGGTGGTTTTTTGTAAATAATTATCTCATGAAATAGGCACACAGTTCTAATTTTGATTCGAGTTTTCATCGGCAAGAACTTTAATTCTTTCATTTTTAATTTTTAATTTCGGTAACCTGATTGAATCTTTGGTAGAATTTTGTTGGCCTCAAGATCTGCTCGTAATTGAATGACCATAAGTTTTTCAGAAATTTTGGATAAGCCAGGAAGAATACTTATCGGTCTAAGATCCGATAGAGTGGAAGGAATTGAGACTTTAGGAATAAGCGTGAATCTATTTTTCCAGACTGATGGAAATCTTGAAGTTAGTAACATTGTATTTATAATATTTAGAATAAATGGGAGAATAAAAGGAGCACATATTTTTAAAAACGATATAGATAAACCGTCTGAGCCTGGCCAAGAGTTTTTATATTTGTTAGTAAATATATCGTGAATATCTGCTTCGGAAACCAGTTTAAAAGTTATTACGACAATTGCTGAAATTTTTATAGTAGTCCGTAAAGTCTTTTTATATTACAGAAATTTGAACTACTATCAATAAAATAATCATTAATTTTATCGGGATCATTGAACTCTGGATGAGGATTATTTTGCTTGCTTTTTGTAATGTTTAATTAGTTAAACTCACGCCATAATTGCTTACTGTTGCCACTGGTCGAATTAAAGTCAAAATACAGTTTTTTTTCCGCAGCGTTGTGTGATTAGTGAGATTTTTCAGTTTTCTATACTTATCCCAATTAGAAGCAGATTTTATTTTCCTAAATTTTGTTCTTGCTTTGTCTCGTTCCCTCATAAGCAATCTCGTCGGTAAGCCAGGGAGCCTTTTTCCTAGTAACTTTGACAGTTTTCTGTGGTATATGCTTATCGAGAAGACGTAAAAGAATGTTATTGAACACCGTGACTTTTTCATCTATGTTATAAATATTAAAAATTTGTTCCAAGTTGGAATGTCTTAGATCAAAAAGAAAAGCTTCATGATTATATTTTTTTAAATCTCTAAATGTGAAAAGTTTGGGCTGGAATTTAGTTAGCGTAAATTTTAACTTACAACCGATACATTCATGGAGGGAAAAAATTGAATTATCAACAAAACTGGATTCTAGGAATTTGCTGTTAGGTATGGGTTATAAGAATATCAATTAGTTATGCAGATGTCGCGGTGATGTGAGTTGCCTCCTTAATCTGTTGATTCATTTTAATAGAAGCTAACATTGAGTTAAAATACTCCTTATAATTGGTAAGAGCAGGTTTGTAAATTACACCTAAAACAAAAGAATACCCTTTATCCTGTACTTTAATAAATAGTTATTCGATATCTTCAGAAGTCTCGATGATCTCATATTTTAAATTATTATTAATATATCCCTTCTTAGAACATTGTATCCAGCTATTGCAATACTATTATTAGAAATATTACTTTTCAACCAATATTCAGATATAGCCAAAATATCAAAATTTATCCACTAACTTTTCAGAGACATTTGTTATTATCGCCTCACATATCGCAGTTGCAACACCCGGTGACCTTAGTGCTTCTACAACTCTGTCTGCTGTCTGGTCGGCATCCTAATAGATTGGGATAAATAGCCAGTCGAATAGCCGCATGCAATTATCTCCTAATTGGATATTATGCGTACAATAGATTTAGACGCACACTTATCGAAATCCGAAAATATTAGAGTTTGATAATGTAGTATTGATTCTTATTTCTAGGCTTCAGTAAATGTACATCTATCAGGAATTCTCTCCCACACGTGTGATACACAGATACACTTTAACAATAATGAAAATGAATGAATGAAAATATTGAAAATTTTGTTCGGTAGGATTGAAGAAAGGATTATTTCCAGTAACATTTGAATTGAAAATTTGTCAATTCAAGGGTTACCATGTTAGAGCTCTATGAGAGTACAAGATTTTTCCGCAAGTGATACAGTAACATGTCATAGGATTTCGAAAAATATTACTAATTTCATACATTTTGATTCCTATATTTCTCAGAAACAATGCTTGTACTCTAAAATTCGATCCAGTATGCTGGCCAGTACGGTGTAACATATCGATTTAGTCAGTTCACAAATTTTGAATTTTGTTTTTGAACGGGTCCTTTTAACAGAGTATTGTAGCGGCGATGCGAGGTATGCCATCACACATATTATGAAGGAGCGCCAAAATGCAGTTATAGATCCCTACGCAAAAAATACGGTAATTGAAAAAAATTAATGTATTAATAAGTGAATTCAAATGTCTCTTGAAAAAGTCTACTACTTATTCCTATAACAAAATAAGTCGATTTAAGCAAACTTACGGTAGTGAAGTTGAAATCGCAGAACGTTTTATTTGTTATTCGCTCTGATTATAATACTTTTTTAGAGGACCATAAACACTTTTATCCAATAGCTAGTGCTTGTGGCTGGTGGCAACGTAAGATTATATTATTCTGCTGCGCCATTCTTATAACCTCTAGACTAACATGACTTTCCATAATGAGCAATATCCATTGGTAAATCGGATGTAGGTTTCGAAAATCGTATAAAATGATATAGCCATTGGATAAATATTTCGGTGGTCATCCATCCTGAAAGAAATGCAGTTCCGACTGTTCCAAGAGGTGAGTTTTTGATCATGTGTTCTTTGAAATATTTTCTTAGGGTCTCCATGAGGGAAGGCATGTCATTTCCAATAGCATTTATGGCACCACACATCGTGACAAGTGTGCCTCTTTCGTTAGATGTAATTTGGCCCACTTGCTTTTATCCTTTTGATGCCAATACCATGCCTGCTTACTGGACAGTGGTCAATGCAGTTTCTTCTATTTGCTCGGGTCCCAAATGATATTTTTCAAATATCTCCCTGAGGCTACTGAAGAATTTCTGTACAAGGGGCTTGGTGAAGCCCATGGCTGTACCTAACGATGTAGCGTCAGCAGATCTAATCGACAATTCCTTTTGCCTTTTCATGAACCCGGTGAACCACAATCTCCCTGTCGTGGAATTAGTTTTCCAGGACTTTGGAATTTAATTTTCTATCTGCGACTGCCAAATCGAAAGAAAGTTTTCGCGCATTTTTTGGAGTTAATCCATGATGCAGTTTGGTCATCGTATGTAAATATTCACTGAAAGTGTTCTCTTCTTCTGTTGAATATACTTGATTAACGCTATAGTTTGGTGTAAGCCTTGGAGCGCCTTGAATTCTGGAGATGTTCTGTCAGTTTCGTCTTCCTTATCCACAAATTTATTTAAATATCGTCTAAATGTAGCTCCTGCTATTCCGTATCTTGTGGCAGATGTTTTTACAGATAAACCTCCTTTAACAACAGCATTACGTATGGCTTCTCCTGTTGTCTGTCCTATAACAACGTTGGTTTTCTTTTGACACGACATACCTACTTCTCTGTAAAGATAAATCAAAACCAATTTCAGCAATCTTCAAAACGTATTCTTGTAATGAAGGCACAGTGGCCATACCAGATGTGAGATAGAAAGTAGTGGCCACTGTACCTGCATTTTTTGTGGCCACTGTGCCATAAACCGTGCTTTCAAAAAACACAACCTTGAATACTATCAGCAGTTCATTAGGAAATATTACAGGGGTAATAGCTATAAATATGTTACTTTCCAATCATGCATAGAAATATTTTCTTAAACTAAATAAGCCGCTGAATATAGTTGGTGTACTTACGTGAAAACATTACTGGAAAGCAAAATTTAGATGTAACCGCGGAAATTGGACCAACCATCTGTATTATCGACATGGACACTTGTCCAAATACTTTTGATGTAATTATTTTTACATTCGGACACGAGATACCAGCTCTACATGTTTTCAAACAAATAAATTAGTTGCAATTGGCCACAGTACCAAACTCTCCTCTAATTTTAAACGGCGGACTCTGCTGACATTGAATGTTATTAACTATAAAAGATGGTGCTCATCTCAACTCTGAGGTTTTAATAAAAACAAAAAAGTTATTTAAATTTCATCAGGTACCTATCATCAAGATCAACACTCTATTCATATTATTTTTAATTTAGCCTCTCTCCAAATTATGTTGTAGTTATGCAAAGGACTCTCTTTGGATAATAGACAGATGGTGTAGAATTTAGACCATGTTTTTTTAATATACATTTTCTATTTGTAAATTTTGAAGAACTCAATTTTATTGAATTATTAAAATATCAAAAGTTCAAGACCCTTTTAAGTTTATAAAAATTTTGTAACAACCTCAGGACCAAAATTAAGCAACATTGTGTGTACCTATTAAGGTAAGATGGGGTGTTCTGAAATGAGATTTGCCAACACATGATAAATTTCAAGAAAAATTTGCTAGGGCCGTTTCTGCCTGAGATGTGACAAGTCTTTCTGAAACATACCTAGTGACACATATACCTATATAATTTCGTTTTCTTGACATTTTATAAATTTGGAGAAAATTAGGTATCTAGATTTCCGAATATTCTAACACAATCTATTTCATTCTCGTTCAAAGCCGCAAGTAGAAAAAATCATTTAAATCATTTACTAAAATCTTTTTTATTAAATATATGGATATGAATGTATAATCATTGTTGAAATTCAAAATAAATTTAACAAAATATATCTAAAAATATCATTCAATTAAAACAAAAAAAACTGTCCACTAAACATAGATATTTAAGTGTATGATAAGATCTTTTTAAATTATACCTATAAGGAATGTACAATGTTGGTTGAACAATATGCAAAATAAAGGTTTCTAGAACACAAAAAACTCTTCTGAGAATCAATCTAAAAACAACTGGCCACAATCCAAGAAAACCTACATAGGAAACAATGTATACCTAGTTATGTACAAATTTGATTAGAATTTTCACTCCTTCTATTCCAAACAATTAATTTACCTTTGAAGTCAGTCAAAAAAATTGGTGTTATCTACATAAAACCTTATGTAGAACTTAAAATGTATTTATTATGTACAAAATAATTGGTATGAAGCCATTTTGCTGATTATTTTCCAATATACAAATGTTTGTGTGATTCTTTGGTAAATTTTGTTTATTATTTATATTTGTATATATAGTGATTGCCTAAAAAATATAATAATGATCACCAAATATTACAAGTGTCAATATACATATATATCTATAATTATAATTCATAATGATAATATTAATAGAACAGATCTATTTTCCTCCTAATAATTATAGAGAGACTTTTCTCCAATTTGATTAAAAATAAAAATGGAATAAAATCATTCAAGAGTTTAATTTCCACAGCCATCTTACTATCTATTTGTATATCTATATATATAATAATTACAATAATAATTTCATGTGATGATCTTTAGAAAAAATAAACCGGGAAATTATTAAAAGATAAAAAATAATATAAGTATAAAATTATTTTTTCTTGTGTCATGTGAACTCAATTTAATAATATCAATATAATTAAATCTCTCTTTGAGTAAATCGGAAAATATATACCTATATACAAAAATATTTTCTCCCAGCTTTCTCCTGTTAACTTGTTTCTCAATAATTTTGAAATATATATTCACAAAATAAACATTCGGACAGACTGGTTCATATGGGTAAAAATTATTAATGATATTTTGCCAACTTTCAATTCACTTTATGTGAATTGTTATTTTGGTGGCTGATTAAGTCGAAACCTTCATCAGAGTACCGACAATAAACTACACACTGACTCACTAAATGTCGAAATAATCCATACAAATCAATCAAATGTTAACATACATTGAATGATTTGTTTCCTTTTGAGACATTTGGTTATTTTTCGTCTTGTTGTACAAACTAATAGATTTTATATAATGGGGCGATTTTACATTAAATTCAAAAGAAACTTGTTAGATGGAATTACAGTATTATAGCATGTCTACCTAAAAGGAAAAGGGCATGTATTTGTTTAGACTTTTTGCTGCAAGTGTTGTAACCAAATTTCGTAGTGTGTGTAGGACTCTTTAGTGAATAAAAATTAAAGACAAATTTTGAGTTGAAAGAGTGATTCTAATGATGGAAATATTAATAAAATTAAGTAAGTATGTGTATAGAAAAACGTTGTTTGCATACCAGAGTTGGGAAGACATTCGTAAATTCGCAAGCTTTCACATTTCTATTTACGAGTCAGCTTGGCATATAATTGTAGGTATAAACGAAGGGACTATCCAGTCTCGATGGGTTCGATGGAATTGGCCAACGTTTGGTTAAAAAGTTGCAGCGTCTGAAAGTTTGTATACAGTGTAGAAAGCATTGATCTTACATTTGAAGTATCTACCTCCAGCGTAAATAACATAATTAAAGTTGATTTCAAGATAAAATCACAACAAGCGTTGTGTTTTGCGAAATCAACCGAAACTAGCCGAACTTTCAAGCGCACCAATCATGTATCAGAAATTTGACATTTAGTTAACAGAACGCTTGTTGTATTTCCATCTCGAAATTATCTTAAATGTTTATATACAAAATATACACAAACAATATTACAATAGCAACCAATCATCTACGATGACATTGACACAACGGTCGGTCTATCGAGATTATGATCTGATCCATTCATGATTACTTTGGTGTTATTGTTATTATTGTTGTTATTTGTGATGATGTGGGGTGAGTTGGGATGGCTATCTGATGCTTCAGATCCAGGACTGGGACTCTTGTGGTGCAACATGGCATTGTAGTATTGGACAGTGGCA
The DNA here is from genome assembly GCA_958507055.1 of Crioceris asparagi. Lineage (NCBI taxonomy): Eukaryota > Metazoa > Arthropoda > Insecta > Coleoptera > Chrysomelidae > Crioceris > Crioceris asparagi. The sequence continues at coordinate 49,884,387 of OY293829.1, forward strand.
GAAGATGTCGAATTCATTTGCGGTGAATGATGCGACGTTGAGTAGGGGCTGAGACGTGACTGCTGAGATTGTGGTGTGGTGGAAGAGTATGAGGTGTAGCTGGTTGTTGACGTGTGCTGCTGTTGTTGGAGGTGACCCAGAGATGTTTCGCTGTAGTTATCTGGAATAAAAAAAATATTAGAAGAGGATTATACCTATTATTGTAATTTGGCTGGGAGTAGGTACCTGAGCAGTGGGAAAATCGGGAGTTAGTTATGTCATTGACACGGCTGGGAGGTGTTGCTCTGCTCTGTACGTTACGATTTGAACCTAAATTAATTTAAGGGCAACATATTCGTACGTAAGATAACTTAGACCTGTTTTATTATTTTGGAATGTCTTACGTATGATAAAAGATAAATACCAACCAACGAAAGAGCGATTCTAACACCATTCTAGCATACATTCATACATATTTAGAATTTGATGATATTGTGAAAAAGTTCATCACGTAAAAAAGTTCTCGTTGTGAATAATGCAATTATATTTCTTATTACCTTAAAATGAAAATCTTCAAAGATATTAAGGGACCTCGCTACCTAGGTGTAGAATATATGACTTTTTTCTGTTTAACGTCCCCGAGGGGAAGTATGAACAACCCGATAACCCTTATTAAGTGTATTATAGGTAGTGTTAATGAACAGTAGCGAGTAGTACAGCGATAGTTAGCTGAAAAATGTAATTCCACTATGACTCTTTTGGTTTTGGAAGAGATTTTTTTCAACGAACACATTTGCCTGAAATTCACTGTAGAATCGCGGATCATATTTTTTATTTTCAATAAAAAAATAATAACAAAGTTTTCAACTTAAATTCTAGAATTCTTATTTATCCTATAAGATCCGCGATTGTCCATACTATTTTCAGTAGGCATACAAAATTTTACCCAGATAGGATAATCAGAGAAATAATGGAACTATGATTTCACTAGGTAGCGAGCCCTCTTGAGGCAGATATACCTACGAAAATTGACTGTTCCTTCTTTATCTGAAAAATTAATGAGCGTATAATTTTGAAAAATAGAGAATTAGGCCTTCTCCCAGAGTTTACAGGAAAACATATAGGTACGAACCCCTTTTACGCGAGTCCGATTTACACATCATTTTTTGCTGTGCAAGTAAGTACTCCCTAAATGATCAACAGTTTTTTTTAAACTTCTAAAAACGGAAAAGGTAAGATATAGGTACAATAAAAAAATATGTTTGCATTTAACGTATGTTCGCGCATTTTGCAAACTACATGTGCACCGATATTAATAATGTTTTAGTTTCATTGAAAATAGTAGTGCTGAGTGCTGAGAAAGGTATGGTCCTACAGGTATACAAAATCACTCCACTAGAGTAGATAAGAGTTTTTTTTTTCGAAAATTGTTTCTTGTACGATTAAAGAAAACGTTATTTGAATGGGACATTTTCAAAAAATATTGAGGGTTTCCGAATTATAGTACTACAACGAAATTGTTACCAACATATTTTGAAATCAATGAATATAAGGGAAAGTTCAATAATTTTCAGGACTAATGATAAAATGCGGAATAGTTGATTCTCTTAAATTACATTCTGGTAGGTAATTCTTATAGTGGTGCAAAAAGTCTTCTATCTGTCTGGAACTGCACAACTTCAAAATTATTAGTAACTATTGAATTATTATTATGAGGTAGTTTTCAGAGCACCAACTAATAAAATCGGTCCTGCATTGGAAAAAATATGTCTGATTCAAGAATTGCCTCAAGCAATATCGACCTTCTAATAACCGTTTTGACGATTGAGCCAAGAATTGATTGTGATAGAATATTTGATTGATGGAAATAATTTGAAACCCTCTAAGACAAGCAGGTTTTTGATTAATCTCTTTGTCAGTCCGAAAAGGTAGCTAGGCAATAAACCCAAAGTTATAAAACGCACGCATCTATCTATGGTGTGATCAAAAGGATGACTGTTTTGACGCTTTTTTCTACTTCAAAAAAAATTATATAAGAACATACAATAAATTTGTTGATGGCTTTCTCTGTGATCGCCTATTACGTGAAAATACTAGATGGATTCTGACGATTCATCTTAGCTCTGAGAAAATAAGCATTTCTAGAAGGAGAATCAAAAACAATTCTAAAAATTAAATTGGAAAAATGGTATTTGTAGTGACATCTTTTGTTGAAAAGTCTACCCACAAGCGGAACTCAGTACCTACGGGTTCACACCTCTTATGGATGATAGATGCAGTATGCGAGGTCACGGTCATCTTCTAGCAAATAATAAATCAATAACTTACCCAATCCAATGTGTTCCATCTTCACAGTATCTTCCATTTTGATAGTTCCAAATGGTGCAGTAGATATATGCTTTGATATTGTATTACTGCTGCTGTTGCTGTTTCTTTCTTTGCTACCTTTTGGTTTTCTTTTCCTTGTCTATAAAATGAAAAAAGAAAATTAAATTTATCTACTACTCTATATGAATAAAAATTATCTGCAAGTTTAATAAGATATACCAAGACATTATTTTTTTATAAGTATTCAAACTATACAAAACTAATTCCGTTAGGAATTTTTGAGCATACTTTCGCTATTTAAAAGTATTCCAGAAGTAATTTAGGTTTAATTTTTCAGGCTTGTCAATGTGTCTCAAGAGTAAAAACAAGATTCAGTGCAGAGACTAGGTCACATTAAATAAAAATTAAAATTCCATCTCATCATTTTTAAATTACAACATTAAGTAGGTACATACCTGTATACTGTCCTTTTTCATCGACATGGGTCTATTGACAGAATGGAGTTTAAAATACAGACCGCAGGCGTTGCAAACTGGTTCACCAAGTGCATTTCTGCGCCACAGCGACGTGGTACTTGTTTGGCAGTTGGTGCATGTTAAACCTGCTCGTCTGGACGCCGACTATATTTAGTAAAGAGAGAGGAAATATTAGTCTTAGAGATATATAAGAAGTCTGAGTTTTAAGAATAATGAGAAATAGCCATGAAGAAAAAGCTTGACTTGTTTTAAGGATATCTTCTTTCGATTCATAAAAAAATATATAACATGAAAATAAATCTGAATTTCTAAACAAAGAAGAATAAATATAACTGAAAAATAGTTGAAGTGTGATATTGAGAAAAATTTGGCAAATTTGGACATAGAAACAAAATCAAAGTCTAATTAATAAGATTTTTAAGATGGAACCTACCAACCGACGATTGGCCTTCTCTTCATTGGCGTAAACGGGGGTTCTGATCCCCCCATTATAACCATAGCAGGTCTTGTAGTAATCGGGAACACCCCCGTGGTTCGGCTCTGCCGCCACTGGAAAAACGCAAAATACAAAATAATGGAGTGTGGGATTAGCTCTTTTTTGCTACAATTTGTGATTTAATAACTACTACTCTGATTATATTAATATTGGATTTACAAAGCAAGAATTAGAATATAATAGATGTGACACAGAACCGGCTCCAGCGCAGTAAAGCCTCGCACGACGGGGGTGTTTCTATTGCATTGTTTTTTCTTTGTTATAACTACCGAACGCTCTGGGTAGTCTTTTTTAAGATTGTTGTATATGAAGAGAAGTTGCTAATGAAATGAAGCATTTGATTTGAAGTACATTTTACAGTTGTACAGTTCAGTAGGTACTCCAAAAAAAAATGTATTGATAAACAAACGTGACACAAAACATACCATCACAATTAACAAGTATCTTGAATTGAAAAAAAGAATAATAATATGTAGTAGGTAGGCATATTGAATCTGCACCTATGTATATAAATGGTTCTAAAGGGATATCAGAACCTAGTCCATGAGCATCAGATAAAAATAAGCGGACGTTAATATTTCCCAAAGGTCAACCGAGCACAATTGTTTTATGCTATAAATTGAAGAAAGCCAACAGCAAAGTCTTATTACAATAGGTAGTTTATGTTTTCATTATTTGAAATGGAACACCTTAGACAATTCTTATTAGGTAACTTCAGTGGTAAAAATTGTTTGTTTTAAATTTGCACAAGATTGAGAATTTTAATTATATTGCTATTTAAAAATACTAAATTGGAACTTACTTCTAAAAACATTTTTATAGATAAAGTAGAATTTCATAGTCTGGGGACAATTAATGTTTTTGTAAAAGTCAACAGTTGTTACCTAATGGAATCTTCGGAACTTATTTTTTCGAAAGAATTCGAACCAGTGAACCTCACTGAATATTTCTAGAAATTCAAGGTATGAACGCCTTTATTCGCTTTGTGAACAATCAAGTATAAAAAAATTTCCCTTTCTACAAAAAATGCACATTCATAATTTGATTCTAAACGTTGTATATAAAAAGTGATATGGTATGTTTTGGTCTTTTGTATTTTTTTATGTGTTTTCTATTATGACAACAACAATGTAACACTGTACCAATCGGCGAGGCTGCTTCACCAGGGGCCGGTTCATGCCGTTCATCTTGTGGTAGAGGCCGCAAGCGTTGCACAGATAGTGACCGGTGCCGTCACGACGCCACAATGGGGTGTCGATGGCGCCGCAATTTACACACTCCCTACCTTCTGTAAAGTATTCCGCCGTCCGGGGATCCATCAGGTACTCACCTATATAAGTAATACGTAATTCACGAATTAAATGGTTGTGTTGCAGTTGTAGTAAATATCTCATTATTATATAGAGCTTTTTGTTTTGGTGCCCTAGTACCTAGTTAAAACTTGGCTCACACTTTGATTAAGCACCTTGATGTAACCAGAAAATAATTGGAAATGAAAAATTTATCAAAAATTTGCAATGCAGTGATTATATTTACAGTGTGAGCTAAAGAAATACTTCAATATTCAGACTTAGTTTTTTTTCTTATAAAATTAAGCATCGAACAGATAGAACAATTAGTGTTACCACCCAGAAATTATATGCATAGAAAAAATAAAATAAAGTACCCTATGTGAAAAAAAGTTTGAATCGACTGTTACAAGTGTCTGAATTATTATTATTATAGGTTTTTTACCTAAATATAGATATTGGTAAAGACTTATACCTATAGTAGAACCAGAAATCTAAGAAGGTCGTAAATCCATATTAGCCGACGATCCTCATTACCTATTGTACGAAATATAGATAAGCAATAAAAGTGTATGTGCGTTGAAACATTCCCAGGTCCGGACTAAGATATCTCATGACATCATGGCATAGCATTTGGCATAATCGCATCAATATCGTGATGTTTATAAATGTTCTTCTGTTCTGTTATATATCGTAGAATATATTGTATATACATAAACAATTCTCAATTATATTCAAGCGATTTTTTATAATTATCTTAACCCATCATACCTACCTATAAAACATTTAATGGCTAGGGCAGGTACAACTCTGCGTAGACAGCCTGCTGATAACTCAAGTGTTTGGTGATTTACAACCTTCTTAGATTTCTGGTCGCACTATACCTACATAAATTAAGACTACTGAAACTTATTCTTTACAAACGGAATTAGCCGTGGTTACCATAATTTTGAGCCGTTAAGATCGGCAATTACCTTAACGATTTCATTACTGAGATACTTTCACATTATAACCTAAAGGAAATATGTATCAATTTCTATAACTTTCCTCTATTCACTTATAAGCCTAGAACAACAAGAATACCATATATATGTATATCTATAAACATTTTGAGTCAGAATTCTTGACTGGTTCAAGAGATTTTTTTGCTATACTACCATTTAATAAATACAATTCTTTGGATTCAGCCGAGCTTTCGAGAATGTTTATTCTATTCATCAGGGAGAGAAATTGACTAAAAATAGGAAAGATTTCATAACTATCAATTATAAATAACTAATTACATTTTTGATTGATGGTTGAATTAATGTTTGTAGTTATTTTTTCCTAAATTCAAGAATTTCTCTCTGACGAAGAGAGTAAATATTTTCGAAAGCTTGGTTTAAACCAAAGAATGATATTTATTAAATGCCTCCATCTCCCACAAAAATCTATTTTATTAAGCATAGGTACAAAAATACTTATTGAATGAAATTTGTATCTAAAGAAGATGTTATATTATGTCACAGTCTAATTGGTATGCCAGAACCCGTCAAACGTTGTCATATTGGAAAATTAAGTTGATTTGATTATCTTTCATAGGTACTTTGTTATATTCACTTTCGGAATAACTAACATAAATAAAAATAATATTATTATTTTGCAACTTGATTGGTTTGGTTATAATAAGAGGAAAGATATAGTAGGTATCTACAAGATCAAATACCAAAAATAACCAAAAATATGACAAGACACAATTTATTTCAATGAAAAATTGATCAGACACTATAGAACCTGATAACAGAGTTTAAATTATACAATCAAAGAATGCATTTGGTCAGACCGTGCTAGCGCTAGCTTAGCCCAAGCCAGTTTCTTTTTTACGGAAAAAAGGAGGAGGTCTAAAATTTCTTTTGTATGTTAGAATATTTAGAAAAACTCAAATCCGAAATCTCCTACCCTCCAGAACTTGACCCCAAATTCGGAGGAGGGGGTAATTTTTATCAAAAATCGAAAATGTGAGACAACAGAATTAAAGATGAGACCGAGGATAAGACCATATCCGGAAAAATTTTAATTGATTTTTTTTCTTCAAAAGAGTTACTGTTTTCGAGTTAGAGCAGCAAAGTTTGAAATATGTATATCCGCGCCACGATGTTTTAAGATCTCTCAATAATGAATAATAACTAGTACAACTAAGCCTATATATGGGTAATATGATAAGTAGGTATACTATCCTCTTTGGTATTAAGCCGGCTACACATTACATGGCAAACTAGGCAGCCATTGGTAATATGTGGAGTTTATCGAGTAGTAAGTAGGGAGTAGGGAACAGCACTTGCCAAACTACGCAAACGTTTACAATCGCCTACGTTCGGATAGAAGTCGTAAGTAAATGAGACGCGAGTTAAAGGAATAATTGCTTTCTGTTTGTTCGTGATCGAGCTGTACCACTACACATTAAATGAGGTGATTCGCCTAGTTTCCCATGTAGTGTGTAGACAAGTAAATTGGCAAATGTCATCAGACAATATATTATGTAAATATCACAAACATTTGCGTTCGCCTACTACAACAATTTTCATGACGAGTGTGAACGGTCAAATGTGTGAAATATTTTTTTACACAAAATTCTATTGGTGCTAGTAATTTTATAGTTGTGCACTTGTAGTTTGTAAGCACCAACTCCATTTTTCAGTGCACCAAGTAATAAAGTCGGTCCAATTTTTTGTAAAAAATATTTATTTAGCACTATCAAGTGCCCTTTATATATTGTTAAAGACGTTATATATCTAGAGGTCTATAATCAAAGTCACTTAAAAGTCTCTAGATATGACACTTTGCTTATTTAAATAGGCAATATAGAACTGAAAAAATATATAGAATATATTATTCCAGGTACAGATAAGACAGACATATCACTATATGCATAAATGTAAACAAGCATCGACATATAAAATATCAAATTATTTTCGTGCAAATACCTACGTATAAAGTTGACAGTTAAATTCAATAAATACGTAGGTGTATTCCACAATTCGGCGAAACTATCATCAATAATAATAATTGATTATTAATAATGTGTCGTCTCGTACTTATTGTGAAATCTGCAATAGTAAAATGTGCAAAACACAGACTGCGGCGTCGTCGTTAGCGTAGACATAACATCACCATACAATTCAACGTCATAAATATAATAAATCCCATATATTGTGATGTGTAGGACCATTTATTGTATGGGAGAGCGAGTAGAGTTCCTTCTGGCACAGGAAGTTGTCGTTTGCAAATATATTTTTATGTAAACTAAACCATCCGCTGCCTTTTTATGTAGGTACCTATGTATACCTACATGCATGTCGATGGAAATAAAGAACAAAGAAATTGAGAACAAATGAAATTTTAAAAAAAATAGTTTTTATTAGGGATTTAAGATTTGAACCATACCGATCAATACTATTGCTATCTCTCCTTTTCTCCATGCTCGTACGTAATTCCAGTGACGGATCCCATTGTCCGACATTGTCGTTCCATGTTGAAGAAATAGTTTGATCTTGCTTGAATGAGATAATATAATTAATCAATATTGGATCAAATTTGGAACTTAACAGGCGGCGAGATGTCTGCGATCTAAGTACGAATTCAAAATTTCAAATAAACCGTATGGGCAAAGATTAAAAAATACCGTATGGGGCCTGCGAAATCGCTGCGGAGTCCATCGATACAAGAATCCAAAGTAATAAAAACTATTTAAAAAGATCACGTGTCATTCCTCAATCTTGCAATATCTCTAAGTCACCTAGGTACATAGGTATGTAGATATGAATGGCCAAAAGTTTGTAGTCTTAAGATGTGCTTTAGGTACTCAAACCAATTCTCATGATAGGATTCTCAAGAGAACTAAATACGATGAAGACTTAAAATTCGACTATTCCATGTTTAAGAACTTAATTTGCATTACATATAAGAAACATTTAGTCAAATCTTCATTAGGTACATCGGGACAATATTTCAATTTTTATATTCTCTCCAACTGGAGAGTAAGGTAAACTTACCTTACCACTTTGCAAAGTTTATGATCGCTTACTACGTGAGTATGTATTGTTTCCTTAAGATAGGTAGCATATAGCATATGTAATCACAGCTATTCTCTGAACATCACTGTGAATATATTACATAAGTTTTTTCTTTAATAGATGATAAATATTGAATGGTTTTTAAATAACAATTTCAGTTAAGAATTAGAAATAATTTCTTGTTTCATACTTTTTAAAGCGTGATTTATCACATCAGAGGTCGAGTTTTAGATTTTTAACTCAATTCTTTGCTTTAAAATGATATCGACATAGGACTACTCCGATGAAGTGTCAATATATCATATAATATAATATTTATCTCAAATTTCTGACAGAATATCTTTTCTAAATTATAAAAATCAGTAAAAATTAAATACAAAATTACAAATTATAGGTCAATATATTATGAAGTTCAACTTTCTTATGACAATTGACACCAGATATTATATGTACCTATATCATTGATCTAACAATAAAAATTATTTCTTTGCAATAAGGAATACAAGTTGTACCAGATAAATAGATATGTATATTATATTTTTGAGAACATTATAGCTTTGGCAGTTTTTGGTCAATTTCCTAAACGGTTGTATGTCTGTCTCATAGGTGTCCCGCGATCCGCTTAGTAATCGTTTTCTGATTTTGATAATTATTCTTTATTTGAAAGATGACCGCTGAGAGATCCCATTAAAAAAATAAAGAATGAAAATTAACATCAAATCTATTGGTGATCGTACGTTTGAAGTGGTAAAAGTCTATCTAATAATCGAATTAATATTATTTTGTTTTTTTCAGTGCACCAACTAATAAATTACGTTCCATTATTAACATAATTCTGATTGATTCATATTAGTTCTTTCTAACTACCTACCTATAATTTTTCCCTTACATTTTTATAGAAAAAATCAAATAAGAATGTTTAACCCAATGTATCCACCTACTTATCTGGATACAAAGGGTCATAAATATGTTCAGATGTTCCGCTTCCATGAAGAAAGTTATTTCAATGGGTACAATTCTAGCAAATTAATATATTTTATATATGTATTTTTTTTCTTGAATGGGATCCATCTTTTATACCTCATTTTCTTGCCAAATGTATCCACTATTCACTTCATTATTTATTTAATTATATAAGAACAAAAGATACCAATATATTTCAAATGAAAATTCATCTTTTAAATTCGTTTGCTATTTAGGTTTGAATCACATCATGTTTGTTAATTTTTTTACATGAACTGATTACTTGTATAATGGTCCCATGTATTTCATAATAATTCATTCCTCTGGGTATATATTTATTTACCTATAAATATAGTATACCATTCTATATTTACATAAACCAAAACAAATAGTGATTCAACGCGATCTTTGCACCCCAACATACTAGTCATCATTTATATACTATATATTTTTTTTCCTATTGTCAATTGTTCGACATAATAGATAGATCTTCAATAAACAATAATAATAACTCTTCCAAAACACCATTTTTAATCACGTATCATATGCATATTAAGAACTTTAAATTGCCGAGTCATAGTTTCGATGCTTCTGCGAAATTATATAAGCAGAGGCACGTCGTAAATACATATTATCCTTCTGGACTGACAAGAGTAATAATTTATATACCTATTTGCATTTTGTTGATTTTAAATAAATGCACAATTTTCTGTGGAAACTCATATAATATGGGCGTTAAAAAAACATTCAAATAATATTATATTCAACTAAAGAAATTCCAAATTATCATTCTAAGCAATTAATCAAAATTGCTCTAGGTTCAAAAGGAGATATTATCAGGGCTGATGATACAGTCTGGCTCATATCACCACCTTTACCTACCTCTATAATAAATAAGTGTAAAATTTTAAAAGGATATATTCAGACAATCTAGCATAACAAGGTACCAAAAAAACAATTTTTGAGGAAGAAGATCCAATAAGCTCTTGGATTTAATAAAGCCATATTAAAGTATCATATTATATCTAAGTATGCTTATATATGTATAATGAGATAATCATTTAAAGAGAAGTTGCCAGAACACTGATGCAGATACTAAATTTAAATTTCAAATTGCTGCTCAAGCCCAAAGAGACCTATAACTCTTATATATGCTTGTACAAATATACATACACAGTATTCTTCAGGCCATTATAGTTCTTTATACTGTGGCCATATGGACCCTATATTTTTAGGGCACTCGAAACGAATAGTGAGACTACTTCAACGTGTAGTTGAAAAACCGAACATGTCTGAACATATGTTCGCGTAAATCTTTCCTGAATATTTCGCAGATCAAGTAGTGTTGACATGGTCAAGTCAAATTGATTATATGAGATTGACATCGAAACTGTTAGCTCGTTGAGGATTCTTATTTGAGCAAATCTGAAATGTTGATTTCCAAAAAGATCATAATTTTACTTTTCTCCCAAAAAAGCGATCTATATCCTACTGATAGTTAATATAACAACCATAGATAGATTAATAGATAAGAAATATTTTAGGTATCGACATAATAACTTAAGACATAAGATTAAAATGTATTTTCATTACCACTTTAAGACATTTCTTCCAATTACTCCCTTAATTTCTGCTAGTATGTTCTTGATTAGGAGATATAAATTAGATCATTACAAAAAAAGATATCCCAAGATGTTCTCAAGTAACTTTAGCGCGTGCACTTGAAGTGTTTTAGAGCAAAAAGGTACTTACCCATATTATGTGTACTCAGATACCTTTTACCTTTGCTCTTGTTATTGACATTTCCGGTATTTGTTAAAGTGTTTGGCGGGCAGCTCTCGTAATCAAGCATTACCAAGACTGGGTTATACATATCCTGTAAAAGTGCCCTGGCAGGGAAGTACCTACATAGGTGTACCAACAATGAAAATGCCAAAAGGGGTCCAATACCCACAACAATACTAACATTAACATAACTTTATCCATGATGTTGAACTTTTGATTAAACAAGGCACATTGATAAACTCGGAACAAAGATTTTCAAAGTAGATGGACTGATTGGTTGTACTACATTTAACTAATTGAGTTTAAATTAGAAAATATACAGAATTTTTTTTACTCTACAAATGAACAAATGAAGAAATAAAACCTTTGTAAATAACAAAAAATAAAATTCAAGAAGTCATTTAAGTTTCTCAAATATGTAGGTAATCATATTTTTTGTACATAATCCTAATAAACATTTCGGGTCCAAGAGGATAGAATATAACGAGAAAAATAGATTTCAAAGAAAAAACTATCAAAAAAATTGATCACTATTGAATTTCATTTATGTCTTTCTGAAAAACATTTGCGTACGCATCTGAAAAAAGCCACGAGTGTTGTGAAGATACAATAACCTGTGTTCCTGTTTACTTACAATAAATATATCGAGTAGAAGTAGGTATGGTATACCTTCTCAAAGACGTCAAATAACTTAAGGCGTGAAATATTTATTTTTAATGGGCGATTCTGTCACGCTTTGAAAGGGAAATTGTCATATCTTTGGTATTTTTTCAAGTCCAAGGTAAAAACCAAAGTACTTCAGGAACAATTTAGGTAGGTACCTTCCTGTGGGTCAGTTGTGAATCACAAACGTAGTACTATAAATACCAATAGGTATCTGCATTTATTACATTCTATTCTACAAAAAACTGAAAAACAAAATCGTTATAGAGTTGTGTCCAAAGATAATATCATTCACAAGCTTTGCGTCTAGTAGACTAATTAAGTACCTAAGATAGGTACATAATTGGTTCAGGATAAATAATTATAGGTATAAAAAATATGACCGAGTTTATGACTGGTTTACTGAAAAATACAAAACAATGATAATTCTATTGGTGCTAATTTTCAGGTGGTGCAGTTGGTTTCAAAAGTACCAGCTGCAATAAAATTTAAATTACTTTCTATATATTTTGTAAGAAATATTTATTTCATATTTTTTAAAGTTTCTTTAGTAATGATAATGGTTGAACGCGACTTATATTCAGTAATTTTATAATATGGTGGTAATAATCTTGCACTTTCCTAGTGCTGTAATTCAGAAATCCTTGATTTTCTATGAAAATTTTCCAATCGAAATATTTTATTTAATATTATCTGATAAGTTTCTGCGCTTTTGTGGGGAAGGAAGACGAGCTTTTGACAAAAACAATTATGAGAATATCACAAAGCAAAAACATGCGAGCATACATAAATTATAACTGCCCCGTTTTATATATAAACCTGTCTTTTATATGAGGCTATGAAAATATGAATAAGTTTACATCACTTGTGATGATCTCCATCTTCAATAAATCTCAAAACTGTCTATTATTTCAAAATTATTTAGTATTTCTTTATAAAATGCATGTATGCCCTAATTCTAAAGATGATAGAAATAATGCTATATTTTAAGTCAATTCTGTCCACCTTCTAGAATCAATGTATTTTTCAATAATTTCTCCAACTCTTTCTTAACCACAGTGGAAAGAAATAAAATTCATAAAATAATTAAAAATTGAGAATTTTACCTTTGTAGAAGATAAACCTCTCGTAGATACCTATATTCATTCGTATTTCGGGTTTTTTTATTATAGAATGCAAAAAATATAGAAAAATTTTGTGTTGTCCTCTTCTGAATTTTACTTTTATGATAAAAGATAAATTTGTTTTTTTAAATTTAATTAGGGTTCTATTGTTCGGATGATAATGCTCCCTCCATATACAGAACATTTCTCGTCATTTTTATAGTCAGTTGAAATTCGGAATTCAGCAGCCAGGATCATTCTTGTTCGCTCTGGCAACTTTTGAATGTATCTACATGTAAAAAATCTCGTTGATGAATTGTTCACATGTTTAAGTAGGTAAGTAATCATCTCTATTTTTGTGAAGTTTCTCAAAAAAAACTTTGGATTGATTATTTTAAGTACCTATTTATAAATGTTCAAAAGGTTCATTAGAATGAGTCACCTCTCAATTTTTATGAAAATTGACCTACAAATTCCAGCAACAACAACTACCCGGTAGGTTGGATGGGGATGTCGTAAATATGTCAAAACATCCCAAGTAGTATTAAGGTCTATATCGACATTCCAATCGTTACAGATGAGATGACATGAGATTTATTATGATGTCAACGAGTAGTAGTAGTAATAGGTATAGTGCTGGTGCCTCTGGCGCCACTATTGTTAAAAGAAGGTGTCGAGTTACGTCACACTGCCACCCTTGTTGGTGGTAGTGTCCTCTTCTTCTATACTTAACTCTACTAATCCCTGAGATATATTATGTATGTATGTATAGTATGCGCCACGCTAAATCGCAATAGCTTATTAGTATTGAAAAATAAAAGGATAGTAGTTTGACAGGATCTAAGATCACGGATATCAGCACAATTATCATGTAATTTGCAACTGCAATCGACTGTCAGACTTCAATTTTGGTATCAACTAACTGCGACTACGACGAATTCGCGAACTGAACAGTGCTGCCTCTACCGAACAACCATTAAACTATAATTAAGTACATTGAATTCATTATAAAATGTCAAAACATACTATTATGTAGCTCAAGAAGATTGGAAGTAGGGGATTAAACTCGCCCTAAAAATCGTGTAAGATGACATACGCATATCTCTTGTAAATGCGTCTTTGCGCACCATAACGTGCGCAACGAGCGGCTCACACTTAAAAAAACAGCAGATCATGACCACGAAGATAAATAAAGAGAAATAATATTTATGGCAATTGCCAAGATGTTCGTCAATGTTTGTCGTACACAGGGCCACGCTATGATATGCAACTTCTATGATCTCATTTGGCAACGTAGAGTAGCATAGGAAGTTTACTCTCCTTATTTCCAGTCTTCTTGATGTAGCTTGTAACTGCGACTACAAAGCCAAACAATTTGCAACTGTCACTGTTAAATGTCAAATGACTGCCCTATTGGTAGTTTTCATGTGGTTGTTTATCTCTATGGTTGTTCTGTTTTTTATGGGTTGCTGTTTGATTTATGTTATTTAGTTATTTTGTTTATCTTCTATTGATTTTTTGTCACATTTAAATTATTAATTTCCACTAATTGCTACCAGTTGCTAGTGGTGCTACAATGGCATATTAGCAACCAACGACTGCTAAGCAAGTCTTACGTTACCAGTTAACAGCTGCAACGCCAACACAATGCGTAATCATCATAATCATTTTTCGTAAAAAAATCAGTATAATGGTGATTAGATTAGTTATTCATGTCACTAATTCAAGTTTTTGTGATACTCTTAGATTATTTACTATTTATCGTCAAGTGATTTAGCTCTATATGCTCTTTGTGTAAAATGTCACAAAATCGACTGTTTATTTTGTCTGCTTAAATCTCAGATGAGAGCAAGGCCGATGCAATCAATCATTGCGTTCCTTCACTGGTTTCAAGAAATTGCGTTATGAAAATATATGGTTATGAATAAGGCAAAAAGATTTGTGTAGGTAGGTACATCACATCTTCCAAAACGATAAGAGTTCGAATTCACGTAATATTTATTATAGAATATTGCAGCCAAATCGTCTCATGCCAAATTTGGAACAAACTTGGAAAGAACGTAAACGGTTCTTGTTATTTTCGAATAGTTCCCGTCATTGAGTTATTTCAAGATTCTTGACGGCTACTCCGTATCATGTATAGTAATAAAGAAATACAGACATCGTCTTGTGTCTAATACCAGCATATCTGGTCGACTTCTGTGACCCCACAAGATTGTCTATCTGAAATGTTTTTCAAGGGAGGATTAGTTTAATCGTTGGGTGTCTTCGATGCCATTTGACATATTATAGGTAGGTATTTGGTAGAGATGCCACCACTTGTCTCGTTTCACTTTCATGCGTGATTTAAGTGAGTTATGTGATATAAGAGACAGTTATAGGAGAATATTACAAATTTGTAGGGTTGAAAGCTAATGGAAGAGGCTACCTAGCAGCGTACGTTTATGAACCTACCATGGCTTCTTGTCTTTTTGACCGAGGAACCCAAATGGAGGAGGTATACAATTCGACTGTCTGCTTATTTTTTTTGGTTCGTGCGTCCGTTATATATAGTAAACGTACCCTGATTTTGATGATTTTTGATTCGTTTGAAAAAGGAGACTTGAGAAATGGTCCTGTATTCGTTAATACTCAAATCCGAAATCTCCTTCCCTACAAAAAACACCCCCGAATGGGGTGAAGGGAGCAATTTTTCTGGAAAATTTAAAATCTAAGGTGGCAGCAATAAAGACAAGACATTATCCGGAAACGTTTAAATTAATTCTCAAATATATGAAAGACCAGATTATTTGTAACAACACTTATAATAAACATTTTTTCCTTAGAGTTACGGTTTTCGAGTTATTTTGAGATAACAATAATAATAACAAGTACAAGCAAAGAATACGTGGG
Organism: Crioceris asparagi; assembly: GCA_958507055.1. Taxonomy (NCBI): domain Eukaryota; kingdom Metazoa; phylum Arthropoda; class Insecta; order Coleoptera; family Chrysomelidae; genus Crioceris; species Crioceris asparagi. Next base: position 49,900,413 of record OY293829.1, read on the forward strand.
TAATAAGATAAGTACTATCTTCTTTGGTATTAGTGAACGTTTAACGATTTTCGTGACTAATCTTAAACTCGAAAGTGTGAAAAAAATATTCTTACAAAAAATTGGACAGACGTTATTAGTTGGTGCACTGAAAATACAAAATAATATTAATTCTGTTGATGCTGGTACTTGTGAAATTGGTGCCAACAGTTGTTATCAATCTAACTGCAACTGCACAACTTCAAAAGTAACTGCACCAATAGAATGATTATTATTTAGTATTTTTCAGTGCACCAACTAATAACGTTGGTCCAATTTTATGTAAAAAATATTTATTTCAGAAAAAAACGTTGAGAACAGTTTTATTTCGTCCAATATTTGGGTGACACACATAATAAAGAACTGAAAGAATGGTTCATTGTGAGGAATTTTTCTCCACATATTCTTTATACATCATACAACATACATATATTATACAATAAATACAGATGTTCATCCTCGTAAAACATTGAAACGACTGTAGCGATCTTAAAATTTGGAAAATCTAACCTACTTTTTGGCTCCATATGCATATTTTTTAAACCGTTTTCTATAATTACATATTAGGTATTTCGATTTCATTTTTCGCAGTTTTATTGATGGAGTTAAATTTATGTGACTTCCCCATAAAGCAATGGTTTTGTTCTCTAAATTTAATATGTTTCCAATAGCTATTTTACAATTTCTATGTAACAATTATATAATATTACCATATAAATATGCAGAGTTCTAATAATGAAACTATGCTGTTACAGGACATGACAATTTACGCACAAAACTATAAACGACTCTTCTATGAAATTTGCATATACCTATTTATAACACGGTAGGTAGGTACTATGGCACTCAACATTATTTTAAACATGAGCAATTCATTTTCCTTATCAATTATATAGAACTCAAAAAGTGTAAATAATAAATAACCTATGATGTTCCCATGAAACATGTACGAGACTACTAGGTATAATAGACCATAATATTACAAAACTACATCTAGAAATAAAGTCATGAACCAAGGAAAAACAATATGGTGTGTTAGCTGAAAAGGAACATTGTGAAAGAAAATTAACCACATTTTTGTTTAGATCGTAATTATTACAACGTAAAGACTTCTCTTTCTCTCCATCTATTCCTCGTCGAATATTTTATTTTTATTTCTTGAATACAAGCTACTAGCTGCGCAACAAAATTTAAAGGTGAACAATATTACAAGATACAATTTATGGCTAATGCCGCACTTCTTCTTTTAATGATATAAGTAATTAATAATAATGCTGTAGAGTAGTTAGTTTTTGCTTGTCTAAGAATTCAAGAAAGAGTTTTCATTCATCAATTATATAGAAAATATACAATATTGTTGTTATAAGATTACTTTTGTATCTTTGCATGACATACTAATGTCGGACCTAGCTTCTGTAAGAAGTTACGTTCTGTTACCAACATTTCGAGGGATTTCTTAGCAATCGAAAGCGTTGAGTGTTAACTTATTCTCAAGGATTTCAAAATATAGCGGTAGCATTCTGGCACATTTCTAGTACTGTAACAAGGAAACTCTTAACAATTTTGAAAATTTGAGATTTAATTTTGATGGAATTGATGTCTCTTCATTTCTACCAGATTAAATTTTTACTTTTCGAAACAAATTACCAACGGTACCGCCTTTGGGGCAAGCACTTGTTGGATTCAACCCACAATCTGTAACAACTGGGCTGTCCAACTCACAGTTAAACGTTAAAGACATCCTGGTGGAGTGCTCATTATATATGATGAAGAAAGGAGATCCAACAAACTAGATGAAAACATGAAAATAATCCCCAACGGTGATTTACAAAAAGTACGAAACGTCTTAAAAGACATTAGCGTTTATTATAATATTTAAATACTCTTAATTGACTTCTTGAGTTTCTGTACCATCTTCCTAATACTCAAGGCATTGTAGTTGATACGGAATTATTTTTATCTTTCCCTCTTTTTGAAATGAAGTACCTACCTATAGGTGGCCTTATTACAGATTAAGTAAAAAAATATTTATGATTTCGAAGGGTTAAGTTTGAAAGAAAGTAAGAAATTAACAGATAGAATATTTTCAAGTCCAGCATGTGGAATTAAAATGAGAGTGATTTTCAACAAACCTACGATTTCCTATTAAGAAAAAACCTTTATCGAAAACATGAACATCAATAATAAAGTATTTACCCATTCTGTACATAGAAATAAACATTGAAAGCAATGTTGCGAAAAACTTTATTCGGAGTACAATTTAAATAGATTGTCGTACGCGTATTTATAATATGATATTCACAATAATTATTATTGTAACCTGTTATCGTTATGTGGAGAGATATTGAGGAGTTATAGCAAAAATTGTAGCTTCCAATTAATGATAATGCCAATGCTCACTTTACGCTTATCTTATAGCTTATAGCCGCAATTAGGTAATACAATTGTGAACAGGGAACTGACTTTGAAGTACCTACCGCCAGCTAAATAATTCTTATGCTTTCGGAAAACTTATTACTTATACAGTATCATTGTGAAGATCATTAGTTACTCTTCTAGGTCCCTATAAATAATGATCAATTCAAAAAATAACTAAGATAATAAATCGAAATTAATAATGAATCAAATTATAAACAGTATTGACCACATTTTCATCATAAGGAAGATCACATCGAAAGGATCTTAAAAAACCTAGGCAGTCCAGTCTCAATCCGATATAGCATCTTTTAAATTAATTAAATATTAACAAGAATTTAGATCAAAGCGCATATGTAGATATACAAATAATTATCTGCTTAATGATTACCTAATTCTGATGTTTTTGATTCCGAGAAACGAAGAAGGTGTACAATTCCTATGTGTGGATAGTACCTATAGGTACGAATGTTTGTCTGTAAAGGTAGTTAACTCCGATTTTAATGATACTTCTTTTTCTCGAACAAGTACTTGTAAGAAATGACAAAAAAAGAAAAGAAGAACATATATACCTTCCCGAAAATTCTCGTCAAAGGGGGTAGAAACGGTAATTTTTTTCAGTTTTGATTTTGTATAATTAAGGGATACTTCCAGAAAACCTTTTTTAAACTTCAACGGTTTTAGAATTATAGACCATGGAATAAGAACTTTTCGAGAAATGTTTAAATCTTTGTACAGATTTATTGAAAGTTCATTGTTTATTCTCTTGACTCTCAAAAGTAAGTAAATACTTGACCTCCTCAAACACTACGTTCACCTTTATTAATGAGGCTGTGAAAAATACAAAATACCTAGTATTTATTACATTGATAGGTACTGGTACTTTTGGAGTAGGTAAGTGCCAAGAGCGTTTCATATCTACAACTCATATTTCATCACTTGCACAACTTCAAAATTACTAGTATAAGACCAACAGAATAAATATTATTTTTTATTTATCAGGGTTCTCAATGAGTTCATCCTAGTTTTTATAAAAAGCTATCTATCACGAGAGAATTAGGCTAAGCATTCTGGAATTCATACTACCAAAACTAGCATATAGATATTAACTCTTGGACTCCCACTATTTTTTGCATAGGTATATTTTAGGAAGGTACTCCATGCAACAAGAAGAAAAACAGTTCAAGTGTAGCCATTAAGACCGTCGTAAAAAAGGTGCAAGCGAATATAAAACCTAGAAGTATAAACTTAAACGTTGGCAGCATTAAAATATAGCCCTTAAGCTTCTCGAATCGTAAATCAACTCAATAGTCTGGAGAGAAAGGTCTATGATGCCTTTCCTGCTAATCTCAAATGCAAAAAAATATGTTTAAAAATGTGACAATGTGACAAACCCGACAGATATGGGCATATGAAGATGTTACACTTTACATAGGTATCCATATTTTAACCACTAGAAAAGATTACTTCTTGTATTACCTATATTATTAGTAAATATTATAATCAAATATAAAGTACAAGTTTGCTGACTAATTTACGTATTGTTATTTATTGTCCTCTATTCTATCACACATAGACTGACCTTCCTCCATTTTCAGTAAGCATGGTATTATTAACTTGAACATTAAAGGTAGTGTCAAACGCACGTCATACGTCAGAATTATGTATTTGTTGTCATAAATGTTTAAATACTATGTCCGACCCCGATGTATCTTTTCTTTATGATGCCAAAGTCAAATTTATCAAGTAGGTAGGTATGCTTCTTCAATGACATCTCGTTATTATAAACAAAATTGGTATAGGTATGTTGATTACAGTTAAGTCATATGATAATTTAAAGATAATAGAATCCAAATGTTTAGTAGAAATAAACGTCATTCAAACTGTTATTTGAAAAATAAAATTAACATTTGATGTATATTTAACTCATGGGGAAAAATACTTGCCCTTCTATTTTCAATAGCTATTGAATATAGCTCCTTATTACTTAGGTATTATCATTATTATTGAAATTACGCTATATTTTGAATATCAAACATTTTTCAATTTTCACGTCTGTTTATCTGCCTTTAGGTACATAAAACTACTGAATAAATTTTAACAAAAATTCATATTGAAAAACATGTTTATCCTACTTGAATACAAACTGTCGTACCTATGTAATCCCTATTAGGTACTTTCGATACATCATAGACACAAGATTATTGTCAGCAGGATACGCTATATGCAACTTCTATGATCTCATTTGTCTTATAAGTGGAAAAGCATAGGCCGAGTCAGTCCTCTGCTGTCATATCTAGTATTCTTGACAGAAATTGTTATCAATAGTTTGGATTTAAATTTACGTGTAACTTTATGCATTTTTGACCGACATCAAAAAAAAGGAGAAACTATACAATTCGATTGTATGTTTGCTTTTTTTATGGCTTTTCTCGCGTTTTGCATAGTAAACGTACCTACTCCGATTTAGACGATTTTTGTTTAAATTGAAAGAGGAGAGTTGAGAAATGGTCCCATATTTAGAAAAACTCATCATCCCAAATCTACTTACCTCCAAAAACCGCCCTTCGAAGGGTGTGGAGGTGGCAATTTTTCTAGAAAATCGAAAATCTGACAATGCATAATTAAAGATGGGACCATATCTGGAAACGTTTAAATTGAACTTTTTTTTTAAAAGAGTTACGGCTTTTGAGTTTCAACAATGGTAAAGTCTGAAATATGTTGAATGTGATGTGCATATTTCTGCTATGTGGAAGGGCAATTTTTTTTCGAAAATTAAAAATATGAGACCGCCAAATTAAAGAAGAGATTATATGTAGCAACATTTAAATCGAACATTTTTTTCAAAAGAGTTACGGTTTTCGAGTTAGGTACAGCAGTAAAATCTGGAATACCTATGTAGGTATATCTGCGCCGCTATGTTTTGAGATATCTGAATAATAAATAACAAGTACAAGCTAAGCCTATACATGGGTAATAGGATAAGTACATCTTCTTTGGTATTAGTGAACTTTTAACAATTTTCATGACTAATGTTACACTCAACAATGTGAAATAGATATTTTTTACAAAAATTTCGACCGACTTTATTAGTTTTTGCACTGAAAATACAAAATAATACTAAGTCTATTGACTTTATTAGTTTTTGCACTGTAAATACAAAATAAAATTAAGTCTTTTGGTGCTGGTATTTTTGAAGTTGGGCGGTTGTGTTTTGTTGTTGTAGGCACCATCTCCAAAAGTAGTTACCACCACCAATATAATTAATTTAATTTCAATAATTAAATAATTATTTTGTATTTTTCAGTGCAACAACTCATAAAATTGGTTTAATTTTTTGTAAGAAATATTTATTTTTTCTATTAACTTTTGCCGGGTTAAAATAAAAGTGCAATACCCCACTGTCACAGAGCACTCTATAAAAAACACAAGTATATAATATATCTATGTGTGACAAATTTTGGTTAGGCGCTAACAGACAGAAAACAGATAGTGGGGGCGTTAACTCTTCAGGGATCGATCAATGTGCTTCGGTTGCTCTTTCATCCCAAATAGATCCTAGAGGCGTATACTTTTATGTATATTTTTTTTTCAACGTGTGGCGTCTGCTGATCGAAGGCGCACACTGATGATGACTGTGGCTTTCAAGTCAGAGCGCTCTCAAGTTTGTTGCCTCAAGTGGTTACATATGTGAATATAATAGAGAACTAGGAACACAGATATACATGAAATATTTGTAACCGAAAATTTGAAGAAAAAAGTTTTAACATAGGTATGATTTATGTATAATGGAATCCAGGTTTAGGTTACTAATATCTAGCTTATCTGCTTTAAGTATATCGTTATTTATATTTGTTAAGAAATTTTAAAAAGAGGAACTTGGAAGCATTTAGAGATCGATCGAAGAAACGTCTCCGCAAATCTCAAAATCTCTTATAGGTATTTGCGTATTTTGCAAATAAGTGTGATTTACATTCAAAAACTGATTTTGAACTCAACTTTTAACATATGCTATTTTAGGTAAGTTAAAAGAAGGTGGTGAAACCGCATTGTTTGGCAATATTTTGGATTGATCAACTATTTAGCAAACCACCTCAATTTTACTTTGATTTTGTAAACTTCAAATTTATCTAAGTAGGTTTATAAAATACCTAGTTTATTCATAATAGCAAAAAATCTAGGTGCATCAAGATTTAGGGACTATTTATAGATTTCTTGAAAATATTGTCTGGAAGTTAGTGTTTGAAATCAAAGGGCCTTATTGTGCTGGAACTGCCTACACTGTAACGGTGGATCAAGAACCAGGCGTGGAACTGGTGGCAAGAAAACCGAGGACACAGAGAATTTTAACTATTCCTAAAGAGCCCTTCAGCCAAAATGTCATGCGAACTACTAAGTCAAAGTCGGAAAACAGCAAGGATACTGGTGGTCGCAGTGAATGAGTTCCGCAAAGCAATTGCTAACTGTCAGCAGTCACTACCAAGCGCTACTTAGCACTAACTTGCTTATTATCAAATAAACTCAAAGCGTCTATGCCCTCAATCTAGTGTAATAAGTACAATTTTACAAAGTTCTGCAATCGATTCATTATTGAAATTTATGCCTATAGTCATATTTGTAGGTTAAGTTTCGTATTTAATTTTATTGTTAGCAATCGCAATACAAGTTCCTAATATTATTTGTAATTATGTAAAATAATTTAAAGGATGAATGTGACAGATGACAACCTAATATGACAACATTTGAAATGTCCGGCATACCGTTCCCGTTGTGACCTAATACATGAATAGATATACATATAATAATATAGTTCTTGTTATCGTTTGTATTCCTTTTCATATTCTGGGAGTCGAATTTGAATTTTGACAGTTGATCAAATTCAATTTTACTCTCAAAAACTTAACCGTATCGTTGCATCTCCATGAAATTATCAATACATATTCCCCATAGCATAAAAATTTGAGGTACCTATATCAAAAAATCAAAAGCAATAAAATGCAGACTTACTTGCTGACAGGCTGGCCGCCGCCGATACACCCCTATTTCGTTGAGCCGCACCCACAACTCCCACACCGTACTGATCGGTGGCAGCTGCTGCGGCAGCACTGTACGCCCAGTCTGAGTACGAATTGGGCAATGCGTAGGTGGTTCTATGTCCTGTGGCAGTGTGATGAAAGGTGGCGGCGGGCAAGCGGCTGAATGCCGGCAGGCTGGTAGTACCGCCGCTGCCACTATTATTCGCCTTGGTGCTGTAGTCATCGGTGGGGCTAAGATTTAGACTGCTAGATGTCGTTACACCTACAATAGATAATAACATACCTACTAAGAATAGATAATTAATGTTATTTTGATAGTTTAGACTACAAGTTTGTGAATGTGCAACTATCTATCTGACAATCGAGATATGGCCTACGCGATTGTCAGTACTCACTCATGGCTCGTAGTGACATATCCACACAAGGCCTTCAGTGAATTTAACATTTGGTCTAACAGTTACTGTTGCAACACGATTGTCAGCTTCGCAGCCGTACACATAGTGATGCTGCGCGGCTGGTCTTGGTCTTGCAGTCTTGGTCTTGAAAATTGCAAGAACAAGACCGCGACCAATAGATAGATATCTATCATTTCAAAAATTGTAAATCCATATTTTAAAAAGCAGATATTCCACATATCTGTATCTCCAAATTCAACGTACAACAAAAATGAGAAGTTATCTGAAAAATGCAGAATGAAAAGAAATATCAAACATAAAGGTCAAACCCGCGATACATGCACTCCTGCAATGCAATAATGTGTATCTATTTCGAAATGATGTAAATAACATAAGTTTTATCAGTTCGTAATTTTGCATTATATAGCAAAAAGAGATAATTATTATTAATTTATAAGTATAAACGAAACGATCGTTGTGTTAGGTCAGTACATACGAATGCAAAATTGTCGTATGAGAGATCAGAAATCATTAACAGGCATTTTTATTATCAAAAAAGTTAGCAGAGTAAGCAAAAAACCTCTTTCAATGTTATATTTTTATGATTAAGATCTTCGAGATGTATCTTACGAAATGTAATCATAAATTGGCTGAGAATTTTCATAGGTGCATGAAATATTTATTGTTTTCCATATTTTTCTATCAAGGAATTCTTAAATTATTGAGAACTCAGGACATTAGTCTTTCGAAAATGTGCATGACAGTAATGGCCTGTATATTCGAAGATTTTATCACAATATTACTGAACATACATGTTATCTCGATAATAATGGTGATAATATCTGATAGAAAGATACAGTTAAAGCAACTTGAAAAATTTTAATGAATAATACTTTCTATTTCATACCTGCATCCTCAGAACAATAGTTTTAGGTTTTCTGTATATTTCGTTTTATTTCTAGGCAAACGAATAAGGCAATTAGACTAGTCAATAATAATTACCAAATTACAGTCACTTAATGCCAAGCGTTAAAACTATATAATAGATAGGTACTTTATTATGGATTATAAAAAAATTGAATTCAAATAACACAGACTTGCAGCATAATAAGTCTTTCTTAAAGAATATTGACGTAGGTATAGTAGGATATAATGGTATTGTAAGTAACTATGTTTATTTATTCCTTTCTGGATATCACCTTACACTAGGTTTACCTACATATATCTAGGTTATATCTATAAATGAGTTTGAACTTTATTTAATCCTTATGGATTGTGCCTTAATCTTTGATTTTATTGGAAAAAATAAGAGTTTTGAGATAAAATATTTGATTTATTGCTCATGAGTTTTATTCATTATTGAATCATGAAACTATTTTCTATAAGCTATATGGGCTAAGATGTATTAAGACTCACCTGTACTTGTCCAGATTGGCGATGGTTGACTGGTTAGATCAGGAGAGCCGACGTTGTTGTAGTACGACATCCCTGTAGCAGCATAACCACCCCCAGCTGCTCTCGAATACAATTGACTGCAAATGATAGAAAAAATGGAACACTCTGTATAATCGAAAATTTCACACAACAAAAAAAAATTTTAGAAAACAAAACTAACTTGTGCTGTTGCAGAAAGTTTAAATCCATAACGATTAGAATAAGATTGACAACTAACAAATCACGTATGTGCGATGTTCTTTTGTTTTGTTTCGGAACGGAACACGATAGGTACACCGACGACTTATGCGCTCGGACCGGCCTGCATAACTGAACTCGGACTCTCCTCCCTCCAACACGGTGATAATTATTTTGTATTCAAAATAACCTGAGTGCTTCTCCAAACTAAAATAAAGTGCTATTATACACCTTCTCCACTACTACTGTCACTGTCGTCAACTCAACACTCAACTCAGACTTCTGCTGGGTGCTGCAGGTCATGTGACTTGTGGTTGTGGTTTGTGACGACGTTTAGCTAGTTGGGTTGTTAGGATTCCGAGAGGGGGGAGAACTGGGAACACCTAAGGCCAATTGACCAATTGCAGAGTGGTTTTTACCTTGGATTACCTGTATATAGATACCATCCATACCTTCTTTGCATATTTGATGTTTTTTATGTTTAATTGAGACCATTTTTTAAGTGTTTTGTAATATTTTTTGGTTAATCTTGCATCTGTCATCTCACATAAATTCATTAAGCGTATACGTACATACTTATGACTTATAAATACATCTAGACAGCCAGAGTTGTGTTTGTCGGAACATCGAATCTAGCCAAACTTTCAAATGCACCAAGCATGAATCAGAAATTTGCCTATCTCAAAATCATCATAAAATTTTGAAAGAATCTATTTTTTTACGTTTCATTGACAGTATCTTTAGATACCTATGGTGTTTTTTAGATTTCTAGTTATCCCACAGCTCTTAAATTTTAAGAGAAAAAAAGAAAATAATTCATAAGAGATAGGTATACAGTTGCCGTACATTCATAGTTATGAACACCTCAGTATAAGGTTTGCTTTAGACCTGTGATGATATTTTTGACATTTGTATATATCGACGTACAGTAGGTAAGGTGAAGATCTAGTTTATCAAGAGTTCTCAGTGATTCTAGAACATACAATGCAAGAAGTGGAATTAAGCACTAAAATTAATACAAAATAATAAAAAAAATGATGTTTCACCCATCCATAATAGCTTCTTTATATATCAAATTTAAAAATCGTTTGTATTTTAGATTGTGTCTTATAAACCTCAACTTATTTCGATGACAGTTATTTTAGATAAAATTGATTTCAAGATATCTATAGTTTGTAAGTAAGCTAGCTCTACAATTTGTTCCCAATTATTTTGAAACAGCTGTATTTAAAAGCGCATTTTAATCAGAAATCGTAATTGTATCTATATGAATGTAACCATGGTATTGGAAGCGCTTGATTTCAAACAAGAAATAAAAATACCTACCTAAATATCAAGCTACTGCTGAAATTAATACACCCGCACCTCAAAGAATATTATTATAGATATAATAAACATATAATAATAATATTAATACATCCTGTATGTCAAGAATAAAAAACGTTCAATACTGCAAATAAATGCTTTAGTTTGAAGAACAAGAAGCAGAAAACGAAACGTGATACTCCTATGTATGGGAATTTTGCCGAACTATAAATATTATTGAATGGAAAATATATACAGGTAGTTGTTGAAATGTAGTACCTAATAGGTTATATAGTATACTTTTAATTATATATAATAATACTGTTTTATATAATACCCCAACGCTGTATAAATATAAAAGTTATTAACTAGAGGCGGAAAAAGGAAGTAGGTAGAAAAAATAGGTAAAATGGTAATAGTGTAAACAGCCTCTTGAAAATTATATAATCCGTTAGAGGTCATATGTTTGATGGGGCAATTATTTGTCATCTACACAAGAACCATTTGACCAAACGGGAAACAATATTTTGAGAATATTTAAAATAAATCACTTAGGTAGGTACCTACCTGTAATAAATTAAATATAGCAAATTCAACTTTACGAAATATCTCCATAAATATGTCAAAAATAGACTCATTAGAAAATCAACAAGTAGGTAGCTACAATCAATTGCACTGCCAACTAGGTACTGTATTCAACAGAAATTTTCTTATTGTCTTATTCACTAATCCGTTGATCATACATTTTTTTGATGATTCTTTTTTATCTGAAATAGGACTGCTGAGAAATGATCTTATTAAAAAAATTAAATGCCACATTATTTCGCTCCAAAAATAGCTTCCGTAGGAGTACAAAAGGATTTTTTTTCGAAGATCGAGAATTCGAAATGGCAATATTTAAGAAACCGGAAAATTGTCAATTTTCAAAAACGGTCTATATTCAATATTGTAAATAAATAACTTTATAAAAATTGGGTTTGTTTTTATTAGAAGAGACACTAATAAAATACAAAAAAATATTTATTCTATTGGTACCTTAGCAGTTGGTAAAGAGAGTCTTCTATCTACCTATGCTTTATTTCTTGCATAATTTCAAAATTACTGGTACCAATAAGAATATTTTTTTGTACCTACCTTCTTCCCTTCTTCAATAAAGTCGGTCCTATTTTGTAAATGTTATTTTTCTTTAATTCTTTTTGATATAATATCAAGTGTAGGAAAAAATGTTATAGGTACATACCTAATACATAGAAAAGGGAAGAAATACAAAATTAGAATCTAATAGGAGCCATTAACAAAATATAATAAGTATATACTACGTGTCATACAGAATTTTTCCAAACTAATGTAAATTTAATAAGTGCTTTTCGAGTTAAATGGCCTCGATATATACCAAACAAAATTCAGAGGCTTTTTATTTAAATTATCATTTTTTGGTATCGTGAAAGCTATATGAAGGTGATTAGAATTACTTAACGGTTCATCAAGATAAAAACAATCGATTGCTTGGTTATTTAGTTTAAATAAGGTAAATATGAAAGCGATATTTGTGCACGTATCTGACATCCATATAGAATATAGAGCATGCCAAATTTCTTTTGCAAATCAATAAATCAGAAAAATGGACAACTGCATGTTAGGTATTTTCAGCACATTCAGTATTATTTTTGATCGACTTAAAAAAAGGAGAAGGTATACCTACATTTCGGTTGTATCTTTGCTTTTATTTATGGCTGTTCATGCGTTTTGCGTAGTACTAAAAGTACCTACTCCGATTTACATGAGTTTTGTTTCATTTGAAAGAGGAGAGTTGAGAAATGGTCCCATATTTAGAAAAACTCAAATCTGAAATCTTCTTCCCTCCAAAAACATCCCCAAAGGGGATCCGAGGAGAAAATCCGAGACGACAGAATTGAAGAAAATTCCATATCCGGAAACGTTTAAATTGGACATTTTTTAAAATAATCATAGGTTTCCTAAGCTATGTGGAAGGGGCAAATTTTTTCGAGAATAGAAAATTCGAGATTTGAAAATTAGAGAGGGGACCATATCCGAAAACGTTTAAATTGAACATTTTTTCAAAAGAGTTATGGTTTAGTCTGAAATATGTGATATGCGTATTTCCGTATTTTTTTCTCCAAAATTGAAAATATGAGACGGCCTAATTAATGGAAAGATTATATGTAGCAACATTTAAATTGAGTTACGGTTTTCGAGTTACAGCAGTAGAGTCTGAAATATGTATATTTGCGCCGCGATGTTTTGAGATCTCTGGATAATAAATAATAATAATAATAGGTTCAACCTAAGCCTATATCTTTTTGGGTATTAGTGAACGTTCAACAATTTTCACGACTAATGTTACACTCAAAAATGTGAAATAAATATTTCTTACAAAAAATTGGGCCTACTTTATTAGTTGGTGCACTGAAAAATACAAAATTATATTAATTCTATTGGTGTAAGTAATTTTGAAGTTGTGCCGTTGTAGTTTGTTGTTGTAGGCACCAACTCCAAAAGAACCAGCACCAATAGAATTAATATTATTTTGTATCTTTCAGTGCAACAACTAATAAAGTCGGTCCTATTTTTTGTAAAAATATTTATATAATTATCTGTCAGTCTGGATGTTGTTATTCGGTACCTGGGTACCTAACAGATGAAAATATAAGATCTTACAAATATTTCTTACAAAAAAGCACCGACTTTTCTAGTTGGTGTACCTAATGGAAAATTTCAAATTAAGGTTAATTATACTGGTGCTGATAATTTTGATAATATTGAAGCTGTTGTGAGTAAATAGAAGACTTTTAGCACCAACATTAATAGTACCAGCACCAATGGAATTAACCTTATTTTGAATTTCTCAGAGCACCAACTGACAAAGTCGGTAGTATTTTTAGTACAAAATATTTATTTCCGATTTCTTACTCATGAAATTAGTTTACCTTACATTTACATTTAGTGATTTCAAAATATGGCGTTAACAATTTGCATTTTCCAAGTGCTGTAACTCAGAAACCCTTGGTTCTTTTAAATTTTCAATTTAAACGATGCTGTAAGTGATCTTTCCTTTAATCTTGTCAGACAAACTTTTCAACTTTCTAAAAAAAATGCCTCCTACTTCCCAAAAGTATCAAGATGTAGGTAAATTAGATCCTAGGCTGGAGTGAAGCACAATAGTAACTTGTAAAATTACAAACCACTTTTCACGTCTGTGGAGTTATTACATAACTACAGAATAAACCGCACATAAAAATGTTTTTTTAATATAATTGTGAAAATCTAGAAAATTCTCAATATAGGTATTAAAATGTGTTAGTAGATGACAATTGAAAACATTTTTTTCTATTATCAAGGTGCCATAGGTATATACATATATATTGATTAATCAACTACCATTACATGATCACTCTAGTGTCTGCCTGTTTGTCTGTCTGTCTGACAGACAATGACAGGCCTTATTCTCTGAATCTACAAAACAAATAAAATCTGTAATTCGGTACGCACTTTCAGAATTATGTATCCAGTCCAAGCATAGAGTACAGAGAGTCGGAATCTGGTTGTTAATTTTATGGAGAAAATCAAAAAAATTTAAAGAGTTATTTTCGTTATGCATTATGTCAAATACAAAGTGTTATAAGTTATGTGGTATTTACATATATTTTGAAAAATTTCATTGGCGATAAAACCTGAAACATTTGTAGACCAGTTAAGATTATTGTTTCAAGCTTAACCGAACATTAAAATTAAAACTCACAAAGAAAAATTGTATACTTTTTTAATCGACTTCGAAACAATTTCGATGATTCTTTTCCTTTAAAAGAAGAGAATTGAGGAATGGTCCCATGTTAATCAAATTTAAAAACCAGCATCTCTTTCCTCCAAAACAACTCCCCCAAAAATAGGCGGTGGGGACATTTTTTTCGAAATTCGAAAATTTGAAGCCGTAAAATTAAAGAAGATGCCATATCCGGCATCATTTGAATTGGACATTTTTTCAAAAAAGGTTAAGGTTTCTGCTCGGGTTTCTGTGTAACAGCAATGGTAAAGTCTGGAATATGTGAGTTACCGCTATGTGGGGAGGTATTTTGTTTTAAATAAAAAATTTGAGATCGCCAAATTAATGAAGAAACAACAACATTTAAAGTGGACATTTAAAACAATTACGGTTTCCGAATTACAGCAGTGGTAAAGTCTGAAATATGTGTATTTCCACATTGGAATTGAGATCTCTGAGTAATAATAAGTATGAACAAAGAATATACGTGGGTAATAGGATAGCTACTATCTTCATTGGTATATAAGTGAACGATCAACAATTTTGATGACTAGGTAATGATGCACTCAAAATTGTGAAATAAAACTTTATTAGGAAACTTTATAACTTTATAAGTTGGTGTACTGAAAAATACACAATAATATTAATACCACTGGTGTTGATACTTTTGAAATTTGTGGCAAAAATCCTCTATCTAACTACAATTGCACAACATCAAAATTCGGTCCAATATTTATTATTATTATTATTATACCTGTATCTGCACATAACTCCAAAATTATCTGCGCCAGAGGAGTTAATATTATTTTGCATTCTTCAGTGCACCAATTAATAAATTCTCGGTCATAGTTTTTGATCGCCGAACCCAAATGGAGGAGGTATACCTACAATTCGACTGTCTGCTATTTTTGGTTCATGCGCGCGTTTTGTATGGTGAACGTTCTTCCGATTTTGATGATTTTTGATTCATTTGGAAGAGGAGACTTGAGAAATAGTCCCATATCCGCAGCAACTCAAATCCGAAATCTCCTTCTCCTCAAAATACTCTCCTACTTCAAAAGAGTTACGGTTTTCGAGTTACAGCGATGTTAAAATCTCAAATATGTGTATTTTCGCTATATGAAAGGGGTAATTTCTTTCGAAAATTGAAAATCTGAGAGAACTCCATGAAAGACCATATTATTTGTAGTAGGTATTTACACTGAATATTTTTTCCTTAGAGTTACGGTTTTCGAGTTACAGCGGAGGTAAAATGGTAAGATATAAAATACTTATACAGACATTAAAAAAATGTTTTTTTTTTCGGACACCGACTTCCGCTCAAAACGAAACCAATCAATCAAATTTTAAACAAAAACTGACAAATGACTCATACCCTGTGTATTTACTACAGGATATCAAAGAATAAATAAAAAGGTTACTACACTTACGTAAATATCAATGAAAAAAGAGGAAGTAGGTAGCCA
Organism: Crioceris asparagi; assembly: GCA_958507055.1. Taxonomy (NCBI): domain Eukaryota; kingdom Metazoa; phylum Arthropoda; class Insecta; order Coleoptera; family Chrysomelidae; genus Crioceris; species Crioceris asparagi. Next base: position 49,916,461 of record OY293829.1, read on the forward strand.
CCCGGGCTTACCTGGTTACTTTTCTACTAATATGAAAGCATAGCAGAAAAACTTTTATTGTTATCAGGTTTCTAATTCCGGACGACAACAGGAAACATTTGTTGAGAAGACAAAGTAGGTAGAACAAGAAGAAGAGGGAAGAGGGTACTTATCCGATGTAGCGTAACAAATTATATTGGTTGTCGCGTGTCCATGATGAGCCGCAGGTATGGCACGCGTTTTCTATTAAAGTAGAAGTTCTTGTAACCGGTAATGTAGTACCTAAGTAAGTAAGCAAGTATACATTAGGGAAACAACAGTAGTTTCTTGTTGCATATTAATGGCATTATGCAAGAAGTGGGTATAGATGCATTAAGGAAGGGTGTACAGAGCCGCACGTGCTCAATGGAAAAATCATTTGGCACAAGCCTATAGAGTGTGTGCCGTCGACCAAGGAAGAGTTGTTAAATGTTAAAACATCTGGATGGAGTCAACAGTCAATGGAATTCACCTTATGCAGCGGGGAAGAACATTTCAAGATATACCTATCATATTAAACGAACGCTTAGGTACCTACATATGCTATATTTTTATATTGTTTCGCCCGAGGTTCCGCCTTTTAATATATTTTATACAATCAATATTTTCTTTTACAATTTGCCTTACAAAACTCAGCTATCAATGTTAGTAAGTTTCTATAACGTTTTTGAAGTATTAATTTGTAAGAAAATGTACGTGCGTTGCTTTGGCACATTTTTTTAAAACCTCAAAATCCTCCTGCCAGATATCTTAATTATTGATCCTATTATTACACGTTTCTGCAATGATTGAATTAAGAAAATGAAAAGAAACATTTTCCCAATGACATAGGTATCAAAGTAAAAAGGCCCGTAGTGAGTAACTCAAATACTTATATTTTTTTCATTATTCTTAAATGAACGGCTTAGATGATATTGAGGCAAGATACTAAAATTAACCATTCCCGCCTTATCACCAAAATAGAATATTGGCGGTTACAGTAAAATCTATACGAAAATCCTAAGTACGGAGCACTTTCAACGCGAGCCCGACTCGCATTTCACCAATTTTTAAATATAAAGTCCCGTCGAGATAAGGCCAAGAGATAGACGCTTGAGCTCTCAAGATTTTATAATGATGAGAAAAATTGTATAGAAAATACATACCTAAGGTATAGCTATGACTATGTTACTCAAATATGAACTGTGAAAGACACAGAAGGCCAATTCAAAACAATGATGATACACTTACCTAATGACTAATACCTATACGAAAAACGAAAGAATCAAGAAACCTGCCCTCGCATGAATCATTGTTTACTTTCAATTAGTAATAATTGGAAAATATAAATAAGTGATTAATAAAAACTTGTTGTTTTATTCAAAAGTGCCAACCTAATGTAAAATTCAAAGAGTTCAAGATAAAAACTCTAAGTACGTGATATAAATATAAGAGCATCATCGTCCTAATGAAGTTAATAATATTCATACATTTCTTAATAGTCTCTATTTTAGAATTAGTATAGAATAGTAATAATTTTTGATAAATAACACAAAAATATAGATTTTAGTAAATTCAATAATGAGCGTGTGTTTGTTAAAATACCTATTTTAAATTACATAGGTAGGTATATATACTTAGTGTTAAATGAAAGATGTGAGGTTAATGCACCCACAATTGTTTATTTGAATGTATCGATTGTCACATTATGTGTATGATTTTTTAAGTAAGTATTTATAAAACAATTCAAAAAGTAAATCCAACATAGCTTATTCGCATAATAACTGAAAATGTATGTAACAAATTGTATATAAAAAGAAAAACAGGTAGTTATATAGGTAATAATTTTTGTACAAACAAGAATTTGTTGATCATTATGTTGTGTTGAGTTTATTCAAATGGAAGCAAAATAGTCCAATATTTGAGGGAACTCAATGAATATTTTTTACAATAACTATTTTCTACAAAAAATTGGACCGACTTTATCAGTTGTTGCACTGAAAAATAAAAAATAATATTAATTCTATTGGTGCTGTTGTGTGCCGTTGTATTTGTTGGTGTAGGCACCAACTCCAAAAGAACCAGCACCAATAGAATTAATATTATTTTGTATTTTTCAGTGCAACAACTGATAAAGTTGGTCCAATTTTTTGTAAAAAATATTTATTTCACAATTTTGAGTGTAACATTAGTCATGAAAATTGTTGAACGTTCACTAATACCCAAAAAAGGTTCAGCTTGTACTAGCGAAAATACGCATATCACATATTTCAAAATTTACCATTGCGAAACTTGGAAACCGTAACTCTTTTGAAAAAATGTTCAATTTAAATGTTTCCGGATATGGTCCCCTTTCTAATTTTCGAATCTCGAATTTTCGATTTTCAGAAAAATTTGCCCCTTCCACATAGCTGAAACACATATCTCAGACTGAAGCGCGGAAACGTATGATTATTTTTAAAAATGTCCAATTTAAACATTTCCGCATATGGAATTTTCGTTAACTCTGTCGTCTCGGATTTTCAATTTTCGAGAAAAATTTCCCCTTCCACCCCCTTTGGGGGCGGTTTTTGGAGGAAAGGAGATTTTGTATTTGATTTTCCTGAATATGGGACCATTTCTCAACTGTCCTCTTTCAAATGAAACAAAAATCGTCTAAATCGGAGTACGTTTACTATGCAAAACGCGCGAACAGCCATAAAAAAAATAATAAAAAAAGCAATCTTACAACCGAATTGTATACCTTCTCCTTTTTTTGAAGTCGGTCAAAAAGAGGACCGACTATATTAGTTAGTGCACTGAAAAATAGTTTGAATACTATTAGTGCTGGTAATTTTGAAGCTGTATAATTGTAGGAAAATATAATCATTTTGGCACCAATTTCAAAAGTAATAGCAGCCATAAAATTAATATTTTTATTTTTTCGTTCATAAACTAATAAAGTATAAGTAAGTATAAATATTTTTGAAAAAGGTATATAGGTATATATATATATATATTTATATATATATATATATATATATATATATATATATATATATATATATATATATATTTCACATTTTTAATTTTTTCATAAAATTGTTAAACGCTCACTCATATTCAGTTGATTTCAAAACATGGCGTTAACAATCTTGCACTTTATATAGAAATTCATGAGTTTTTGGAAAAATTACCCATTTAAATTTATCTGGAAATGCTGTTTTCCAGTACTTACCTACCTACTTCCAGAAAAAAGAATTAATATTATTTCGTATTTTTCAGTGCACCAACTAATAACGTCGGACCATTTTTTTTTAATATTAATTTCACACTTTTGAGTGTAACATTTGTCACGAAAATCGTTAAACGTTCATTAATATCAAAGAAGATAGTAGTTATCCTATTACTCACGAATGTTTCTTGCTTGTACTTGTTATTATGTAGAGATCTCAGAACATTGCTGCGGCGCATAAGTATTTTAGATTTAACCATTTTAACACCGCATAACTCGAAAACTGTAACTCGAAGGAAAAAATATTCAGTATAAATGTTGCTGCAAATATTATTGTCTTTAACGTGGTAACCAGAGATTTTCAGTTTTCGAAATAAATCGCCCCCTTCACATAGCGAAAATACACATATATGAGATTTTAACATGAATTTAACTCGAAAACTCGTAGCTCATTTAAAAAAAAAGGAGATGTCATACAAATAAAGAACTAGACTAGTATCTACATATTCTTTATCATATAAGTACGTACAGATAGATAGATTAGGTAAGTACAGAATAACTAGGTAGGTACCTAAATATTTATTGAAAAATTAAAACGAGCATATTTAAAATACGTAAAAATAATGCATTTTTCCAAAGATAAATTCTATGAGTGTATAACGCTGTGAAGATTTCTACGGTGTTGGAACTTGCAACTGTCAATATTTTGTGAAATAGGTAGCTACTAGTCTAAATATGTCGATACTTATGAGATTCTGTAAATTATTTATGGTACTTGCCGTTGGTGAATATTTAAGAAAATATAACCTAAGGTTATCCACAAAAAGAAAGATTTAAAGTGAATTTGGCAAAAATTGTAAGATTTGTAAGGTAAGTATAGTTGAGACAACGAGAGTTTGCTGATAAGTCATTAAAGCAGATGGAAAATATACTTTATGTGGCATATTGATCGCCTAGATGATAAAAGAGTGGCGAAATAGTAACGTTTAAATTCATAAGCAAAGAAACTTGATGTTGTGATGATGGGTTGCAGACTCAATGCATCTAAAACTATAAAAAATATTTGCACGTATTATTTATTTTATTGTGGCTTAACAATTTCTTTCACTAGTACTACTAATATTATTCGGACCATTTAAATTTTACTGTAAGTTTTGGTGAATTATACGAAGTAATTCATTGAGTTACTTCAGGTGCATCAGAAAATTCTCGTCGCCTCCACTATGTTCAAGTACGTATCTGCTTTTTATATCCATTTTTCCTGACAATTACTTCTTACTTCGATGATATAGGTATGTTCATGAGTTGTAAAAATATTTGAATTGAAAAATCATGCAAAAAATGCATTTATTAAAATTTCTTGATTCATGAAGATGTATCTGCAAATTCATAATGATAGGTTTGATGACTTTGGATGAATTATAAAAATGAGATAAATAGAACAAAATCTGTACATCAATGTCACAAACTCTTGTATTATTATAAACCAGTATTCATGCGTTTAAAGCTTGTATATAAGAAATATTCATTTAAGGCCAAAATTCTCAGTAAAGCCTTTTCTCATTTTACCCATACAAGCTTGTCATGAAAACAGAAGAAAAAAATAAATAGTGTGGGTGTCTTGGCGCCTTCACACGGTGTTATATAATATACCTATATAGTATACGTCTAGCGAGAATTTATACATATAATTTCTAGACTGTCAGACGACAACGCGTTTTATAATAAAAATAATAATAATAATAATCATTATACACATCAGCTTTGTTGTGCTGATATTGCATAAATGATTATACATACAACAGTCACCGAATATAATGCGAATACTGCAAATGCGACAGTTTTTTTTCTTTCTTGAATTAATCAGATCCCCAGCCACGGTATAGTGTAGGTACCTAATACTTTGTCGTTTCTTCTACTCACTTGTTTAAATGTAAGTGTTCTTCAATGGAAAAGTAAATATGTATGCCTTTTCTGCACACAACACACAGTGCGAAAAAGAAAACCATTATTAATTCACTCTTTATTATGTATAGATATAGTATAAATATAGATGCGTAATGTGCTAACTAGGCTGTCTGTGTTTGATCTTACGAGATTTAATAATGTTCCGTAGTAGCATAGGTAGATAATAATAAATTTTCTCTAAAATTATATGTCTAGAAAGTATTTTGAGTTCATAGAAACAGAGTAATTATTGAGACTAGAAGCAAAGTGTAAACTTTGCAGGAAATCGGTCCAGCACTTTATGGTAAAGCATAGCAAGATCGGAGAGTGTTATTTCTTATAATTCAACTATTGATCTTAATTTAAAATTTTCAAATGTAAAGAAATTTGTCCGAAAATAAAGATTTTCAAGAATCACTTCAATGTCCAACAGTAAATAATCTGAAAATTAAAGTAAAATATCAAATAGGTACGTAGGTAGATGTTCTAGATAAGATTAAATACCAGATTAAATATCCTTTGAAAACAAAATGAAACCAGTAGAATGAGTAGGTATGCCCCGGTAAGTTACCTACTTAATACTTAGATACATATATATACCTACTTACTGAATAAATACATTTTTTTTAAATAATTATCCAATACCATTTAAATCTTGGACAATTTTTGTGTTTCTTTTTAACTTTCGTCGGCCGTCATTTTCAGACGACAAACTTAACTGAGTCAGTCAACGACTGATCTTTGTACCAAGTATGGTTGCGATACCTAGTACAAAATATCAATATTGAATTCAGTCCTTTTTGTAGCAAGAAATGTGCACACTAGAGATTTTGGCCAACAATTAATCAGTTACGTATTGCTATGTAAGAAGGTCGTTATCATTTCTCGTTCTTGAGATAATGTAGGTAGTAGAATAAATAATTTTCTTACAAAAAATTGGACAGACGTTATTAGTTGGTGCACTGAAAAATATGAAGAAGTAATATTAATTCTATTGGTGCTGTTACTTTTGAAGTTATGCAGTTGCAGTTAGTTTGATAACTTTTGGCACCAACTTCACAAGTACCGGCACCAATAGAATTAATTTATTTCGTATTTTTCAGTGCACCAACTAATAGCGTCTGTCCAATTTTTAGTAAAAAAATATTTATTTCACAGTTTTGAGTGTAACATTGGTCACGAAAATCGTTGAACGTTCACTAATACCACTAATATCCTATTACCCACGTATATTCTTTGCTTGTCCTTGTTATTATGAAGAGCTATCAGAACCTCGCTGCGGAAATGCGTTTAAATATTTTTGATTTAACCACTTAACTCGAAAACCGTAACTCTAAGGAAAAAATGTTCATCATAAATGTTGCTACAAATACTGTTGTCTTTCATGTGGTGCCCAGAGATTTTCAGTTTTCGAGAGAAATCGCCCCTTCCACATAGCCTGAAACATGGAGATTTATCAAAATGTAATTTTGGAAAATCGGACCCTTTAGGTACAATAACATTCTACCATGGGAAGGTAATTTATTGTTTTTTTTTAAATCTTCAGGTCATAGGTGGGGTTTGCAACTTATCTTTCTGAGATTTGTAAGTATTTCTCGATTAGTACCTAAAAAAGTTTTTCACTTTCTTTCATATTACCTAAATCAATGAAATGTTAATGCAAACCTCCTGTGCTTTTATAATACTTATTTATGTGGCTTTTCATTTCAATTAATTAATAAGCTAGTTGATAAATTAATTTCATATTCATATAACAGTTATCGATAATAATCACGAAATTGTCCATGCCTATACTAATAACCACTAGGAAATATAAGTATATAGATAAATAAAATTAATGAACATATTTTTGGTAACTTTTTCGTGACAGGTTCATATTAAAAGAAAAATTTGCTCTTTTATCTAAGCTAAATTTGAGGAGATAATATATACCTATCAAGTACTCTAGTATCTATATGAATGGATACCTTTCAGCTTATTTTACCTAAATTTCATTAAGTCAGAACAGTAAATGAGAACACTGGGAATTGATTGTCCTAAGTATAAATTACAGGGATAATTAATTGACAAAAGGGTTAATCCCTAAAGAATCGAACAGAAAAATTGAGGAAACAACAACCAACAAAATGTGTCCGAAGAAGAAATATAGGTAGAAATTTAGGAAAGCTGGGAAGACTTAAATTTGGAAATGAAAAAAATATATTAGGTACGCAGGTAGGTGCGAAGAGTCTATGAAATGTATTTGCAGAATTCTACCAAATATGATTTCTAAAACCATAATAAGCTGATTTAAGCAACCTTTACTCTGTATAAAATTGCTTGGTTTGAGTGTTATATGCTCCTGAATGAAGTTACAGTTTTGAAAATGTCGGTTATAAATTTACAATTGCATAAATGATTGAGCAACAACAATTATTGCAATTATAAATAAAATATTTAGAGCTTTATTTCAACGACAATGTGGGGTTGATTTATAAATTTTAGGTATGAATTATGATTTTAAATAAAATATTTCTCAATAATTAGCTGTAGTTTCTAATAAAATGAAGTATCTAACTAATTTTAAACGTTTACAATACTTTCCGTACATACTTCGGGTAGCGTTAGGAAAATAAAGGTGTTTTTTTGTCATATGCGCTAATTTCTATAAAACTAGGAATGATTGACCTAAACATCGGATATAGGTAATATCATGACTTGACGTAGGTAACTATGCCGCAAAATACCTAAACCTATTTTATTCCCCAAACTCTCATCAACATCATACAGGTACCTATGTGAGTACCTTTACACTCATTTAGACAAAAAAAACACGATCATAACGACATAATAAAGAGTGCCACTTCAAGCATGAATTTCCATTTTCACGCTAGACTTGCTAGTAGGTACCTATGTAAAATACGCACATGAGGTCCTCATCCTCGCATAGGTACTTATTGTTTATTTATATGTCGTATGTGTCCTTTTTCCGCCTGCATTTTCCGCTCACAAACCCAACCGTACCATGCGGGCGTCTTATCAAACCTATGGGCCCGTTACCGCAAAAGATAAGGTGTTTTACTTGTATTAGGTATGGATACAATTTTATTTAAGTACCTACTCAATGCATATACATATATGTATACAGGGTCCTGCAGCTAAGCCCCGTCTTCTATTGCTCATTTATTAGTTTTTTAAGTTATTGCAATTTAGATAATCTTCATCTGTAAGTAAGGCCCATTTTGGGTAATACAGAGTTATTTTGGTACCCATTATGGTTGGTTACCTACATGGTCTCCTCACTGCAAAAAGGTCTAACAGAGTCCCTTATCAAGCTAGATTGACATTATCACGGAGTGCTCAATATAAGTGGACAGAATTTCAGAGCACTTTTTTCTTATTTTGAACTATTTTATGTCATTCGGTGCGGAACCAAGAAGTAAATATTTTTCTAATACAACCCTAACGCAATTCCGAACGTTTTCGAAGTTATAGGTAGAAAACTTGTTTTTATCAGTACCTACCTCAAATCATACGATTAGACAAATGATAGATACATAATACTGGACCTCATAAACAAGAATAAAAGAAATGGTTTAATTGATTTGGACACCTTCACATAGGTATCAGGTTTAATTGATTTGGACACCTTCACATAGGTATCAAGGGAAACAAAGAGTCAGACAAAACTGCACGTGAAGCAGTAACTAATATGAGAACGCCGAATCATTCATACAGTGTACATCATCGGATGTGAAAGCCTACTTTAAACGGACTCTCATGGATAAATGGCAGAGTGAATGGCAAAGGTCTTCATCAAAATTAAAAACAATTAAACCAGATATTAAACAATATATACCAAAATCAAATAATAAGACTTTCCATTATTTAGTTGCTCGAGACGAACACACAACATCCTGCAGGACATCTCAACAATATTGTGCCAAATGTGTGAAGTTCAAAACCTAACCTATCTAAAAAACATTGATTTGTTCTATAAGCTATAATTAATTATATTGTATACATTGTATTTTCACAAAACATATTTTAACCATTCGGTGGATGCGGCGTTAAACATGTAATAAAAAATAAATATTTTTTACAAAAAATTGGACCGACGTTATTAGTTGGTGCACTGAAAAGTATAAAATAATATTAATTCTATTGGTGCTGTTACTTTTGAAGTTGTGCAGTTGCAGGTAGATTGAAAACTTTTGGCACCAACTTCACAAGTACCACCACCAATAGAATTAATATTATTTTATACTTTTCAGTGCACCAACTAATAACGTCGGTCCAATTTTTTGTATTACCCACGTATATTCCTTGCTTGTAGTTGTTATTATTGAGATCTCAGAACATCGCTGCGGAAATACGCTTGAATATTTTAGTTGTTACCATTTTAACATCGATTTTACTCGAAAACCGTAACTCTTAGGGAAAAATGTTCATTATATATGTTTCTACACAGATTTTCAATTTTCGACAGAAATCGCTCTCTCCACATTTGAGAATTTAACATGCGTCTATCTCGATAACCGTAACTGTTACAAAAAAATGTCCAATTTAAACGTTTCCGGATATTGTCCTATCTTTAATTATACCACCTCAGATTTTCAATTTTCGAGAAAATGTGCCCCCCCACCCCCTTCGGGGGCGATTTTCGGAGGGAAGGAAATGTCTGATTCCCGTTTTTATGAATACAGGACCATTCCTCAAGGCTCCTCTTTCATCATGAAAATCGGACTACGATTACTATATGAAAGGGGCGCACAAACCAAAAAAAAGCACACAGTCGAATTGTATGCCTCCTCCGTTTGGGGTTCGTCGGTCAATAAAGTACCTAGCTAATCGCCACTTTGAATAACAGAAGCTAAGGTGGTGTCGTATTTAATGATGTTGGTTTTATTAAGCTATCATGATTCTATTTCCACCTCAGTAAATTGAAGGTAGCGAAAATTGCTAGTTAATTATTGTTTATTATTTTTTCTTGTCATGGATTACAACCGAGAAGAGGTCTGTTCGATTTTACGCATTTTAAATAATTAATATTAATACCTATAGGTAGTAACATTTTTCGCAACTTTCACTTTACTAAAGTGCACATAGATAGGTAGTTAACAGTTTAAGAAACACAAAAACCAGTACCTAGTTATGTTGGAAACTACCCTAGCTTCTATTTTTCATAATGGCGATTTAATTTATTGATAAGAACAAGTCTTCTATTCAATTTGAAATAAGAAGAATAATGTGCTTTGACATTTTAAAATTATGCCACAACATAATAAACACCGTGTGAATAATATCGATCTAACTTAGTCAAGGACTCATCTGTTAGACCTTTTTGGAATAAGTCTCATGAATGATTCTACCACCGAGATAGGTACCTACTATTTATGATTATTTTTTTAAGCCATTGGTCCAAAGCGATTTTTTTAACCAATTTCAATAACATTTTAAGAACATATCAGTAACCACAAGGGGTACCAAAATAAGCAACAAAATCTGTGGTGTGTAATTTAAAAAATACATCAACATGCCCTCACATAATTTTTGGGATACTCATTACAAACCGAATATTCTTTTTTCTGCAGATGGGTCTTATGTTATACCTAGATGAAGATTGCAAAATATCAAACTCATAACATGACTGAGCAATAGAAGACAGGAGCTGAGTTGAAGGACCCTGTATAATTGTACTTGTGTGAAAAAGTACACATTCAGGTACCCTAGTAGGTACTTAACATAGTAAATATGAAATTATTGTGGAAATATTATTTTGTATAACTCATTATGTCGCGAAATGGTTTTGGAACGCTTTAAATTCATACATATAAGGTCACATAGTCACATTGTATACGTGGAAGAACAAATTATTAAAATTTAATTTCACAATATTTAGACGCAATAGTAAATTGGAGGATGCGCAATAATCGCGATAGATTTTCTGAGAAAGTTTAGTATAAAATATCTATTTCAATCATTGTAAAGTTTTTTATATAAGATGGTAGGTATCTACTAGCAAGCGCTATATCTCCAAAAATTAGGCAACTTTTTACAAAAATTAGGACTAACTTTATTATTCAATGCACTGAAAATTCAAAGTAATATTGAAGAATATCGTGTGAATAAAACAAAATGAAATTACAACTGTTAAAACGTACCTATGAGTTTTCTATCTGAGAAGCCTGTCACTCAACCGCATACGCAGACGACATGTCCAAATGTTCAAAAATGGAAGTGTAGTCATCGAGTCTCTTCAGTTAAGTAGTAAGTGAATTCCGAAACTTGTAGTTATAATATATTTGTTTCGTTAATAGCCACCACATCGCATAGATAATAGGTACGTCTGGTTGACCAGACAAACAATAATTAGAGGTACCTACGCTTTGTGTTGTGTTGTGTACATTAGAAAGGTACATGAACGTCTCAGTCGTTTATGAAAATGTTTATGCAGAGACGTTTAGTTCATATTCCCTTAGAAGGCAGGCAGCAGGCAGATTGTATCAACTTGGAAATAAAAGTTTGCGAGCAGCTAGCTGACATTGAACTTCGATGAGAAACGTGATTGTAACCGCATGTAGAATTTCAATTGGAAAATTAATATGGCTTTTGTTTGTCCAGGACTGATGAACTGCATTATTCAAAAACAAGATTAAAGATGACGAGATAGGTATCTACATCACTGAAGTAGGAAATTAGGACAAGTTATCTACAAAATTAATCTTTCGGGAAAAGGGAATATTTACTGATTTTATATTACTTTTTTATACATGTTCATCATTTTTAAGCGACTTACCAAAAAGAGAATAGTTTTATCTACAATTTGATTTTTTGTCTCTTCGAAAGTTTTGCTTTGGAAATCTGAACGATTTTAATGATTGAGTGCCGGGAATTCCATATTAAAAATTTTAAAATCCGATAGGTACCTATATCCTTTCCCTCAAAAGTTTCTCCCGAAAAAGGAGGGAGAGATAATTTTTCTCAAGTTCGGTAGGTAACCTACGAAACAAAAAGAAAGAAAATTCGTCATAAATTGTTGAATTGAAATTAAATTCATATGGATGTATACCTACATAACAGTAACACACATATTTCAGACTCAACTATTGCTTTAACTCGGAAACCATAAAATTGACTCCCTCCACACCCATTGGGTGCAATTTTTCAGGGGCAGGGAATGTTGGATGTTTTTTGCTATTAGACGATTTCTATGCTCTCTTCTTTGATATAAAAAGAAAATCATAAATATCGGACTACATTTACTATGCAAACGGCGCTAACGAAAATAAAAAGCCCACATTTGAATTTTATACCTTATCCGGTTGGGAATTCGGTAAATAAGATTCCGAGTGTTCCATTTAAAATAAATGAGAAAGTCATGAGAGTATGTTTCGGGTCACCGTATGAAGGTACCTACAAAATGTAAGCTATCCAAAACATGAGAAGTTTACCTAAACAAAACTAGACTAGGTAGGTATGAAACTATTTCGGCTTTCAGAGATTAAAGTTGTTCATTAATAATGAATACCTACGGGGTAATGATTTAATTGAGATTTTCAAAGTATCTGTAAATTCTAATAAAACACTAGATAACTAGGTACCTTCCTACTTTATGTTATAGAAAGAGAGCTAAATTAAAACCCACAATAATATATACCACTAACTTTGATATGCTGTGACCTTAAGAAACACCCAGTACATTAGAAATTAGCTTTTAAAATGTGAAACTTCGTTCTGTGTATAAGTTATACCTAGGTATTTAATTAAAACTTCTTTTGTTAATCATTTTGTATAAAAGCTAAATAAAATTTACTTGAATTACTAAAGAATAGTATTGGCATGATGGTACGTATCCAAGGTAGGTACATAGGTACATACCTGCCTAGTAGATAGGTGTCAATTTTGAAACGTGATTCAGATAGTTATTAACTGCTGTATTTTATGTTCAATCAATCAATCAATAAAAAAAATAATATTTACAATAAAATGTCTATGATTCAATTATATTCTTATCGATATTTCTACATTAGATTTTATCTACAGAAAAGAATTGAGTTGGATGACATGATAGTTATTAGATCATTGAACCTTCCACAAATTTGATTCAAAGCTCACATTCATGTAATGTGTAAACGTGCAAAACAAGCCATAATAATCCTTTTTGTTGCATTGCCCTTGAATCTAGATGTCAGAATAGTTTTTTAATGTGTTCTCGGTTATTATCACCATCAGAGTCATTATCTCATCCGTATAGTAGCTATATATTAATCATGCAGATTAAAACACTTAATAATGAAACAATTTGCAAATTCTTAGACTTTGCACACATTTTCCAGTGAACATTTCTGTGGTCCAAAAGTCACTACAGGTAGCTAAGTTTAGAGTTAGATAACTGCTACTACGTTTTTAAATATCTATCTACATATTTACAAGGACCTTATCAAGAAACAAATTAGTGCTCACAAGTTTGAATCATCTCAACTGGAATTCAATTCAGAAATAAATTCCTTATGTCTTATCATCTATGGAAAAAATGATTTAGAAATTAATTTCAATATGTTATCAAGGAAGTTACATCCGGTTTTGATTTGATATTGACTATAGGTAAGTATGATAATCTTATTCATACATTTATACCTAATATCAATGTATGACTAGGTATGAAGACCAAATTATTTATATTTATAGTCATGTTGTGCAAAACAAAGAGCCCTGGAAGACCAGTTTTATCTACATAGGTAGCTATTCCTTTTTGCATTAATTACCTATGCGATATTTTTTCATGAGACATAGATATTTAAATCTGAGATTTTTTACCCAGGCTGGCCACGATAGTATAGAACGTACGTCTATACCTATCTAAAGCCCGTAAGTTAATTCAGCAAAAAAATAACAAAAAAACTGCTTAACAGATTTTTGTTGAAAACATAATCAGCTCATTGCGACCATTCCGACTAAATTAAATTTTTGCTTCTCGATATAGATAGATACCTTTTCAAAGGGTAATTCGTCACAGACACACGTGCCTGTAGATATCTACATAGGGCACATATACCTAGGTAGTTCTAGAAATCATAAAGCATTAGGTACCTATTTATATGACACACCTATGCGGAGGTACTGGGGTAAGCAGATACCCCAAAACGCGAAAATATGTCATCATTTGATTTTTGCATGATTGTCCTTATTAGGTACAATAACTTTCTTTTGGGAAGTTAGGTACCTAATGATTAGGTAGGTACTACCAATACTACATTTAGGCATGTGATTAGAATAGCAAACTTATCTAGATATTGATTTTTCTGATTTCATATGCATTTATCGAAATTTTGATCAAATGTTTTTTTACAAAAAAATAGAACTGACAGGAGCATGACAGAGAAGGTTTTACTCGGATCGATGCACATTTCTGGACTCACCTTGATACGTGCATGGATGTACCTATCTAATTATATTTGTGTAGTAGGTATATAAGTAGGTATTAATAAATTAGTAAAATTATAAGGGTTGCAATATGACGGAAAGTCAGACTAAGTTGCAATCTCCCTAATGAGCTGGCCAAATGTAGCTACCGAAAAGTAAGTAAGGGCCATTGATCAGGAAGAAGAAGGAAGAAGAAGAAGAGCATATATCTAATATATACAATTACCTATATAGGTATCTGTCTAACAAATTTGTGTTATTTTTTCTATAGGAAGGTACCTACCTACCTTTGAAAAGTAGATATGCACACAAAGTTAGCACATAGGTACCTACGTACCTAATTATTTCTAAGCATAAAGTAGCTATCTAAGTTATTTTAGCAGGTAGGTACCAAGTTATTTCATAGGCAGCTAGGTACTACGGTCCTGAAGTTATATCAAAAATATGAGATGCATTTCTAACAGCTTATGGAGTCTTGCTGAAATTTGGTAAAATAAACATTAGTAGGTAGGTATGTAATATACCTACCTAGTTAAGTAGGTAGGTATCCATATGCGTAGTAGATAGGTACCTAAGCCTTTTTGGTAGCGAGTGAATAAAATCCGCAATCATAATTTTATATTGAAATTCCATTTCACTCATTGGCATTGGCGTAGAATTTGAAAATATGAAATTATTAAAAAAATAATGTTCTCAGACTACGAATTTATAACATTGATATGTATTTATTTACCTATCCTATTAAGTTAACCAACAATGTCAATATAAATAATGTTTGGGATTTGGAACCGTTGGCGTAGATACAACAATATAAAAACAGAGAAATACCGCAACACACCAACGACTTTATTAATTATTTTCACCCGACAATTGTTTTGCCAACAAAGTTGGCATCTTCAGGGGTAAACATGTTACTAACCTAGTTCCGTTGACCGTGGAGCCATATATAAATAATATTTGGGATTTGGAACCGTTGGCGTAGATAAAAAAATATAAAAACAGAGAAATACCGCAACACACCAACAACATTATTAATTATTGTCACCCGACAATTGTTTTGCCAAGAAAGTTGGCATCTTCAGGGGTAAACCTGTTACTAACTTGAAGTTAGTAACATGAAACTTTGTTGGCGAAACAATTGTCGGGTGACAATAATTAATAAAGTTGTTGGTGTGTTGTGGTAAGTATTTCCCTGTTTTTATAATGTCAATAGGTATTGGTAAATAAGTACTTAGGTACATTACCTAGGTATGCAATTTCATCAAAATCGCAGGAGCGCTTAGGAATTTATAAAAAAAAAATAAAAGTATAAATCCAGGACCGTAACAACCTACCTATAGCGCCAAAAATAACAAACTTTGTTGGCTTTTCGAATTCCAAATGTACCTACCGAATCTCCGTCACGAAAGCTACGTGAGTAGGTTTAAAGTTTAAAGACCGACTTTCGGAGCTGAAAATTTCGCAAAGCGAAGCGACGTTTCGCGTCGCCAAGTGAGAATCAGCCAGAGGTACCTAGGTACTTCAGTAAACTAAAATTAAGAGCACGTCTATGGCACAATAGACAAACAAGATAAATGCATTACCTTACGAAATTAAAAAGGCGGATAGTCTAGATAACCAACATCACGATGTGCTTGCTGTATGGGTACCTACTACAAAAAGTCCAAAGTAGGTATCAGCAGAAACAACAAAAAAGAAGAGAAACAAACTTTGCAAAAAAGTAGGTTTGTGTAAGTAAATCAACTAGGTAATTAGGATCCCAAGATGTAAGGTAGGTACCTATGTGGTAGCATCTTATTAAAACTTTCTCGAGGAACCCAATAGAAATCCCTCCATTATCATAATTTATTAGGTGGGTAGGTAGGTACCTCTCTCTCTCTCTTTTGAAATGGAATATGGTGACCTAGGCTGAATTCGCTATGTTGAGAGAAACCTTAGGGCTCCTGCATTAAACAGAAGAAAAATTTTGAGACTCTTAAGAAATTCTTAAAAATCAATCTTAAAAAAGAATTTAGGTACCTACCCGAAAATCAGTGTCAGCCTAAAAATTTCATATAATCTTTTCTATACATTAATTTGTTTGCTTAGTATTTAGATACCTAGGTACCTATACCTACCTATCTACCCATAACCCTAAGTTGATACCTACATATCTATGTAGCTAGATAGCAATAAAAGGAATGTGCAATTTTAGTAAATCTAGGCTTAATTCCGACGGGATGAGAGAATTTAGATTCCTTGCTTTAAATCGAGGAGAAACTTTGGAAGGTAGGTAGGTACCTACCTACCTAAGTACCTATAGGTAACAAATGTTTAGTAGGTATACCTACCTAACTACCTAGCTTGGAAATCAAAAATCTCAGAATACCTAATAAAAAGCATTGATTCAGAAGTAGGTATTCTACTATCAGATACGGAGTAGAATATCTACCTAACTATTTCCAAAAAGATCAACTAACCTGGCCATGTTTCCATTGCTGGGTGAGCCCATCCCTGCGCCCGCATAAATATGCGTCGTAAGTTGTGTCAGTTGAGATCCTTCAATTGTGGCATGTTGCTGCTCATCAGCCGGTTGAATGGTGTGCAAGTTGTACACTCTGGGTGAACCAGGTGACGGGGGAGTCCCGCTCTGATGCGGTGACCCACCATTTGCAGCCGCTTGGCCAAGCTGCAGATACTCGTTGTTGTTGGTCTCATCAAGGGGTACCTGATTGAGCGATTGGCCAGTTAAATAAACTGTTGTTTAATAATTTATATCATAAATTACCTGCACTTCTTCCAGAGTAAAATGGGGCGTGATTCGCAGATCTCCGCTCCTCATGAGGCCATGATAAGCTCCGACTTGATCCACCTCCACTGGCTGGTAAAGGCACTCTAGAGGCGTCGCCGCACGTGAATGGGGCGAAAGCTCCGCCCCGTCGTGATGCGAAGCCGGACTGTACTGTTGTTGCTGGATATGTTGCTGTTGTTGTTGCTGAACCAACTCGTCACCATAGGCACCTAAAAATACATAGTAGTTGTATTGTTGGTTGCATAATGCAAGTTTTCAATTTCGTAGACGTGATCAATGAAGTCTCAAATAGTTTCAACATTTCAATCTACCTAATCATTGAATTGTTTGTATCTTTGGCGAATAATATTCAAAAAGATTTCTTGTGCAATATGTGAAAAGTTATTTCATAACACACGGATACTGCCCTTGTGAGGAATGTAACGAAGTAATCATACTGAGAAATTCAAAAAAAATAATAACACTTTACGTCATTCGAAGCGATAAGGTTTATTATTAAAACAAGCGGTTCAAATGTCACTACTGCTAAGATTCAAGTAATTGATAGATACAGTTGTTTTTGATCAATATATCTATATATACTTATATATAACATACAAGAGCACAACTCAAGGTCCACCCAAAAGTTTGGATAACAGCCCGAGGCAAATATGTACTTATTTACCTACTTATCGTGGGACATATAATGTGTCAAGATTTTGAAAAAAAAGAAATAACTTCGTTGCTCCGACAGATAAAAGTGTGTGTAATATCTAGACAACTTTCGTTTGGAATTTGGGCTTTTCGATAATATGTACAACATATATATGGAGGTAGATAATATTTGATGTTTTTAAAAAGTTGCCTTAGGTCAGTTGTGCGAGATTAAGGTATATCTATCTGTAATTATCGCGAGAAAACAAGTAAGTATATATTTAGATTATAGGCTTTAAACAGTGGCGGAGCCCAGTAGGTATCTAATAAAATATTAAGCAGGTAGGTAAGTACTTATTACAAGCTGTTTTAAATTCGACTCTCACCATTGGGATCTCGGAAACTATAGGGAATATGAAGATGGTTAAATTGGGGCAAAGTTGCGCATTTATGTGCTCACCAATACGCCGTTTAGAAAGTTTGAAAATTTCGAGTACTTCCTGAGATATCCAGAAAAAACGAATTTTCGGAAAATAATTTTATTTTTTTCCGGGCTTTATTTCTTAATGAATTTCTAAATAAATGGCACATTTACATTGCCACTTTTTTCACTCTTTCCAATGGAGTCAATAGTTTTGTATCTTGACGTACCTATCCTCTATGTGTAACTATCATGAACTTATTTTTTTCTTATAGGAGCCATACTGGCCTTTCACAAATTTGAATAGCTCTTTTTATTACCTTTTTGATAATGTATCATAAGTGGGCCTTGTTGTCCTAAAAATCCGAGAAATTAAATAAATTACTTTTATAAAGTAGGTACCTAGTTAACTTTGATTTTTCCAATCGGTGACACGTAGGTAAATGACATTCTATATTATTATCGATTGCTGAGTCGTTGAAAATGGAGTTTTCCAATGAAGAAAAACGAGATATGATAAAACTTTTTACAGGAATGATAAAAACAGTATGAATTAATTGGAAGTAGGTATATCATCTTAACATGTAGGTATCCCGAGAGATGACAACCCCACCGATCTTTATTCAACTTATTGGATACAAATTTAGCTGAGAATGGTTCCTTTAAAAAACCCAGACAAAAATCTGGAGACAGGATTGATGAAGAAACTAATGAAATCAAGAGATTATGGGATATACCTAATTAACTTAAATTTTTCAAACGAGCCAAACCCATCGCGAATTCTGTTCATTAATTTGGACAAATTTGGTTGTGGTTGTCGTCTATCGGGATACATCTTAAGATACACTTCCAATGTATTTATTTATTATTGTAATAAAGCTTTATCATATCTTGTTTTTCTTCATTGTAGAACTCCATTTTCAACGACGCAGAAATTAATATTTACAGAATGTCATTTACCTACCTGTCATCGACTGGAAAATCAAAGCTAACTAGGTACTTTATAAAAGTAGATAATTTATTTAATTTCTCGGATTTTTAGGACAACAAGCCCCACCAAAAGGTAATAAAACGGGCAATTCAAATTTGTGGAAGGCCAATATGGCTCCCATTGAAAAGAGTGAAAAAAGTGGCAATGAAAATGTGCTATTTATTTAGAAATTCATTAAGAAATAAAGCCAGGAAAAAATACAATGATTTTACAAAAATTCATTTTTTTCCGGATATCTCCGGAACCAAAGATGATAGATACTACAGTAGTAGTATATCTATCTTCTTTCGTTTCTAAACGGCGTATTGTTGAGCACATAAATGTGCAACTTTGACACAATTTAACCATCTTCTATTCCCAATAGCTTCCGAGATCCCATTGGTGAGAGTCGAATTTGAAACAGCCTGTATAGTTACGCTTTGTACCTACCTACCTATCGCTTTTCTGAACAATTTAAAATTTATAATATATAGGGAGTTACCTAGATACCACAGGAATATAATTTTAAAAATATATGGGTATCTAAGACAGCGAATTGTTTGACAACATTAGTTTTATCTGCTTTCTCTTATTTCCTCAGTATTTAATCATATTTAAGTAAATTTCCTTGTAGTAATGTAGGTAGGTACCAAAGATTAAATAGATTACCAATATTTGTAGGTACAATACTTTTTTGACCGACCTCTCAAACGGCGGAGGTAGGCAGGAAGTAGGTATACAATTGTATTTTATCTGACAGTTGTTTCCTACTTAGGTACCTATTAAATTTTGAAGTTAGGTAGGTAGATACCTACATGTAAATTCTACCAATCACAATGTACAAGCTTGTAATAGATATTATTATACTTTTGACCGACGAACCCCGAACAATTCGACAGTCTGTTTTTTTTTGGGTTTGTGCGCGCCTTTCAGATAGTACTCTGATTTTGATGATTTTTTTTTCTTTTGAAAGAGTAGACTTGAGAAATGGTTCCGTATTCTTGACAGAAAGTGTTATCAATAGTTTTTTTTAAATTTACGTGTAACTTTATGCATTTTTGACCGACAACAAAAAAAAGGAGAAGCTATACAATTCGATTGTATGTTTGCTTCTTTTATGGCTTTTCGCGCGTTTTGCATAGTAAACGTACCTACTCCGATTTAGACGATTTTTGTTTAAATTGAAAGAGAAGAGTTGAGAAATGGTCCCGTATTTAGAAAAACTCAAATCATCCCAAATCTCCTTACCTCCAAAAACCGCCCCTCGTAGGGGGTGGAGGTGGCAAATTTTCTCGATAATGGAAAATCTGTGGTGATAAAATTAAAGATAGGACATTATCCGGAAAAGTTTAAAGCATTTTTTCAAGAGAGTAACGATTTTTGAGATAGAGGCATATTAAATTCTCAAATATATCTACGTATTTTTGCTATGTGGAGATTTCTTTCAAAAATAAAAATCTGTGTGGACTACATGTAAGGCCTAATTATTTGTAGCAACATTTATAATGAACATTTTTTCATTAGAGTTACGGTTTTCGAGTTACAACGGTGGTAAAATGATAACATCTAAAATACTTGCGTATTTCCACAGCGATGTTTTGAGATCTCAATAACAACAACTACAAGTGAAAAATATACATGGATAATAGGATAAGTACCTACTATCTTCATTGGTAGATATTACTTAAAAGTGTGAAATAAATAGGTACTTATTTTTACAAAAAATTGGAAAGATTTTATTAATTGGTGCACTGAAAAATACAAAATAATATTAATTCTGTTGGTGCTGGTACTTGTGAAGTTGGTGCCAAAAGTTCTCAATCTAACTACAACTGAACAACTTCAAAAGTAACAGCACCAACAGAATTAATATTATTTTGTATTTCTCAGTGCCCAAACTAATAACGTCGGTCCATTTTTTTTTAAATATTTATAAATAAGTATTATTATCTGATAAATAAATATTTAGTTGATTCCAATTAAATTCGATTTAACGATTTGACAACGTTGTATAGAAAGCTGTGGCATATCAATCCACCTGTGAAATAATACAACAGGTTACTTGAATAGACTTATATTAGGTTAATTCTACAAATTTACATGTATGGGTAATTCATGATGCATTATTTAAATTTTGTTGAAACAAGTAGTTATCAGCTAATTACCAATAGGTAGGTATACTTAGGGAAACAAAATCAGAAAAATTTACATAAATTTCAGAATTTTTCCATTTTGTCGGACAAATATAGAAATTGACTTCCAAATTTTATTTATTGTGGACTAATATGTTCATTTATATAATAGGTTCATAAGCCTTATTTATTAGTTTATTAATATCAAATTTCGTATACGCATTTTCTCCCATAAGCGCAATGATTATATATCTATATTCCCTATCAGACAAGAAGAAATAAAATAAATATATACACTCAAACCATTGTAAAATTACAGAAACAAAATAAATGCTTTTTGAATTGAATTTGAATATCTATATCTACTTCTCCGCCACAACCTCTTATATTCTTAACAAAGTCAAGTGTCTTACATGCCTGCACCCAAGAAAATTGAACCTAAAAAATCGTCTCTAAGATATAAATCAGTCAGAGTGATTAGTTCCAATCGATAAATCGGTAGCTCGATATCTTTATACTTGGTCCCATAGTTCAAACTTGAAGGGTCTGGAATGGAAGTTCCTTAACCTTATATTTATTATACTTATGTGTATTTCAAATTAAATTGCCTGTTTCTCATTAAAATAAATGGTTGAACGAAACATACTCCTTCAATCCTATATTGAAAATACATAATTGATAGTTGGTCTTTTTTATGGAGACCTACTTTAATCTGTATTCATTGGATATACCCAGATATCATTTAGCTTTCTTACACTTAATAACTAGGCCGGTATCATTCAAAATTAGTTTTTTGGGAAAGTTGGTTTCGTTTCAGTTGCCTCAAAGGTTTATAAACATCATGAAAATTCTATCCAGTCCTTTGACTGAGGAGTCCTTACACTGTCGTTCTTCTCGAATTCTAGCTGAATAAATAATTATTATTTAAAAAAATTGGACCAACATTATTTGTTTGTAAAAAAATATTTACCTATTTTAAGTCCCAAACGAGTTTTGCTACTTTTAATTTTTAGTCCTTTCCGGTATTCGGACAATTTTGTCTGCAACGAAAATTGGTGCTTTTTTATAAATTTCATTTTATTATAGGTACATTCTTAAATACTTTAACCATTGTTTGCATTAAGTCTGAAATATTTTTCAAAAGGTATCAGATATTTAGCCACTTTCCTTCAATTCCATTTCACATGTTTCATGGCGAATAGAAAACACATTTCAATAAAATATTAAAACACGCATGGATTATATAAGTGACCAAGGGTCGATAGCCGAAGAGGTCGCTGCAGCGGGTCGGTACCTACTCAAACATATCGTTTTACACGTATAGATATGCAGAACTAGGTAACATAGCAGAGGAAACAACACAACAAATGGTCCATTCTCGCGTACGTATAAGTACCTATGTACTCAGTGGCAGGTTCACTTCCTTATTGTTACTTTTACGATGGATTTATTGCTTTCAATGCTACACTACTTCTTACACCTATGGGCAGGTATGCGACACACTACGTCAATCTAGCTCGCTATTTGTGAGAAACTGGAACAGATTTTATGAGCTTTTTGGCAGTATAGGTACAGGTATAAGTGATTTTTTTCTGCACCCGCACTCTGCAGAATGTAGGTGAAGGAACTATGTATATTGTTTTGCTGCTGTCGGGATTTCATTGTTTTATATTACAGCATTTCTATATTTAGACACAGGTTGTATATACGTATGCATGCGCGCGAGAACGACATCGTTTGTTAAAAACAACCATTTCACTTCCGTTATAGGTACCTAACCGATTGGTTTGAGGTAACTCAAAGGACGCAATATCATTTGAGTATTTGAGCGACATGAAAAAAAAATCTACCTACTTGCAAAAATGTTATTATTGTTACCCCGAATATTTAATAACTTCTAGGTATATAAGATTTTGGTAGGTTACGGCCTATGAATATCCAAAATAATTTTCACTTAAACGCAAATCCATTGAATTGTATGAATGATTTTGTTCATGTTTAGTGATTTTTTTTTGTCACACAAAGTGTGCTTTTTGTGCTTTTCATCAATAACACTTCATTTCCTACATTCAAATTAAAACTTTTTGCCTGCAGAGACTTTACAGATTTTAATTGAATAGAACTGCCTATAGCTAGAATGGCGAGATTGGGTTTTTGACCAACATCGAAAAACTGAGGAGGTAGGTAGGTATACAATTCGACTCTTAAGTTTACATTTTCAATTATGTATGTAGGTACGCACGTTTTGCACAATTGACTTGCTCCGATTCTTCTTTCACTCGAGAAGTCAGTTGAGGGTAATTTTTTCGAAAATCAGAAATGTTTCATGGCAAAATTAACGACGAGACTATTTCTGGAAACTTTTTAATCCATGTTTCAAGAATTTTAACCGTTTTAGATCTATGGCACTTGGAAGCAGGACTTTTCGAAAAATTCAAGAAGTAGTAGGTTGGTAGACAGCTACCTACTGTAGGAACATATTTATTGAAAGTTATATGAGAACCTGTTGACACTTGAAAATTTTAAATAAATAACTTTTTACAGCAACTTCGTCAAACTCAATTAGATAAGTCACTGAAAATACAAAATAATATTCATTCTATTGGTAGTTACTAGTAGCAAAGAAGATAGATACTATCATTAATTCTTCATTCAAACGTTGATCCAAATACCTAACACTTTTGTCGTCATTTGGATAAAATAAAATCTATGAATATAAGAAGACAGGGTTCATGTTCGAAAATGGAACTTTTTATTATGAGAAAAATTTGTACTTTGATAGGTTCCTACTTGATACTAATTGAGATTAAATAGTACATGATAATTTAAAAATATCCAGTCTCAAAATGAAGAAAATAATATTTTAGACACCTATGTAGATAAATGTTGCTACAATTTAAAATATGTACGAATTACCTGACTTTGAAAACCTATCAGACCGAAAATGGCTGCACCCGTTGTTGATGGATTTCCACTTAATCGACAATGCGCGCACATGCAATAACCGCTATCAAAAAAATAATACACTTATAAATTTGTCCTCTCATCATTTTCACGGAGTATGACCCCCTACAGACTGATAAAAACATTCTGTTAATTGTGACCAATTGGGTAAGTATCTACTTGAATCAATCATTATTTTCCTAGAGCAAAGACAAAGATTATTAGATAGTAATATACCGGTAGGTACCCACTGTCAAGTGAAAATAAATCCTCAAATAAGTTAAGTACCCATAATCTTATTTTATTATCGCTATACCGATGTTACCTAGGTAAGAGGAGTACCTATGTATTTGTAATCGGGAAAAAATACTGCATGAAAAATATAGTTACTTAGGTATACAAAGCCAAGATAACCAAAGAGCATATTTCACGGAAGCTTTATATTCAAAATGAAAGACTAGATTTATCCATTTCACGAAAAGTTAGAACACAGATGTAAAAATAAATAACATTTTATTGCTTTCCACATATCATATGATGCGACCTTTGACACAAATAGTAATCTTATCAACCGAAAGATTAGAATCGTTTGGTTCTCGTTTGCTCTGTCTTTTATTTCAACTCGTAAAATTTTCGTTTTTATAATACCTAAATATATAACATTTCATAAAATAGGTCGATTTTTACCCCTATTTTTTTACAATCCACTATCTTGTCAAAATCATCGGTGTTGATCATCTCAAGTGGATCCCTCAGCCTAACAGCGATAACGAGGCTGTTTATTGGTTGTAGAAGTGATGCATGGACAGCTTTATTGAGTTGGCTGTCGAAAGTTTATCTTTTGAAGGCACCAGAAAACGTATCTATATTTTGTTTATCTCATATAAATATTGATTGTTTCTTTGTCACTGATTAATATAGGTTAGGGCTTTATAATAGATAAGCCATGGTAGAGAGTGCTTATTTCTTTTACCAACTTCTTGAATTGATGTTCACACATTATTAATTCTGATAGCTTTGATTTGTCGGCAAAAAAGTAAGCAATAAATGTAGGTTATAGGTTCTTGAATTCATTTAAATTAGCAGTTAGGTGCGATCCGTTGATCCTCTTTGGATCAATTAGTTGTAAGTAACAAGATACTCGCATGGTGTTTGGTCAGCTCAATGTGATACTCCTTTTTCTAAAGTCGATGTCAATGAAGATCGAACAACCGACATTTTTTCAATAAAATTTTTATATTCTTCTCTCTAGCACATTTAAATGAAAATTATTGAGAAATCACAATTAGATTTATTTTATGTTTCATAATATGCTGATTTCATCTCGAAATTATAGTTAGGGGTAGGTAAATAATTAGAATATTTGTAACTTGGTGGCAGCTATTCCGCAAAGGACATAACGTAGTGTTTGTTGCTGCTTTTCAACTTCTCACTTCAAGGTCCATAGAATTATTGTATAAAATATTTCTAGGAGGATATCTTTGTGTAGGTATTTATGTAATTTGTACGTAGGTATTAGGTACGTTAATGAGATAATTTTCGTCTATATTGTCGAGAAATAAAAATGATATCGTTGTCTAACTGGTTTCATTCAATGCAAATTTATATGTACTTAGATAATAAGCTCATTAAACTTACATCAATCGTTAGGGCTGCTCTTTAATTCACAAAAAAATTACTAAATTAAAATCCTATAAGAATGTTTCTTGTTCTATTTTTTACTGGTTGGTTGGTGTTTGTCAGCTACAAAAACCTGTCTCATCCCTTCATTTCGATTTGCAGTGAAAAGTTAAGACAGTTTTCAATTTAACAAATCTACCAATCCTATAAACATGAATATAGTGTAGATCAGAGCATTGAAGTTATGTAGAAATTTATGATTTTGATGGTTTTTTTTTCGCTTGAGATAGGTGTAGGTATTGAGAATTTGTCCCATTGAAATAAAATCAATATTGGACAAGCCCTTACCCTCAAAAACTTCCTTCAAGAGGGGTAGTGGGGGCAATTTTTCCCGAAAATTAAAAATCCGAGACGGCAGAAGTAAAGAAAATTCCATATCTGGAACATTTAAATTCGTCATTTTTTAATTTCCGCCTTACACTCTGAAATACTTGTGGAAAATTAGAAAGGGGACCATATACGGAAACGTTTAAATTGAACATTTTTTCAAAACAGTTACTGTTTTCGAGATGGTATAAAGTCTGAAATATGTGACATGTTTACTTTCGTTATGTAGGTAGAAGGAGCACTTTTTTTCGAAAATTGAAAATGTGAGTTAGAGAAGAGATGATAATATGTATGTAGCAACAAACTACAACGGCACAACTTCAAAAGTATACCAGCACCAATAGAATTAAAATTATTTTGAATTTTTCAGAGCACCAAAGTTTGTAAGAAATATGTATTTTTGATCTTGGTTAATAACTCACAAGGAAGCTATTTTTAAGCCTTTCATCAATAAACTTACTCCTACTCAAATACCTATGTACCTATATTCCATTTCAAAGAGAGAGAGAGAAATAATAAATAGATACCTAATAAACTATATGATAATGGACGAATATCTATTGTATTATGACGCCTCTAATACAGAATACAATAGAGATCTTCTCATTATCATAATCCATCACGATCTCTCTTTTTGGAATGAACAATACTTAATTATTATTTTCCTATTAATTTAGCAAACTAAAATAATTTACAAGTTATGTTGCTATTAAATAATCCAGAGCAAATAAAAGAAATAAAAAAGTGATTTCTATGACAAAAAAGAATATCCCCAAATAGGAATTCGATCTACGGATCATGCTTCCTAGCCTAACTAACAGTCAGATCACTATCCCAAACGGCACCGTTAAAATTGGAATTAAAATGAAAGTTACAAGGGCCATGCTGTTATATATAAAGGTCGTTATTTTACAAATCAATGCATCTGAACCGAGGTGACATACATAGAAAAAAACATACAGTCGAATTGTATACATCCTTCTTTTGTGAATTCGGTCAAAAATAGATGACATCATTCTTGTTTTCCTAACTCAATTCCTTTAAACATTTTTCACAACTAAAACTTCTGGCCTCACTTTTGGCATTTGTGTGTAAATAGCGATAAGAGTCGTCCCACCCATACACCCTGTGTATTCCCTTGCTGTCCCATGTACATATTATATATTTTATAATATGTATTATTTGCGGTGATTTTGATCAAAAAGAAAGATAAACACAAGCGACGAACAAATAACCATATCTTCCTGCCCAGGCTGGCCAGGCATGACGGACTTCCTTTTGAATTCTGATAAGGCTCTCGCTTAACAACGATTGTATGTATTTATAATAGAGGACCCTGTTGACACTATTGAATCTTTTTTCTGTTTGTTTCATTTGGTTACAAATAAAATAAGAAATATCTACCAAAATTCGACATTTCACATTACGCATAGGTGCAAATTGCAAATGTGCAAATTCTGATGAACAAAAATTCTGATGGTCTACAGTCATGACTTAGAAAATGTATCTATTAAATGTTATCGAGCGTTCTAGATTCTCCGAATAAATGTCAAATTTGGGTCAACATCTAATATTTGTGAAATGTTTAAGCCAATTTGCGAGTTTTTAGTTTCTATTCTTCACTTTATGCATGTTTTTTATCTTGAAAATATGATAGGTAAGTATTCAGGTAGATATGTAGCGTGGTAGTATTTAACTAAGAAACTGCTACAGAATTGGCTTGGGAAACTGTTAAAATAGTGCTTATGATTTGACTAATCTCAAAAATCGCAGAATATCATGATTTACAATGCGAGAAACCTACTCCAAAATTAAATAGCTAAAAAATATTGTTGAATGATTGCATTTATTAAATTCTTAGGTACCTAGGTAGTCGTAGGTAGGTATAGCCAATAATTTCAGACAGAAATTTTAAAATTCTTTCCAAAATACTGCAATTTTCTTAAACAATTTGTAATATTCTTTCTATACCTTCAAATGGCTACCTATGTATCCAGTTATAGGTGGGTACATTAAGACTTTCGTGCAAACTGAATTCTGTTATGTCTGCTATACCTATACCTATAGGGCTATTTAATATCCGCTTGTTTATCTTAAACAAGGTAAGTAAATACCATCTAATGAATAAACACGCAATTGACAAAAATTTCAGGTATATACCTACAATATTTGAATCTATATAACTATTATAGGTGCAAAACGAATCCTAAGCAAATGAAAAGGCACGAGATCTGAGTAATAGGCAACAGAACAATGTTGCCAGGGATATTTCAACAGCAGAAAAGCCCCAATTACATTTTCTTCTGCTACCAAAGGTAAGAACAGTACGCAAAGCGTATGTACCAATGTATGAATAATCATTTGATTTATATGTAACATATGATAAAAATTACCACCGAATCTGAAGAAATCATTTAAAAATAATCGTTGAGTTAAACCATTTCCCACTATTTGATATCATTCACTCATAATTCAGAAAAGCCAATAGGTGGGTACTTATGCCCGATGGTAATTTATTTGTTTAAATTTTGGTTTGCTCCGTATTAAACATAAAGTTGGTATAAGCAGAAAAATAAAATGGTATTTTATCTAGATATATTTATGTAACACAGTTAAAGATTAAATTAAAAACAGTATATGTACCTACATAAAACTCAGTCTGTCAATCTGTATCATGCAAGTGGGTTTTATCGAAAAACTCGGCAACGTCAACTAACCAAAATGGATAAGTAAAGGTACGTACTATATTTATATATCGTCCACGCGACCTATTGGTTTTTAAGTAAACAAAGAAGGTCTTTCACTTTTATTTTGTTTGACAAATAAACCGATAGGTGTGCATAGGATACTCTTTAAATTATAAAGCCGATAAATATTGTTTACTAATAAAAAGGAAACGTTATATTTATGGATTTTTACCTCTCCAAAGCCCTCAAAAAGGATATTGTTTTGCTTTTCGTTATAATTTTGTATTATATGGTCTTTGTTTTGTTCAATGTTCCAAAGAGCAAAACTGTACCTACCAATAGGTACCTAGACAAAGATGTTAAAATTAATATTTTTTCTCTTTTAAGAGGGAAAGTAAACCCAGGTGTTTGGTTGTTTCTGTATTATTGTCGGCAGTAAATCTTTGAACTTTAAAGTCGTCAACATAAGCCAATACTTACCTACCCGTATGTGTATCAATAGGTACGCAATATTTTTATTTTAAATTTTGTTGTTAAAAATGATGAGTTTATACCGACGGTTAACTTTGAAATACCATATTGAGAATTATGGCTTATTTTATGAATAAATAATAACAATAATTTGACTTGTGAATTACAAAACAAACAAAAAAAGGAAATAGGTAGATATGTATTTTAATAATAATGTAATATTACCAAAAAAATACACCAAATGGCAACCGTCGAACTTCTCTTGTTCTAGCCTATCTTGATTAATTCTATTCATTTGACATGCTTAACTTATAGATCCATCACAATTTTCACAATGACATTAGAATAAGAAAATCATCTGTACGTTCTTGAGTTACAGTGATTAGAAACATTTCACGGCACTAACAGACCATCACGCCAAGACAAAAAAAAGGGACCAATCGAACTCAATATGTCTTTAAGGGTAGGTATCTAAATAGGTATAATTTGGCACAAATTAATCAAAAATTTGACAATTCTAAGAAGGAATCACGCTACGATCCTTAGGTAAGAACCTATATAAAGTCCTTGGAATCATAAAAAATAGGGCTTTGGATCAATCGTCAAATCAAAGTTTCTCAGAAAAGATCCACCAAAAAGCGATTGGGATCAATTTACCGCGAGATATATCTAAGGGTTTGTATTTTTCCTGATAGGTACGTATTCTAAAATCAAAAACTGAAAAATGACAACAAGTTCTGCTAGGAAAACTGAAAATTGTTTATTATGCGACTGATCTTAGAATCGCACATTTTATGAAAATTCGATCAATTATCAATGTTTATCTTCGCATCGCCTGTGGTTCCTATATAATTTTATCGCGCAGGAGCTAGTACCAGATAAAATAGATGGATGAAAAGTGTGTTCTATTGAAAAACATCATGCATTTCAGTTTATTATACAGGTAAAAAGAATCATACAAAACCGTGCACGGTACTATGCCAAATAGAATTCAAGATTAAAAAATGAAGAAAAAAAATTAGTTTCCCTCTTTGTGGAAACTCAGTCAAGATGGGTAGATTTGGATGACTGAAAAAAGTGGACAGTCAAAATTGTATGACATGTCAGATTAAGAACTATTCTTAGGCCAAAGTAGTAGGTAGGTTTTATATAGTTCTTACAACACTGAGGCTCAATTTATGTCCTCAAACTCCGTTTTTTAAACTTATGCCATGGACCTATTATTTGCGTAAAATTGAATATTATGAGCACAATTGTTCCACATCACTATTTTCTCATAAAAATGAATGTTGACTTAAGCCTTACAATCCATTCGAAAAAAATACAGAATCTAATGAAATATCAGCATGAAAGGGATCTCTATTGTATTTTGTATTCCGCTTCAAACCAGAAATTAATACATTTTTTTAAAATAGAAAATTGGTAAGTTCATTTCACGCTTCAAGTTGAAAAATTGCTTCTAGCCGGATTGCATAACGTACGGGGAACAATAAATCGCTACCTTTCTGGTCTGCGATCATTGCTTGAAATGGAAGGATTGATGATATGATATACCATATACCCACCCAATATTAATTTGAAGAATCAGGCTGAAACTTGCATGATACCTGCTTAAGTCCTGGAGAATAATTTGCGAGTTAGGTACACTTCAGCATAAGGATATTATGATGTTATGTACTAAAACAACTTTCAATTAGTTGCTGGTTCATAGACTGTCCTATTCTTAGTTAAATGCAATATACTCTATCATATTAAAATTATTCATAAAAACTTTCATTCATTGAAGTTCAACAATGTTTGATCTCGCTTATATGCAAATACAGGTGTGCCAGAGTCAGAATGAGGGTCGCATAACACTGAAAGATAAACTTTTTGTAGGTACCTACCACACAACAGAAAGGTGATAACATTTTCATTATCTTATCACAGTGCAGACGTATATATATATATATATATACGAGCAAGATTATGATTACGCCTGGTATATATATATATATATATATATTTTATATGTAAGTGCTGTATATGGTCTTTATCAAAACGGCATATTATGATAATTCGCTATTGGTCTAGGAAGGGGCGCGCAGCGATAATAAAATATTATTGTGGAGTCTGAGGAGCAGAGTTTCGAAACACAGTTGCAAGGTGTTCGTCGTTAAATAAAGACATAATAAGTATTTTGTCTTTATCTACACCTTAAAAAGTGTAATTCACTCTATATAACAGAACATCTCTTCAACTTTGGCTGACTCAAACTTCGCAGTTTATTGAGGTTGTTTCAAAATGAACGCAACATTTAAACTATTTTCTTTTAATCATCAAGAGTGCTGGACTGAATAGGTTTCCCAACACCCAAATGGAATCATCGCCAATTTATAAGACATGTAATACTACGTGCAGCGGACTTTCATAGTGGTAAAACCTTATTCCAAATACGCTGAAAAAGTTTTTTAGTTCGCAAAGTGCGTGTAATTTTTAGTGGTTAACGAAATTCATCAAATTATTCAACAGACAATTCAATTTCATACTGGCACTCTTTGGAAGGTGAAATCGTCAAGTTGTCCTGGATTAGGCACTTACCTATAAACATAATATTTGGCATAAAAGTATTCCTCCAGGAGCCGCGTCAATTTTTTTAACCATATGTTTTGTGCAATTTTCATTTTTTCAATGTTGTTATTCTGAAGAAAATTATGGTATGGTGGTGATGATCGTATTGCTCTAATTGTTTCTCACATTGTGTGTAGTGTTTCCTGTTCCATTCATTTGAATTCCGTTTATTCAAAAGTATAAAAGAAATTAAGTGAATCCAGTGCTATCAATTTCGAAAAAATATTTGTTAAATGTTAAAATTTTGGTAAAAAGATAATAATTTCGAAAGACTTTTGTTAGTTAGAGCGTTTCAAAAAATGGATTTTCCAAAAAAAATGAATATAAGTAGGTAATACCTAGGTATTATGTATAAAATAGAAATAATCATTGTAAAAGCAACTCCAATTATAATAAATAATATACCAAACACTGATAAAATACATTTTGCATTGCTACAAGTGACGTCTACAAAACGTAACTATCCAACTATAATAGGTATATAGTGACCCCCTTATTGCTTTATTTATTTATATATAGTTATATAAGTAAATACATACCTACCTACCTATGTATTTGTAACTTGCCTATATTATAGCTATTACATAGACCAACATTTTTTATAAGCAATCCGAATCGTTATTGTGTGCCTAGTTGTTAGTTGTTGGTATTTTAATGTATACCTATGTCATAAAAATTGTACAAAAATGTGAAAAACAATGAAATATTAACAACGCTTCTTTCCCATTGCTACACGTTTAATATTTAAACATTTTTTGTTTAAATATCGATTGATATTTTGATTAAATCAAGATCGACCTTCGATAAATTTTCAGTTTCTAATAAACATCAGAACTAAATAATTAAAAGCAATCAAGAATCACACAAAACAAATTTTTGTTACACTAAAATGTTATTCAATGTTTCGATTCAGAAATATACCAAGTAGCTTTGCTCTTCATTAGGATAATTTTATTTCTATACTCAACAATCCTAAGATCGCTGTAATAAGTAAAACGAGTTGTTTCTTACTCTCTTTACTATAATGTAGGTACAAAAAATACTCAAATTATATATATATATATATATATATATATATATATATATATATATATATATATATATATTATATATATATATATATATATATATATATATATATATATATATATATATATATATTTGATATTGATTGGCATATTATATTCCATTTGAGAAGACATCTAAAAATACATTTGGGAACATACAATAAGTATTTGCTTGCAAATCTAGAAAATATTTAGGTGAGTTTGTGAACCTTTGAAAAAAAAGTATTTGATGTTTTAAAAGCTAATGAAGATATACGTACTTAACGGTCGCAAGTTCGTCTTGGGTCAGTCAGTAAATATACCTTACAATTTTTATTCATGATTTTTCAAATGCTTTTGGCTTTTCTCTGAGATACTTTAGAGGGAAATTAATTTCGAAATAGTTTTTCCAAAAAGCATTCAATTCATTTTTGAGTAGGTAGCTGCATTTTGTCAAATTTAAATACAAATAATTACATGAAATAGATTTAGAGAAATGTGTCTAAGCATAACACACAAACATATCGACACCACGTTGATAGCATAAGACAATAAAAATGTATTTAATTTGATTTTGTTTTCCCGTCTTGATATTTTTTTAATATTGTTGCAAGCATTTTAGCGTTTTAACGTCTTCTAAGTAGGTACATACACACTGATAATATTTTCAAAGAAATACCTCCGTTATGATTTTGTCTTACCTACACCTTGTACCTATATAATAATATTCCCATACAAGCTTATACCTTATACTTAGAGAGAGCTTATAACCAGAGCTTGAATATCTTGTTTACAATGTCAACGGAAACTCTACACATATTATATAAGTAATGCAAACTGCTATAAATTATCATAAAGACGAACGACTTGGACTCGGGATTTACACACTGTGGACCTTACAGTGTTGATCCATTGTTCTTGTTTTCGACGAAGGAGAACACAGGTCCACAACAAATTTGAAGGAAATAAAACAGAGTGGACCACAAATTTATGTATAAGTATAAAAACCTCATATTCAGGAAAAATCATCAGAGGGCTTTTAGGTAGACTGCAATCACTATTTGAGCTGAGAAGTCTTATATGAGAGAAAATCTAAATGAAAGGTACCTTACACATCGATTTTTCCTTTGTTAGGTACCTACCGACTGAAAGAGACTTAAGTAAATCGATTGAAATGGACAAAATGTATTTACTTACATACAAACATAAATAGCTATTTATTATACAAGGGGAAAAAGTATTAGTTTTAGCTCGAGGTTGTGTTACCAAGAGCTATAAATATTTTTTACAAAAAATTGGACCGACTTTATTAGTTGGTGCACTGAAAAGTATAAAATAATATTAATTCTATTGGTGCTGTTACTTTTGAAGTTGTGCAGTTGCAGGTAGATTTGTAACTTTTGGCACCAACTTCACAAGTACCAGCCCCAATAGAATTAATATTATTTTATACTTTTCAGTGCACCAACTAATAAAGTCGGTCCAATTTTTTGTAAAAAATATTTATTTCACACTTTTGAGTGTAACATTAGTCACGAAAATCGTTGAACGTTCACTAATACCAATGAAGATAGTACTTATTCTATTACCCACGTATATTCCTTGCTTGTAGTTGTTATTATTGAGATCTCAGAACATCGCTGCGGAAATACGCTTGAATATTTTAGTTGTTACCATTTTAACACCGATTTTACTCGAAAACCGTAACTCTAAGGGAAAAATGTTCAGTATAAATGTTGCTACAAATAATTATGTCTTTCATATACTGCAAACAGATTTTCAATTTTCGACAGAAATCGCCCTCTCCACATAGCGAAAATAGGTATATTTGAGAATTTAAAATGTCTCTATGTCGAAAACCGTTACTCTTTTGAAAAAATGTTCCATTTAAACGTTTCCGGATATTGTCCTATATGTAATTATATCAACGCAGATTGTCAATTTTCGACAAAATTTGTTCCCTCCACCCCTTTCGGGGGCGGTTTTCGGAGGGAAGGAGATGTCGGATTCCCGTTTTTATGAATATGGGACTATTTCTCAAGCCTCCTCTTTTAAATGAATCAAAAATCATCAAAATCGGAGTACGTTTACTATATGAAAGGCGCGCACAAACCAAAAAAAAAAAAAAAGCACACAGTCGAATTGTATACCTCCTCCTTTTGGGAAGTCGGTCAAAAATCTAATATTCTCGTGTATAATACAAAATTTTCTTCTGTGAAGGGAAAAATGATAACTTAATATTGAAAAAATTAAACAATACTTTAAAGTCAGAAAATTATCGAAATGAAATTTAAAGTTTAGGTAGGCGACAATTAGACATGCGTTGCTAAGGAAACCTTTAAAGTACCTACCTACCTAATCAAATATCTGTCAATTTAATTCTGTAATTTGTTTTATATTTATATATATAAATATATATATATATATATATATATATATATATATATATATAAATATATATATATATATATATATATATATATATATATATATAAATGAAGATTTATCCGTACCAGATGACCATATGAGTATATGAATAATTATTTCATGCCTAGCTGGTAAATTGAACCTACACTTCGTAGGGTGCCGCAATAAGAACGAGGTTTGTCGTCTACATATTGTGTTTGTATGCGTTTTTTCCACTATACTGCTCAATCAGATTGATTACCAAACATAGCATCAGTCTCCCAGACATATATCATGATTTCGAGGTTGTTGCCTCTCATCAGTATGTCGCAAGGCGAAGAGCCATATTTGATAATCAATCCTAATTTGGAACTCATACTTGTATCAATCTTCAGTATAGAACTGTCGGAGGAGACAAGTATGAGCGATATATTAAGCATGTATAATGGTGGATAAGAACAATCGGCAAAGGTGAAGAGCTATCCGTACTAGATGACCATATTAGTATATACGATTTGGAGCTAAGATATGGCATTTAAGTTCATATAATTAGATGAAAAAATATCGATTGATTAAATACGCAAACATAATATGAAAGATTTATTATCACCAATAATGCAAACACACAAAATACAAATTTATTGCTTGAGGTATGAAATATAAATTTATGCACCTGAATTATCGGAAATGTCACAATGATTTTGTGATGCCTATGAAATAAAGATTGCGTTGCCTTCGGACATACGTGCAGCGCCCTATCATTGTATAAAAGTTGTCTTTTTATACAATGACTGACATACTGATGTCGTAGCTTAGATCGACAAACGTAGTAGAGAATTTCATGAAAATGAGATGCGATGAGACGTATAGCGATATGTGCTCAATAGCCATGATTCGTGAAACAAACTGTATATATATATATATATATATATTTACCGGGGAAAAAGTGAGTACTCACTTTTTTCCCGTGGGGAATGGTCACATATTTATAAAAAACTCAAATCTGAAATCTCCTTCCCTCAAAAAACCGCCCCCGAAGGGAGTGGATGTGGCAATTTTTCTACAGAATCGAAAATCTGAGAATGCAGATTTAAAGATGAGACCATATCCGGAAACGTTCAAACTGAACATTTTTTACGATTTTCGAGTTTCATCAATTGTACCGAAACTCTAAAATATGTAATATGTGTATTTTCGTTATAGCATTTTTTCAAGAACTGAAAATATGAGACGGCAAAATGAAAAAAGAGATTATATGAAGCAACATTTTAATTGATTTTTTTTTTCTAAAGAGTTACAGTTGCTTAGTTACAGCATTAAGGTCTGAAATATGTATATCTGAATAATAAATAACAAGTACAAGCTAAGCCTATACATAGGTAATAGGATAAGTACTTTCTTCTTTGTTATTAGTGAAATGAATATTTTTTTAAAAATTGGACCGACTTTATCAGTTGGTGCAATGAAAAATAAACAATAAGTAGGTACTTAATATTAATTCATTCTATTGCTGCTGGTCATTTTGAAGTTGCTCCGTTGTAGTTTGTTGTTGTAGCACCAACTCCAAAAGTACCAGCACAGATAGAATTAATATTATTTTGTATTTTTCAGTGCACCAACTAATAAAATCGATCCATTTTTTTGTAAGAAATTTGATTTTGACATCAACTAATTTGATTTTTCATTAAGAATCGGCTACTATCTAAAATCAAATGATTACGGAGTAAGCATTACAAAAAATTGAAAAAGGGTAGTTTCAGTAACAAAACATAACATGAGCATAACATTTTTGATTTGTTGATGGAAAAGTATATTTTAATACAAGGTGTGCTTTTGTTTCGGAAAATATAAATAAACATAATTATTGTGAATGCCGTTTTTTGTAGATACTGAAAAAGTAGCCATTTTTGGCTTGTTCTTTAGCAAACTTTGAAAAAGACAGAACTTAAAATTGTTAAAATCAGTTATTCTTTAAAATCTAAAGACCTATTGATCTTTTTAAACACATTACAGATTATCATTGAATTGAATACCTTTTTTACGGAAAACTATTAGCGTCATCGAGATTCTAATGCTATCCCAACCTGATATTGAACACACTGTATAGTAGTAGATATAGTGGGCATTATAATATTAAGTAGGTATATATTTCTATTAAAGCTTATTGGTTGCCTTTTCGTGTTCGTGTTTATGGTAAATAGAGTCATCGTCGTCAAAACCGATTTCCTCCGCAATTTCCATATTGTTCCACTTTAAATGTATACATAATTTATTTATATATAACAGAAGCTATTACATCCGTACCTACACACAACATTTATATGTAGTTTGTAGATTTTAACAAGCTATGTGAGTGAGTTATACGATAATGGTCGACCGGCTTATCAGCCTTTGAAGCTCGTTAGCGTTCCTAATTAATATACTTAATGAATTGACTATATATATATATACATACAAACTCAAATTTTTATCGGAAAGGTCATGTTCTTTCTGAAGACTTTCAAGAAAAATGCTACCTAATTGTATGTGTTAAAGTTATAGAATACTAGATATAGAAGCTTGGTTCTTTTTCACTGACTTCCCAACAAGAGGAGGTACCTATACAATGCGACTGTTTATCTGCATGTTTTTTATGTTAGTTCGCGCCTTATAAGTAGTAAACGTGCTCCAATTTTAATGATTCTTTTTTCATTTGGAGGACTATTGATAATTGGTCCGATTGAAAACAAAAATCGACATTCAACATGTCCTTCCCCACAAAGACTTCTCCCAAAGGGGATGGAGGGGCATTTTTTTCGAAAATCAAAAATTTGAGACGATAAAATTAAAAATGAGATCATATCCTGCAAAGTTTGAATTGGACATTTATAAAAAATCATAAGATTCCGAGTCACTGGTAATGTTTTAAATGTGTGTTTACGCCATGTGGAGGTGGTAATTTCTTAGAAAATTCAAAATAGGCCAAATTAAGGTAGAGACTATACCTATGTTAATATGTATCAAAATTTAAATTGGACATTTAAAAAAACGGTTTCAGAATTACAGCAGTAGTAATGTCTGAAATATGTGTACCTATTCTCGAAATTTCTTGCAATCTCTGATTAAGTATAGTTTTTTACAAAAAATTGGAGCGACTTTATTAGTTGATACTCTGGAAAATACAAACTAATATTATTTTGTTTGGTACTGGTAATTTTGAAGTTGTGCAGTAGTAGTTAGATATAAGACTTTTGGCACCAACTTCAAAACTACCAGCACCAATACCTACCTAGAATTAATCATTTTGTATTTTTCAACCCAGTTGTTTGTAAGATAAATAAATGTTTGTATTTCTTTATCGAAATATAAATTCTGATGATTAACACCATCTCATGGCAGATCTCTATGAAAACCCTGGACAAAAAGATATGGAACAGCCAAATTTTCGAATTGTTTTTTCAAAATCTTTATCTATAAACGGTTCTAATTCAGAATAATCTTAATTTGACATAAGTTAGATTTCAGAAGGCAAAACTATAATTTTGGCAAATAATAGAGACGTTTTTGAGTTGTTATTGTTATATGTGCAAGGGTTTTTTATTTGAAAAAATAAGTAAATAATAATTAAAAATATGATTTTTGCATGAATTTCTAGATAAAAAAATTCATTCACAGTTATTAAGGGCATTGAATTTCTTAGAAAATAAAAATAAATTAGACTGAACAAAAGTTGGATTCAATAAATAAAAACTTAGATATAAGTATAGATTTTCAAACTAATAACGGGGTTTTCTAATATATTTCATTATCAAGTTAGTTCATTTGATAACTGTAGATACCCATCTTACAACAGACTTCTTGTCTCGATTTATTTTCATAAGAGAATGTACGTTATCATCTATTCATCATTTTACTTTATTACAAGATACGAAATAATTGGTAGATATCAATTTTATCGATTCATGCAGATACTATTGATGTCTTTTCATTTAGATAGATAGAAGACTTTTGACACCAAATTCAAAAGTACCTACCAGCACCAATAGGATTAATAAATATTATTTTGATTTTTTCAGTGTATTAAAGTCAGTACTAGTTTGTTTCGCATTTTTAAGTGTGAACAGAAAATAAATTAAATATAAGACTTTCTACACTCACTGTCTTTGAAATCTTTAAATTTTTTGAAAAATATTTCATATTGGTAAATATTTAATCGTGATTTCTGCCCTCTAAGAATTTAGATTTTCGTAAAAAAATTGATTCTCTCTCCCCCTTATGAAATTATTTTTGGGGATAAGAACTCATTGAATTTCCATTTTGATTTATTGGGAACCATTCCTCATCACTCCTATTTCCAGAGAAAAAAGAACGCGCGTACAGAAAACAGCTTACGTCGAGTCGAACTGTATATACATCCGTCGTCTGCGCGAAGTTGGTCAAAAAGACTTAAGTATCGTTACAGAATCATTCATAACACGGATAGGTATAGCAGAGCTTTTCCAACTTTATATTTTACAATTCCTATGTATCTACCTAAATAATTTATATTCTTGAAAATTTTAGTGTTAGGTACCTACATACCCAAAATATCTTTAATGTGACACTAACATAAATTATAAATATTTGGAACCTCAATATAGTGAGTCAAAATTTGTGTTCAAAATACCTACTTTTTCTCCCTTCCGTAGACGATAGATAACATAAAAGCTATTAATGAGAAATTTATCAAACCGTATTATACAAACGACGAGTTAACTACAACCTTTTTCATTGTATGTATTTATATGATGATAATACTAGTGTGCGTTAGGTACTGATATCTGGAAATAATGTCTTTTAATATAAAACAGCTTGTTATAGGTATAAGTAAGTATACATTATGTGATAAATGTTGGTTAATTAATTAGCTATTAATTAGATTATTACTATTTTTTGTTATTGTTCAAAGCATACTTATAAATATGTAGATACATTGTAATTTTTGGATTAGATGTTAAATGGCGAATTTGCAAATCAAGTTGGTACCTATTTATTGAATTTATATTAGCTCAGATTATACAAACCTATTTTCATCGTTTTTTCAGAATAAACGAAATTTAACATGCATAAGTCAGTAGGTAGCCTACCATGTTGGCAGTAAATTGTGACTGGTAGATAAATTCGCAAATATTTCGAACGATCTAATAAGTATGTACATATTATTTTCCTTATCAAAATATGGAAAGAGATATGATGTACCTATTCACTTGAGTCCGATAAGAAACATTTTATTAACAAATCAGACATATAAGTAAGGTACGTATCTACATTCAGATGAATGGCAATTTGACACCCTCACGACAAAAACGGTGTGTTGGAACCAATGAAATTCATAAATGATTTATTAATTTTTACCTCTGATTTTATGTTGACATTTGGTTTAGTTTCTTGTACGTATACCTAGGTAGGTACACAAAAAACTTTTACACTAGATAGTACATAGACGAATAATGACTGTAGGTAGGTACCTATCTATTTTTTCTGTATTTCAACAATTTCATTCTACTTTGTTACGCTGCTGTGCCTGCGATCGATACACTTTTAAAATGATTTTATAAAACATTTTTTAAAACCTTCATCTGACAGCCAAGTAATATTACCTTCTTCATTTATACCTAACTGTTATGCAATATGCAACGAGCAAATGAGCATCTTTTCAAATGCCACATAGTATTGAAGCGAGATTTGCATCAATCTGTATCAATTTATTTCTTCTAGGAGCTGATAACTTAGGTAGGTACTTAGGTACAGAAAAAGACTATACAATGATTCTACCGAATTGTAATTTAGAATCGAATACAGCTACCAAGAAAATTTTAGCTGTAAACAATAATAAACTGGTTAGGAAAGTAGGAAAGGAACATTTGAAGAGTCAAAGACAAATTCATGATTTATGATGGTGGTTGATTTGGTTCAAGTTCATTAATAATGTTCAGTAAAATATTTATATCTTTAAAGGTGATTAAGTTTTAACATAATTTAATAATTTAATTAATAATTTAACATAAGAATTCGTTTTCTTCAATCGTTAAAATGTTCTTCAACAAAATGGGAAGAAATGGTGCTTCAAATCCTAGAAGCTAGAAGTCGCTGACGTAATATTACCATTAAAGTAAGTACATAGATGTACCTACTAAATTTGATTGAAAAACTTCTCAGTTATTTCAAAGTTCTATTCATATAATATGTTTTTTATTGATGATAGCTGCAATGAGGTGTCGAAGAGCAAAACAAAAATATATTTTAATCAATCCATGATAAGAGCTACCATTCTATGCATTCCAGAGGCGTGAAGGTAGACTAGCGATACAACTACTGTCTTACATTTTATCATTTATTTAATAAATAACAAAGAAATGAATAAACAGAAATTACGCTCTATCTTCGTTCGAAATGACCAATGGCAAAATAACCAATGCACTAACAACATATTGGCTACCGTTTGGGTAATTTGGTGAATAGTTAAATAACTATAGGTAGGTACATAATAATATAGTGGGTACCAAGCTGCATATATTTGCTCTCGACAAGTAAATAATAAATTCATACAAGTCTCGATTTTCCATTCAAATACTCAATATAAATTGTCGTCATGTTGCTACAGAGTGGATGCTGACCCTTTGACCTTTCCTTATTTTATTTATTATAATGTAGACTTTGGCCTCATTCGCGTTAACTAACTAACTGAGGTTTGTGTGTGGTTTGCTTTTAGAAAATTTCATTCCAATCATATATTCGTAAATATGGATTTTATTCTAATAATTATTATAGCATATCGGTGCAATAACTTGATAAGTGGGTAGATACTATTGAAACTAAAAAATCAAGCTTGTCTTGTTCGTTAATTTACCTACATTAGATAATAGCAAAACGATTTTTTTACTAAAGAGATTAAGAACGAATAATAGGTAGGTAAAGGTCTAAGATAATAAATACCTAATGTCAAAGAAATCTCGGCCATTTTACACAAGAACTATTTCACATAGGTAGGTATATTAGGAACTTAATTGTAGAACACAGTTAATAAAAACAAATTAAGTATTATTATCTGTTAAGGAGTTTTTGAGGTTCAAATGAGCGATCCAATTATTTTCTGTGGATAAAATGCTTCGAAATAATAAATTTATCACCACGTAGATACAGGGCTATATTGTTTTCCTCATCACTTTAGAAACAGTTACTTTTGCGTTCTAATGAGAAAGTTAGCAAATTCAAATATTTTCTGAACAAAAACGCACTTGATTTTGACATTTTGATTATGTAGGTAGATAGGTATTCCTAAATGCTCGTATAAATAATAAAATAATGGTTTCAGTAGCTATTCCCTAAAACTGATCAATCGAAAAAGAGGTCGGTATAGGATCTGAGATCTAAGACAAATTGTGAGACAAACCTATAGGTACCTAAGTAAATTTGTTAACTCACTCCTCTAAAACTGAAATATTGATGCTCAATAAAATTATTGATTGCTAATTTATTTGTCTTTTTGGTCTTATCATCTTCCAAAGTATTTACATATAATTTACCACTTGATAATACTTATAAATATATTTTTAATTGATCTTTTAACATTACATTTATTTATTGTTTTATGGAAAAGACCTCTTGTTTTGTTATGGCTTCAAAAACTTATTTTGCCATTTGAGTAACCAAATAATATGACAATTATTAAGTAGGTATGATAAAAATGTTATTTAGAAATGAGGTTGTAAAAATAACAGCATAAGCATAGGTACAGAGCGTGATATGATTAAGTATAAAGATGGAGAATGAAACTCTTTTTCAAACATGGCAAAAGACATAGGTACCTAGGTACCTGTTTATTCATTCTTTAGGAAAAAAATATTTCCAAAGAAACCTATTTTTTCAAGTAAATAAACAAGTAGGTACCTATGTGTCGGTATTTTCATAGTATAAGTTTTGCTATCGTATTATCTTGGTAAAGGGTGAACATAGGTAGGTGCTAGGTATAAAGGTTAGGGTTCCGTACTTAAGAATTTGAAAAAGAAAACTTCTCTTTTTATTTTCTAATCAGTTCCACAAAATCTTTTACTTTTAGTAGGTACCTATCAGAGTCTGTTTATTTACTTCACTTGACCATGATGCTGTCACCTAACAATGTTTAAGTACCTACCTACCTACCAAATTCGAACAGACACTATACTCCATTTGAGAAAGGTGTAGAGTAATAAATTACGATAATGAATGTGGCGCTTACATGGCAGAATACAATAGAGATCCCTTCATTATCATAATTTATTACTCTACACCTTTCTCAAATGGAGATAGAGTGATCTTACAAGAGTTTAATTTTTTAATAGAATGTAAATACTTAATAAGTAGGTAAGGGCAAAGCGATAGATACCTACCTATCTATTAAAAAATACCTAATAGTTTGAGATTTGATTAAGAGCCATGTCGAATTTTCAGTTTTCTCCCTTTCAAGATTCATTTGAAACTTAAGAAGGTATCTACTCATGAAAGCGTGAGAAAACAATTATAAGCCAAAACATGGAGCTGAATTTCTGTATCTAGAACCTAAAGTTAATACCTACGTGCAGGAATAGGATTGTTATTTTCTCTTATACAATTTTACAACAGGCTTAGGTTTTGT
The DNA here is from genome assembly GCA_958507055.1 of Crioceris asparagi. Lineage (NCBI taxonomy): Eukaryota > Metazoa > Arthropoda > Insecta > Coleoptera > Chrysomelidae > Crioceris > Crioceris asparagi. The sequence goes on from OY293829.1 coordinate 49,960,773, forward strand.
ATTCTGATATCTTGAGATTTAATATTTTAAAACAAGTTGAATTCTTCAGATTTGACTGAATTGCTTGTTGACCAAATCAGCTTTGGACATATCTCTAATTTGTTTATCTTTATCAAAACATTTGACATAGGTACCGATGTCAAAACTTTTGAGATCGGACATTTTGAGCAAGAAAAAAAATTGTTAATGTCACATAATTACGTTTCTACAGGGTGTAGGTAATACAATTTATGAAAATATAATATACTCATTCTATCACTGAAATTGAGTTGGTAAGAAAAAATCACGCCATAATGGGTGGGTAGTAGGTATGATAGAATTTATGAAATTAAAAAAAAACTGTTTAGATGTTAAGATTAATAGGTAGATATATTAGAATATACAGATTAGCTTCTGAGATTTTCAAATTCACTTGGTCCATGTAAGTTCAAAAGTTTGAAATTGTGGTTGATGGTAGGTACAGGTAAAATTTGGGAGCAGTTTGAAGCCACATATTAGCATCAATAAGTGTCTATGCAAGTTAATAGAGATGATTAGGTATACCAGACTCATCCAGCTGCTGTATCTATGTCACTTTGCAAAAGATATCAACCCAAATTTAAGAATGAATAAACTACGTGTGGGCAGGTACACTTATATACAAAGATATTATCAAATTCCCACCTGACAGTATATGTATCTGAATGTGCTTGATTATAGATAGTATGGAAAATGCTGAATCAACTAAACGATATAAAATAATCTAAATATACATATATGTATAAGTATATATCTATTGCTACAACATAATACTTATAAATCGCTATCAGAGAACACTTACCATAGGTCCGTTGATAATCTGGTTTCGTTGTCATATTATTATTATCGTTGTCGTCCCTTATCAGCACCGCTTTCAAACTATTACAGTAATAATATCTACAGTAGTCCTACAGTATATCACCCGCACGGCACGACAAGCACAAGTGTCTGAGGATTGCCCGCCCCAGTCAGTCAGTCAGAAGCCGGACTCGGTCTTCTACAGTATATATCGCTCGCACTCACACTGGTCCTTCGTTCCTCTTCTTCTTCGAAAACTTTACGTACAAAATATATAATATAATAATAATAATATGTTCACGCTGTCGTTGCCCGTCTTGGTGTGGTTCGGTTATTGAAGGCGCTTCGGTGGCTTATTATTATTTGGTCACAAGCAGAGTCGTGGTCGTGGCGTGCCTTGGTTAGTATATAAAAGTAATTATTACTCTCACTGTATACTATTACTATTACTTAGGGGAGGGGCACCACCACGTCGGTGGCAGGCATTTGCTCTGGTTTGTGCGCGCGGCATTAGGGTGGGAGGGCCGCGGGGGAGAAGCGCGCGCGATCCTATTCGTCCTCGCGAGCAGTGTCCATCTTGCATGGTGTGGGCACTAGCAGTAGTTTCGGCGAATGTGCGTTTGATCTCACTAAATCAGTCTGTATCTACCGTATTTTAATAATTTTATTCAGCCAATTGATTCTTGTTTGCTCCTCCACTTTATTGCCGGCAACTTTGCATGCATTTAATTAGGGGAATTCCCATCGAGTAAAACAGTCCCTAAATGACCTTTTAACCGCCACCATAACTAATTATAAGCAATTTGACTGTGTATAGAAAGCGTTTACATATCTACCGATTTTGATGTTTTGTTTTTCATTTAAAAGAATGATGCTGAAAGACAGTTGGTCTACCTACCAATATGTAAAAGGAAATGTAATATACCTAAAATTAAACAAAGTCTAGCCTTCCCTTAAAATCATCGAATTGTTTTCAACATCAAGGTTTCCTTATTGTTGAATTTAATGAGAGATTTATGGGATTTATATAGCCATAGTACCTAGGTAAGTAAGCATGATGAGTAGGTACCTTTCTATGATTGGTGAGTTATAGTTAGGTACACCCAAGTTTCGAAGTTTTTTGTTTCATTAAACTTAAGCTTGTGGGTATCTAAGAAGATTTAAGAAAAGAATATTTCTGGCAACATTTAAATTGGACATAGGTATCTAAGTTCAAACAACTCCCGGCTTGAAGCTCAAGCCTACCAAAATAATTTTTCAGAAAGGCGACAGCCAAGTGCTAGGATATTTAACAGATTAGATTTAATTATGCTCTCTTACCATATACCAACCTGAAAGAAATGAGACCAACTCTGGTTTGTATAGCTGTATCCATAGGTATCTTCTCGGCATATAGAAATGCTAGTTGAAGTGAAGTGAAGAAATCTAGATCGTCTAGAATTTTAAAGAAACATAGGTTTATTTCTTATAAACTGCACTGACTATCAGCGCATTTTGCACATTGGTGATTAATAAAATGACACAGAATGATAGTTTCATTATAATTACATTTACTAGACTGACGAATTTCATTTTGCAAATTTGTTGTGTTTAATTACCTCGAACAACATTGAAGCTTGAAGCCAAGAAACCCAAACGAAACCAGGTCCGTTCTGGATTTTTTTGCGGCATAGGTAGATACCTAGGTAACTTCTGGGTACCAAATATATAGGTACCTAAGTATTTGAGCGAACTTTAACTGCGGCATGTTATCTAGAAATGCTGGAAACAACAATAGAAGGGTTTTCTGAAGAAATGCCCCTATAGGTATAACTAATATATACTTAGATAGGTATACATCTAAGTATCTGGTGGCACATACATCAGCAGAACTAACACCATAGATATTGCATCTAGGTATGGGGTACCGTCAAAAACAAAGTGTACGATAGTAATTTTATTTATAATATAAATAATAAATATATAATGTATGCCTATTAACAGTTTCACAATGGCTAAACCTAATTAAGTATGTACTAAAACTAAAAAGCTACCTAGGTCATAGAGGCTTACTAAAATACTAATCTTGATAAATTTTGAATCTGAGGGTCAGAAATTGACGCCATTCTCCATTTTCTTTGGAATATTTTAGGAATAAATGGAAGTAGGTAGGTAGGTAATAGGTACCTATACCTACTACTTACTTAGGTATAGGTATCTGACCTATTCTACTTTGTATCCTGTCTAGCTGAAATCTGGTTCATCAAAATATGAACTTTTTTGAAATTTGAGCTAAGTATACTTTGTTCCTATAGCTTCTTCTTACTATGAAGTTTAGGTATTTACCTATGTGATATGTAATAGGTAGGTAGGTACCTATAGAAATTGATACGATTTCGCTATTTCAAGAAGTAGGTACCTACCTAATGACTAATGACAATTGATGAACTGATGCCCTACCATGCACTGAGGTGATATACTTACCTACGTATCTACCTATCTATGAAAGTAGGTAGGTAGGATACCTAATAGCTAAACCTGCGGAATGTATTTAGCTACCTACATTTATGCCCAGATATAATTGTTATCTAATTATCTATTTATGTAAACAGAAGAATTGATTTATCCATCTTCAGGATTTCAGCTATGTCAATACATGATTGACTAAGAAATCCAGTGAGTCAATTCACAAAAATATCCAACTGCTCTAAAACCAATTCCAAAGACCCAATATTTGCCAATTCTATCTATCCATTTTAGACTGATAGAGTAACAGGATGAAATGCTTTGCAATTGTAGTTGTCGCAGCGGCCATAAGGAAGATCATGAGGTGACAGGGCAAAATCTATCTTAATTGAAGTGAAACTTCTTTGGCCGCATAAGAATGATTTTTCAAGGTCGCGTCATGACACGTTTTCGAAATGTTTAGCGCTGCAAGAGAGATAAAGCATGTGACAGGGGTGAGATGGAATAAAAAAGAGAGTAGGTAGGTAATGTACAATCCACGTAGCGTTACAAGATGACACGTGGTAAAGTTTAAGATACTACGACTACGAGTAGGTAAAATGCTATCCATAGCCTTCTGGTTTTGAAAAATGTTATAGAGTGTTGTAGAGAAATTAAATAAACCTAGGGATAAGTATAAAATAAAACATACCTATAGGTAGGTAACCTGTGCAAAATTAATTTGAAGTAAGAGCGACTGAGTGAATCATTTTTAAAGTTTTATTATTTTACGCTGTCAATATCTGAAAATCGAATCAAATATTTCAACAAATAGGTAGGTATAACAAGAAGGAAGTACCTACATGGATAATAAAATTGAATGATGCCTCACCACTGAAGTTTTTGTTTGTTTTGGAAATAACACAAATAATCTAAGTACCTACCTACTACTTATAATAAATACCAAATTGTTGATTATCTACTTATAAATTAATAGGTGATTTGAAACCAGTAGATACCTACTGCCAAACTTTCAAAATTGTTATTATGACAGGATACTTAGAAACTGAAACATATCCGCCTTTTTTATATATTTTACCAAATTTAAAGATATTCAATTTCAGGTACCCATAGCAAAGATTGTGTATTCAATCTTTGCCCCTAGTCTTTCGAAGTAAAAATACTGAATTACTTTTTCAAATGTTAATAACGCAACTGAAATTAACTAATATTTTAATCAACTCACGTAGGGAACAATACTTTCTCATACATAATTAACTAGGTACATACACCTACTTATTTAATTTCTTGTTTAAGTTTTCATTATAATTATGAATAATTAGGTACTTCATATATCTATAGATAAATACCTACCTATCTATTATTAGAAAGAATTGGAATACCTACTTACTTATCTTATAAAGAGAGTCTCAAACTCGATCGACTATTGTTATGTTGTGTTTATGGAGATCTACAGGACATACTTTAGACATAACTACGAATTTCAAATTTTGGTTGTAGCTATCGGATGAAAATATATTGAGCATTGCTTATCTACCCGTATCTATATAATATCATTTTCATTAGTTGAAATGTCATACCCTGTATATTATTTTAATTTTGGATAGAACATTTAATTCAAAGGTAGGTACCTACCTACCTATTTTGTAAATATTGTCCTATACCCATATCAGACCATTCTGAAGATACCTATTAATTTAATGAAATGTTTTTCCCACAACAACAGACAAATCTATAAAAATATTTACAATGGTCTTTTTTAAAACTACCTACGGAAATCTTGTGAAAAAAGCTGAAGGTAACTGGTACTATGTATGATCTGCATTTCTTTTAACACAGCATGTCAAAAAAATGACTGCCAAATTGCTTATAATAAATATTTTTTACAAAAGATTGGACCAACGTTATTAGTTGGTGTACTGAAAAATACGAAATAATATTAATTCTATTGGTGCTGTTTCTTTTGAAGTTGTGCAGTTGCAGTTAGATTGATAACTTTTGGCACCAACTTCACAAGTGCCAGCACTAGTAGAATTAATATTATTTTGTATTTTTCAGTGCACTGACTAATAACGTCGGTCCATTTTTGACATACTTCGAAAAAGGAGAAGGTACCTATACAATTCGGTTGCAAGATTGCTTTTTTATGGCTGTTCGCACGTTTTGCATAGTAAACGTACTCCGATTTAGACCATTTTTTTAAAGAGGAGAGTTGAGAAATGTTCCTATATTGTGAAAAATCAAATCAAAAATCTCCTTTCATCCAAAAACCGCCACCAAAGGGGGCATTATTTCTCGGAAATTGAAAATCCGAGACGATAGAATTAATGAAAATTCCATATCCGGAAATAATTAAATTGGACATTTTTAAAAATAATCATACGTTCCCACGCTACAGTCTGAAATATGTGTTTCAGCTATGTGGTAGGGGCAAATTTTTCCGAAAATCGAAAATAAGAGATTTGAAAATTAGAAAGGGGACCATATCCGGAAACATTTAAATTGAACATTTTTCCAAAAGAGTTACGGTTTCCGAGTTTCGCAATGGTAAAGCCTGAAATATGTGATATGTGTATTTCCGCTATGTGGAAGAACATTTTTTTTTCGAAAATTGAAAATATTACTCGGCCAAATTAAAGAAAAGATTATATGTAGCAACATTTAAATTGTTTTACGGTTTTCGAGTTATAGCACTAAAGTCTGAAATATGTAGGTAGGTATATTTGCGCCGCGATGTTTTGAGATCTCTGAATAATGAATAACAAGTACAAGCTAAGCCTACCTATAACTTTTTGGGTATTAGTGAACGTTCAACAATTTTTATGACTAATGTTGCACTCAAAAATGTGAAATAAATATTTAAAAAAAAAATGGTCCGACTTTATCAGTTGTTGCACTGAAAAATACAAAATAATATTAATTCTATTGGTGCTGGTAATTTTGAAATTGTGCCGATGTACTTTATTGTTGTAGGCAGCAACTCCAAAAGAACCAGCACCAATAGAATTAATATTATTTTGTATTTTTCAGTGCAACAACTGATAAAGTCTGTCCATTTTTTTGTAAAATATATTTATTAGTAAGAAAATATCTATTTCACACTTTTGAGTGTTAAATTAGTCACGAAAATCGCTGAACGTTCATTAGGACCAAACTTATCCTATTACCCACGTATATTCTTTGCTGTTACTTGTTATTATTTATAGATCTCAAAATATCGCTGCGGAAATACGCATAAGTATTTTAGATTTAACCATTTTACCACCGATGTAACTCGAAAACCGTAACTCCAAGGAAAAACGTTCATTATAAATGTTGCAACAGATATTATTGTCTTTCATTTGGTATCCAGAGATTTTCAGTTTTCGAAAGAAATCGCCCCCTCCACATAGTGAAAATACACATAGGTACTTACCTATGTGAGATTTCAACATGAAAATATGTCCAATTTAAACAATTCCAGATATTGTCCTATCTTTAATTCTGTCATCTCGAATTTTCGATTTTTGAGAAAATTTGCCCCAGCCCCCTGTTTTCGAAGGGAAGGAGATTTCGGATTTGAGTTTTTACGAATATGGGACCATTTCTCAAGTCTCCTCTTTCAAATGAATCAAAAATCATCAAAATCAGAGTAGCTACGTTTACAAAGCGAGCACAAACCAAAAAAAAGCAGACACTTGCAGTTATACCCCCTCTGTTCGGTGTTCGTCGGTCAAAAATATTCCAAATGTAAATTTTAACGAAGCTATTATGAACGTTTTTTGAAACAGGAACCTAAGTACCTACCTATTTTTAAGGAAATATTGAGACTGCCTAGTTTCTATTTTCCTTCTGCTACTCTAAGTAGCCTAGTAAGGAGATTATTCTAATCGTGTAAAATTTATATATTTTTTATGATTCCTACATGTGTTGTTATTTCTTACTTTTTCATGCAAAATCAAATTAAGTCGGTCCTAGTTTTTTTTCAAGCTATTTGTTTCACTATTTTTATTAGATATGGTTAATAATTCAAAAAACGTTATGTTTTAGCCTTTCATTAATAAATTCACTAGATAGGTACCTACTCAAAGACCAAACTATTATTTTCTTAATCATTCTGCAAAAATAATATTTTACAAGTTATGTCCTTATTTTAGGCATAATTAGCTGATTCTTCTTCGTCACCAGTCCTAATCTAATTTGAATTTGTCACCCCATCGTTTTCTCGGTCGTCCGATACTTCTTGGACCTATGAAGGTGATTTATCGCCAGCAATTTTGACAATACGTGTGTCGTGCATTTGGTCAATGTGTTGATTCCATTCAACCTTTCTGTGTAATATCCAGTTGATGTTGTTAATATCATCCATGGTACAATAAGACCTGTACTATGATATCATCTATCTTGCATGTTTGACATTCTCGCTTCGTTCTCTATCCAGCAGTGTTTTAACAGAAATTCTTCTAAGTATCTTTCACTTCTGTTGCGCTGTTAGTTTGATTTTGGTCTTCAACTACTTCGACAACATAAAAATTCCTATTTACCTGCTAGGTACAGAGCCCTAAATACTATAGAGTTAACTGCTCATTTGGAGAAGTATCAAAAATAATTAAATAGGTACAATTTGACCAGAATAACTTCGAATCTCTTTCTCTCTTTGTTTTTATCAAATTAATTCCTCAATATTTCATAAAATCTGAATTTCATTCTATAACTACATATTTTATTTAAGCTTCGATAATAAATCTACATATATCTAATATCAAAATCTTCCTTCTCATAAATTCGACGTCAATGACCAATCCATGTGTATTTTGTTTTTCTTTACTCAATATCAGTTTACCCAAGATGATGACTCATCCACAAACAGATCATCAATAAAACCATATTATTTATTCTTTTGGTATATAAGTATACTTACTTATAATAAGACATATTGCTTTATAACGATGTTTACCAGTTCTCTGTGAACGCAGCGGCCAAGAGATTACAATAACATGTACCTAATTGTCATGTATAGCTACCAGAGCACAGCTTACCAAACAATGTAAGAATATTTATGATGGCCATATTTTAGACAAATAAGGAGAGGGGCGGATACTTGACCATTTGCATAGATCAGTGATTAGGCAGTCAGTCAGAGTGAGTAAGGACCTTTTTTTGATTTGTTTGTAATGATAAGATGACAAACAAACTAACAGATAATATTGATAAATACCTCTCTTGATTTCTTTCATTGCTATTTATTTATTATGCTTCTCTGTGAAGAGCAGATCTAACATTTTTCAAATAATTACTCAAGTCTATCCAAATAACTAGTTGATACAAGTTTCTTATAGATAGGTAAGTTGGTTATTGTAAATAGTGAAACTGTTCACTTATTGCTAGATGACCAGTAAAATTGATAAACTATTCAGCGTTATAGAGAATATAATTCATCTATTATTTTATTATTATTAATATATAGACCAAGTGTTTAATAAGGCAGTAGGTACCTATCCAAAATGTTTAGATAATTTGAAAAATGCCCAACATGAGAGGGCAATATGACGATATCTATATTTCAATCATCGGGCAAAATAATAAAAATATGTGTTTCATTTCAGTAAGTAGATACAATCCTTATTTATTGTGTGGCATTTTTGTTATAGAATTAAATTGATGGTTCGCATAGTACCTACTTACCTACTTGTTTAGTTTTAAGAATAATGGACTCATGAATAACATGAAATGAATAGCTTCAAGGAGTTTCTTATCAAAGTCACTTAGATATCCATGGGAGAAATTGTATAATAATTATATTTGTCGATATTGTGATTATAACTAGGTTGAGAAATAGATTATCACTTCACCTACATGGCAAATTACGGTTGTGCTATTTTTTATGTTGTTTATTACAACAGCTATTCAGCTATCAAATTTTAAAATTGGCCAAATGCGACTTGGACTTACTTAGGAAGGGTGCCGCAGATACATTGGAAACTTTGAGAAAAAATTCTACATTCTTTTTTTCTAATTCATTCCAAGGAATTAGCCCCGCTAAGGTATTTTCAATGAGGAACGTAGAACTATTGTTGAACTAGCTATATTTTATTAGGAGACATAAGACCTGAACATTATTTCTATAAACATAACACACTAAGATAATATATAATTTCATATACCAGGCGTCAATATATTCAACAGTATCTACACGGGCTGCAAGCAACAAAACGGCCGACACCAGAATGATATAGGCTCGTAGTTTTAGGATTATTCACACTGCGAAGTATTTCTAGCCTATTTGTTAGCATTTTGCAAAAGAATAAACAAATGATAATCATCTATCTTATTATATTTTTATAAAGTGAATGGAAGAGTTTCTTAATTCCCAGGGCCGTAGCCAGGGGGATCGATATAAAGATGTTTACCCGTGAAATTTCTGTATTCTGTAGAGACGCAAAAGTGTGTGTTTATGTTTTTAACTACAGTTTTAAAAATCAGCATAGTCTACACTAGCAGGTCTACTGTAACTACAGCAACAGCTAAGGCAGAGACATCATTTTCAATCCTTCGACGCTCGTAATCATATTGGCGCAGTACAACATCTCAAAGTCGTCCCAGTGGTTTAGCACATTTATCTAGGTATACATCGATAAATACAAGTAGGTAATCCCTGATAGAATTTCGTAGATGATCGCCAAGAAACCCAGAAAACTTCTAATCACTATCTAAATCATATCATATAATAAGCTTCTTATCTAAATCTAGAACAATTTTTATGAATTCAAAATTTAACTCTGTTTCCTCAATATTAATTATTGTATAAGTGATCTGCTTTTTCCAAATCCTTTTTTTCAGCGATTTTATAATACCTACTTATTTACCTTATTTGTTTTCTTGTTTAAGCTTTTAGATAACTGTTCAATGTAACCAAGATATTAATAATTTGTTTAATTAAACGTTTGATATAGATTATTATGTTGTGTATTACATAACTACATCCCCCTCGAAAATTAGTTCTGGCTTCGAAAATGTTCGTTGCGTATCTTCCATAATTAATTATACCAATGGTAGGGTTATGGATTACTTAGTCATCGAGCGATGAAAAGCGAGCCGAGAGAGATAAAGATTTGTGGAAGGCATGAATTGACCAGTAATTTTCAAAGGATTTTCGCGTGCGAAGTCCCGGATATAAAAATATTAAGTACCTAATAGTTTATGTTTATTCGATGATATTCTGATTTGAACCATATCTGGTCAGAACAAGATTATTTTTTTCTATCTAAAAACTGCATCGAAACTTCGGAACTCAAATTCTAAAAATACCTACTGTGTATAAAGGTAATCGAATTGCTGTAGAAATTTGAAATATTCAACTAACACAAAACGAAAGTTCTGTGTACCTATTTAAAGATATTTTTTATTATCTTTATACTTACCTATGATTTTTCTAGCTCCTCAGAACCAAGCCAACGTACCAAATTCCAGAAATACGTTATTGGGTCTATTCTGTGAGATAACCGTTAAAAATTATCGGACGTTAATGAAATTAATATTCTGTTTTTGATTATTCATAGAGAAAAATTAAAAATTCTATTTACTAACTTGTCTTCTTACCTACTCTATTCCTTATACTTTTATTAATTTATAATGACTAGGTATCTACCCTATACATTGACATTGAGGTTGTTCTCAGTGACAATATTTTGAGCAATTTTATAGAACACTTACAATATCTACATACTAATCAGATATATACCAATCCAGTAGCAAAACTTCTTAATAATAAGGTAATTTTGATAATTCTTCAACCATTTGACAAGTTCCTAACCCAAAGTTTCATATATTAAAATCAAATGAGTATTTGTTAAATGTGTTAAATGTGGTGTTAAATGAGTATTTAACACAATAATTTGTATTCTGATGCACAGAAAATTTTAAGACCAAAAAATCCGCAAGTCTCAAAAATGTTTCTCAATATGTTAATATAAATATAAAATATAAAAAATTCACGACTAATGTCAAATTTAACGCTTTATTTTGGCTTACGAAATAGCAGTTATCGTTATGGATTTTGATCGAGCCTTAAAATTATCGGATGTAAGTTACAGAATAGTTTAATTTAGATTTAAGGTAGGTACGTTGATTCTTTAACGGACCTTAAAAATTAACGTCTTGCTTATAGAATAACCCCAAATATCCTCCAAAATTCCTACCCAGCACTGGAAAATTTGCTTAAATCAGCTTATTTTAATCCCAGATATATGCGGTAGCAAGACCATTTGAAGACACCTTGTATACATCCTAACACCACATAAGTTTATGAATGAATCTCCAGAAGGTAGGTGCCTATTTTGTGTACGATAATCATTAGCAAAATATATACAACGATAAAAATCAATTAAACCAAACACCGTATCATCGAAATATTACATACAATGTGATCCCAAATAAACTCTATAATATGGCTTATTTTATGAGTAAAAGTTCGTACAAATAAGTACCTTGATACAGTGCGTCTCAGGAATAATTTATAAATTAATTTAAAATTCATCCTTATATTTTTCGTAAAACGCTTGAACCCGTCGATTTCTATTGTTTTTTGACCAACGAACCACGATTCATGTTTACAGGTTAGCCCAAAAATAATGTACGACCATCAACTTCATCTTTTCAAATAAAAAAATTTCGTATATCGTTCTCAAGTTTTTCTTTAAATTTTAAGTATGTTTCATGTACCAAGTTCTATAGCTAAACTCAAAAGTTATCGAAAATATTACAATAATTGAACATATCAATATGATTCAGTCTCAAAAATAAAGTCAAATATTTAATATTCAGTAGTGTGTTTTTTGTCAAAATTCTTGGACCCGTCTATATTAGTTTAGGTATTATGATGGCAAAATTATGTAGGTATTATAGAGGTTAGCCAAAAAATAAGTGACGATCATCAGCTTAATTTTTTCAAATGAAAACACCTATTTGTTCATTTTTGAATCTTTCTTTGAATTAGCTATAAGTATTTGCCATATTTGTTCTATACTTAAACGAAACAATTATCGAGAAAATTAAGATTAAACATATCAATAAGTAGGTATCGCTGAGGAATTATATTTAAATCGAGCAAAACATTTAATTTTGTGTAGGTATATCTTCTTTTTTCAATTCTAGTATTTCTAAATGTTGTTACCATAGAAATGATATCAAATTTCACTCCAAACAAGTTAGTTATAGAGTTTTTTTAACGAACAGGTCGTTCCATAAAGCATATGATTAGGTAAATTTTGCAATTTTAAATTTTTATTATTTTTTCTATCCATTTTAGTCGTAGCTTTGAAAATACTTGTTTGTTAGTTTAATTCAAGATTTTCTTTTTATACAGAGTCGTTCGGAATACTGGATCCTTCCATTAGATACCTACCAAATTATATTTTTATTAATAACAAAGATAGCCGTGCTATCCCCCTCAATCTGGGACACACTATATATAATCAATTGAAATGGGAGTAAACCGTACGTCGACTATATTTGAGTATGAATTTAAATTAATGCCTATTTGGTAAATTTAACCTATATTTCGTAGGGTGCCGCAATAAGAACAACTGTTTGTCGTCGACATATTGCGTTTTAAGCGTTTTTTCCACTATACTGCTCAATCAGATTGATTATCAAATATAGCGTCAGTCTTTCAGACATATATCATGATTTCAAGGTTGTTGTCGAGGAGAATAAGTATATCGAAGGGTGAAGAGCCATATTTGATGATTAATCCTGATTTAAAACTCATTGTTCAACTGACGGTAGAGACTAGTATGAGCGATATATTGTTGACCGACGAACCCCGAACGGAGGAGGTATACAATTCGACTGTGTGCTTTTTTTGGTTTGTTCGCGCCTTTTATATAGTAATCGTACTCCGATTTTGAAAATGTTTGATTCATTTCAAATAAGAGGCTTGATAAATGGTCCCATATTCATAAAAACGGGAATCCGACATCTCCTTCACTCCCAAAACCGCCCCCGAAGGGGGTGGAGGGGGCGAATTTTCTAGAAAATTTAAGTTCTGAGGTGGTATAATTAAGGATAGGACAATATCCGGAAACATTTAAATTTTTTCAAAAGAGTAACGGTTTTCGAGATAGAGGCATGTTAAATTCTCCAATTGTGCAATATGGAGAGGGCGATTTCTGTCGAAAATTGAAAATCTGTGAGCAGTTCATGAAAGACATAATTATTTGTAGCAACATTTATAATGAAAATTTTTTCCTTAGAGTTACGATTTTCGAGTAAAATCGGTGTTAAAATGGTAACAACTAAAATATTCAAGCGTATTTCCGCAGCGATGTTCGGATATCTCAATAATAACAACTACAAGCAAAGAATATAGGTGGTTAATAGGATGAGTACCTACTATCTTCATTGGTATTAGCGAACGTTCAACGATTTTCGTGAATAATGTTACACTCAAAAGTGTGAAACAATATTTTTTACAAAAAATTGGACCGACGTTATTTGTTGGTGCACTGAAAAGTATAAAATAATATTAATTCTATTGGTGCTGGTACTTGTGAAGTTGGTTTCAAAAGTTATCAATCTACCTGCAACTGCATGACTGTATAAATTTAGAGCTGCACTCAAATCAGGTCTTGTTGTGAGCATTACATATACTAGACATCCAACAAGCTCATAATACGGTATTTTTTGTGTCAAAGATACAGTCTTTTTGATTACCTTCTCTTACTGGACTTAATTCTAAAGGAGTTTTAACTGGCTTACAATGTTCCATATATTTCCTTACTCAAGATTATGCCTTTATATTTGTTTGTGTAATATTGATCCCAAGAAAGCATTTCCTCCAAGATCTTTCATCTAAAATTGTGATATCATATATTTCATAATTACTTGCATCTCTTTACCAATATTTCCTGAAACTATAATGTCATCAACATAAAAGATATACAACAGCTTCCTTATTTCTACTAACATACAGACATTTGTCATTTTTTGACTGATCAAATCGTAATTTCTTAACAAATTTATCCGACTTAAAATTCCTTTGACGAGGAGCTTGTTTTAGCCCATATAGTGCCTTATTTAGTTTGCACACTATCTTCGCATTCACTGATAGAGCTTGATATAGTGTATAAGCTGTGCAGTCGTTTCCTATTCCAACTCCCCATGTTGTAAGGCATTGTTCCACATCTAATTGATAAACTTGAAGTCCTTCTTCATTTATGATCGATAAAAGAGATCTTATTGTTGTGAGACCTGAAGCTGGAGCGTATGTTTCATTTTAGTCGAACCCTTTTTGCTGCGAACATCCTTTCACCACAAATTTGGCCTTATCGCTTAAGCTCACAATTTTTATTTCGTTTGACTCGAAAAACCCCGGTGCTGTCAACAGCTTTTCCACCCTCTGGGATGTCCAAGTGTTATTTTCCATTAGAATTTCCAATTATTCTTCTGCAGCACAAAACCAATTGTGCTTGTGTTCTCTTTTATTAATGTCATCCAAATTTTCAGGTATATCTTCTATGTTTGCTTCAGAACTTAGTGCATACGCCACGTGGCCATTCAAATACTGTGGCTTCTTTACAGGCCGCTTAAAATGTATTTTATCATTATCTTGTGCATTCATTGTTACTAGTTTTTCGATACATTCCTTCATATTGCTGTGCCTCAGAACATTTGTTAACTATAAGTTTTGCTGCTAGAATCGATCTACAGAAATGTCGGTACCCCAAAACTTCATACTTTTTGAAATAACTAAACACTTCTGACTTTTCTTTAAGGTTAAATATGATAGTGAAATGAGTGTAATCATTGATAAAGTTTAGCCTATACGATTTACCGTTATACGAATCAGGAGATATTGGTCCCATAAGATCACTTTGCACCAATTGAAGTAGTCGAATTGCGCAGCTCCGTGAAGTGGGCTCCCCCAAATTTGAATTTGAGAGAGATATTCCTCACATTCAATTATCCATCGTTGGTCCATGTTTGTCCAGGAAAAAAATTCGTCTGTCCACCTATTGTTAAAAATTTATATTAAGAACACTTTTTTCGCAAAAGATTGCTCAAAAAGTGAAAAATCAGAAATATGCCTGTTTGTCTCGCTTATTTGTTTGTCCATGTTTGTCCAGGAAAAATGTTCATTTGTCCACCTTTTTTGAAGAAGATATGTATATCAAAAAAACTTGTTTGGAAAGCGTGAAGTGGGCACCACCAAATGTAAATTTTGGAGGCGGAACTGTTGCATGCAATTGTCCCTCGTTAGTCCATGTTTGTCCAGAAAAAATGTTTGTTTCTCCACCTTTTGTTAAAAATTTACACGAAGAACACTTTTTCGCTAAAAATTGCTCAAAAAGTGAAAAATCAGAAATATGCCTGTTTGTCTCGCTTATCTGTCTGTCCAACGTTTGTCCATGTTTGTCCAGGAAAAATGTTCGTTTGTCCACCTTTTCTAAGAAGATATATCAAAAAAACTTTTTTTGAATGCGTGAAGTCGGCACCCCCCAAATGTGAATTTTGGAGGGGGAACTGTTGCATTCAGTTGTCCATCGTTAGTCTATGTTTATGGATTTTTTTAGTTTGTTCACCTCTCGGTGAAAACTTATATCAAGAACACTTTTTTCGCTAAAAATTGCTCAAAAAGTGACAAATCTAAAATTTATCTTTTTATTGTTTGTCTAAGGTTTGTATAGGAAAAAATCGTTTGACTAACATATAATATTGGGAAAATTTTACATAGAAAACGTCCAAGAAAGAGAAAATATTTTGGACGAAGGCGGTGGATAGACAAACAATAGTAATTAAAACGTTGAAAATATCAATTTATTCCATGAATTATAAAAAAATATTCTAATCAGTGTAATAAGTAAAAACAAAATAACATGCGGAACACTCATTCAGAGCTTTACGTACGGCAGAACTTGGGCCTTCAAGTTTGCGTTTTTTGAGAGAGATTTTTAATCATCTTTGTGCTGTGAAATGCACAGGAACGTGGGAAATAACACCACTTAAAATAAACCTTGCATCATTAACTTCGAATTCTACAGGAATCTCCTCTAAATTTATGTAATTGACCATCAATTTTGTTTTCAGTTGGAAAAATAAATCGACCTCAAAAAATAAAAACGGACCCGTTTTTTTAGCACAATGCAACGTTGATTCACCTTTCAAATATTTTTTTGTTCTGATTTTAAAGTATCTCTTGGGAAAATCCAAAAAGTTATCTTTAAAACCTAATGTGAGACCTGATGGCATTATTTGTAAAGTTGTTATTTTGTTTCTATATTTGTAATCCATTGAAAGCAATTTTTCTCTATAGTGAGAATTTTTTCAAGCATAGGTACTAGAGATGTAAAGCAATTGTTTTTGATCTCAAAAAATTTCAAGGCAATAATTGCACGACCTTCATATTAGCTTGCACTAACTCCTTCTGTTTTATATTTTTTAATGTATACAAAAACGATCTTTTTGGTGATCTCATCCATAATTTGTTTCGCCAACGGATAATAGCAGTAAGAATTTGCTAAAATTTCAACAATCGAATTGAGTGCTCAGGTGTTCTGGACATATGATAGAACACCACTAATTTGAAATGGCCTACAAAAATTACCATTTATATATGAATCTCTTTCTGTCGTTTTGTTATCTAGTTCTGCAAAATTATTACGAATTTTTGGCGAGACAAAAATGGTTTCTTCAATGTCATCCTTCGATTCAAAAAATGAGTTATCTTTGCAGTCCAGTTTATTCGCTGAATCACGATCACCTAATTGAGATAAGCAGCAGTCAAATTTTTAATTGACGTTTCTTTTAAAGTACACATTTTTGTATCAGAATTCAAAAATAATTCGTTGCCAGATTTCGTGATTTCAGTTTTATTTAATGAATTTGCTGTTTTTGATTCGTTCACCTCATTTTTTGAGCAATTTTTAGCGAAAAAAGTTTTCTTCATATAAATTTTGAACAAAAGGTGGAGAAACAAATTTTTTTCCTGGACAAACATGGACCAACGATGGACAATTGAATGCAACAGTTCCCCCTCCAAAATTCACTTTTGGGGTTGCCCATTTCACGCTTTAAAAAAAGTTTTTTTGATATATCTTCATAAAAAAAGGTGGACAAACGAAAATTTTTCCTGGACAAACATGGACAAACGTTGGACAGACAAATAAGCGAGACAAACAGGCATATCTCTGATTTTTGACTTTTTGAGCAATTTTAAGCGAAAAAAGTGTTCTTCATATAAATTTTTAACAAAAAGTGGACAAACGAATTTTTTTCCTGGACAAACATGGACCAACGATGGACAATTGAATGTGAGGAATCTCCCTCTCAAATTCAAATTTGGGGGTGCCCACTTCACGGAGCTACTCTCAGTATAGTTTGACTATGAGGCAACTTAGTATGCTTTCCTTCTACACAGGTTTCACATGTTTTCGAATTTTGTTCTTAAAATACTATATTCATTCCATCTGCTAGCATCTTCATTTTCACAATCAATCTTCACGGATATGGCCAAGACGCTCATGTCACAATATGCTATTATCGGCATTAGCAGTTTCGTTGCCAGTGTCCAGCTCGTACAAATTCTCCTTACTGAATGCAATAGCTACTTTCTTACCTTCTTTCATAATGAATGCTTTAAAATTTTCAATTACAATCTTAAAACCTTTAATTTGCAGTTTTCTCAAAGGCAGCAAATTCAACTCTAGGCAGGAATAATCAATACATCTCCTATTATAATATTTTTCATGCAACCATTTAAAAATATATTCTGCAAAACTTCGCCTTTAATCTCAGCAATAAGACCTGACCTGACTTGGCTACCTTAATCATTATTGGTCTAGGTCTAGGCAGAGACTTAATGTTTCCTGCTTGACTCTTACTGTTTACCATATGTTGTTATTCCTGAGTCTATATACCAGGCTGTTGCTATGCTTTCCTTTTTCGGTGTTCGAAACAAGTCTCAGTTTCTCGATGAATTCCTGTGACCTACCAGTTATGAGCTACAAAACTAATCACATTACCAACTCTCCTCCTCACCTTTGTCAGCTACATTTATTTGATCTCTTTGGATTTGGATTGCAATGTGTAAATGATTGTTGAAGCATTCTGCAATCTACTCGTTTGTGACCTCTGTCACAGTTTTTATCTAAAAAGGTTTCCAATAATCGTAGTTGTTTCCATCAAATAATGGTTTTCTTTACCTTTACTCTTCCTTTCTTTTAAGTTAACTAGCCACGTTCTCTTCCCAGTTAATTTCAACTTCCTTCTATATACCTATACCTAAATAAAATTCCCCTTAGATCAACACTAGGGTGTCTGAGACCATAACATTGGCCATAACCTGTTAGATGCTTTGTATATATTTGTTGGATGGAACAGAATTTAACTATTTATTTGTTATATAAGTATATTCAAATTAATATTAAAACCATTATTTTTTTACACGAATATTAATGTCCTTAACTGTTCGTATATATTTTATAGCACGTAGAAAAACATAATTTAGTCAAACAAATTGCATTTCTAACAATTTCACATGTCTAAAGTTGGAGTTTGATTGACACTAAACTCTAAACAAGTTCCTAGCAACAATGTTACGGCTATTCTCTTCATTGTTTTATTTATAAGTAGAGCACTTTTTCGTCTACGATACTGTTTTAAGTTGCATTAACAAACCCGCAACCCGCCGTTCTGTTCTTATCACCATAACACACACTGTCTGCTTGTGATAATAAATAAAATAGCTGAGAGATTGACACTGAAGATCTTATTCCTGTCAATAATCTGACCGACGATAATATATGCTTGCATTGATAAGAGATTATATAAATAGCATCGGCAACATATTATGTATATCTACATAAAAGATAATTCGATACTAGGAACTGGGTATACAACTTAACTCCAACCATAATTTATTCTATGTATACAAGCCCACAAGTCCCACTACTTTGACAACGAAAAAACTGGAATTCCCATTCGAAATCCAGAGTTTAGTATTAATGTAATGGTATTGTTATTATTAATAAATGAGAATGAAGCTCGTAGATAGGTATAATTGTATGTCAAAATTAATGGACGATCTCAACTTGGCTGCGGAAACATTCACTGGGGAATCATGTGTCAGATGAAAAAAATAGTCTTTATTTTTTTTCGAAGTGAATTCTTCCTGTCTATGAAAGTCTAAATCATTTCAGCCATTTCGGACATTAACTCGTTCTGTTACACCCGTATGAGCCCAAACAAATCTATTCCGCAATCACTGAAATAATTAATTTTCGTAACGTAAGAGAAAAGGCCCAAAAGGTGATGTTGACAGGTGCAGTGATCTTTGTTGGTAAACATGACACTAAAAATTATTGCTCTGGAAAGTAAAATTTTAATACAAAAGTAGTGTTTAGTAGATTCCAGATTGTTTTATTAGAATTAGAAATTAGAAGAGACGCTATTGAGGCGTCATTAGGTTTTGTTGTTGATATAAATCTCGGTAAATAATTGGGAAAATAACTGTAGTGAATAGTAATGAAACCCAGATTTTGCTAATTCCGCAACAACTAATAGATATCAGAATTGACGTTTTTGTAGTGCAAGTGACTGGAAAATATGGGCTGTCTGTGCAGATTTCTGTTGTTAAGGATTTTTATTTCATTCTATTTTTCATAAGTGACTCTAGATTATGTTTCTTGTTTAAGTGTTTTTTTCCTGTTTTTTTTAAACTCTAGCTTGTGAGCTTCAATTATTTGTGTTAAAGAGCAAATAGTTCGATGTGTTAAAGTCATTATTTGTTAGATTTAGTTGTGTTGGCTTGTTGGCTTCGAAGATTTTTTGTTCGTTTTTGCGTCAGACCTTAAGAACATTCCAAGAGAGTTATAACTGTTGAAATAAACTTAAAAAAATAAATTGGCTCAGTTGACCGTAAAAAAACTTAAAGAACAATTAGTGGAATTTAGGTAATTGTGATGATACCGGTAACCGGTAAGACGACTGAAAGCGGTTATTTTGAACCAGTAGTAAGAACTTTCGAGGTAAAATCTCAAGATGTTTTTACATTGCTTCAAGAATTTTCGAGAGACAATGACGAAAAGTTCGAACAAATTTCTAGAGCTCTTGAAGCAAAGATTGGAGATTGGAGAAGTTTTCAAGAAATTTGATAATTTTACTTAGACATCTGCATATTGATGTGATGAAATCACCCAAGAAGTTTCTAAACAAAGTGATTAAAAGTTTGATGTAAAACAATGAGAACGCCTGACAGGGATTCAAAGGTGAAACTGCAGGGGTGCAGATGCAGTTGCCTTAATTGCCGTTTTACGAGGTGATGCACGAGACATCTTGAGATCATCAGGTTTATAAAGCACAGCTACAAAGCCGGGTACAGCACCAAATGAATTTGCAGGATTTGAGGCAGATTTTACTAGGTATTGCGTAACAGCATATCCTACAGCAGCTGACAGCTTTCTGTATGAAGCACTTGCTATTGCTTCAGAGCATGAAATCTCTAGTTAAACTTCTCGAAAGCATCGTGTAAGAGCCATCGAAGAAGATGAACAACCGAACATGAGTCCTTGCATGACATGCTAGAAAAGATACTTCGGAAGCATAGCCAAAAAGACTAGAGTCTATTTGTTGGGAGTGTGGCGATACAGCGCACGTTCGCCGAGAAGAAAAAGGATGTGTCAACAAGATTCTGGGTTGATTATCGAGTTCTAAATTCAGTAACCAACAAAGACAGTTATTCGTTACCCCGAATAGATGACACCTTGGATACACTATCGGGATCCCGATGGTTTTCTACATTGGATCTGGCCGTTAGTGATAGGATAGCCTGCTGATCGAGAAAAGACCACATTTTCCATTGGATTAGGTCTTTGGCAATTTACTGTGATACTCTTCGCAATTTTAAATGTAACCGCACTAACCGCCACATTTGAGAGGCTACTTGAACGAAGTTGTCCAATGGTTACGTAAGGCTAAACTCAAATTAAGTCTCATGAACTGTTACCTATTTCGACGATAAGTTAGATACTCTGGTCACATTGTCTTTGGTCATTGTGTTACGGCGGATCCAGTTAAACAGTTATTAATCAGAGATCAAGAAATGGGCTTTTCCCAAGAACAAGCATGAAGTTTTCTGGGCTTGAAATGGTACTTACCTACTATCGACGGTTCGTGAAGTGATTTTCCAAATTTCCAACATCGGTGAACTTTCGACAAATCTGACAGAACAAGACAGATACCATTTTTGGAACAAGGAGTGTCATTCCCTCATGAAGTACGGCATTATATTGCAGAAGCGACAAATATTATAGATTGATTATGTATTGTAGTGTGAAACTTTAGGTTGGTAATACTTAATCCCCTCTTCTGACTTCTAAAATGCGTGATAGGTGGCAGAACTAATAATTCAATATGGTGTGAATAAGAAAAATGGGTTTAATTAAAATTAAAATTACCAATAATCCTGTAATATATTAAAACTAAAATACCTACAATGTATAAAACTGAAATTCGTTGGAGTTTATTAAGCATAGACTAATTACAGGTATTTTAGGTACAGAAAAACCCAAACTGCAAGTGAACACAAAATATGAGATTATCATTTGAAACATTCGTTTTATGGTTGTACCTGACGTTTAGTCACGGACTGACGTCATTGGAGATGCGCGGGGTCATATCTTCTTTTCGTAATATCATGGGGCTGTAAAAAAGTCATAGCCTATTTTAGTCTTATTGAAACCAGAATGGAATTACTTTGTTACCATAAGAGAATTACTTGGAGTAGATAACTCATGCGAACACTTTCATAAATGTTTGTTTGGTCGCCTTTTTCTGCTCATAACTGACCACGCAGCTTTAAAATGGATCCTGCAATTCCGTAATACTGAGGAGCAAGTGACAATATGGATTAAGCGTCATCAGGAATATGACGATGAGATTGAACACAGTGCAGCAAAATGCATTGGAACGTAGATGCCGTGTCCAGAAGACCCTACAACAATAATTACACCCACTGTTCAATGATGGAAAAAGTATATACTGGTAGCCAAGAAATATTTTGCAAAATGGACCGAGACATATGTAATCCCTAACAAAGAGGCATCGACCGTCAAATGTTTCATAATCCCTTCGAATGAAGACCGAAACTTCCAACCAGCCCGGTTCCAAGATATCTGCTGATTAATAGAAACAAACAAAACCAAAACAACCTTGCATCATCAATCCGACGAAATGGTAGAGAGGATGATTCGGACAAACACCTCTCTAAGGTAGTGTCGGAACATCAGAGAGATTGGAACCAGTATATCCATTTGTGCCTAATGGCTTATAGAGTGGCTGTCATCGAAACCACGGGCTAGACTCCTGGATGATTTATATATGTTGGATCGAGAATTGTGCCTACCTTGTGGTCTTGAATTTGGCCGTAGACCTCGAGGGGAATTTGTCGCTGGTGAACGATGCGTCGACAACCTGAAAACCAGGATAGAGAAAGTCCACGACCAGGCTCGGAAGAACATCCAGCTCGCCAGTTATCGAATGAAACATCATTATAATGTTCGATCATCCAATGATACCTTCGACGTGGGAGACCTGGTTTGTCTTTATAATTCACCTCGAGGTATTTGTCCCAAGCTTCCAAAACAGTGGGAATGTCCAAATGAAGTGTTAAAGAGAATAAATGGAGTCATCTATAGAATTCGGAAGCTATCAAAAGAGAAACCTAAAGTTACCTATGCACATAAACCGAGCACCAAATGCTGGCTCGAACGAAAATAAGGAGACTAGACAGTATGAGAATCGCAGTGTCTGTCTTGGTCTCATTAGGAAGATAGTGAGAAGGATGAAGAGGGCAGTGAAACGTGAGAGAACACCCAACACAACACGTTGACTGTTGAAGTGATGTTTATGGCTATACGCTAATGTTCTGAAAAGTAACATTTCAATACAAAATTATGTGTTCTAGATCAATTAGGTAGGGATATAAATTAGAAGAATCGCTATTAAGGCGTCAATATTAGTAAGGACATGAATTCGTGCACTTTGAACGTAGTTGTTGATATAAATCTCAGTATTTAATTGGGAAAAATAAATCCAGTGAATATAAAGAGAACCCAGTTTTTGCAGTTCCATTTAAGCTTTAAATCCGAATTCAGCTTGTTCAGATTTCAAATATTCAGAATATATTTAAATTAAAATGAAATGAGTTCAAATGGGAACTATTCCTTATTATGTTCGTATTTCTGGATCGGCGGGGTCAGAAGAAAAAATGAAACATGTAATATATACAACTAGTTATATTGAAAAAAAGAAAATAACTAGAACTAAGAAAAGAAACCACTATGAATTATATAAATAAGAGAACTTAACTCTAAGTACATAGAACCACTATGGCAATCAATTTGTCGACTCGAACTCAAGCTACTCGATGAGTCTGACAAACAGGAACACTTATTACAATATTTGTCGGCTCGAACTAAAGCTGCCAAATGAGTCGTACAAATGAAAACAACAGAAACAATTAATCAAAGAAACTGATGGTTAGAAACGTGTCTAAACGATCACTAATCGTCAGACGAACTCAAACCTGGCTATCTGATGGTAGTGGTGAGAGTGAACTTTGTTTAAACGGCTAACACGTGTCTGGTACCGCTTCGTTCAATAAGTTGCCATCTACGAAAATCTCCTTTAAGAGTTCTCTGGTCCAACCAGTGGTTTTAGACCTCGTTCTGAATACTTCCCTCAACAGTTAACCATGAAAGGAAAAACCACGAAAGTAATCATCGATGAAAAAAGGCCGCGTCCCAGCATCCACCATTGAACAGCTGAGAGATCCCGAAGTGAGTCCTGCGCATGATGGACGCGCAACGCTGGAGCTGGATGACATAAGAGAGTATCAAATTCCGCCCACCTTCATTAACGAAAGTTAATGTATGAATAATGAAAATTAAGAGGAAATAGGGCAGATCATGACAATAGGACGTTGATAGATATTTGTGTTCGAATAGTAACAATTCGGATTTGTCCATCTGTGCCTGGATGAGATTAATAATCTCGACCTAGAGGCCATTTTGCAGGCGGATATAATTTGTCGATGACAAGAACAAGAGCGCCTTCTTGAACCGGGGGAGAATTTTGGTTCCATTTATAAACAGCGAGATAACGCTGCGAACACTCCTTTGTCTAATGTGATCAGAAGCTTTCAAGCATTTGACGAGTTAATTGCCATCTTGAAAGGTGAGAAATCCTTTCCGATTCTAGTGACGGCTCGGGTACAATGGATAGTGAACTTCCAATTAAAAAATGAGCTGGAGTAAGTGCATTAATATCCTCTGGATCTTCAGTAAGAGGACATAGAGGACGAGAGTTTAAGACTGCTTCAACTTGGGTTAGAAAAGTCGACATCTCTTCGTATGTTAAGAGTTGATTGGATGAACTTCCATTGAGTCCCGTCATTTGCTAAGCGAGATTTTCCATTTCTTTAGAAGTTGCGGAGAAAAATCTTTTAAGCTCAAAATCAGCTCCTTTCAAGTGCGTTCCACAATCGCTCATTAGAGTTGAACAGATTCCTCTTCTTGAAGTGAAACGCTTGTAAGCCTCAATAAAAGCATCCGTGGAGCAATCAGTAACTAGTTCTACGAGAAGAGCGGATGTTGACAAACAGACAAAAAGAGCTATGTATGCCTTATATGTTCGTGAATTTCTTCCTCTTCAGTTCTTTAAGAGAAGAGGACCGGCATGACGGGATGGCGTTATTCGTTCTGGAGGGAGTTGTCCCATAATTTGTTGGGCTCATCGTTGTCTATATCGGGCGCATCGTAAGCAATAATCGTTTCGAATAAATGGCAAAGTTAATTGAGTGCCTCCATAATATGTACGCAGATGTGCATCTGAAATTATGAGTGAAATTAATGAAGAGCCTTTTGGGAGGATATAGGGATGCTTGACATTTTCAGTTAAGAAAGAAAAATGGAGACGAGCCCCACTTTAAGAAGGCCGTCAGATTGAAGAGTTGGAATAAGACGTACAAGTGGATTAGATTCCATCTATTTACTGTCGATGTTGGTAAAGAAGCGTCCCAGGTAAGCTTTATAGACCAGAGTTCTTGTAGTAAGAAAGAGGAAAAATTAGTCCAAGAAGGTCAAAGATTTTTGCTATGGTCGATAAAATAATTCACTTCGTTACTTTTGCTTGAGTAGAACACTGATTCTCAAACTGAAGTGTGTCTGAAATTGAACTCCACAGAAGACGTAGTAAGAAGTACGTGTACTATCGCAGAAGTTTCGAAGTGAACAGATGTTGTATTAATTTTCTTGTCTGATGAAAGAGACGAAACAATTTCAGAATTGTTACTTATCCATTTCTGGAGCGGAAAACCGCCCGCCATGCACAAAGAATTTAATTGCTGTAAAATTTTCTGAGCTTGTGAGATGGAATCAGCTCCTCCGAAAATATCGTCTACGTATCTTCCTTGAATAAGAGGTGGAGTCGCCAGAGGAAAATTTGAACCTTCGTCCTCAACGAGTTGATTCATCGTTCTGAGCGCCAAAAAGGGAGCGCAGGCTAGCCCATAGGTGACCGTTGTCAGCTGGTAAGTAGTAACTTGTTTTTCTTTATTAATCCATACGATTCGCTGAAAATCCCCATCGTCTGGATGTATCTTAATTTGTCGATACATTTTCTCGATGTCAGAAGAAAATGCATATCGAAATTTGCGAAACCATACAAGTATATCAAAAACATCATTTTGTTGTTCAGCCCCAGTGTGAAGAAGATCATTAAGGGAATCTCCAGTTGTTGTTTGACTGGATCCGTTGAACACAACTCGAAGTTTGGTGGTTAGACTGCTCTCGCGAACAATTCCATGGTGTGGAAGATAGTAGACTAGTTGAGGTTCTGGGAATGAATCAGGAACACGTTTCATGTGATTAAATTTTTCATAATCTTCCAAGAACTGAGAATAAGATTGTTCATAGGTTGGATTGTTCGTGAATTTCTTTGAAAAATTGGTCTTCACGTGAATGAGTAGCTTTAAAGGGTTGTTCACACTCTTGTTCGCCAATAGGTAATGATAATGTAATTGTTTTTGGGATTTCCTCTAGTTTCCAAAAACGTTCAAGAAGCTCATGAAGCTCTTCATCAATCGAAATGTGATAACCACGTAAAGATTTGGAGGAAGCGTTGACACCAGAAGGTCCTGATATTATCCAACCCAATTTTGTGCGTTGTGCGATTGGTGAATTGGCTTCTTCTTTAACAATACCATCTTCAATTATTTGTGAATAAACGTCAGCTCCCAATATAATATCAATTGGTCCTGGAGATGCAAAATTATAATCGGCTATTAAAGTCCCTTAAAATCTGGCCATTCTTTCTTTTCAATGTTGAATGATGGAAGAAATGATGTGAGTTGTGATAAAATATGCGCGGATATGGAGCATTCAGAAGTAGATTTGAAATGAGGTTTTAATTTGAGTTGAGTAATACCTCTGATATCTTTTTCCACCTATTCTAATTAATGAAATGGATGAGTGACTTCTGGGAAGATGAAGCATCTGCACGATATGTTCTGAAACTAAAGATATTTCAGAGCCTTCAATCAATGCTCTATCTTTAGTTGATTCTCCATTTACTGTAGGAACTACAGCTTGCGCTGTTGCTAAAAGAACACCGGAATTAATTGTTCTTTGTCTGATTATTGAATGTAGTACATGAGTGTCTGTTGCTTTGAATGACGTTGAGGTTGAATTCTCAGCAGTTTAAGAGGCAGGATTCGAAGAATTAGACTTTGAGTTTGTTTTTGATGGATAGTGGTATGGTGTTTTTGCCCACATTTTTGGCCTCGTTTTGTAACTCGGCAAGATGAGACTCGATGAGTTCCTAAACAAAACTTGAATGATTATCCTTAGCTTGTCCCTGAAAATGGGATTTGGATGTGTTGTGATAGAATGAAGTTGATGATTTTCCCATGAGAGAATTTTCATATACCTGAAGAGACGATAGTCTAGTTATTAAAAATTCAATGAACTGGTTCCATGTAGGAGGCTCTTTAGATGAGCCTAAATGGTGTTCCCAGGCCTTAACGGATTCTGGATTTAAACGTTAAATTGAAATAAAAACTATGAAGTCATCCCAGGTATGAATAGGCCGATTTAATGTCGCCAGCGTTCGATAAATCTGTGTGATATTAGTGTATAGTTGCTCCATCTCATGAGCAGATTCTTTGGTCATGCGTTTCAAACTGAGAAGAGACTGAATTTACGAGTAATCGCTTGTTTTCTTAAAAGGAAATCAATGCTTCCCATGCTTTCTGAAAATTGTCTGATGTTAAAGATGTATATTTTAACAAATGGGAAGCTGATCCAACTAAACTTGTTTTAAGATATTGTAATTTTTCAACTGAAGTCATAGTTGGATTAAATAGAATAAGAGAGCTAAATAAATCTTTGAATGAAAGCCATTCGGAGGGAGAACCATTAAATTTTGATATATATATATTCGTGGAAGGCGAGCATGATATAAAAAGGCTGGAATATTAGAAGTCTGCAATGAAATAGTTTGAGTAGACAGTGAATGAACAGTTTGAGAAGTCGAAGGAGGGTCATTATTACTTTCACAGGATGGTTTAAGAAATAACGTAATTTTTTCTTTTGCATCAAGATAACATTCGTGAGTTGTAGAATATACATTTAGTGAAAAATAAACATGTTCTTTTAATAGTAACTTATCTTCTGAATTTCCCACGTTTCTTTAAGAGATGACAACCGAGTACGGACACGTGGCGGCGTGAGATTAGATTCACCTGCGCTCATAAGATTATCAACAAAGTTAATTATAAAATCCTTTAGGTCAAGCTGTTGCTCTAACCGAGCTTCATTATGACTAAGTCTCATCTTTAAATCTGCCCGCCGGATCCGGCTCAAAGGACCAAATGTTCAGATTTCAAATATTCAGAATATATTTAAATTAGAATTAAATGAGTTCAAATTCCTTTCCTTATTATGTTCGTATTTCTGGATCGGCGGGGTCAGAAGAAAAAATGAAACATGTAATATATACAACTAGATATATCGGAAAAAAGGAAATAACTACAACCAAGAAAAGAAACCACTATGATTTATATAAAATAAGAGAACTTAACTCTAAGTACATAGAACCACTATGGTCGACTCGAACTCAAGCTACTCGATGAGTCTGATAAACAGGAACACTTATTACAGTATTTGTCGACTCGAACTAAAACTGCCAAATGAGTCGTACAAATGAGAACAACAGAAACAATTAATCAAAGAAACTGATGGTTAGAAACGTGTCTATACGATCACTGATCGTCAGACGAAATCAAACCTGGCTTTCTGATGGTAGTGGTGAATGTGAACTTTGTTTAAACGACCAACAAGTGTCTGGAAAGCATTGTAGACAAAAACATTTCCGCAAACACCGATTCATTCTTCCACATTTTTGAGCAATTGCAAAATACCCACAAAGCAGGCAATATGGGAAAATCCGGTCCGTTTGCTCACATCGAATTGTGACCTTTGGTATTTGCGCAAAAAACAAAAAAACTCTCACTCTCTTCTGAAGGAGTCGTTCTAAATCAAAAGAGAAAGTCTAGAAGTATCAATGGGCCAGGTTAATGAGGCAATTAGTGGACTAATAACCTTGAAGGCTCAAGAACCGAGGTGAGAAGGCTGCTCACCGGAAGTAAACTTCGCAGAAACTGCCGAGAAAAGCTTGAAGAAAATGAAGAAAGCAAACTTTTAAAAAACTACAATACATTTGAGCCGGCAGGAGATAACCAGTAGGTAATTCCGGTGAGGCAAGAGAGCCCAAAGGGCATTACTGGCATATCGCCAAAGCCGCTGCAAGACCAGACAGAATAAAATGGGCCATGAGTAAATTAAAACCGTTTATGTAACTGAGGGAGGAAGGAATCTACCTACTACAAAAACGGTAAAGAGGCACTAGTCATTAGTGACGTACATAAGCAACATCTTCAAAGCTAGTCCAGCCTGGAGATACACTCCAGTATTATGGAAGGAAAAGGTTATTTACCTATTAAACTTGAGAACAATCTGAGACCATACGCCCAATTTATACAGAGCAATGAGTATTACGTCCTTTTTTCTGATAATATCTGGGCGACCAAGCTTTGCTCTGATAGCACAGGATTTAGAGAGCGTCTATAAGAGTTACTAATGATGTTTAATCTTAGTTCAAAAAAGTGCATATTTCAGGTTAAAATGAAAGTATCGCAATCCATTTCTCGGCTCCATAAACGCCTTTTTGCATTTTTTTATCCAAATCCAAGGAAAGCCACTTATATAGATAACCTT